>CM072899.1:0-627731 GCA_037013685.1 Acridotheres tristis | reverse complement strand
TCCCAAATCATCCCCGAACCTGGCCAGAATTCGCCCCAAATTCTCCCCAAATTCACCCCAAAATTAACCCTAAATTCACCCAAAATCCACCCAAAATTCATCCGAATTTCACCCCAAATTCTCCCCAAATTCACCCCAAATTCTCCCCAAATTCTCCCCAAATTCATCCCAAATTCACCCCAAATTCACCCCGAATTCACCCCAAATCATCCCCAAACGTCCCCAAATTCACCCCAAACTCTCCCCAAATTCTCCCCAAACTCTCCCCAAATTCATCCCAAAATTGACCCTAAATTCACCCCAAATCATCCCCGAACCTGGCCTGTCCCCCCACATTTGGGTCCTGTCCCCCCAGTTTGGGTCCTGTCCCCCACATTTGGGTCCTGTCCCCCCACATTTGGGTCCTGTCCCCCAGTTTGGGTCCTGTCCCCCACATTTGGGTCCTGTCCCCCCACATTTGGGTCCTGTCCCCCACATTTGGGTCCTGTCCCCCCACATTTGGGTCCTGTTCCCCACATTTGGGTCCTGTCCCCCAGTTTGGGTCCTGTCCCCATATTTGGGTCCTGTCCCCCCAGATTTGGGTCCTGTCCCCCAGTTTGGGTCCTGTCCCCCACATTTGGGTCCTGTCCCCCACATTTGGGTCCTGTCCCCCCAGATTTGGGTCCTGTTCCCCAGTTTGGGTCCTGTCCCCCACATTTGGGTCCTGTCCCCCCAGATTTGGGTCCTGTTCCCCAGTTTGGGTCCTGTCCCCCACATTTGGGTCCTGTCCCCCAGTTTGGGTCCTGTCCCCCCAGTTTGGGTCCTGTCCCCCCCAGTTTGGGTCCTGTCCCCCACATTTGGGTCCTGTCCCCCACATTTGGGTCCTGTCCCCCCACATTTGGGTCCTGTCCCCCACATTTGGGTCCTGTCCCGGGGAATTCCAGGTGAGGAATTAAAAGCTGAATTTCAGTTCGTGGCCCAGGCGAGTGCGGGACGCGCAGGGATTTTGGCTTTTCCCCGCGGCGAAGGGGCCGGAGCTGCGCGGGGAGGGGAGGGGAGCCACCAAAGCCCTGCTGTGATTTGGGGTCTCTGCTCGCCCCTGCCGCAGCGGCGCCCCCGGAGCTGCCCGTCACAGATCGCTGGGTTCAGCTGCAGGAATGGCCAGCCCAGAGCCCTGGAACTCTGTGGAAACCCCCCCCCCAACATTAGGCACAGTCACTTTATCAAAACTAGTTAATTAAAGGCCACTTGTTATTAATTTGGAGATTTCCAGAATATGTTTAGTCCCTGTAAAATTACCAGAAAAGAAAAATTGCAGCAACAAGTTTTCCTTGGGTTTGGAAAATGCGCTTTCCTGGCCGGGGGAGCTCAGAGCCAAGGGCAGCCCCGAGCCCCCGGCACCGGCGGGAAAGCGATGGGGCAGGGCCTGGCCAGGGCAGGGCCTGGCAAAGCGTCCGTGGCTTCGTTTATAAAAGAGCCTTTTGTTCACCGGGCTGGGCTGGTTCTGCCCGGGCTCTGAGCCCCGAGGGAACATCTGGCCCAGCAGCCACAGCTGCACGTGCTGCACCTCAGCCTGCGGGCACCTGGGCACTCATCCTGTGCCATGGGCACCTGGGCACTCATCCTGTGCCATGGGCACCTGGGCATTCATCTGTGTCAGTCATGGGCACCTGGGCACTCATCCTGTGCCATGGGCACTCATCCTGTGCCATGGGCACCTGGGCACTCATCCTGTGTCAGTCATGGGCACCTGGGCATTTATCTGTGTCAGTCATGGGCACCTGGGCACTCATCCTGTGTCAGTCATGGGCACCTGGGCACTCATCCTGTGCCATGGGCACCTGGGCACTCATCCCGTGTCAGTCATGGGCACCTGGGCACTCATCCTGTGTCAGTCATGGGCACCTGGGCACTCATCCTGTGCCATGGGCACCTGGGCACTCATCTGTGTCAGTCATGGGCACCTGGGCACTCATCTGTGTCAGTCATGGGCACCTGGGCACTCATCCTGTGTCAGTCATGGGCACCTGGGCATTCATCTATGTCAGTCATGGGCACCTGGGCACTCATCTGTGTCAGTCATGGGCACCTGGGCATTCATCCTGTGTCAGTCATGGGCACCTGGGCACTCATCCTGTGCCATGGGCACCTGGGCACTCATCCCGTGTCAGTCATGGGCACCTGGGCACTCATCTCTGTCAGTCATGGGCACCTGGGCACTCATCCTGTGCCATGGGCACCTGGGCATTCATCCTGTGTCAGTCATGGGCACCTGGGCATTTATCTGTGTCAGTCATGGGCACCTGGGCACTCATCTGTGTCAGTCATGGGCACCCCAGAAGTCCCTGCTGCTCCCACCGGGAATCCTGAGCCTGTGCAGGGCTGGGAAGGAAGAGGCCCCGCAGAAAAGCCCCTGGAAATGAGAGGACATTGAGATGAGGCAGGAATCCAGGCGGCCGTGGAGCCCCGGTCTGCAAGTGTCACATCCAAAGGGACGTGTGTGAGCCCCCGTCCCAGCTCTCCCTAAGGGATCCCAGTTCTGGGAAAACAAATTCCAAATGCTTAAGAAAAAACACATCTGAGACATTTCAATTAGCTGCAGCTCTCACAGGGTCTCAGATTTGTGTCTCAGATTTGTCTCAGAGCCTCCCCAGATTTTCCCTCCTTAATCCTAAAACGAAATTCAATTTATTTCATATGTTCTTGGTGCCTAAACAATTCTTGTACCTTTGCAGTCACTTGTAGGGCCTTTTGTCCTTCCCTTCCCACATGGAAGAGTCATTTCCTTGTTTTCCACGGTGCAGGACAAGTGTGGCCAGCTGATGTCTTCCCCATCTGAGTGGTTCCATGTCAAAAATAGATGCAAGAAGTCAAGGGAACTCCAACCCCCACAGAGTTAGCAGAGGGATGAGCACAATTCCTGCTGCTGCTTCGTGAATCCTGCCTCAAATAGACATTTCCATTATGGTTTTCCACATAAATAGTACAGAAGTTTAGAAATAAAAATAATATATAAAATTCTAAATTCGTTTTCATTATTAATCTAATAATTAATAATTATCTTATAATTAATCTTACCCTGGAAAATGCAGGCCCTGTCCTGGTCCAGCCAATGGACATCCAAGACTCAACATTCCTCAGCCACTCTCTCCCCAGAAATACCAGCAGCACAAGCTGGCAGCACCACTTCTGGTAACAGAATTCATTCTGACTCAGATTCATCCTTACATGTAGCAAAATAAATTGGGTTATCTCTGAAGAACCATCAACATGTGAATTTTGATTTGTTTGCATTTATGCAATCAGGAAATATCCCTAACCCAGAAACATCCCCTTCATCTGATTTTTCAAACTAAATCTTTTCATTTCTAATTAGCTCTTGGCACAGAAGGTTTTTATAGAGGAGATGAGATTTTATAGCCAAAAGGAGATGAGTTGGGCTGTGAATTTCTGCCATGGCAGGAGGGAAGTTGCAGAGCAGGGAATTGAAGGTGGATGTCCCCAGGTGTCCCAGGGCTGCGTTCCCACATTGTCCTGGGGGGGAGCGTGGCACAGAGAGGGGCCAGGGGCAGGACGGGGGGGCATTCCAGGGGAAAGCTCCTGTTCCCGGGGGTAAATAAGGAATAATGACACTGGTGTCACTGTCACACGCCCCTCAGAGCAGCGTTCCCCTCTGGACAGAGCTGGGACACAGCCACGTCCCCCCGTGTGCCAGGCTCGGGGGTGACCCGGGGCTCTCACAGCCACCCCCGTGCCCGGGCAGGGCCGGGGTGTTCCCCCTTGCCCCAGCCCTGGCATCTCCAAAGCCGAGCCCCCGTCACAGGTCACAGCCCTGCTGGCCCCAGGGGGACCCCAAACCCATCCTGCCCCCACAGCAGCTCCTGCCGGGGTCCCACGGGGTGACGGAACTGCGTGCCGGGTGCTGGCACAGGAATCACCGAGGGAAAGGCCAAATACGGCAGCAATGTGGGGAGGAGATGTCCTAAAACGGGAGCTGCACTGATGGCCAGCAGGCATCGAACACAGGGGTGACATTACCGTGCTGAGAGCCCAGAGCCCAGGGCTGGAAAAATCCCCCCCAGCACCCGGGAAGATGAGAGGAAACCAGCCCAAGGCAGAGCCCTGGGCTGCCCAGACACAGCCAGGGCCAGGGGGGCACGGGCACATCACACTGAGAACTTTCATCCGGGGAAGGGACTGGATCTGGGGGAGTTCCTCCAGCATGATTTTGGCTTTTCAACACAGAGCAATGAACTTGTTCTGGGCAATGCAAGAAATGTGATTTTAAAGGGGCTTGAAGGCACACCCGGGGAGGATGCTGGGCCAGCTGCAGAAGGGGGAGTTCTGCAGACCCTGCAGCAGCTCCAGGGCTGGCAGGAGCTGCTGGGAGCCACTGGCAGTGCTGGGCTCAGGGCAGGGCTCCGTCCCTCCCGGCATGGAGGAGATCTTTGGGGTGTCCTGGTGTGCTCGGCAGCCTGGGAACAGGGATCCCACAGCCAACCCCCTGGCACCTGCCCACCTCCCCTCTGTGGTGCTGCACCCAGCAGGAGGGGCTCAGCTGGCAGCAGGGGCACCGCTGCCTTTTCATATTTATTGGATGAAATTGAATTTACTATCAAAGGATTGAACTTGATTTATAAACCCCCCCACCACGAGCCAAGCCCAGGGGGGCAGTGAGGGAGGATTTGGGCTCACCCAGCAGAATTTGGTGCTTTGGGCACAGATGGGGCCTCACCAAGGGGCTGCTCAGGCTGTGCCAGATCAATCCCAGGCACAGCTGTGCCCCAGCTGTGCCCCAGCTGTGCCCCAGCTGCAGCTGCCTCGGTGCCATCTGCACCCCTGGCAGCTGTGCACACACACGGGCTGGGTGTGCTCAGGACCGCGCTGGGGGAATCCCTGGGCACCAAGTCCAGAAGGAGAACTTCAGGAGCTGGATTCAGGAATTCAGGTCTCCAGCGTCCCCAGGCAGGAGCCACACTCAGGTGCTGTCCCCAGGGAGCAGCAGTGACAGCCCAGCCCAGCCCAGCCAGGGTCCCTGTGGCCTCCCAAACACACAGGCTAAGGATGTGCCCAAGCTGCTGTCCCCATTCCCATGCAGCGCTAATAATAAACGCAGAGCGCAGTTATTAATAACAGCCATGGGCAGGGCTGTGCAGTGACGGCACCGAGCACGGGCGGGGCCCGTCCCCGCGCCCAGCACAGCCCCAGCAATGCCATCGTTTCCTGTGAAAGAGGTCCTGCTCATTCATCAGGCATCAGAAACTGCGTGCAAGCCAAGAATGTATTTATTCTCCATCTAAATATAACTGGTGTTCTATTAAAACCTGCCGGGGTGGCCGGGCTCCCACCCACAGCTGGCACCAGGGAGGTGACACACAGCCCCGGGTGCCAGTCCCTCATTCCACGTGTGCCTTCATCCCAGGATGCTCACCCCCCTGGCTGGGGGGTGTTTGGCACAGGGAGGGCTGTGGCCACCCCTGCCTTACCTGGGCACAGGTAAGAGGTGCCATCCCGGGAACGTGAGCGGCTTTGAGAGCTTTGCAGGAGCAGAGAAGGACATGGGTCCTGTAGGGACAGCCCAGGGATGGCCCAGAGAGGGGACAGCCAGCCCCAGGCAGGGGACAGCCAGCCCCCGGGAAGGGACAGCCAGCCCCAGAGAGGGGACAGCCAGCCCCCGGGAAGGGACAGCCAGCCCCAGAGAGGGGACAGCCAGCCCCAGAGAGGGGACAGCCAGCCCCAGAGAGGGGACAGCCAGCCCCAGGGAAGGGACAGCCAGCCCCAGAGAGGGGACAGCCAGCCCCAGGGAGGGGACAGCCAGCCCCAGGGAGGGGACAGCCAGCCCTAGAGAGGGGACAGCCAGCCCCAGGGAATGGACAGCCAGCCCCAGGGAAGGGACAGCCAGCCCCAGAGAGGGGACAGCCAGCCCTAGAGAGGGGACAGCCAGCCCCAGGGAATGGGCAGCCAGCCCCAGGGAAGGGACAGCCAGCCCCAGGGAGGGGACAGCCAGCCCCAGGGAAAGGACAGCCAGCCCCAGAGAGGGGACAGCCAGCCCCAGGGAATGGGCAGCCAGCCCCAGGGGGGGGACAGCCAGCCCCAGGGAAAGGACAGCCAGCCCCAGGGAGGGGACAGCCAGCCCCAGGGAAGGGACAGCCAGCCCCAGGGAAGGGACAGCCAGCCCCAGGGAGGGGACAGCCAGCCCTAGAGAGGGGGACAGCCAGCCCCAGGGAAAGGACAGCCAGCCCCAGGGAGGGGACAGCCAGCCCTAGAGAGGGGACAGCCAGCCCCAGGGAAGGGACAGCCAGCCCCAGGGAGGGGACAGCCAGCCCCAGGGAAGGGACAGCCAGCCCCAGGGAAGGGACAGCCAGCCCCAGAGAGGGGACAGCCAGCCCCAGGGAGGGGACAGCCAGCCCCAGGGAAGGGACAGCCAGCCCCAGGGAAGGGACAGCCAGCCCCAGGGAGGGGACAGCCAGCCCCAGGGAAGGGACAGCCAGCCCCAGGCAGTGCTGGGGGCTGTTGGAGGGGTCAGTGCTCAGCCTCTGGCAGCAGCAGTGGAGAGGATGAAGTTTATCTCGTGCTTCAAGAATGACTGTGTGAGAGCAAACTGGGTTTGTATTTGTTTCAGAACAGCCACTGGCAACTGCTGGGGCCAGCAGCAAAGTGGCCAAATGATTGTTTAGGCTGTTTGGAGAGCTTCGACAGCTTGTCCAAACTGTCTGGGCCTCGCTGAGGGTGGCTCAGGGAAGAACTCCCTGGGTTTCCTCTCTGCCCTGCTGCTGTGGACATCCCAAATGGGGCTGGGACCCTCAGCTCCAGCCCCCCTCAGGGGAGGGTCCCTGCCTGTGGGAGGGCTCTGAGCCACATCTCACTGCTGGCCTGGGGTTCACCCTGGGATTAAACCTGGGATTAAATCTGGGACTCACCCTGGGATTAAACCTGGGATTAAATCTGGGACTCACCCACCCTGGGATTCACCCTGGGATTCAGCCTGGCCACGGCTGCTGCCCCATCCTGCCCCTGTGCCCACAGCATTCCGGGGGTGATCACCCTCACTGCCTCATCTCCCCTCTCCCCATCACCCCCACCCCTCATCTCCTTGTCCCCCCCTCACTGCCCGGCCCCTGGGAGTCTCTTTCACCTGTCTCTGTGCTCTCCATTGCTCTTCTCAGCAGTCCCAGCTCTGCAGGTGCACCCAGCCAGGTGTCCCTGAGGGTTCCCTGCTGCTCCACTTGAACCCTCCGAACACGGCAGGAGGTGAAGGGTTCATCTCCAGACAAGAGCAAGCCCCCAGCTCCAGTCTGCAAGCACACACATACACGTTCGTGCATTTCTGTATCAATATTATGGGAAGGAAGGACTTCGCAGGGGAATCTTTTGATGTTTAGGAAAACCTGCCCCCACCTCTTTCGCGCTCTCCAAGCTTGGAAGCCAAAGGTTTGCCAAAAACAGGAGAGAACCATGCAGCTCTCTCCAAAAATGCTGATTGTTAATCAGAATATCTTCAGCCAAGGTCGAAGGGAGGGGGTGAAAATCCCCAGGTGAGGCAGCTGGGGCTGCCAGGAGCCCACAGAGCTCGAGCCTGCAATTAAGTGGAAGCCAGAAATTTGCCCAAGAATTGGTTTTGACAGACCCCACGGAAAATCAAACCGTCACACTTAGAGCTTATTTTGGTCTTCTGGTTTACTGGCATTTTCCCAGTGAAACCTTCTCTTTCCTGTGTGTGAAGACAGTATGTTCTAGCTGAGCTCTTGCATCTGCAATCACATTTATAACAGCAGCAGCAACAGAGATTGCAACACTCCAGTGAGGATCAGATGGAGTAGAATCCTAATGTTTATTCAAAAGTAACTACTACGGTAAAAATAGTGGTAATGAATAATGTCTGCCTGGGCTCTGAAAATGCAAAAGGAACAATAATAACAATCACCTTCATCTTTCAATACATTTCTAAAAAAATTATTTTGCTGGCATTTCACTTGGTAATGGAGATTGCTGTGATAATTAGAATTTCCTTTTCATTTGCCAAAGGTCTAAAATCTAAATAAAAGATTTAATCGGTGACTGTTGTCAGTATCTTGTGGTGTTTACCCAAGCTCACCGATCACCCCAGGGGCAGGGGGGGCAGCAGGAGGTGCCCCTGACCTGTGCAGGATGCAGGAGGAGCTGGGAGTCTGCTCTGGGACATCTCGGGCTCCAAAACACAACGAAGGGGAACGTCTGCAAAAAAGCAGCCCAGGAACTCAGAGAGACCCCGCTCATCACAAACATAAACATTACACCAACACACACACACTGCACAAAACACAAACAAACACAAACACTGCACAAACACACACACTGCACAAACACTGCACAAACACACACACACTGCACAAACACACACACACTGCACAAAACACAAACAAACACTGCACAAACACACACACACTGCACAAACACACACACACTGCACAAAACACAAACAAACACTGCACAAACACACACACACTGCACAAAACACAAACACTGCACAAACACACACACACTGCACAAACACAAACATCACACCAACACACACACACTGCACAAACTCACACACTGCACCAACACAAACATTACACCAACACACACACACTGCACAAAACACAAACAAACACAAACACCAACACACACTGCACAAACACTGCACAAACACTGCACAAACACACACACTGCACAAACACTGCACAAACACAAACACTGCACAAACACTGCACAAACACAAACCCTGCACCTGCTCCCAGCACGCTGCCACAGCTGGGCAATGCTCAGAACAAACGCAGAGCTCCAGCTGCCAGGGATGTCCATCCCTCTCCACGGATGTAAAGTGCCCCAAACAGGCTCCAGGCTGCAGGGATACCTGGGTCATGGCTTAGCCCCAGCTAAGAACCAGCTACTGATTAAAAATGAACTAAAATATACTGATTAAAAACTCCATCCCAATCCAAACCCCAAACCGTGCCCCCTGTGAGGGAAACTAACCCCACCTGAGCCAAAAGCAGCACCCACGGGGAGAGGCTGCTGGTGCCAGCTGCCAGGCTGGATTAAAAACTGGCTCTGTTGACTCTGCCCCAACAGGACCCATGGCACCTTCCCCCAGCAGCTGCTTCTCCTGCTGCTACATCGGAAAGGTTTCTCCAAAACCTCTGCAGCTGCCTCCAGGCTCTTTCCCTGAGTATGTTCAAACGCTCCCTGATTTCCAAGGACAATGGCCAATCCTGCCTGATTTATGTGCACTCCCACATTAGCTTCTTAATAACCTTGTAACAGATGACTCTTGCATAAATAGTCCCGAAATGAGATCTCCACGGGGATCACGGCGGTTCCAGAGCCTCCTGCTAACTCCTGGCAGCGGGAGAGGGGCTGTGTTCCCTTTCCAAAGGCACAGGGACCATCGTGTGTTCCCTTTCCAAAGGCACAGGGACCATTCTGCTCCATTCCCTGCGGGATTTGGCCGTGCTGGGGGTGCCCAGGGCAGCTGAGGGTGTTCTCTGGCAGAGCTGTGCCCCCAGTGCCCCTCCAGGGGGGTGGGCACGGCTGGACCCCTGCCAGTCTCTCGGGATGCAGGGAGGTGTGTCCTGGAGAACGAAGGACTCCTCACAGAGTAACTGAAGGCTCTTTGTGGGAATGGGAAGTGCTCCCAGCAGGACAGTGATGGCTTTTTGCTGAACCTCACAGGATTCCTCTGCCCTCTCTGCGATCTCCGGCACTGCAGCTCCCAGATGGAAATGCCTGAGCGACGCCACCTGCAGCACCTGGCACTGAAACCCTGGAAAAAGGAGCCTGGCACTGCCCCAGCTCAGCCCTGGCACCGGGGCTCAAACTGGGCAGAGGCTCCACCCTGAGCTCCTGCCTGACCACAAACCACCCCTCACCTCTGAACCACAAACCACCCCTCACCTCTGAACCACAAACCATCCCCATCCTCTGAACCACAAACCATCCCCTTCCTCTGAACCACAAACCACCCCTCACCTCTGAACCACAAACCATCCCCTCACCTCTGAACCACAAACCATCCCCTCACCTCTGAACCACAAACCATCCCCTCACCTCTGAACCACAAACCATCCCCTCACCTCTGAACCACAAACCATCCCCTTCCTCTGAACCACAAACCATCCCTCACCTCTGAACCACAAACCATCCCTCACCTCTGAACCACAAACCATCCCCTTCCTCTGAACCACAAACCATCCCCTCACCTCTGAACCACAAACCATCCCCTTCCTCTGAACCACAAACCACCCCTCACCTCTGAACCACAAACCATCCCTCACCTCTGAACCACAAACCATCCCTCACCTCTGAACCACAAACCATCCCCTTCCTCTGAACCACAAACCATCCCCTCACCTCTGAACCACAAACCATCCCCTCACCTCTGAACCACAAACCATCCCTCACCTCTGAACCACAAACCATCCCCTCACCTCTGAACCACAAACCACCCCTCACCTCTGAACCACAAACCATCCCCTTCCTCTGAACCACAAACCACCCCTCACCTCTGAACCACAAACCATCCCTCACCTCTGAACCACAAACCATCCCCTTCCTCTGAACCACAAACCACCCCTCACCTCTGAACCACAAACCATCCCTCACCTCTGAACCACAAACCATCCCCTTCCTCTGAACCACAAACCACCCCTCACCTCTGAACCACAAACCATCCCTCACCTCTGAACCACAAACCATCCCCTCACCTCTGAACCACAAACCATCCCTCACCTCTGAACCACAAACCACCCCTCACCTCTGAACCACAAACCATCCCTCACCTCTGAACCACAAACCATCCCCATCCTCTGAACCACAAACCATCCCCTTCCTCTGAACCACGAACCATCCCTCACCTCTGAACCACAAACCATCCCTCACCTCTGAACCACAAACCATCCCTCACCTCTGAACCACAAACCATCCCTCACCTCTGAACCACAAACCATCCCCTTCCTCTGAACCACAAACCATCCCCTTCCTCTGAACCACAAACCATCCCCTTCCTCTGAACCACAAACCATCCCCTTCCTCTGAACCACAAACCATCCCTCACCTCTGAACCACAAACCATCCCCTCACCTCTGAACCACAAACCATCCCCTCACCTCTGAACCACAAACCATCCCCTCACCTCTGAACCACAAACCACCCCTCACCTCTGAACCACAAACCATCCCCTCACCTCTGAACCACAAACCATCCCCTTCCTCTGAACCACAAACCATCCCTCATCTCTGAACCACAAACCATCCCCTTCCTCTGAACCACAAACCATCCCCTTCCTCTGAACCACAAACCATCCCCATCCTCTGAACCACAAACCACCCCTCACCTCTGAACCACAAACCATCCCCTTCCTCTGAACCACAAACCATCCCTCACCTCGGAACCACAAACCACCCCTCACCTCGGAACCACAAACCATCCCTCACCTCGGAACCATTCCTCACCTCTGAACCCAGCTCAGCTCCCACCACAAGACTGTCCCCACTAAGGAATAAAGCTGCCGCCCCTCCAAGCCCCTGTTGGGGGGCAGATTACTGACCCAAGGCAGTAAATCCCCTGGCAGCTTCCCCCAGAGAGCCCAGCTGAACTCCTGAGCCTCCCAAGAAAATCAGGAATAAAAAGCACTGACCTGGACTCCTGCCCAGCCAGGTTAGCCCCGGCTGCTGGAGCTGCTTCTCCTTGGCACGGGTGGCACAGGGCTCGCTGCCCCGGCCAGCACAGGTGCTGCACCTCTGCGTGCAGAAACACGGAATTTTAAATATTTAAACGGGATTGGAAGCGCTGCACGCTCTCAGAGCTCCGTGGATCTGTGTGTGCCGCAGGAGCCAGCGCTGGCACCTTCAGCACTGATCCACATCCCCATTCCCTCTCCTGCCGGGAGGGAAGCGGCGCATTGCTGGGGAAAACAAACGAGCAGCGCCAGCCTCGAACGTGTTTGTAAAAGCGGGATTAGCCACGGAATGCACGTGCCCGTGTGGGGAAGGACAATCCCCGTTCCCCGCTCTGAGGATGCTGTGCCCGAGCCGTGCCAGCAGCCCCAAGGCAGCGCTGCAGCGGATTAGCAGCAGTTAACAAGTGATTCATTGAGGCTCTCCATTAGCCCCGGGGATTCATGCTTTAGAGTGACTGCCTCGGCTACGCGATACCATCTCTGTTATTCCAAACTTAATGGAGCCGCATAAACAAAGCAGTTTTAGAGCAGTCCTTCTTTTTTTTCCCCCTCCCTTAAAGATCATTGTTTGGATAAAACAGAGGGTGGTAATAATTCTCCCGGCTGCGCTGGCCGTGAGACCTCGGAGTGCAGCCGGGGCCGAGGAGCGGCTCGGGTGGCTGCAGCTGCTGGATCCGTCCAGCCCGGCCTCAGCATCCCCATCCCGGCCTCAGCATCCCCCTCTCAACCTCAGCATCCCCATCCCGGCCTCAGCATCCCCATCCCGGCCTCAGCATCCCCATCCCGGCCTCAGCATCCCCATCCCGGCCTCAGCATCCCCATCCCAACCTCAGCATCCCCAGCCCGGCCTCAGCATCCCCATGCCCGGCCTCAGCATCCCCATCCCAACCTCAGCATCCCCATCCCAACCTCAGCATCCCCAGCCCAACCTCAGCATCCCCATCCCAACCTCAGCATCCCCATCCCAACCTCAGCATCCCCATCCCGGCCTCAGCATCCCCAGCCCAACCTCAGCATCCCCATCCCGGCCTCAGCATCCCCATCCCAACCTCAGCATCCCCAGCCCGGCCTCAGCATCCCCATCCCAACCTCAGCATCCCCATCCCAACCTCAGCATCCCCATCCCAACCTCAGCATCCCCATCCCAACCTCAGCATCCCCATCCCAACCTCAGCATCCCCATCCCAACCTCAGCATCCCCAGCCCAACCTCAGCATCCCCAGCCCAACCTCAGCATCCCCATCCCGGCCTCAGCATCCCCAGCCCGGCCTCAGCATCCCCATCCCAACCTCAGCATCCCCAGCCCGAGCTGCTCTGTCCAGCTCCATCCCCACGCCTTTCCCGAAGGGGGGAAGGACCAGTGGGTTACAGAGGGTTACCATGGGCACCAGGACATGGTGGGACAGCTGAAGCCCTTGGGACAGCTCACATGGCCAGGAGGATGTGCCCACCTAAGGGACGGCTGGGGAAAGCTCACCAGCCTCCACAGCCCAGTCAGGGGACAGGGCAGAGCTGTGCCAAACCCATCAGCCTCCACACGAGGGGATCTGAAATGCAGGTGAGGGGGACCCAGACAGCACCTGCAGCTGCCCAAACCCTGCAACAAGAGCAGGTGACCCCAGACTCGGAGCAAGAGGAGCACACAGCCTGCCCAGCTCCCCCCAACCTGCCCCTGACACCTCCCTGGCCTGGGCTGGGCACAGCTGGGACACTCCTGAGAGCAGGACACGATTCCTGCACGGAGCTGCCCGGGGATCTGGGATATCTTACATTATGCACACACACACACTTCCTGCATCTAAATTCAGTGACAAAATCCTGCTCCTAATGGGACACAATCCAAAGCCATAAAATTGTGCTGCACAACCATTAAAGGAGTCATAAATAAAAATTATTTCACAAAGGCAAATGTCTCTGTAGGGCTGGCAAAATAAAACCATTTTTTCCCTTTATTAATTATTTCACTTAAAAAGTAAAATAAATTGACCAGCTACCGAGCTTGTCAAAAGCTAAATGGGAACTGTCACACAAATAAATGTTCTGCTCATGTCGGAAAAGGAATTTCCTTTGAAAGAGGAAAGATTACCCAGCACCGTTTCTGGGTAAGGCTGTGGCAAGAGCTGTCCTCAAACTTACAGAGGAAAAAAATCAACAGGAAGAAGGGATCTGTGACTATTTTACCTGGCATGAAATGAGGAAAAGGCCAGAAGACGAGAACTGCAGTGGGGTGCCCGTGAGCATCCCAAGGAGCTGGGGGTCCCTGGGGGCTCACCCTGTCCTGGCTGTACCTGAGCACAGCCCCAGAGCTGCTCACCTGTGCCACACCAAGGTGCCCTGGCTCACCCACCTGCCCCAGAGGGAGTGGCCGGGCTTTGGCTCCTCTGCAAATGACAGAGGGATGGAAGGCAGGGGAAAGCCCAGGCAGATGTTGCTCACAGCTGCAGGAAGGCTCGGCTGAGCAGCTGAAACCATTCCCAGGTGAGCAGAGAGCTGAGCTGCCAACAGCCCAGAGCTGGCCCTGTCCCAGGGCTGGGTTCCTGTCCCTGTCCCGGGCTGGGTTTCTGTCCCCGTCCCGGGCTGGGTTTGCTGTCCCTGTCCCTGTCCCGGGCTGGGTTCCTGTCCCTGTCCCGGGCTGGGTTTGCTGTCCCTGTCCGGGTTTCTGTCCCCGTCCCGGGCTGGGTTTGCTGTCCCTGTCCCGGGCTGGGTTCCTGTCCCTGTCCCGGGCTGGGTTTGCTGTCCCTGTCCCTGTCCCGGGCTGGGTTTGCTGTCCCTGTCCGGGTTTCTGTCCCCGTCCCGGGCTGGGTTTGCTGTCCCTGTCCCTGTCTGTGCTGGGTTTGTTGTCCCCGTCCCGGGCTGGGTTTGCTGTCCCTGTCCCCGTCCCGGGCTGGGTTTGCTGTCCCTGTCCCTGTCCCAGGGCTGGGTTTCTGTCCCTGTCCGGGTTTCTGTCCCCGTCCCGGGCTGGGTTTGCTGTCCCTGTCCCTGTCCCGGGCTGGGTTTCTGTCCCTGTCCCGGGCTGGGTTTGCTGTCCCTGTCCCTGTCTGTGCTGGGTTTGTTGTCCCCGTCCCGGGCTGGGTTTCTGTCCCTGCCCAGTCCCTGCCCTGCAGTGGAGCAACACTGACCCCCTGTGCGGGTGGCAGAGCCTGCAGGACTCGCCTGAGCCCCGGATCGGTCGCCACAAGCTTTGGGAGTCTGGAGGGGAGCGGGGCCATCAGCCTCATCCCCATCGTGCATTCCCCCCTCCCGCAGCTCTGCACACAGAGCAGCGCTGGCACGGACACAGCGGAGCTCCCCAAAGCCCCAGGGCCGGTCTGGGAGCTGGTGAGAGGCTGCAGAGCTCAGCCCCGCACACACACCGGGAGGCAGGGGACCATGGAGCTGAGGGGCAGGGCTGGCTCTGACAGCCTCTTCTTTAAAGTTTCCAGCTCATTTTCATTCTGCTCGTGGGACATGGGCTGTTTGTTTCCTCAGGTATCACTCCAAAAATAACCACTGGGAACAATCAGTCCTCCTGATGTCCAAACTCCTTGATGTTATTCAGCCTATGAAAGTGACCTTCATATTGCAGCAGATTAAAAAAACTCCATCTAGGCAAGAAAAGAGCGCAGAGGAGCCAGAAAATGCCAGCCTGGCCACAGCACCCGCTGTGACGGCACAGGGCGAGGCTCGGGGCGTCACCCACCCACTGATTTATTGGACTTTTCTTCTGAGAGCATGGGCGGCAAAATTAATCACTCCATTATTTCTTCCTATGAAAATAAAACCCCACAGGCTTCATTGGAAATGTCCCATCCCTGGGGCAGGAGAGGCAGCTCCTGAGCTGCAGGAGCACAGGCTCCCCGGGCTGGTGAGCAGGAAGCTCTGCAGGAACCTCCCAGTGGAAAATAAATCAGTGGGATGAATTCAGCACCTCGATCTTGTCCAGACAGGACATCATCCTCAAGGGGTGGGGAGAGTGCCTCAGGCCGTTTGAGAATCAGTTCCCAAACAGTGGGGATGTGGTTCGGGTTGGAAGGGATGAGTCCCACACCCCTGGGATCTGTGCTCTGCCATGTGTAACATCCTCAGGGCACAGACCTGGCACAGCCTGTGCCAACCCCTTCCTCCCCTTCCACAAACCCATGACTGACACTTGGGGAGAGAGAGTTTGCTTCTGGAAACGCTTATTTTTAACGTATGACTTGAAAACACATTTCATGAACAGCTCCTAGAGAAGCACAACCGCACAGAAATAGCAGGGACTCGTCAGCGTGGCGTCCACCCGGCGGTGCCAGGGCTGCCTGCTGCCCTCCCGTTCTGCTGGAGACGCTTTGAAAGCGCTTTTTTTCCTATTTTTGTGCTCTGAAATGTGGGAACAGTTAAAATGCAGAGGATGACACCAAAGAGCTCGAAGCCGTGAGTGCTTAGGAGTGTTCACACCCTTAAGTGCATGTGAATATTGCGGTGCAGAGGCAAACACAGCCGGACAAAGGGACCCGCTGGATCCCGAGAGCAGTTCCCGATTTTTCGGACCCAAGTGCGGGCAGAACCATTCCCAGCCAGCAGCACAAGGCGCTGTCACCTCTCCCCTGCCCCTGCCACCTGCCCTTTCCTTCGCCAGATGTCACCTCCCCAGTGCACTGACCCTGCAAACAGCTGAAAAACATCTTCTGATCCAACACAGCGCTCCAAACAACCCGACCTGACCTCTGGGGCTGCTCAGAAACCCTGCAATGAGCTGGCTACAGATGGACAGCTCACTAAAATAATATTTACAGATGCAGAGAAGCACTTTCAGCACGGAACTGGCTGAATTGGCCCTTTATCATCACCTCAGCAGCCTCTCACATGACAGACGTGCAGGCACGTCCTGGCACTGAAATCTGCTTTATCTTTCCATCGCAGTGCATCCCATCCAAAGGAGCACGGGCCGTGTCCAGGCTGCCCAACCCCAGCAGAGCCCGGCTGCACCCCTGACTTCCCTGAGCTGCCTTCACCACGGGAACAATGTCTCTCTGATGTCTCAATTTCCCTCTTTCAGTTTGAAACCATTAGCCCTGTCCTATCACTACACTTCCTGATGATTTACCCCAGGAGTGCACATACTCGGGATTTGCTCCTTTGGGTGGGTACAAATAACTTTTAATGGCACTTGTCCATATAAAATGCACATTCCAGACTATTTCAAGCAGCTCTTTGCCAAAACCAAGTGCTAACTCTTTATCTGGAGCCATTAAAATACAATTGTTAGTCCAAGCAGAACAGCAGAGCTTCGAGCCAGGGCCAGAGTTATCTTTGCTTATCACTAAGCCATGAAGGAAAGAAGCAATAAACATGAAAGTGCACCAAAACTGCTTGTTCTAATGAGTAAAAATAACCCTGGCAGAACAGGCACGTGGAGCAGAAACCTTCCCCAGAAATACAGAAGTGCAAATACCAGCCCAGTGAGCTTAAAACCAGCGTGTGCTCCGGCATTTGCAGCTGGAATATCGGGATATTGCCAAGCCCTGGTCCCTCGGGACAGCCAGGTGTGGGAGAGGGTTCAGCAGGACAGACCCCAGGACACCCCCAAAGGGACAAAGTGCCCCACGGGGGTACCTGGCAGGGCAGGTGAGAGGGGAGGGGACCCCTGCCGTGCCAGAGCTCTGCAGCCCGGAGGAAACCACAGCAAAATTTCATCTGATCCCTCTAGGGGCAAATCCAGCAGACCCGACTTTCCCCCAGGAAAACAGGAGGAGGACGAGGACGAGGAGGAGGACGAGGACGAGGACGAGGAGGATGCTCTTTCTCGGGCAGCCCTCACTAGATGGTGCTGTGAGACAGCACAACAGCACCGACAGCATCAAAATCCCTCATGTGCAGCGTTCCTTACTCTATCGAGCCAAATCAAAATTGGAGTTAAACAATTCCAGTTTGATAAAATATTCAAGGCTGGCATATTGATTGAAACATCCATTTTTTACTCAAAGCTCCCAGGAGCAGATCTGCTCTCCAGTCACCTCTATGAAACATCCCTTTCACCTACTTTAAATGTTCTATGCAAAAGCTTTTTTAAAATAAAGACAATTTCACAGAGTTCTACACAGGAGAAAGTTTCAACTCCCAGCCCTTACTCTGCACACGTGCAAAGAGATTTTCGGGACTGCTGCTCCAGCCACCACTGCATTTCAGTTCTCTAAAATAAAGCCAGAAGTGCTTACAGCTCTCTTTCCTCCTGGCTTACTTCTTTCTTTCCTGCTCCTCCGTGTTCCACACGAAGCAGAAATGCACAGTCATTTGTTTAAGGAGGAATATAACAGTGCAGGCAGCATCAGTGCTTTGGGATATTAAGTTCATTAAGGACATTTTTAAAGAAGAGGAGCCTTGTGTAACAGCCACAGGGAAGGTGAAGTCGCCCCAGACCCTGGGGGTTGGTGGTGCCACAGCCCAGCTCCAGAAGGTGCCAACCATCCTCCCTTCCCCCTCCTCTGCCCAGGATCTGAGGGCTCTGAGCTCTGGAAATCAGCAATGCAGATTGACAAAAATTGCCATTTGGCCCCAAGCCGCTCCAATATTTGCTTTTACTATAAAAGGAGCCCTGGCCTGTTGGTGAGCACGGACTGGATGTGGTTCCACAGCGCCTGGGAAAGCCGAGGGCTGTGTTTTCAAACACCCTGTTCTGCTTCTGACAGCTCAGGCTCCTCTAAGGCTCACCTCAGCCCCACCTCCAGAGCTGAGCCGTGCTGTTAAACCCGAGCTCAGTCTCAGTGCCAGGCTCTGTTAAACCCGAGCTCAGTCTCAGTGCCAGGCTCTGTTAAACCCGAGCTCAGACTCAGTGCCAGGCACTGCTGTGAGCACACCCCAGCCCCAGGGGCCTTTAGAGCACCTTTAGCACCTTTCCCTCCTCATCTCCTGCATTTTCTAAGGTGGAATCTTTGCCATAAGTTCGCGCAGGCAAAAACCAGCAAAGCAAACCAGGAGCTACTGCAGCAGCTGCCAGCTCCACCTCCAGCAGGCACTGGGCTCAGAGCACCAGAGGGTCACTCTTATTTTCATTTTACAGCCATTTAATGATGACAATACAGTCGGCAAAGCAATGGCAGTAAAAGCTGAATCCAAAGCAGCACAGAGCAAACCGGGACCTCTGCCCTGGCTCCAGCCGCTGGAACTGGAGACTGGAGCCAGACTGTAAAACTGTGATGTGGATTCCCAAAGCAGAGACCTGCAACTGCCCAGAGCTCCAGGGCTGTGTGAGACCACCCCCAGCAGCAGGGGGGTCACAAAGAGCCTGGCTCTAGTCAGAGAGATGGGATGGCAGGGTGGAAGCACACGGAGTGCAAACGCAGGGACAAAGGACTCTGAGCAGACCCCTGGCCCTGGGGCAGAGCCCCCCTGGCATGAGCTGCCCATGAGCCACAGCAAAGCTGGAACTCGGAACAGATGTGCAAACAGAGCCACCCCTCCTCCCTGCACCACACTGCAGCATCGGGAAAAGTGAGTGGGAAATGTCAGTCCGGGGCTTTTGATTGCTCAGGTTCGGTGGGGGAAGGGCATTTGCAGCCAAGAACGTGTCAAACCAGGCATGAGCACACGAAATATTCACGTGTATTTATACTTCTCTGGGAAAAGAATGTTGGAAAATGTTGCCCTCTGCTTATAACCACCATGTCCTGAGGACAAAGAATTTTGGCTTTTTCCAGGAAAGGGCTCCAAACCAACAAGCACAGTAGGGCTTCAGGCTCCTCCTCATCACCACGGAAAGGGTTGGTTGAGCTCACCATTCCCTCCTGCTCAGGAGGGGCGGCTCAGGGAGGATGTGACCCTGCACACCCCTCAGCTCCCCAGCTGCAATTCCAGGCTGCCCCACAGAGCCCCAGCTCACAGACCTGGCTCCTGCCAGTGCAGGGACACATCAGCCTCTCCCCCAGGACAGGTGAGCCCAGGACAGGTGAGCCCAGGCACAGCCCTGGGCTCTGCCCCTGCTCCCTCCAGGGCCCCCAGCACTCTCTGCTTCTCTCCAGGGATGTGCAGCCTCCCCTCTCCTGTCTAAGAGCTCACGTGATGGGAGATGGCAGTCTTCAAAGGGATGAAGCTTTCTTGCCAAATGCTTTTTCTTACAATAAAAACAAGGGAAAGAATAACATTTGTTCAATCCAGTGGTTCTTGCAGTGTCTGGTTTTCTGGAGTCTGGCACTGTTTGCCCTGAAGGCTGAGCAGGTTCTTCATGAAATGCCATCAAGTCTTGGGCCATGACTTTAGAGAGCACCAGAAATAGTGTGTGGAAGGAGACAAGCAGCATTGTTTTTCTTCCACATATGGAATCCAGTTCCAGTGGGGGATTTACACACACAAACATAATCCCTTTTGATTCTGATATATCTGGGATCTTGTTGACCTTCTATTTTTCCCCCCATCTATTATATCATTAACAATTAATTTTTCTCATTCCTTTTTTGGCCATCTTTTTCCTCGAGTCCAGCGTGGCTCAGCCAGTTTCTCCCGGTGCAGATGGGGCCGTCAGGGCACTCGAGCCCAACGCCCCATCCCCAGAGCAAGGTGGGCACATCTCTACACCCCTGCAGCCCAGACACGTCCAGGTGTCCCCTCCTGTCTTGGGCATCGCCACGAAGGCACAACTCTGCTGCTGGGAGAGCATCACTGCTGGGGGAACATCGCTGCTGGGGGAACATCGCTGCCGGGGGAACATCGCTGCCGGGGGAACATCGCTGCTGGGGGAACATCGCTGCTGGGGGAACATCGCTGCCGGGGGAACATCGCTGCTGGGGGAACATCGCTGCCGGGGGAACATCGCTGCTGGGGCTCTCCCACCCCCTTTTCCTTCCCTCTGCCTCCTCAGAGGGGCTCAGCCCTGCCATGGCTCAGGTAATCTCCATGCTGGCAATTCCCGGTCCTTGGCAGATCCACCTCCCCTCGTGTCCATCCCAAGGTATCCTGCAGACCTGAGCTCAGCCTGCAAAGCCCCTGTGTGGTGCCTGCAAGGACCTGCAGGTGCAGGTGTGGACTGGAGAGCCCAGAAATGTCCTGTCCATCCACGGCTGCCCCGGGGTGAGGCTGTGTGTGTCACTGTGTGTGCCACTGCAGACACACACAGCAGCCTGGCAGAGGCTTTTCCAAAAGCTTTGATTTGTGCACCAAGACTGTCCAGCCACATCTGCTGTGGCTGGAGCAAGGACCCCTGTGACAGCCACTCCTGATTTATATGGCACAGGCAGGGCAAGTTATGAATATTAATTCCTTTGGTTGTGCCATAAATAGTCCCAGTCAGCACCCCCCTTAAAAACACCAAATAAACACAAAGAGTTCGGTGTTAACTCCTGGAGAGCCCCAGCTCAGAGCTGGAGCAGGATCACAGAGCCCAGCATGGCCAAGCCCCGTGGGGTCACTGAGCAGCTGTACCAGGCAGGAACAGCCCCTCCCAAAGTTTGGTTCCTGTGTGCTCAAACGGGACCAGAACCTGGTGGTTTGTCCAGCTCTCAGCCTTGCAGCTAAAAGTTTGGGTTTTTTTTTTCCTAGAGCACAGCTTGCACTTATACCCATCCCAGAGAGCCCAGGAAGCTCCGAGCCAAAATTCCATCTCAGGCCCAGAGGTAAAGGACAGGAGGAGGAGCTGTGGCACTGAGCCCACGCGAGCAGAGCACTCCCAGGAGAGCTGTGCCCAGACAGGAACCTCACCTGAGAGCAGGGACAAGGGGGAAGCACGGTGGGACCGGGGTTGTCACTGTCACCACCCGGACAAGCTCCATGTGCAGCCCCCTGTGCCTGACACCCCCTGCCATGCATTGGAGGTACCACACAGACACTCACAGACATTCACAGACATTCACACAATGAACAGTCCCAAAGCCTGGCTGCAAGATAAAGGCAATGGAACAAAACAAAGAGTATTTATTCTATTTCTCCCCTTTATCCTGAGCAGAGCAATCAATAATTTTATACACTAAATAAATATTTATTTTAAATGGAATTTCCCTTCTCCATCTAATAGGCCAATGTGCACCTTCCACTACTCAGATCTTCTTGGACACTGCTGAAATCACCTGGCTCCTACAGCTGGGTGACAATTACAACCCAATCACAAATGGGTTTGTGTGCCCTATTTGCATTAAAACACCACAAATTAGGCACTGGGTACTGGCTATGCTCCAATGGACACGAGAGCATCCGCATTCCTACAGAGTTACAGTGCTTCCTCCACAGCCCGGATTTATATCCACATCCAAACTAAATAAATCATCAACCACTGCCCCTAAACCAGCTCACTTATCACACCAAGTGTGAATAATGAAATGTCATAATATTTGCCCAAGACACGTGGTTTGTTTGCTTTCAATAAATAAAGTCTAGAAGGGGGGGAAAAAAAAAAAGGAAAATAAAAAAGTAGAGGCAATGCTTCCTCTTGGTCACTGCTGGGAGTGGGAATGGCCCCTGGGCTGGTGGGGCCAAGGCAGGAAGGTGCCAGCAGAGCCCCCCCTGTGCTCAGCATCCCCAGGGAAAGTGCCAGGGGCACAGCTCTGGGACAGCCCTGCAGGGACTGCTCTGCAGCAGCAGCCACTGCCCCTGACAGCCCAGGGGGGCAGGACACGGCCAGGGGGGCTTGGGGCACCCTGCTGGGCACTGCCAGGGGGGATTGGGGCACCCTGCTGGGCACTGCCAGGGGGGATTGGGGCAGCCTGCTGGGCACTGCCAGGGGGGATTGGGGCAGCCTGCTGGGCACTGCCGGGGGTATTGGGGCACCCTGCTGGGCACTGCCAGGGGGGATTGGGGCACCCTGCTGGGCACTGCCAGGGGGGATTGGGGCAGCCTGCTGGGCACTGCCAGGGGGGATTGGGGCACCCTGCTGGGAACTGCCAGGGGGGATTGGGGCAGCCTGCTAGGCACTGCCAGGGGGGATTGGGGCAGCCTGCTGGGATCTGCCAGGGGATTGGGGCACCCTGCTGGGCACTGCCAGGGGGGATTGGGGCACCCTGCTGGGATCTGCCAGGGGGGGATTGGGGCACCCTGCTGGGCACTGCCAGGGGGGATTGGGGCACCCTGCTGGGCTCTGCCAGGGGGGATTGGGGCAGCCTGCTGGGCACTGCCAGGGGGGATTGGGGCACCCTGCTGGGCACTGCCAGGGGGATTGGGGCACCCTGCTGGGCACTGCCAGGGGGGATTGGGGCAGCCTGCTGGGCACTGCCAGGGGGGATTGGGGCACCCTGCTGGGCACTGCCAGGGGGGATTGGGGCAGCCTGCTGGGCACTGCCAGGGGGGATTGGGGCAGCCTGCTGGGCACTGCCAGGGGGGATTGGGTCAGCCTGCTGGGCACTGCCAGGGGGATTGGGTCAGCCTGCTGGGCACTGCCAGGGGGATTGGGGCACCCTGCTGGGCACTGCCAGGGGGATTGGGTCAGCCTGCTGGGCACTGCCAGGGGGGTTTGGGGCAGCCTGCTGGGGCTGTTCTGTACCTGAGCAGGTTTTCCAGGCACACATCAGCACACACACTGCTCCGTGAAACGTTCCTGGGGTGGAGAGGGAGAAGGCAGCTCCCTTCATGCTCCTATCTCTATTTGTTTTCCAGCAGCTGGCAGCAGGCTAAGCTGGGATTTTAGGTGCTCACAAACTTGTCAGCTTTTGCCTTTGGCTCCAGGTACCCCCCTGGTGAGATGGGGGCTAATGCTGCCCCCAGGGACCCCCAGCCCGGCCAGCAGTGGCACAGACACAGCCTGGCCGTCTGCCTTAGCTCCACAATTGCTGCTTTGGAAAGGGAAGATGGGCAGCGGCCACTCCGGAGCCTGAGCCCAGCCCAGGGCTCAGCTTTAGACAGGCACTGCCAGAGAGAACCACAATGGGTCAGAGAGAGCAGGATGGGGCAGAGCAGCTGAAACCTCCACGTGCAAAGCTCCCAGTGCCAGAAATAGGATCCCTGTTCTGTGCTGGGTTATTATGAGACTCATCCTGCTCCAGGGCTCAAAGGGATTTTATTTGCAGGCATGAGGAGCCTCCTGGCTGTGCCAAGGAATGCCAAACCCCTCTGTGCATCCCAGCCATGGGGCAGCACCCACGGGTGCTCATCACTCCCAGAGCACACACAGACACACTCAGCCCTTCTTACCTCCAAGCTGGGCTACAAAGGCCCTGTTTGTGCTCGTTTTCTGGTCACTGGGACACTTTTACCCCACGGCATTCCCTGCAGCTGGCTGAGAGCCCTTCCCTGAGCCATGGCTGGGTTCTGGGCTCCTGCCTGCTGCCACTGGCATTGCACTGCTGCCTGCTCTGGATTCCACAGGAAACAAAAACCACCAGGACACAGGACAGCCAAAGGCAGGTCCCAAACAGGGACCCCTGTCCTAACCAGCAGCACAACTGGTTAACTCTGATTATCTCAGAATACCCCACTGGTTAAGTCACCAGTGATAAATCAAGGCAAGACTGTCTCTTGATAAGGAAAAGCCAAGCGAGGCTATTTTAAAATGAAAATCCACAGGAATCCAGTGCCAGTGTGAGAGAGAAGAGCTGAGATTAGGAGGTGACATAAACACAAGCTGAAAGACATCACTCCAGAACCATCCTGTGCCTTCAGCAGAGGAGCAGCAGCATCCCGTGAGTTCTCCAGGATCCCCAGCTCCTCTCCCAGCACTTAAACAGAGACCAGGATGCAGAAATTGGTGCTCGTGTGGCACAGGGGCATGAATCTGATATTCATAGACTTTCTTTTAAAGGGCAAGACTCCTTGCATAGAAACAAACTAGGACAACTCGAATGATAAATTACCCTTCTGCTGTACTTCCTCTGTGAAATTTAATTTTAATTGAAATGAAACATGACAGAGCTTCTGCTCAAACTGGCATTTGCCAGCCCCCATTTCCGCTGCCTCTGCAGAGCTGAGGCCAGCACATCCCTGCCCTCAGCATCCTCAGTCCTGGGGGGCTGGGGACCACCCAAACACAGGAGCCCCGTGGCCCTCCGGGGCCAGGACAATGCCCAAGGCAAGAGTTCACCCGAGGGCTCTGCACAAAAGCTGCAGCAAGGCTGGATTCCCCAGCCACGCTAACAGAGAGGGGAGCCACACTCCCGATTTCTCCTCCTTTGCTATTCCTTCACTGCACTTCTGGTCTGTTCGTTTTGATCTCTGTGAGCTTTATTTCTGCTTTATTCTTCTCTGTTCAAGAGGAATAAATCTATTTTGCTTTGCAGCAGGTTGTTTATCTGGCCTCTAGAAGGCTTCCAGGTGCTCAGGTCCTGTCCCCAGGAGCAATGCTGCCCCTGAGAGCACGACCAGGCTGCTCAGGGTGGGGAGCAATGTCTGGCCCTGCAGAGGGAAATGTGGCACCAGGCTTCTTTACAAATGTTCTCACAATGGAAGGCTTGGATTTCAGTGAAAAAAACCCAAACTTGCACGGCATCCCTCGGGGCAGGGATGGGCCAGAGCAGCCCGAGCAGTGTCCCCTGCCCTGCCCGCACTGCGTGTGTGACTCTCCACTTCACACAGCGTCCCACTCACTGAAAGTACTCGGAAATGCATTTATTTATAGCACCTACAGTGCAACCCAATACCCCCTGCCTCTGCTGGTGCTGGGGACATTCCCTACCTGCCCGTGGGTGCACATTCTCCTCCTCCCACCCGGGACACCAGAGCCACCCTCCCGGTGGGGCCAGCAGCCAGGGAGTGACTCATGTCACCAGAAATGTCCCTCGGAGCAGGGCGAGTGTCCCTGCAGCACAAACCCTGGGGCTGGGGGCACCTGGGGACCCCCAACCCTGGCAGGGCAGGGCACCAGAGCCCAGGCAAAGCTTCCAGGGGGGACTGGCCGGGGAAATGAGTGCAGAAATGCCTGAGGTCACAGTCCCCTGCAATGGAGCGGCTGTGCCTCCTAAATTCGGGGCTGGCTCCTGGCCAGCCCTGCTCTGCCCACAGCAGCTCTGTCCTCACTCACACCCAGCCTTTCCTCAGCCCCCAGACAGCGCCAGCAGCTGGCTCTGCTCAAACAGCCTGTGCTGGAGAGCGCTGGGCAGCAGTGACAGAGCTCTGACAGGGCACCCGGCCACCCCCACGCAGCTCTGCCCCAAAAATCCTGGAGCTGCTGCCCCAAAAACCCCCCGGAGCACGGAGGTTTGTTTGACCTCCAGCACCGGGCTGTGCTCTTTGGGACCTCCCAGCTCCCGTGGAGCAGCAGAGGCAGATGCAGGGATGTGGAACTGGTTCCAGCAAAGGTTTCCCGGTGTCCTTTTGCCCAGAACTGGCCGTGGTGGGCACTGCTCTCCAGACTCCGAGTTTGTCCCTCTGCAGGGTGAGGTGTGTGTCTGCAGGATGCTGTGGGTTCAGGCGCTTTCCCAGCCCAGCTCTGCCCTTTCTCCCCCCACATTGGCAGCCCAGCCTCTCTCTGAGCTGCATTCAGCTCAGCTCAGCCACGGATGGCAGAGCCCAGGGCAGGGCTGGCAGCTGCAGGCACGGAGCCTTCTGCCATAAAACACCTGCCCTGCACTGGCACTGCCACACTGGGCACCGGGGTGGGCACCTGAGCCTGCCGAGGGAGCTGCCAGCCCTCGAGGGGACACCCAGGCACCCATCCATCCATCGAGGGGACACCCATCCCTCCCTCCCTCCCCACCCATCCTTAGGGACTTAAACACACCCCCCACCCCGAATCTGTGAAGTGCTTTTTTCACAAAAGCTTTACTTTTAAACAAAACTCCAGATCATGAAAGGCAAGAGCTCACAGGAGACACTGCAAAGGAGGATTAGCAAAGTCCAGGTTCAATAAGTCTTCATTAACATACTAATTATGCCTGGAGGAATATTCTGACCACTGTGGTTCTGTGGGTTGGTTTTGGATTTCCTCGAGTTTCTGTGGATGAAAAGCTGGAGCTGAGGACTCCAGGCTGGCACCACAATCCTCGTCCTGGGCTCTGAACAGGCCCAGGGGGGCTCTGGCCATCCCAGCACAGTGTGGCTCCTCTGAGTGATTCCTGTAGATGTGATTCCTGCCTCCCCGAGCTGCTTCATTTACAGACTCATAAACAACGATTTCTTTCAGGCTTTTGAGGATTTTGCCCCAATTTGGGCATTGTTTCTCCCACACAAGGGTAAAATCCCACTGGCACAGCTGGGCTGGGGGCTGCACCCAGCCCTGGCCCAAAGGCCACCAGCCACCCACACACATGCCATCCCCCTGAGGTGACAGCACGGGCGCTGGCCCCAGAAAAGCCCCTTTAAGGGACACTTCAGGGCGGCCTCGGGAGCCAGGACATTAATTTTAGCCTGGAGCAGTGCCAGGGGCGCAGGGCAGCTGCTGCAGGCGGGGCCAGCGCTGTCCCCTGCCTGTCCCAGCACAGCCCCAGCCCAATCCCCTGCCTGTCCCAGCCCAGCCCCAGCCCAATCCCCTGCCTGTCCCAGCCCAATCCCCTGCCTGTCCCAGCACAGCCCCAGCCCAATCCCCTGCCTGTCCCAGCGCTGTCCCCAGGCTGTCCCCGTCCCCAGCAGCATGGCAGAGGAACGGAGCGAGCTGGATGAGCGGATCATCATCAAGGACCAGCACACCAAGGAGATCGACCTGGTCAACAGAGACCCCAAGCACATCAACGAGGACGTGGTGAAGGTAGGGCTGTCCCACGCTGTGCTGTGGGGGCACCAGGGGTTGGGTTTCAGCCCTTGCTGTGAGTTTGGCTCGAGCCAGCCAGGGCTGTTGGTCCTTGTCCATGTGCCCCAGAGGTGCCACCCCTGGGCTGGGAGGTGACAGCCCTGCTGGCTGGCATGCCTGGCCCCCGTTAATGCCATATTTCCCATTCCTTCAATGGGCTCTCCACTTTCATTGTGGCTCGAAAACTTATGGGGACACCTTCCTTTGTACCAGCGAGCTGGCAGCCAAAAATAACAAAGAAATTCAACAGAACCAGTTTAAAGGGATATTGGAAGAGGCTGCTGGCCTTCAAGACACCACAGTCTCAGTTCTGGATTGTTTGATGTGTGTTGTCCTGTTTGTGGAAGATTGCTCCCCCCAGGGCAGCCCCCTGGGTGCTGCAGCCCCCAGCTCCCTCCCTCTGTTTCTGACCAAAGAAATTCCTTGGAATTCCCATTCTAACTGCTGGGCTTCCTCTAGACTCCCTTAGAGCTGCAAACAAAATGTGTCTGTGTTAGCCCAAGGTAATTCCAGCCCAAAGGAGAACAGGAGGAGTGGAAGGGTTTTGTTAAAAGTGTGTTTGTGGCTGTCACCAGAAGGGACGGGGCACAGAGCTGCTCACACAGGATTTGTCACAGGCTGTGACCTTGGCAGCACTGCTGAAACACAAACCTGAATTTGGGCATTAAATACCACTACAGCTACAACCACGGTGTGGCCAAATTCAATTCCCTTGGCTGAGCTGTGACAGTGACAGCCACGGTGGCTCCTTGCTGGCACTGAGACCTGCCCCTGACCTCAGCACCGTGTCCAGCATCCCTGCCAGGGCATCCCACAGCCCTGGGCAGGAGAGGTGCCAGGCCAGGGGAGCAGGCACCAGCAGAGCCCTCAGCCCAGGGCCAGCAGAGCTTTGGGGCTCCTGAGTAACAATGACACCATCCTGGCATCCACAGCCTCCCCCAGCACATCCCTGCCCTCTCCCACTCCAGAATCTCCAAGCTCATCCATCCTGCTCCACCAGCACTGGGAGCCTCCAGAGCTCAGCATTCCTCCACCCCAAAATAGCCCAGGCGATAGGGCTGGGGAGGAGGAGCACAGCTCACCCTGCTGCTGCTGCTCCCCTGGGCCCAGGGACACATCCAAACAGCCAGCACATGCAGCAGGAGAGCTCTGGGAGCACAGAGCCAGCCAGCAGGGAGCTGCAGTGCTCCGGGGATGAAGGGCTCACCTGGCCCTGGATAAACATCCCAAAGCAGCAGCCGGAATTTGGGATGGGGTTCCAGAAGTGGCACTGACCTCAGAGGCTCTGCAGAGCTTCCCAGCCCTCCTCAGGCACAGAGCAGTGCATGGCTGCACCGGTGACCTGAGGAGAGCTCTCCCAGCCCCAGTGGCTCCATGGTTCTATAAAGGAACACATAAAGGATCAGTACCTGCATGGGCTGGACCCTGAGCTCCTCCAGGCAGCACCCTGAGCCTCCACTGCTCCTCCAGACACTCCCAGCGTGAGCTCAGCAGAGCCTCTGCCTTTATATCCCACTGCTCCCTGCATTAATTGATCCCTGCTGAGCTCATCAGGAGCTGGGCAGTCACCTGGGCTGGTCCCCAGCACACCTGGGCTGGTCCCCAGCACACCTGGGTTCCCAGGGGCTGCTGCTGGCACCTCAGGGCCAGCTCTCAGAGCTGCTGTCTCCTCATTGTCAATGCTTCTCTCAGCACCTCCTGCTCCCTTCAGGAAATTAAAGATGACACAGAGTGATTTTCGTGATCCAAGTGCTTCCAAAAGCAGAATGAATATTGTTATTTAACGTAAATGTACAGACACGTCAGCTGTTGGAGGGGAGGCCAGGCTGCTTTTCAAGACAAATAGCTCAGGGTACAGATTCCCTGGCAGTGAGTTACACCCCGAGGGGATCTCTGCGGGAGCTCTGGGGAGGCTGTGTCACTCAGAGACACCCCCGGCGCCGGCACGAACGGCACGGGCAGGGCTGAGCCCCAGCTCCCTTCCCCAGAAGGAACACACACCGACAGCACTGAGCACCTCATCCCACGGGTATAAATAAATAATCCATAAATCCAGAGGGCTGCTGCATCTTTATTAGCACAAACACCTTCCTGCTGAGCGGGCAGCCACGTCCCTGAATGCTAAAAAAGGGCAGGAATGGGCTCTGGCCACCTCTGCAGCCAACACTGCCACACACAGCTCCTGTTCCAGGGGCTCCTGCCTGGCCACACCTGATCCCCCAGACCAGCGGTGGGACAGGGACTGGGATCCCCTGCTGGAGTCCCAGCCGTGGGCTGAGCCCCCACTCTGCTGCCCACAGGCTGTGGCTGGGCAGTGCTGGGAGCCCGGAGCCACCTCCCATCCGTGCAGGGATGCAGGTTTGCAGGGTGCAGGGATTGGGGCATCCACCCCCAGCACAGTCCCCTCTCCCCAGGCCCCTCCATTTGGGATCTGCTCTCACCTCCTGCAGACCCTCATCCTTGCTGACCCCCAAACATCCCTTGTGTCCTCTGCTCTCCTCCCAGGTGGATTTTGAGGATGTGATAGCTGAGCCCGTGGGCACATACAGCTTCGATGGTGTCTGGAAAACCAGCTACACCACCTTCACAGTCAGCAAGTACTGGTGCTACCGGCTGCTCTCTGCTGTCCTGGGCATCCCCCTGGCCGTCGTCTGGGGCTTCCTCTTTGCCCTCATCTCCTTCTGCCACATCTGGGCAGTGGTGCCCTGCATCAAGAGCTACCTGATCGAGATCCAGTGTGTCAGCAGGATCTACTCGCTCTGCATCCACACCTTCTGTGACCCGCTCTTCGAGGCGCTCTCCAAGATCTGCAGCAACATCCGAGTTGCTGTCCGGAAGGAGATTTAGGTCCTGGCAGCTGCCCCAAGAGCCTGGCACAGCCCCCTCTGTGCAGGCTGCCTGCCCTTGGGCAATGGACACCCCTGCTCGGTGAGGGAGCTGCTCATGGACACCCCTGTCCAGTGAGGACACCCCTGTCCATGGACACCCCTGTCCAGTGAGGACACCCCTGCTCATGGACACCCCTGTCCAGTGAGGACACCCCTGTCCATGGACACCCCTGTCCAGTGAGGACACCCCTGTCCAGTGAGGACACCCCTGTCCAGTGAGGACACCCCTGCTCATGGACCTCAGCACCTCGGGGTCATCCTGATGGATTAAGGGAGGGCAGAGGAAGGAGCCTCTGCCAGGACCCTGCTGCTCCAGCTCCAGGGAAAGAGGAACGAGGGGCAAGAGGTGCAGTTTGGAGCTGTTTCCTCCCCTGTACTGTCAATTAATGTCAATTAATTTGTCGGTCCCTCTTCCACGGAGCTGCACTTTCACTCCGAGGCCCTTGAATGCTCCTTTGGCTCCAGCCTTAAGAGCTTTGCTGAAGCAGGGCCCAGGAGGTCTCACTGCTCTCAGTTGTCTCCGTGTGCTCCTTCCCTTGGCTCCAACAAAGACTGGGAGCCCAAGACTCCTCTAGTGCCGTGCCAAGGATGAGAGGGAGCCAGGATTTTACTGGAGCTCTTCCAAAGGCTCGGGATTGTATCCTGCTGTTATTCCATAGCAATGTGGTACCCAGGCTCCAGCAACATCGGGGCCCAAGAACAATGGAGTGATTAAAAAAGAAAAAGGTATTTAGGTAATTACAGAGTGGGTGGTGGACCTTAGCAGAGTTTTCCCAACCTAAATGGTTCCACGTTTCTATAAAGGAACAGTACCTGCATGTGCTGGTCTCAAAAAACATTTCATTTTTTGTGGGAATAAAAATAATTAAAATCAATTGTATAATGGGTTTATATTACTAATATTTTACTGTTGTTGTTCTAGTAGTTCACTGCCTGAACCCAAAAAAGGCTGAAATGCTGATGTCCCCACCACACTGCTTCCTGGGCTCCCAACACTTGGGGCACACACTGCTCACCTGTCAGCACCTCTGTTCCACTTTAGACCCTCCTGAAAAGCCTTTTGGATTTTGTGCCCAGTGCATTCACCGGGACACTCCCAGCTGCTCTCGCTGTCCCTGCTCTGCTCAGCCTGGGCACGGTGCAGGGGCTCAGCCACGGCACCACTCGGCTGCAGCTCCAGGCGTGGGGCACGGCCCTGCCTCACCCCCAGAAACCGCAGCCAGGGCTGGAGGGAAACTCCCTGTGTGTCCCAAACTCTCTCTCCTCTCCCTGCATCCATCCCGGTAACACCCACTGCCCTGTTCTCCTTCCCCTGGCAGGGGCAGGATGCACCTCAGAAAAGGAGACTCCTCCTTCCTTGCTTTGTGCAGGAGTTTGTGACTCTCAAGGAGAAGGAAGGTGAACGTGGGAGGAAAATGCTCCATGGTGTCCTGAGGATTTCAAGCAGTCAGCAAATGTGCTGAGAGCTCACTTGGAGCTCCCACAAAAATATCAAAGGAATGTCAGGACAGGAAAGGTACAAATGGACCTGCTGGTGACAGTGAAGAAATAAAGGACACATTTAAATGCATTTTTCATGTTCATTCCTGTCACGAAAGGCCAAATTCCATCACCCTTTGAGAGGCGCAGCTGTGTCCCCCTGCACTGCCCGTGCCCTGCCAGATGTGCACCGCTGGATGCCGGGGCTGGGGCAGCGCTGCCCGGGCACGGGGGAGCAGGAGGAGAGCAGGGAACAGGAACAGGGAACAGAGAACAGGGAACAGGAACAGGGACAGGGAACAGGGAACAGGGACAGGGAACAGGGAACAGGGAACAGGGACAGGGAACAGGAACAGGGAACAGGGACAGGGAACAGGGAACAGGAACAGGGAACAGGGAACAGGGACAGGGAACAGGGAATAGAGAACAGGGAACAGGGAGGAGAGCAGGGAGCAGAGAGGAGCAGGGAGGAGCAGGGAGGAGCAGGGAGGAGCAGGGAGGAGCAGGGAGGAGCAGGGAGGAGCAGGGAGGAGCAGGGAGGAGCAGGGAGGAGCAGGGAGGAGCAGGGAGGAGCAGGGAGGAGCAGGGAGCAGGGAACAGGGAACAGAGAGCACAGCTGGCTGGGGATTTTGGTGTTCCAGCCTTGCTTCCCATCGATCCCTTCATTCCCTCAGCCCAGCGCTCCTCCCACGCCTCCCTCCCGCCTTCCACCAGACACAGTCAGCAAAGTTTATTTACAGTATTTGTTAACAATAAAAACCCATGCCGTGAGCATGCCCTGTGCGCTATAGAGCAAGCGGATGGCGCTGGGGCCATGGCAGACTCCGTGGATTGCGGCGAGCCCAGAGCCAAGCCTGGGATCGGGGACACGAGCGAGTGTCCCCGAGAGAGCCCGGGGACCCAGCCCGGACCCCGCACAGCGCCCTGGGCTCAGCTCAGCACCCTCGGCCGGGAGCCTCTGCCCTGATCCCCGGGCCCAGCCGTGCCCCAGGCCCCTGGCGACCGCCTGCACGGCCTCGGGGGGCACGGGGTGCGGGGCTGGCACGGTGCGGGGCTGGCACGGTGCAGAGCAGGGCTGCAGGGCTGCAGGGCTGCAGGTTTGGCACGGTGCAGGGCTGGCACAGTGCAGGGCTGGCACGGTGCGGGGCTGCAGGGCTGCAGGGCTGCAGGGCTGGCACGGTGCAGAGCTGGGCTGCAGGTTTGGCACGGTGCAGGACTGCAGGGTTGGCACGGTGCAAGGCTGCAGGGCTGCAGGGCTGCAGGACTAGCACGGTGCAGGGCTGCAGGTTTGGCACAGTGCAGGGCTGGCACGGTGCAGAGCCGGGCTGCAGGGTTGGCACGGTGCAGGTTTGGCACGGTGCAGGGCTGGCACGATGCAGGGCTGCAGGGCTGCAGGGCTGCAGGACGGGGCTGCCTCTGCCCCGCAGGCTGCAAGCGGAGGGAGTGCTCCTGTGCAGAGAGCGCCGTGCCAGGCGCTGGATCCTGCAGGATCCTGCTGCAGGTGGAGCTGAGACAGTGCCAGCCGTGTACCCGGGGTGACACCCGTGTCCCTGTGCCGCAGCAGCCCCTGCCATCCCGGGGATGCATCGCCCCTGCCCCAGCAGCACCGGAGCCTTTGTCCCTGCTGGTGGCATCCATGAACCACTGCTGTCAGGGTTTGGGGCTCCCTGTCCCTCCTGGTGGCATCCATGAACCACTGCTGTCAGGGTTTGGGGCTCAGGAGCGGGTTTCTGTTGTCTAATCCCAGGCAGCACTGACCCTTGGACACAGAATTCCTCTCGCACTCCCGTCTCAGTTCAATAACGCCCTGTGCACATGCTTACAGCCATATATACATATATATATACATACACCTATTTATAAACCCCGCCTTGTCCGGGTGCAGCTTTCCGCAGGGAAGCGCTGCAGCAGCGCAGCAGAGACACGCGGCCCCGCTGCCACGGCCTCACGTCGTGGGCGGCTGCACGAAGCTCCTCTGGCTCGGGCTCCTGCAGCTGAGCACGAAGGACGAGGAGTTGCTTTTCTTGCTCAGGTCACAGCCCGGTCGCGACTTCAGGTAGCGCGTGGAGCAGCAGAGGAAGCGGCGCATCAGGTCATGGAAGAGGTGCCCGGTGTAGAGCATGTAGATCCAGGGGTTGCAGCAGCTGTTGAGGCTGGCCAGGAGCATGGCGATGATGAAGGGGGAGGCTGCGACACAGGCACGGCCTTGTCAGGGCACGGTGGCCGCTGCCGAGAGCCGCAGCTGTGCCGGCTCCCCGACATCCCGGTACCCCGACACCCCGACATCCCAGTACCCCGGTACCCTGACACCCCGACATCCCGGTACCCCGACACCCCGACATCCCGGTACCCCGGTACCCTGACACCCCGACATCCCAGTACCCCGACATCCCAGTACCCCGGTACCCTGACACCCAACACCCCGACACACTGACACCCGACACACTGATACCCTGACACCCCGACATCCCAGTACCCCGGTACCCTGACACCCCGACATCCCAGTACCCCGACATGCCGGTGCCCCGGTACCCCGACACACTGACACCCTGACACAGGGATGAGCCGCCCCCCGCAGGAACGCCGCGGGAAATGAGAGCTGGGAAATGAGGGGCCGAGTCTCAGCTCCACCCCTGGGTTTCGGGTTTCTCCCCCAGGAGCCGCCTTTCCCTGGAGTGGGGGCTCAGGGGGCTCAGGGGGCAGAGCTCCTGCAGCGCCGCCCTTTAAGGTGCCCGAAGCAGAGCCCTGGGAGTCGCCATGGCGAAGAGCAGTCCGGGGACCAGCAGGGCTGGGGGCTCGTTCTCCCACCCCAGCGGCTGATTCGGGACAGGCTGTCACCTTCGAGCCGCCCGGGCTGTGGGACAGCCGCGGTGCCCAGGCTGGGGGCGTCCCCTGCTCCTGGGCTGTCCCCACCGCAGCCCGGCCCCATCTGAGCCCTTTGCCCGGTGCTCGCCCAGCACCTTTCTCCACTCGTCTTTCTTTCCCCCGAATTAATTTCCCCCCACAGTGCTGTGCCAGGAAAGAGGACACACAGCCATTCCCACATCCCGGCTGGATCCGGAGCCTGGCATCCCCCGCTGGTGGTGGCAGCGCAGTGCCAGGACATCCAGTCTCTGGCTGCTGCTTCTGTCCCCAGAGCACAAAGTCCCGACTGTCCCACCTGAGGGGTCGGACCAGACAAGGGGAAGGTGGGGCTGGCACCTGCCACGGCACCAGGACAAGGGGGACATCTCCCTCTGAAGTGGCTGCAGGGGGAGCTGGAGCCTTTATCCTGCTCCCCGTGCTCCAGTCTCCTCAGTCCCTCAGCTCCCAGAGGACGTGCCAGCAGCCGGGATGAACGTGGTTGGTTTGGCTGCTCCTGGTCCCTTCGTGTCTCTGCAAAAATCCACTGGCAGTTCTTAGACCAGTGAAGAAATGTGACTATAAATGCTGGCTTCCAAATTCACCTTTAGCCAAAGGATGCGTAATTCCTGCTCTTGTGATGTCTGCTCCAACTACTTTTAATTTCAAGCATGTGCTAAAAACTAATTCCGTGCGGAGCGGTTACAAATCCCAGGCACAAGACCTGAAATACATCACAGCGTTTCTACCGCCTGAAAACACCCGGCCAGGGCTGACTCAGCTCTTCCCTCTCCGCAGGAGGCAAATTGAATTTCAGGGACTGAGTGCAGGGCAGGTCCGGAGAGAGGATCGCTCCCTCCCTGCTGGAACAGCAGAGACCCCGAGGGTGCTGCAGGCACCCCCCGCTCCTGGGGATGCCCGGGGCGGTGGGCAGAGCTGCAGGCTGTGCCCGAGCAGGATGTGGGGGCTCTGTCAAACACCCAGCACAGGAGTGGGATGGGATAATGGATGGGGTGGGATGGGATGGGACAATGGGATGGGATAATGGGACAATGGGATGAGGGGCTCCCCAGTTCCCACACACTCTGACTGGGGCCATCACTCACAGCCCAGGTGTCAGGGCACCTGCCCCGAGGTGGAGGGACCCATAGAACATTCATGGTGCTTCACAGCCCTGCTCTTGTCCTCACAGGTCTGATCCCAGCTCGGAATCGTGCTCCCTGTGCAGTGTGTGCAGCAGGAGCCTGCTTCCAACCCCTGAGGCTGTGGAGGGTCCTCGGTGCATAAACACAGGATCACAGTGTGGAGCTCCAAGCCCCCTTACCCCTTTGGGGTGTGTGGCCACCTAAGGGGGATCTCTGCTGCCTGGCCAGTCACCCCCAGAGCAGCTCATTGGGCTGGCACCCAGGGCCCCCCTGCCCTCTCTGTGGCTGTGCCCACACAGCTGAGGTGAGGAACGGGCACAACCCTTCCCAGCACGGGGTACCCCTCTCCTGCACCCCACCATGAGCCTGGCCCAGTGAAGGGATCCGGGATCAGGGCAAGGCTCCAGGTCCTCTGCAGAGAGGTCTGACTGCTCCGGGCAAGGAGGAGGAGGAGGAGAGCCTGGGAGGAAGGGCTGGGGTCTCCCAACACCTGTATCCACCCCAGGCTTTTCCTGCCCATGCCATGAAAGCCTCCAGCCAGAGCCCTGGCACAGCTCCCACCCTGTGCCACAGCCACGGCTGCCCAGAGACAGGAACGGGATGAAACGGGAGTGGGGTGGGTGGTACAGCTCTGTGGGGCTGGAAATCCCTCCAGCCCTTAAAGCAAAGAGGGAAAGAAAAGGGAAAAGGGAAAGAAAGGAAAAGGGAAAGAAAGGAAAAGGGAAAAGTGCTGCAAGGCCACTGCACAGGGTGAGAAAGGAAAACGTTCCCCATGCAGCCAGAAGGATTGGGATGGGCAAATCCTGTCCAGGGAGGGTCAGCAAAGCAGCAGAGATTTGGGTGCTGCCGAGGGCTGTGTGCTGAGAACGGAGGGGCAGCCCACAAGATTGCAGGATTAAAATACAGCACGAGAGAGGGCCCCTGCTTCACCCCAGAGCCCATCCACGAACTGGAAGTTTAGACCAGCCTGAAACAGGTGGAAAACCCCTGGAGCACCCAGGGAGGTACAAAAGCCACATTCCACTTCTCCTGAAATAAATGGAGCAGAGAGAAGCAGGAGAGGCAAAGCCTGCCTGGCTGCTGCCTGGCCAGCCCAGGGAACAGAGGCACCCTGTGGGTTTTGCACAGGGAGCTGTGCAGCTGGGGCAGGGCTTGGGAAGGGCTGAGCAGCCGTGCCCTGTGCCCTGTGCTCTGTGCTCTGTGTCCTGTGAGCTCCTCTGTGCCCTGAGTCCTGTGCCCTGTGCTCTGTGCTCTGTGCCCTGTGAGCTCCTCTGTGCCCTGTGCCCTGAGTCCTGTCCTGTGCCCTGTGAGCTCCTCTGTGCCCTGTGTCCTGTGCCCTGAGTCCTGTGTCCTGTGTCCTGTGCCCTGTGAGCTCCTCTGTGCCCTGAGTCCTGTGTCCTGTGCCCTGTGCCCTGGGAGCTGCCCTGTGCTCTGTGCCCCATGCCCCGTGCCCTGTGGCCAGCACTGCCCAGCCCTGGCCATGGCAGGCCTGCAGGGCCAGCAGGGAGCAGCTCCTCCTCAGCCTTTGGCACCCCCAGACCCGGCACCTCTGCTGAGCCTGGGTCGGTCTGTGTAAGGCACTCTCATCCCTGGCTGCACTTTTCTGCCCTTTCTTTCTCCCACCTCACAAAGTCGGGAAGAGTTTTTGTTTAAGCTGTCCCAGGTGGTTCTCCCATCTGCCAGGGGACAGCACAGACAGCCCTGTCACACCAGGGACAGTGACACTTTTTGTTCTCTCTGCAGCCTCAGTGGTGACAGGAGCAGCCAGCCCAAATATAAAACATGGCAAATCCGTGACACCACTGATTAAGTGACACCATCTTTAGGAAAAGGTTTTTCTCATAAATCAGGGTTTTTCTACGGGAACAGTGCTCCAGTCAGAGATAAAATAACAGCAGCTTAGTCTGGGGTGGATGGGGCGGGAGAGGGAGAAGTAGAAAAGCAGAAAGTCAGTGAAGAGAAAAGGACACAACAAAGGAAAGGAGGAAAGGAAGTCAGGCTGTGCAGCTTTCTCCTGAGCTCCCACACTGCCCACAGCAGGTCCCAGCACCCAGGCTGGGAAGTGAATCTCCAGGGACCCCAGAGCAGCACCCAGGGACAGGCACACGCAGGGACAGGCACACCCAGGGACAGTCACACCAGGGACAGGCACACCCAGGGACAGGCACACGCAGGGACAGGCACACGCAGGGACAGTCACACGCAGGGACAGGCACACCCAGGGACAGGCACACGCAGGGACAGGCACACGCAGGGACAGGCACACCCAGGGACAGTCACACGCAGGGACAGGCACACCCAGGGACAGTCACACCCAGGGACAGTCACACCCAGGGACAGTCACACGCAGGGACAGGCACACGCAGGGACAGGCACACGCAGGGACAGTCACACCCAGGGACAGTCACACCCAGGGACAGTCACACGCAGGGACAGTCACACCCAGGGACAGGCACACCCAGGGACAGGCACACCCAGGGACAGTCACACGCAAGGACAGGCACACGCAGGGACAGGCACACGCAGGGACAGTCACACGCAGGGACAGTCACACCCAGGGACAGGCACCACCGTCTGCACTGCCCGAGCGCTGAGCTGCAGTGGCCTGGAATTGCCAGAGCTGCGGGAGCCCCTGACCCGGGACAGCTCAGCCGCTGCTCCTGCCGGGGTTTCTCTGTGCTCAGGACTCTGTCCCATGTCCCTCCCGCTCACCCAAACCCAGCCCGAGCAGTTTCTGCCCTGGGTTTCTGTCCCCAGGGCTCTGCAGGAGGGAGGGGAGCTGTACCTTCCTGCGGGGCGTTGCTGTCCCACACTGACCACATCTGCACGAAGAAGAAGGGAGTCCAGCACACGATGAACGCCAGCACGATGATAAAGGTCATTTTGACTGTCCGGATCTTGGCTTTGGAGATGAGCCTGGTGCTGCTGACCCTGGCAAACACCATCCCACCTCGGGAGCCTGAGCCCAGAGCCACGCTGGGCCCGTGGGCCGTCTTCAGCTTCACGTTCTGCCAGATTTTGAAGCTGATTAAGCCATAGCAGATGCTCAGCATCAACACAGGGATGATATAGACCATGAGGGTGATCCAGGTAACGTAGGCTTTCGGCCCCCAGGGCTGGATGAAATCTGCCCAGCAGTCATAAACCCCATTCCCCACATCCCTTAGAGAAAATATGTGGATCTGAGGGATGCTGACGAGCAGGCACAGCAGCCAGGTGAGGAGGACAGAGACCCGGTCCGCCCTCCTGTGCAGGGACCTCAGTGGCTGACAGATGGCCAAGCAGCGGTCCAGGGACATCAGCAGCAGCATGTAGGTGGAGGCGAACATTCCCACGACCTGCAGGTACTTGATCAAGCGGCAGAGGAAGTCTGGCCCGTAGAACCTGAAGGTGATGTCCCAGATGAGCTGGGGCAGCACCTGGAAGATGGCCACGACCAGGTCAGCGATGCTCAGGTGCTTCATGAAGAAGTACATGCGGGAGTGCTTGTGGCGGGTGGTGTGGATGGCCAGCAGCACGCACAGGTTGCCGGTCAGGGCGAGGAACAGGATGAGGCACAGGACTGTCACCTCCACCTTGGCCATGTCCTCGTTCCTCTTCAGGGGGTCGGCGCTGCTGTTCCTGCCTGCGCTCAGGTTCTCCGGCCGGAGGCTGCCGTTCCCCAGGGAGCTGTTGATGGTCCAGGTGCTGCTCCCCGCCAGGTACAGCTTCTCCATGGCCAGCGCCGGCCCGCATCGAGCCTGGGGCAGGGTGAGGGCAGAGAGGGGCAGAGAGGGGCAGAGAGGGGCAGAGAGGGGCAGAGAGGGGCAGAGCCTGCACCGATGCGCTCCTGTGCGGAAGCCGGGTGTCCCCGCCGCTCTCTCTCCGTGTCTCCTCGGTTCTCAATATTCCACCGCTCTCCGTGTCCCGCCCCGCTCTGTGTCCCCGCCGGTTCCTGTCGCCGTGTCCCGGCTGGCGGCTGCTCCTGTTCCCTGGCCGGTGCCTCGGTGTCTCCGCCGGCTCTGCCCCGCTCCCAGCCCCAGCGCAGGGGCCGGCCGAGCGGCGGGGGCGGCGGGCAGAGGCGGCTCCCGGCCCGGCCCCTCGGGGCCCGCCCGCGGCCGCTGGCCCCGCACCCGGACCCGCCTCAGCATCTTCAGCATCGTCAGCATCTTCAACATCTTCAGCATCTTCAACATCGTCAGCATTGTCAGCATCTTCCCCCGCGCCCTCCCCGCAGCGCGCCCGTTCGCGCACCCACCGGGGGCCGCGGCTCCCGCAGCCCCGCTCCGCCCGGACAGCCCCGGCCCTCCCAGCCCCGGTTCCCCGTGCCCCGGCTCTTCCAGCCCCGGTTCCCCGTGCCCCGGCTCTTCCAGCCCCGCTCCGCCCGGACAGTCCCGGCCCTCCCAGCCCCGGTTCCCCGTGCCCCGGTTCCTCCAGCCCCACTCCGTCCGGACAGTCCCGGTTCCCCGTGCCCCGTGCCCCGGTTCCTCTCGGGCACTCCCGGCTCCCCGTGTCCCGTTTCCCCGGAGCGAGGCTGCGGTGATGGGCGAGGGGACCAGCACCCCCGATAGCCCAAAGCCCCCCGGGGTCGCTGGTGTCTCCGGGCACACGGCGGGGGTGGGAGCGCGCACCGGGCTCGTCCCCAGCCCTGCCCGGCCCCGGTGCCCCGCAGGATGCCCGGGGAGGGTCCCCCCGGAGATGCCAGCCCGGCCTCGTCCAAGGAGCAGGCTCAGGCTTTGGTCACTCGGCAATTCGCACACCCACCAAGAGCTTCCCTTTTCTTTCAGGAGGAAGATTTCAGAGTAAAGTTTCTATAAAAGAAGGAGTGGTAGCTACGAGTGACACCATTTGTCAGCACAGCTCGATGGTTGTCCCCACTTTCAGGCTCCCACCAAGGGATGCAGGACCTGGAAGAGCAGGTGGGATGTTCAGAAGAGCACAGAACCCTCCCAGTTCACCCCTCAGTCCAGCAGCCCTGACGGCCCCAGCATCACCACCCCCTGCTCCCCACTTCAAGTCATATTTCTAATCCTCCTCAGCCCAGCCTCAGGCCCTGAACAAACATCCCTGCAGATATTTTTAAAGATTTTTGGGAAGATTTAGCTCCATGCAAGATGTAGAAATGTTAAATACTTTGGCACGTTCTTCCCTCCAGGGTTCACGTTCTTCCTCCTTCAGGCAATAAAACTGCTGTGGGAATCTCTGCAGAGCACAGCTCACCATGTGCAGTGGTTTTTTTATTGTTCTGCTGGTTTGGGGAGAGCTCTGAGGGAGGAGGTGAGTGGGGTGAAACCCTGGCTCCAGTGGAGACAAGGAAAGGTTCGCCCTTGGCTTCTGCTCAGTTCCTTGCAGGCACTGAGGGATGTCCTTGGGCACCCAGGTGTGGTGACAGCCCCTGGCTCAGGTGCCACCCACGGCTGCACAGACCCCCAGCTCCGTGCCAGGACAGACCTGGAGCGCTGGCAAAGAGCCCAGGGCCCCTCGTGCAGCCCCACGGCTCCAGCGTGCTGTGCCAGCACTGACCCTGTTCGTGCCCATGCCACTGTCACCCTGCTGCCAGGGCCACCTCTGACCCTCTGCCTCGGCCCGGGGTGCACGAGCAGCTCAGGGACGGCCTGAAATCTGGGGATTGGGTGGGCTCAGGGTAACATCCAGCTCCCAGTGCCTTTCCCCGGCCCCCCAGCAGCCAGAGGTGCTCGTGGCCCCTCGCAGCCCCCAGTCCTTATTCAGGCAAAGCTGCAGCTGCTCCACCACTAAAACCCAAACACACGTGATTCTGAAGCAAAGAATCCTGTGAGAACCAAAGGGTTTTCTGAGTCATCCCCTACGTCTTCCAGCTTTAAATGTTCAGGGATGCCATAGAGCTGGAAACATTTTTATTTTAAAAATACATGCTTTGGGATAATCAAAAGCACAAACAATAAATAAAGCTAAATTTAATTGCATTTGGGTTTACTGGTGGATCTGAAATAGCTGGTTTTCCAATAGCTATCTGGAATCACAACTTTATGGTCCCCAGGACAGAAGAGGTCTGGCAAAATGTCAAGGCCAGGCCACAGCTTTGCAGAGGGAGCTGCAGGAACTCGTGCATGGCTGCAGCCCACAGCCCAACCCTGCAGAGCCAGCAGGTGGGACCTGGCTGCTCCTGCATGCCAATCCCTCTTCATCCTAGAATTATTCCCCACTCCTCACCTCTTGCACTCAGCCTGCAGGAAGCCTAACTGTGGTAAATCTACTAAAAGCACAGATGAGCAGTGCCATGGCCACATCTTCAAGGAAAAGGCAGAGCTGATGGATGCTGGGGGTGTTAAATCAGCCTTGGGAACATACTAAGGGCACAGTAAATTACAACTTTCCCTTAAATGTGCACGAGTAAATTCTCCAGTCTGGTTTTGATTTTCTCCACGGCTCAGCAGCTGGTGTACCCATTTCCAGAAAAATATAGAATCAATATTGTAAAATGTTCTGTGCCAAAGGAAGCAAGGCTTTGGAGACAGAACATGGAAATACCAGCAATGCACAGAATTATTGGTCCCAAACCCATACACAAAATTCCTTGTGTTACTGAGCTCACTGATCAGGGGTAGCAGAAGGCAGTCCAGGTGCAGGTGACAGTGACATTCCTGGGTAATGCTGTGTCACCCATCACATCCCCCACCTGCACCATCCTCTGGCCATGGGATTTCTTCTTGTTAGCTAATAAATTAAAAATAAAAAAAATAATAAAAAAAAAAAAGCCCCCGAAAATGAAACAAAACACACACAAAAGCCCAAAACAAAAACAACCAACCAACCAACCAAAAACCTAGTCCTCAGATCGATCACAATTTTTAAATAAACTGGACAAAAGACCTGCAGCCCATGGTCAGTCCCAGATTTCTGGCCCAGCACACAACGTGGCTGTCAGACTTGTGCCATGGCTGGGGAAGGTTTTGGAAACTGAGTCAGCAGAACATTACTGGGAGGGGAAAAGGAGCCAGGAAATGAAGGAGGGAAAATTAACTTGGATGCTGCAGTGTTGAGTTCTATAGAGCACTCACAGCAGAAAGAGAATTTACACGAGTTCATGCACGTAACAAGAAAATTTCTTCTTCTCTCTTCCCCTGGGTTATCTGGGAACACACTAACCTTACTCAGTGTTACAGAACCTCTCACCTCATGTCCCTGAAAGGTTTATGGGATTCAAACCATTTCCTTTGAATCCCCAACTCACTGAAACCCACTGGCCTCTGCTCCCACGGCTTCCAGCCCACAGCAGCACTGGAGCCCCAGTCAGGCTCCTCCACTTTGGGAGCTGAATCCTGGAAAAAGAGCCTCAATTTCCTGGCATTAAGCCAGTACACATTTCCACCCCCACCCCCCTGGCACTGCACATGGGAGCCCTGCAGACACATCCCCGAGGGCTGGGCTGCCACCCCCAGCCCTGGGCTGGGCTGGGACACAGCAGCAGTGCTGGGACAAACCAACAGCTCCAGGCCACGGGCTCTGTGGATCCTGCAGGTCCTGCGACCCACACAGCCCCACTCAGGCTGGGCACGGGGGGTGCCTGTGGTTCCTACAGGGAATCCCCCACTGCCCTGCACATCCAGGCCCGGCAAAGGTGGCTCGGGCTGTCCCCAGGAGCCAGCTCAGTGCAGGGCTCCCAAGGACTCTGCTGGGGCTAAAATGTTCTTGCTTGATCCCATTATGGCCTCCCAGCCCATAAAACCAGTGGAGCCTGCCCAGACCCTGGGAGTAACAAGTGGGGATAATAAAGCTGAAATATGTATCCATGTGGTTTTTAATAAAGAGGCTTCAGGCCCAAGGTGGGGGGAGACAATACAACAATTTTAGTACTTTTGGGGAGGCATCACTACATCTGTGAGTAACTTCAGGCTGTTCATTGCAGTGCCCTGACCTCTCACTCACCATCAGGAAGGAACAGAAAGCAAAGCAGAGCCAGTGAGACCCGGAGCCCTGGGCTGGGATTCACACCTGCAGCAGTGACAGTGCACAGCCAGGTGACACGAGTGTCACCTCCTGGGACCTGGGCTATTCACTCCACCTTTGCAGAGCCAGGGGCACAGATCAGCCAGGAAATGCCATGCACAGCCCTGCCTGCAAGCCCTGCACACACATCAGCTTCTGTCCATCAAGTGAGGCACTTTCCTATTTGAACAAAATATAAATAACAAGATCTGAGACTTTGTTAGGTAAAGAGAGGAGCCAGAACAAAAGCAGAATACAGTCAGTTTGAAAATATATTCATGTGCAAATTCCACAAGTATTTACACATGTATATGGAGGAAAGTGAATCAAGTCTGGGGCTCATCACTACAACAAAATCTTAGCCAAGTGAGATGAAGGAGGCTGCAGTCCCCAGGATAATTCAGTATGTATGTGTGAGAATCTGTGTCTGGAATGCCCACACAGGTGAGGGTGTTTCCACACAGCCCCCATTTCTGTCCCACTGAATACCTGCAAGGAAACCCCCAGCCCAGGCTCCAGGAATGCTCTGTGAGGTCAAATAATTAACCAGAGCAGTGAGCTTTCACTACAAAAATGAAGCCCAGCTAGATTTATATGAACTTTTCTGCCTCACTAATTACTTCCCATTTGCAGTAATGTGTTTACCTTCTCCTTCCTGAAGCTGGTAATTCGTCCTCTTCTTTATTTAATTCCAGGTGGCTGTTTTGGAGCCAATTTGTCCAAATGATTTTGAATTCAGGCCCTCTGGCTCCTCCAATGCCAGGTGGGACAGAACCATGATGCTTCTTTCTCTGGGCAGCAGATCCTGGTGTTGGGCTTGCCCAGCAGGTAACGGGGATTTATCTTCAACAGCTCTGTGTGAGGTGTTCCAGTTCCAGAATATCTGCTCTTCTCTGAAAACAGACCCTCCTTCAACCAAAATTCTTTATTTTTAACTCCTGCCAGCAAACACAGCAGCCTTGGAGAAGTGGCCTTGAGAGACCCCAACACCTGCAAGTCCCCAGGTCCATCCCAGTGTCCTGAGCCCACACTGCCCAGCCCGGGGCAGAGCAAAGCCAGCCTGGAGCACTGACAGCTCCTCAGCCACCTGTGACAGCTCAGCAGCCACCTGTGCCCAGCCAGGTGACAGCTCACCCACCTGTGCCCAGCCAGGTGACAGCACACCCACCTGTGCCCGGCCAGGTGACAGCTCAGCAGCCACCTGTGCCCAGCCAGGTGACAGCTCACCCACCGTGTGCCCAGCCAGGTGACAGCTCACCCACCGTGTGCCCAGCCAGGTGACAGCTCACCCACCGTGTGCCCGGCCAGGTGACAGCTCACCCACCTGTGCCCGGCCAGGTGACAGCTCACCCACCGTGTGCCCAGCCAGGTGACAGCTCACCCACCGTGTGCCCGGCCAGGTGACAGCTCACCCACCGTGTGCCCAGCCAGGTGACAGCTCACCCACCTGTGCCCGGCCAGGTGACAGCTCACCCACCGTGTGCCCAGCCAGGTGACAGCTCACCCACCTGTGCCCGGCCAGGTGACAGCTCACCCACCTGTGCCCGGCCAGGTGACAGCTCACCCACCGTGTGCCCGGCCAGGTGACAGCTCACCCACCGTGTGCCCGGCCAGGTGACAGCTCACCCACCTGTGCCCGGCCAGGTGACAGCTCACCCACCGTGTGCCCAGCCAGGTGACAGCTCACCCACCGTGTGCCCGGCCAGGTGACAGCTCACCCACCGTGTGCCCAGCCAGGTGACAGCTCACCCACCTGTGCCCAGCCTGGAGCACTGACAGCTCCTCAGCCACCTGTGCCCAGCCAGGTGACAGCTCACCCACCTGTGCCCAGCCAGGTGACAGCTCACCCAGCAGCCACGAGGGACAGTCTGGAACAGAGCAGTGCCTGTTCTGAGCACTAACGGGCATCAGCCTGGGCAAATTCCCTTTGCCTTCCAAGGCATTCCTGCCTGGCGAAAACATCCAACAGAATCTCCCTGGTATCTGCAAAGCCAAACAGCACCAGGTGAGCCCCCCCACGCCAGCTGCTCCTTCCAGAGGGAGCCCCGTGGCCACCAGGGAGCCCCGTGGCCACCAGGGAGCCTCTGCTCCTGCTTCTCCCCATTCCCAGGATCTCTGCCTTTCTCACGGCTCTGCTGCCGGGCTGGGGGAACAGGACATTTTTACTTTCTGATTATTTTGTTTCCACTTTTGCCCTTCTGCCCCGGCCTGAGGGACTGCTCCGTGACTAAATCCATTTCCTCCTGAATGGGTTCCCTGCCCAAAGCAGCCCTTCCCAAAGGTTCCCAATGCCAGCCCAGCCCAGCCCAGCTCAGCACCACCCTGGCTGCCAGTATCAGTCCCCCGGGAGCTCCTGCCCTATTCCCAATTCTCCAGGGAGCCCCAATCATTGGGAATCTGCCTCAGATCCACTCTGGGAATTGCTGCAGAGAGGCTGGAGGGTCGCTGGGACTCACAGCCCTGCATGCCAAGCCCAGCACAAGGCTTGGTGATGTGACAAACATCAGCCACCATCAGCCCAGGGCAGAGGTGCCGGGAGGATGCAGAAACTTTGATTACTCACTCTGAGAACACAACGGTTGGGTTTTCCCCCTCGGTGGGGCCGTGGGCCCTGCTGAGCCCCAGCAGGACGTGTACCCTGTGCATGCCCCTGTCAGCACTCCTCTGGCCATGACCTTGTCCCAGCCTGGCCGCTCACAGCCCCTGACTTGCCCTTGACTCAGTGACGAGGAGCAGAGCTGCCCAGGGGAGCAGGGACAGAACAGCGTGGGGAGGACACTCTGTCTCCTTCCCTGCTGTTTTTTCCCTGATGTTACGCAGTTCCTGTGAATCCTGGGTTGGGGAGATGTGCACCAAGCATCATTTATGGCACCCGGGGGATCAGCAGCTACTCCTGGCAAAGGCTGGACCTGGCAGCACCCTGGCAACTTGCCTGGGGCCAGAGCTGGCCCTGGGTGTGGCAGGAGGCACTGGATCCTGCCCAGCCACCCACTCTGTTAGGCATCAGACCATCAAATCCACATTTCCCAGGGTGTCTGCTCCGTGCAGCCTCCCCTGCACCTTGGCCACTGTGCCACTGTCCCACAGCCCCACTCACGTTGGCGAGCTCCACAAATGCCACTGTCCCCTCTGGCACCAACCACTGCCCTAAGGGGGAGGGAAAAGCTCCATCTCAGGCAAACGTCACCAGTCTGGACTTCCAATGGTGATGACAACAATAAGTGATATAAAAACAATTAATCTTCCCAGGCTGTGAGCAAACCAGTCTGAGTGATGCCCGTGTTTAAGGTGTCTGTCCCTCCTCCTGCCCCGTGGAATTGTCACAGCTCCTTTCCAGTGACACGTCAGTACCTGCACACAGCAGCCACGGTCCCCACACCAGGGCCCTCCCTCTCCACAACAGCAGCTGCTCTGCAGGCACCAGGGGAAAGCCCTTTCTGGTGCTCATTTCCAATATTATCACCATGCACTGGCCAACTGCAACCAATTCCAATGCCTGATGTGAGCTGCTGTGACAAAAAGGCAGCCCTAAAGCAGCCATCAGTAATTACTGTCTTTCAAAAGGGTTGGTTTAATAAAGAAAAGAACCAAGTCAACACAACCAGATTCCTGCTTTGCCTCTGCAGCTCTCCACCTCATGCACTTATGACAGTTTGTATCTGCCACAATTTAGCCCGTTCCAAACACAAATACTCCTGGGAACCATGGCTTGAGGAGGATTATTTCTGAATCCCAGCTACAGTCTGAAGTCAAGACACAACAACCCTCAGTCCAGATTTTGTGCCTTCTCTGCCAAGCTCCCACTGACAGGCTCTGACCAAAACTTCAGGGCTCAGCAAAAGCACCTGAAGTATTTTTCATATTTTGCTTACAAGCTTTATTTTTTCAAAGCCTTTCCTGGTGTTCAGATTTCCTGCATTTCCTTCATTTTCTTGCACTGCTTTATTACATTACAAAACCATCAGCTCCTAAGGAAGATCAGACTTTTCAATGTAACTACTTGCATGAAAACTAGAATACTTCATGCCCACCAACCTCCTGATTTCTTTCCAGTTTCAAGACTTCAAAGTGAAAAAATGACACACAATACTGAGTAAGTTTACACAGACATATATAAAAAAGCCTATTAGTGTAGGACAGCATCTCCCCCCATCCCTGTCCCTCCCTCCCCTGGCTGTGCCATGGAACTGGGGCACCAGTACCTGCCCAGCCCAACAGAACCGGCCTGCAGCAGCTTCCAGGAGGGCACACGAGGCTTCCAGGGGGTGCAGGCAGGAGCAGTGGCAGCACACAGACCAGGGGCTGCACCAGCAAGGGAACTCGGGCACAGGAGCCAGGCCAGGCTCCTGCAGGGCTCTGGCACCCTGTGCCCAGCCTCCCCATCAGTGGTGGGGGCAAACCCACCAGGCTGGCCACTAAGGCAGCAGGAATGGCAGTGATGTGGAAATGGAGCATTGTACTCAGTACCCGGGTACTGGGGGAGTGGCAAGAGGCAGCAGGGGTTTCCCCGAGGGCAGCACTAGCTCCTCTTGCGTTTGCCCTGGGGCATCACTCCATCCTCCTCCTCCTCCTTCGCGGGGATTCGCCGCCGCAGCTTCCTCTTGTTCCCTGCCAGAGCCACGGAGCTGCTGCTGGGGGAGACACAGCAAGGGTTACAGGGGTCTGTAAGGGCCCTAAAGGCAGCACCCAGCCATGCTGTACATTCTGTGTGAGCAGGACACTGATGCTGCACACGACGTGCTCCAGGTGATGGGAACCATGGCATGGTTTGGGTGATGGTTTAAAGATCATCTCACGCCACCCCTGCCATGGCAGGGACACCTTCCACCACGCCAGGGTGCTGCAAGCTCTGTCCAACCTGGCCTGGGACACTTGCAAGGATGGGGAGAGAAATATTTCACTGTCTTCTCATTTGAAGAAGGTGCCAGCACCACAAACCCCTAGCCCTGAGGCTGAAGGAGCTCCTGAAGGAGCAGGGTCATCACAATGCCTCTCCTTGTGTCCCCAGAGACCAGTCTGGAGCCCAAGGAACAGCAGCAACCCCCCAGATTCCTCATCCATAACTGAGGACAGCCCCTGGCAGTGACAAAACCACAGCGATGCTCTATCAGAAGAGGCAGTTTGGGGCACAGCACCTGGAAGCAGGATGAGAGGTTGGTCAGTGTTATCCCCAAAGGAGTGCTTGGGGCCTGCAGCCTTGCCAGGCACTCTCCTCATTTATGGACAAAGTATTTTCCACAGAAAACTCAACAACTGTTTTATTTTTAGTCACAGTTAATTTTAAAGAAAAAAATCTTAAACTAGCTGTATGTAAATGAAGCAGCCGATTTCCATCATTCAGCCTTGGAGCTTAAAATCCCACATAGTGTTGACATGAAAGATGCCACTAATCTGTCAACAGCTTTTGCTAATTAAACATTCCTTTTAAGTGCACTCTGTTTTATACCATCTGCTAGGCTGAATCCATCCTGCAGGGACTGTTCATTTGTCTTAGGCTGGGAATTCAGCAGTGACAGTAAGAATGAAGAAGGCAGAGAGGCTGAAGCCCACGTGTGCTGACTGCCAGCAGACACACACGGGACACTGGCAGGAGGGAGCTGAGCCCCAGGGCTGCAGCACGATGGAAATGCAGCTCCTGCACCAGGGAGAGAGAGCCCTGTGAACAGGCAGATCCAGCTGGGACTTTGGTCTGGGGCTGAACACATTCCCAGAGCCCTCTGCAGCTCTCCCCAGCCCTGCACACGGGTTTGCACACGGGAAACACAAACAGGGCTCACAGACCTGCAGGCACTGAGATTTTAACAACCAGGAAGTTAATTCTAATTTCAAACAGAAGTAAATCAAAACAGATGCTCGACTCCAGCCTCACCTACAGCTCTGTCAACAATGGAATCTTCAAATCTCATAGAAGATTTAGTTTTCCATAAAAAAGCAGTTTCCTCTTTTTTATTATTTTAAATTAAAATATATACTTATCCTTTAGAATACAGATATTCAATTGGGCATCTGTGGATTCTTGGAGGACCCAGGTACCATTTCTGAGAGATCCACATTCACTGACCAAACTCTGCTTCCCAGAACTGTGGGGATTCTCCAAGAATCTGACTTTCCTGAGGCATTTGCTCCTCCAGGATTCTACCAGCTTCAAACTACAGACCTGAACCCATCCCAGGGACTTCAGCTCTTGGATGCTCTACTCACCTGTCAGAGGATGCTGAACACGTCTCAGATCCTTCCCCATCTGCCAGAATGTCTGAATTGGTGCTGAAGGGGAAAATAAAAGGGATGGAAATTATTTCAGCAACACTTACAGCAATGCAGGGCTCCACTCAGCAATGGCAGCAGAATCCCTGGATGAGACCCTTCAGCAGCAGCCAGGAGAAATAACATCAACCTGCAGTCCACAAACTTCCGTCTCTGTCTCACTCCACTTTTAGTTGTCCCTGGGGTCGAATTATCATTTTTAACACACAAGACCATTCTTTGTTTATGTGTGTTAGGTGGTAACTACACCACCTCTGTTTTCCCAGGCACCAGAAGAGTTTCTCTGGAGAGATCTGCAAGATGTTTTGGGGGGTAAAATGTACCTTCTTTATTTAAAGTCTCTCTTAAATAAATCAGTGTGACATTTCTATAAGACAGCAGGATTTTCTTTCACCCTTTGCCATTTTGTCTCCCCTGAAGTGAGAGTCCTCAGCTGTTACTGTGGAGATAACTACAGAACCAACAGGAATTTGGCTGGACAAACATCACCAGGTTAGAGTAACCTCCAACACATGCACATTCAGTCATACAGATAAAAAGGAAAAAGATACCAAAAATGGATGGGGAACGTTTTGAAAGTCAAATTGTTTTTACTCTCAGAATTAGAAGTCCATCAAAAGCTCATTTTCAGTGCTCGAAGTGGATGCCCAGGGAATGAATTATCATATTTCCAAACCCCACTCTGATGTTCCAGTTGCATTTTAAAAAAGAACTGGGGAGGACACAGGGCTATTTGTGTGCTTTTAGTCCCCTAAAATAGAAGAACAGGTTTGAGGCCTGAACATGATGTACTTCCCTGCCTTGAAAACTGCAGCATTTATCACCCGCCGTGTTTGTCACCACAAAACAATAAAACTGCAAAAATCTGGCCAAGGCTCAAAGCAATAACACACACTCAGAATTCACATGTGGAATCCATGGCCCGGGCCTAGCAAAGCCCTTTAAAAGCAAGTACAAAAGGTCCTGGAGCGGGTTCCACCTTTGGCCTGCACACGGAGCACTGAAGTTCCCAGAGACCCCAATTAACTCCCGTCCCTAATTGCTCTGGGGCTGGGGAGCTGCAGGAGCTGCACAGAGCTGAGCTCTGAATTTGCAGCTGCAGCCACGAGCCCTCTGCTCCAGGATCCCTTCCCGCATGCAGGGCCCAGCCCCTGGAGCACATCTCTGCATCCCAGCTCTCCAGCTCACCCACGGAGCCTGCACTTGGAGCTGAGCTATTCATGCACCTTTCTGACACGTGACAGGGGACTAAAGTGTTGGAAAATTTAAAAAAAAAAAAAAATCCTTAAATATGCCACAGCTGAAAAACAATTATCACAAAAAACCACTGCCAATTAAACAAAAGCAACTTTGACCATCAACTGAATTTGTATTTTAAATTAACTTTTTCTTTCTCCTCCCTCTTATTAGCATCAAACGATTAGCCCTTAAACTGAAGATTATGAATTAATCTGAAGATTATGAATTAATCTGAAGATTATGAATTAAATAAGGGAAGCAGCTGCCTCATACTGAAGGGTTTTTTCCTATAAATCTTAGCCCACAGAGGCCAAAGAGATCACAGGATTTAGAATTTCGGTTTGGTTCATTTCTCCCATGTTTTCAGTGCCCCAGAGGTATCGACCTGCATTGCATCCAGGCACAGCAAAACACCCTGCACACTTTATTCAGACTCCAAATTCAAGACAAATTCCCACAACAGGGTTTCTGTCCTTTTCTTAACTAAAGGTCACTGATCTCTCCCACAGTTTTACAGATCATTTCCAGATGAGTCAATTTTACAGCAAAGCCATTCAAGTTCTTCACCTGAACTGCTCGGGATGCAGCCAGCATCCTGTGGCAGGGTGATCCTGCACTTATTCATGCCTCCACGTTGGGAAAAATGCAGCTGCAGTGACTCAGGCAATGCTCCTGCAGGACTGGTTTCCCTGATCCCACACACACAGTGAACCAAGCCTCAACTCCTCCTTTCCTGACCATCACTTGGGTTTGACTTCCACTTATCTTTTCACTTAAGATAAACACACCACCCTAAAACAGAGAGAAAAAAGCTGATGTAAGTGTGGGTGACATGTCCTGTTCTAAACTGAGAGGAGCAAACTGCTCTTTGAATCGGTTTATTTTAAGGCAGATTAAGTTCCTTCTCAGCCTCGTGTGAGCAGCCAGCACCCTCCCATCTCTCCATCCATCCATCCATCCCATCTATCTATCCATCCATCATCCATCCATCCATCCCATCTATCCATCCATCCCATCCATCCATCCATCCATCCATCCCATCTATCCATCCATCCCATCCATCCATCCATCCATCCATCCATCCCATCTATCCATCCCATCTATCCATCATCCCTCCATCCATCCCATCTATCCATCCATCCCATCTATCCATCCCTCCATCCATCCCATCCCTCCATCCATGTGCTGGGGACCAGGCTCTGGCAGGATTCCCTCAGTGCTGGCACAAGAAATGAGCTCCAGCCCCTTTACCCATTTACTGGGAGTGAATGCCCAGCCCCAGGAGGGAGGGAAAGCAGCTTTTCCCCCTTGCAATGCCTGCACAATTCCCCCTGTAACCAGGGTGAGCAGCCCAGGCTGTGTGCCATGGCCAAGATGAGCTGTGCAACACAACAACACCTGCCCTGGCTTTCCAGAACCTTCTCTTCAGAGCCCATGGCTTCAGCCCCTGTCTCTGGATGGGGCTGCAGCCTTGGCTCTGCCCAGGCCCCCAGGGAGGGCTCTTTGTACCAAACCCTACACAGCTCCCGTGTCTTGCTGCTTTCCCTGACCCTTTCCAGGCTCCCCCGGTTTCCCACAGCCCCTGTGCAGCCCAAGAACTCGGCCTGGAGGCTGTGCCTTGGGAACAGGGGAGGATCTGCTGCACCCACTGAACTGCCCCCCGCGGGACAGTGGCACCAGGGGCATGTGGGGGCTCAGTCACCTCCCTGCCACAGCTCTTAGCAAGGCTCAGAGATGTCCACACCTCCTGTCCAGGGCTGGTGTCCCCCAGGACACTGGCTGTATGCAGAGCTTCCAGCCAAGGCCACCAGCTGTCCCCAGGACTCTCAGCTCCCCAAAGCTCAGCTCTGCCATTTGTTACAGCTCAGTCTGGGGAGAAAAGTATGAATCAAGAGCATAGCAGCAAAGTCTCATCATCCTTTCACAAGGAACCCATATCTGAGGCCAACATTCACAGATCATTCCTGTCTAACACTGATACACATCATCTCTGAGCCAAAGCTCTGCAAGATTTATTCCGAAAAACAGTTCTGAAGAACTAAAAAAGGCAATTATTGCCCTGATCAACACATTTTCATACACTTCTCTCATCTGACAGCAATGGCCAGGGCACAGGACAACGCTGCCTTCAGGCTCAGGCTGCCCAGGAGGAGCTCACACAGATTTCCAAGCATTCCATCGTGCCAGCTGTGCCAAACCTGCCACCCACTGCAGTGACTGCTGCCAGCCAGGCCACTCCTGCTGCCACCTCTCCTTCTGCTCGTGAATAAAGCACAGCAATCCAAGGGCAAGTGACCTGCTGAATGCACATCTTGGACCCTGATCAATGGCTCCTGAACTCTCTGCCAAAAAGCCCCAAATATTGCAAATGAGGCCCCTCCTTGGGCATGAACCCCCCCAGTGACCCTGAGCCACTGTGGCTATTCCAGCAGCACAGGATTTCTACAGGCACTGCACACAGCACTTCCCCACAGAATTCTGAGTTTCAGCATCTCAGACAAGGCCAATGCTGGGTCTGTCTGCTGTTCAAAGCTCACTCCAGTCATCAGGAACCAACACTTGTTTTGAACACAGTTACAAGAAAAAATAATTGGCTTTAAAAACCGCATATCATCCCCATTATATAAAATACTTATAATGGAATATTTCCTTTACATAGCTCATTAACTAGCTTATCGTTGTTCCTCCTAATTTCTTTTCTAATTTTCCTATTGTTTAAGTAATTGTGTAAAATTTGGCTCCAGTTCCAGAAAGGCAAAGACCACCACAGCACTGTTCATATGGAGCACTGCAGTCCTGGGGCAGCCCCGTGCAACTGGGACTCCAGAGCTTTGAAAAATTCCCCTTCCAAAGGCATGGCTGTGCTTTGGGGCTTATCTGTAGCACACACTTTGCTCTCTTGGTGGGATCATCAATCTCCCTGAGGCACAGGTGTGCTTGGGGCTCTGCTACAACCTCCATGCCTGGCCTGCAGCAGGAGTTAAATTCTCATTTTCTCAGTTTCAGCATGGACCTTTGAATAATATCAGTTCATCAGAGATTAGTGTACAATGGATAAATTTCTGATCTTGACCAACTACTCCCTTGGAACTATTAACATGAGACTGAAAAGGGACAAACCTTATGAAGGAGGAAACAGAAGAATCACTGATTTCCTTGCACCATCTTTTGCAGAACAAACATTTCAATTCTGGCTTGCAGATTGTTCTATTTTATATGCTACTCAACATTCTCATTTTGTTTTCATTCATCAGAACCGCCCTCCATTTAGAAGTGCCCTCCTCACAGGAGCACAGCATGCAGATTTGGAATTCCAAATATATTTCCAGTTTTGACATTTCAATGTGAAAAACATTTACTCTTGGCAAAGGATACCCTCTGGTTATCAGAAGAACACAAGCCTCAGAAATCCATTACTTGATACAATACCACAATGGTACTGAAACCATCATTCTTGTTTGATTTATGCTGGATTTATTTCACTACAATTAACAAAATACCAGCCCCATGGTAACCACACAGTGATAAATCGTCTTTTTTTCATGCAGTTGGAATGACTACACCTGCTTGTTACAGCCCTGCCATGACCCAGGGCCCTCCTGGACACTGAGCCCTGAGCAAGAGCTGCAGTCCCAGACAGAAGGGACAGCCCAGAGCTGGTCCCTGGGCACTGCAGGACCCCACAGGACCCAAACCAGGACCTGGCCCTGCACTGAGCCCAGCAGCCCTGGCAGCCCCCCCAGAGCAGTGAGCAGCAGCACAAAGGGCCCAAAGAGCACCTTGGAGCCTTTGCAGTGAGTGCTCCTCTACCTCAGCCCTGGGGAGATTCCCTACAGCCTCCCTTTATTTCCCAGAAAACACGGGAAAACACTCCGAGGGACACTGGTCACACAAGAGGGACCTTCCAGCACCCCCAGGCCCTCCAGCTGAGCCTGCAGTGCGTTTCTGCTGCTGCCCTCCTGTCCCTGTGCAGCCCAAACTCTGCCCTTGGCTGCAGGGTGGGATGGCCCTGGGCCCCCCAGCTGTCCCCGTGCTGGGCAGGGTCAGAGCACAGGTCACCCCAGCCCTGCAGGTCAGGGTGTCCCACGGGGACTGTGCTGTGTGACACAGCCCAGCACGGCAGGGGTGAGCTGTGAGTGACACACAGCACGGGGGCACCAGGGGAGCAGCAGCACATCCCTGAGCACGGGGCAGGAAAAGCTGCCCTCAGCACTGACATCCTGAGGCACCAGATAAATCAGTGCTCAGCTCAAAGGCTCGCTGCACATGGAACAGCAAATAAAGTGATGTGCTGCTTTATCAGCTTTACAGCACCAGCTCAGGCAGAAAGACACAGATAGCACAGAGGGGAAAGGCCACAGGAGGGGAAGGGTTTTATTGGTCTCTAAGGCAGGACTGAAGTCAAACAGAAATGCAGGGATGTTCAGAAAGGGCAACAAGGACCCTTCCTGTCTCCCCAAGTGCTCTGCCAGCCAGCAGATTGCTGTTTACTGACAAATATTTACTGTATGCCCCCACTCATTCAAGTAAATGGAAACAGGCAAAGTTTGATCCTGTAAAACAAAGACATTTACTGTTTGATGCTCTTTAATGCCTGGAGCTCATCTCCCAGGCTTTCACTGGCAGTTCAATATTTCCCTCTGGGAAAGGGAACCCTCATGATGACTTCTTTTAAAAGCTCTTTAACCCTGATGATGGCTTTTAAATCTCTTTAACCCTCATCATGGCTTTTAAAAGTTCTTTGTGAACCAAAATGGTTCCAATTAGGAAAACTGGTTTCTGTTAAAATATTTCTATTACACTGGTCTGTTAATAATCAACAATGAAGCCAATCACTACTTTACTCTTAGCATTTGCAGAACAAGGAGGAAGAGGCAGGTACCAGGGGTCTAAGGGGTGGGAAATCAAGAAATCACTCCTAGCTCAGCTGGTGACCTTCAGCTACTTCCTCTGATTATGTTCCACTTCTAAAAACACAGGAAACCCTTTTATTCCTGGTAATGCAGACCTGAATTCTCCTCTCATTTCTGTTATCAAGATAGCAAGATTAGCTCTCTTGCTTCTATACACATAGCAAAACCCAATTATTCTGCATTTGTCTTCAATGACTTTTTCACCTTTCCTCCAGAAACTGAGGCCACAGGTCCTTACAGCTGTACTACTTAAAAAGACTGAGGCCAAATCAATTTTGGGACCTCTCTGAATAAAAGTGCCAGCAGATGGGAAGGTGGAGCAGTGGAAGGGACTCACCAAACACAGTCCTGGCCCCCCAGACATCCCAGTCCCTGCTCCTGAACCAAAAGGAACATTTACACTACGATCCCTTACGAAGGCAATACAAACTATGAAGTGAATTCTCTGTGTATTTGAGCTCCATTCCTGAAGCTCCTGAGCCCCAGGAGCAGGGTGGGGAAGGAATGTGAGCAGTGCTCAGCAGCCCTGCTGGATGCTGCCCCACGTTTGCCCCAGGCCGAAGAGGCTCCCTCACCAACCTGCAGCTCGAGGCAGACGAGAGGGAGAACTCGGGAGAGGCTGATCTCTGATATTCCTTCAGGCAATCACTGTCACTTCTCTGGCCATCAGGAATTTCTGGCTGGAGTGTCTGGGCTTTTCCAGGGACAACAGCTGTGTGATGCTCTTCCCCACGTTCTACCAAGAGCAAAGACAGAGATCAGAAAGAGTGATAATGAAAAATACTGTTGTTTAGGATTCTGCAGCCTAGAGACAGATTTTTAAAGAAAAAATTAAGTTACAAACATTTAAATAGCAACATCTCATTCCCACATACTCGCTTTCCAAAACTTCGACAGTTTCAAAGGTTGAATTTCTTTTTATGTGTATTTAAAAAAAGAACTCAACCAGCAACTCCCTGAGAACCAGAAACGTTTCACGTTGAGTTTCAAACACAAGGAGAGAAATAAAGGGTGAGGATGGGTTACACATCTCACAAGATGAACTTTATTTCAGAAATTAGCAAGCAGTTAATGAGTGCTGTTGGCTGCTTGTGCTGCCAATTCCCTTCAGACAGCCTGAGCTTTACATTTAACAGATCCAGTTAACAGGCTTATTTTCAGCTGTGATTTACTTCCTTATGCAGCTAAGACAAGGTCAATGCACTGACATTTCCATTTCAACAGGAAAAATAATTTCTAGACAACACAATAGACGAAAAATTGAAAACCATTCTGCTGGTTTTGTGTCAAGTGTTTTGTTCAAAGAGGAGATGAACAGTTCTCTGAAAAGACACCTTCTGCCCCTCCAAAGAGAAAAGAGATTTGGGTTAAAAGATCTGCTATGAGAATTGAGATTGCCCTTATGCCATACCCACAGATATTTGCAAGTGAGTTACTTAACTCAGAAAGCACCCAGGGCACAGAGCCCTCCCAGCCCCGGGCACTGATGGTGCCAGGCACAGCCATTCCTGGCTCCATCTCAGGGCCAAGCCCCTCCAGAAACGCTTGGGGCAGAAATGGCCAGGCAGAACTTTAATTGGAGCCTTCACAGTCTTGGAATTCAGCTCCGCTTGCCCTTTCTCTCCTGCTAACAGGCACAATTTAATATCAGGGGCATATTTCTGTCTGCTGAAAACAACCAGCAGATCCCAGTGAGTTGGTTGTCCAACTAATGAAACACAACTCTGAAATTAGCAGGGTAAAAATAGCAAAGGCCTGTGCAATAATGCAGCCCAGCACAGTTAATATTTATCAAATCAAATTATTTAGCACCAATACATATCAAATCCTTATGGAACCTTCCCCTTAGGCAAAGCACAGCCTCATGTTCAGAAGTTATAAAGACTTGGAAACAGATATTTTAAGCTTAAAGATGAAAAGCAAGATGATGTAAAATCAGGAACAGATGATTAAAATGTCACCACACACAAAGTGAGGTTAAATTACATCAACCAATAGTACAGTAGAGGGCAATGGAAGAGATGGAGAGGGAAATTAAAATAAATGAACAAACCACCAAAACCCCAATCAAACCAAAGATCTGTTTTAATTGTGTACAATTCCATCACTTGCAGGAGAAGCCAAGGGAAGTGGGTGAGGAATGCAGACACAGGCTGGCTCTGCCAGCTGCTGCCATCAGGTTATTTCTGGATTCTTCCTTTGCCAGGCTGCAGCTCCCAGTGCAATCCTAAGGCAGGTGCTGCCAACAGGGAACCCTGGGGAAACGGGCTGCAGGCATCTGCTCCCTCCCCTGGAAATCATCTTTTTGCTTTTCCAGTTGTTTACAAACAGTCATCCCTGTGCAGATGTTGTGTATAAAACTCCAAACTGAAATTCCAGGGATTTATTGGAAGCTCAGAGAACAAAGTGTAATGGAAATTGTGCAGGTCTGCCAGAACCAAACGAGGTGCTGCCACATTCTGAACAAGATGCAGGATGGTACATCTGACCCAAGTTATTTTCTACCTGACCACTCCTCTGGAACAACTCCATGGTTTTACTTCAGCCCTTACAGCCTGCAGGGCAGCACACACAGGAGACACAAACCCCAAAATCCTGAGCAGCCCAACCCTCCCTTGTGGAGCTGCAAATCAAGGCTGTGACCCCACTACCAATCACACATTGCCTCTGCTTCTGCTACAGAAGAGCAACAGCTTAAAATCTTTTATCCTTGAGATTCCTTCACCTCTACCCTTCACACAGAACACATTATGCACTGCAGCAGGAAACAATAAGGATAAAATTCACATTATACTGTTTTCTTCATTTCTTTTCATTCTCCAGAGCTCTGCTGGAAGAGCCAGCACTGGAGAGAACTGAGATGAACTGAGCTCAAGAGCACAGGATTTGGGGGAGCTGGGACAAATGTCACTGCCATGTTTCCTGTACAGACAACAGCACATCCCAGCTTGGCCAGGGGGATTCTGATCAACACTCAGTCTCTTAAACAGATTAGAAATCCACAAGTTGTGTGAGGCTGAGGAATGCAGATGTTCCCTGCCCAAGCTGCCAGGAAGCACAGCCCAGAGGAGACCAAAGGGTCCTGCAGGCAGCACACCTGGGGCAGGTGATGTCTGGTGCTGGGGAGGAGCTGCAGCCACGCATTCCCACTTCCCACTGTGCTCCATGAACACAAAACACAGCAAGTTAAAGAGGCAACATCCTGCATGAACAGCCTAAAACAAGCCCAAGGATTTTACTGCTTCAGTCTCAGGACAAATCCCTGAATGCAGTCCCCACAAATACTTCTGCAGTTCCCAACTACCAACCCCCTCACAGTAAGAATGCTGCAAGGCTGAAAGGCTGCACCCACCTTCACCCCCACTGCAGACTGGAACGTGGCCACCCCCAGCACCAGAACCTGGCACCTCTTTTCAGCCACCTGGAACGTGCCCCAGACACATCCACACACAACACAAACCAAACTAAAGTTTATTATGGGCCATGCTTATGTTCTACAACAAAATCGATAGTAGTAAACCCTTTAGTGTCTGTTTGATCTTTCTGCTGGTTGGATATTTTTCCTCTAAGAGGTTCTAGAACAACAACAGATGAAAGACAATTTCTTTGGGAATCCCACACTTCTTAGTGTGGTCCAAGAAGGGACAATACCAAATGTCACTGACCTGTGGCTGCTGGCAGCTCTTTGACAGAAACTTCCTCTTGGTTTTGAGCACTTTCTGCTTTCCTCTCACCCATCTTCTTCCACCGTTTATTTACTTGATCCACCAAGAACTTGAACTCACTTCTGTGTTTGTTTCCTGGAAAGTAACAGAGCATCACTGACCACCCCCACAGCACTAAGGTTTGGCACAAACACTGACAGGAGTGAACAGAAATGGACACACAAAACGGAATTAAAAGCATTTGTGTTTGTAAAACCAGCCTAGCACTGTGACACGTTCCACATTCTATTAATGATCCAATTCTGTGCTTTTATAGAGCTACCCCCAGCCCAGAGCAGTGGCACAGTGGACACTTCACGCTCTGTGCCATGCCCACTACACTGCTGGGACTCAGATCCTTTCAGCAAGTTAATAATGCAAATACTGTGTGCACTTTCCATCACGTTTTAAGCACTCCCCTGGTGCTCAGCCAGAGCACTGGAACTGTTTGACCTCAACACTTCAGATGCTTTACTCAGAGGCTGGGAAACACCCAGTGTCCTCAGCAGGGCACTGTGGCCAGGCAGGGAGGGAAGGCAGCCAGGTGAGGGTCGGGCTCTGCTCCCTGGAACAGGGACAGCAGGAGAGGGAACAGCCTCCAGCTCTGCCAGGGCAGCCTCAGGGTGGGCATCAAGGATTTCCTCTCAGAAAGGACTGGCCAGCATTGTGTCACCTCCCCGAGGAGCCCAGTCCAGTGACTGACCACCCTTTCAGTGAAGAGATTCTTTGATGTATTCCATGAGAAAACAACACCAAGTTCTGCCCCACAGAAGGAAAGAGATTTGACACCAACTCCCTTTCCCTGAGTAGCTGAAAACACCACATAAGGCCAAAAATTCTGTTAATAAAAAGCTAGTTCTGTCCCAGATGTCGTGTCTGAGCTGCTGCACTCTCACTGCAGAATTCCTTTGGTGCTTCAGTTTTTCCAGCATTACTATCTTTTGCTGTTCTGGCTCATGGCAGAACTACAAAGCCTTTTGAGAAGAAATGTCCTGGCACACGAGCACTGCTCAGCTGCACTGTAAATCAGTGTGGTGCTGAAACGACACCCCAAGCACATCCCAGCAAACTGCAGCCCCACACAGAAGGACAAATACTGAAAACACAAGATAAAGCAGACCCCCAAAGAACATGGCAAGTTAAAAGAAAAGGCAACTGAATTTTTTTTTCACATATGTATTTCCTTTCCTGTGGGTGTTTTAAGTCTTTAAATAGAGACCACGAAGAAAGCAGAGTGGGCTGAGGGTGCCCCCAGTCCTGAGGGGCAGAAGGAAAGGACAGAAGTGACAGTGGCTCTAATTGCCAGGCCGAGCTCCCAGCCAGCTCCATCCTTGGGTTCACCAAGCCTAAGTTTTAATTGCCATTTCATAAATAGCAAAAAGATGCCAACAGTGCAATGTGCAAATTGCCAAGAGCCTGGGAAAGTGCAAAGAAGCAGAAAAAAAGCATTTTCTCCCAAACAGTTTGTCCTGCCTTTCCCCAAGGCTGTTCACACTCCCAGGGTGCTTTTGCATATGGAAAAGCAGAACAAAAGTACATTTGGGGGGTTTTACTCAGAATTTACACCAGAGTTCATTCATTCAGCAGGGAATTAGGGTCTGGGGTACAAATGCTGTCAAATAAAAGGGAAAAAATGCTTCATTGTGTAATAAAGCTTTCTAAAGGCCATCTGTTTTACAGTGAAATAATGGCACTTGGTAAGAGTTCTTTAATCTCAAACTGTTCTTGAATTTTAACATAGAGTTATCATGCTCATGATTGCTTCCTTATGATTTTATGAGAAATAATTATCTGACACCAGTTACCACTTGCCTCTTTGGTCAGTATTTTTCATTAATTTTAAAACCACATCTTCCCACTAAAATACTTTTCTATCTTCCCCGTTTTCCTATTTTTTCAAACTTTGCACTTTCAGTTAATCTGCTTGAGACTATCAAGGTCTCCAAGTGATTCGTTTTGTAGCCATGCCCATTTTGCAATCTCAACTCAATCAAATACCTGTCTTTAAAAATTAAGACAGTATTTAATATATTTTTGTTCTAGATGTGTACCACAGGCCAAGAAAATAAAACCAGGAGCAGGAAGGGCAGTCCTGGCCTGGCTGGGCTCAGGAAGGGCAGCTCTGCTGCAGAGGGTTCCACACATCCCACACCTGCTCTGCTGCTTTCATGTCCAGCAACCAAAAAAACCAAAAAAACCCAAAGTGCATAAATTGAGATGCCTTTGGAGGCAGTGTGTGCACCTCAGCCCAAAGGAAAAGCATTTAAAGGCAAAATGAGGTGACATTTTCATGTTACTTACGATATTCAGCGTGGATCTCATCTATTTCTTCCTCTGTCTGATCCTTTGTGAAGGTCAAGCTCTACAGAAATCACACAAATGTTTTGAACATAAATAAAAAGATGGTAAAGCTGCAGGCTTTGAAATTTAAAACTGGAAGAAGCAACTGTTTGTTTTCCTCCCCCAGCTGTCAGTACCTGATCACATAAATCCACATTTACAGAACAGAACATACCCACAGTGTCCTGCCCTGCTTCCACAGAGCCCCCAGCCCATGGAGCCCCCAGCCCACGTGGGCCACAAAAGGTTTCCAACACTGCAGCAAACAGGCTCCAAAAGGCACCAAAGGATCAAGTGTCATGGGAAAAGGAGCATGCTACTGCCCATACACAAGCATGGAATTTGCTAGCTAAATCCTAGAGAATTCTAGGAAGCAAAACATTCCCCACACTGCCATGGAGGGACAAAACCTTCCAGTATGGCCAAGGAGAACATTACTCAAGGATTTTTATTGCAGTCAAAAATTGCTCCAGCTTAAAGAGTTTGGGCATAAAGCTCAGCAGGGCACCCAGGACAAATGTGAGGTGTGACATCAGGCTCAGCACAGGATGCCAAATGTGAACTCCAACATGCACAGCAAAGCAGCAGGCAGACACTCTCAGTGGCCACTGTGCAGTTCCTGCTGGCCACCCCCCTGTGAGAGCCAGGATCACTCACTTACATTTTCACCAGGTTTGTTACACTCCAGCTGAAGCCGAATCTTCTCATTCTTTTCCAGCTCTTTAACAACCTCTGCAACTGTTTGGAAATACAAGAAAGGGACTGCTGAGACAGGAGCTGGGCAATAAAAAGCTGAAAACCACCCTGAATTTCAAACACAGACAGCATCAGCCCTCTGAGAGGGAAAGCTCAGGCTCCAATCCCAGTGCTGTCCTTCCAAACCCACCAAACCTCCCTCCTGCACACGGCTGTGCTTGTGGCACACAGGCCATCGTTCAGACAGGCTTTCCACCTCATACTGGATCTTTCAATGCAAGACACAATAACTGCACCTACTGTTTATCTTACTTTATCCCCCAAACCACCTTCCAGGCCAACAGAACCATGTGCAGGCTCAAGGGCAAAGCCCACAGAGGAATTACAACCGACTTCAACAATTGGCAGACACATCCAAAGCCTATAAACAACTTAACTAGCATTTAACTAGAGCCACGGCTATGCAGAACCTTGCACAGTTTACTTTGACATTTACTTTTACAAATCTGGTTCTGCAATTCATCATCTCCACAGCACTGCCAGGCAGCTGTGGGCAGTTATTGAAACAAACACTTCACCACACAGTGAAGCAGTCAGAACAAAATCTTATTAAATTGTGAAAGAATAAAACCTGTTCCAAACTGGTTTAAGCACACTCCAGGAATTTGGCACCTGTGCTTCCTCAGCAGCTCAGCTATTTGTGTTACAGTGACTTCAGGCTCCCTGCTACCACCAGAATGCACGTCTGCATCTCAAGTGTGGCTTTAATAATTCTCCCTTTGTGCACAGGTTCTGAACACAGCAGAGCTGGGCATTATTTAGGGGAGAGCAGCAGGAGAGCACAGCACACAGCCCAGAACTCTCTGGCTGAACGAGGCAGGGACCTGGTGGCACCCCATGACAGCACTGCAGGCTCACCCCAGCAGGTTCAGCAAGTATTTCACACCGAGTGCAGGCTCACCCCACACCCAGCAGGTAAAAGAAATACTCTGCACTGATCTCTACTTAGACAAGATGAATTCTTCCAGCTCTCCCCACAGCCCAAGTGTCCCACGGACCCCGAGGGGTCACAGAAAGGACAGTGAGATGGCAGTGATGGCAGATAAGAAAGGACACTCTGGATGGCAGTGACCTCCCTGCAGCCTCCCTCACCTGATTTGGGGTTCAGGGAATCACACTGAGCGTTGTACATGTGCACAAACTCCTGGTGTCTCTTAATGAGCTGCTGGCGGCTCCCAGAGGTGGACAGGCCATGTTCCTTGAGCTTCTTCCTCAGATCCCGATCTGACAGCAGGTTATAAACCACTTTGGACATCAGCTTCCTTTTGTGAGCAGAACTGCCAGAGGAAAACAAAACCGATTTTATTTAATTAACACTCCTATGAAAATCACAGTATTTACAATTACTTAAGGGTACTTCGCCCACTCAGGGTAACGTAGACATGAAACAAATTTGGATTTTCCACCTCAATACTGACCATGGCTTACTTGAACCAGCTGGAGAAATATTAAAAGCATTAAAACATCAAGCCAAAACTTGATTTAGGAGATTTTTCAGCTTTCTGGAAACCTGTCTTTGAGAAAAATAGTCATGTACCTGAAGGCAGCAGTTCCCAGCTAACAGAAGTTTGGTGATACAGAGAGACATTGAAGATAAGTACCAGTGTTCTCAGAGGAACAACATCTAAAGCCAAAATTTACTGCTTTCCCCTGCTTTCTGTCAGAAGGACTCAACATTCCTGGCACAGCTGAGGAAAACATCTTAATTACAGGAAACTGCCAGAGAAAATTCAAGTCCTAGTACAACTTTTGTCACCTAAAATTCGCAGAACACTTCCTCCTGTCGAATTAGCTCAGGCTTCCCTACACCTCCTGGTGAGATGCTCTCAAACAAGGAAAAACAAAGGGGCCAAAATCCATCTACAGCCTCAGTCATCCTCTGCAACTGCAGTAATTCACAGAGGAACAGCATTTAATTAGACATTTTTCTTTCTGCAGCAAAATAAAGCTCAGCTGCACTACTCTGGATTAGAGAGCAGTTAACAGCTTTCCACTGTGAAAATGAGAGATTTATTTGAAAACTATTCAGCACTTTGGACTTATCACATTGAAAATTTCAAGGTTAAAAAAAAAAGTCTCACACAAAAACTGTCAGTAATTCATTTACTCTCATCCAGCCCTGTAGCATGGCTGGTAAAAAAAAAAAAAAAAAAAGATGGATTACCACAATACACTCTTCAGGGAAAGTTTTCTTCAGATTATTTTGGGACATATGAAAAACGTCACTGAAGAATTAAATTAAATCTTCTGAAAGTCCTACAGAAGCTTGGTGTGTGTTCCAGCAGTGACCTGAAGAGTGCTGACAGCTCCCAACAGGTTTAAATCCCAGAGCTGCCTGGGTTTCCCCATGCTGGAGGAACACAGTGTTCTCTGGAAACATTTCCATGCTGTAATTACCCCTGAGCAGCTTTGGGGGGCTCAGTCAGGGCTCAGCTCAGCTCTGAGCACAGCCTGGCTTGAGCAGGAGCTGAGAAGCACCAGGGCTGTGCTGTGCCACACCAGGGCCACAGACTGGGCACTGCCAGGGCCAGCATCCCCCAGAACTGCCAGTGCCCAGGGGCAGGGGCTGCTCAGAGCCTGAGCAGCCCAGAGATTCAAAAAGCACAACTTCAAATCCTGCTGGGGACATGGGTGTGACACCAAGGACAGATCTGGCTTATTTTTCCATTTATTAAGAACAGAAAGTATTAAACCATTCCAAATGGAAATGAAATGTAACATCAGATTTCAATATTCATTTACCATTTTTTCATCTTGAAAGTCCTTTAGCTTATGGATTGCACTCTGAGCATGACTGGGCAAAACAAGAGCTTTAACATAGAATTACTTCCTAATTAAAGGTTCTGGGGAACTGGAAAAATAAGCACTGAAGTACAAATCCTCCCAGTTCTTCAGTCTGATCAGTCAGAAATAACAGCCCCAATTTCTGCTGTAAGTAAAACAAACTGAAACTCCACTTGTGATGTGAATGTGGTGACCGTGACCAATGCTGGGGCAGGGGCACAAAGCCAAAGGAATGCATTCATCTTATGGAAATCGAGATCTTCAGGAAACTTCAACAGCCCCACAGAGGGCAGAGAAAGGTGCAATTTTTATTCTTTAACTTGACAGCTATTGAAGGAAATGTCTCTTGGCACACCTGAACCGAAGGAAGCAATTCATCCAGCAAATAAAAAATGGGAATCAGTGTTATCTGAAAGGAATTTTAATGCCAGGGAGCAGAGGAGTGGGAAGAGCAATGCACAGACTAAGCCCTCCTCGTGCTGAATTTTTAAAAGCATTGGCCACTGGTTTTTTGCCACTAAAAGCCAAAGAGTAACTGAGCTGGCAATCCACACACTTTCTCAAGGGGGGCCCATCCCCACAGCGATTTCAGAGTGCTCCACACAGCAGGGAAGCCAGGAAAACACAAAGCACTGCTAGAGCAGCCCAACAACAGGCAGGTGCCAGCTGAGAGGGCACAGCCCAGGCACTGGGAGCCCCAGAGCTGCCCTTACCTTCGCAGGCTGTCCTTCTTCTCCTCTCTGCTCAAACAGCTGTCCAGATGTTTGTTGATATATTGCTCTAGAACAGCAACCCCACAAACAGGACACTCCACTGAAAGCAAGGGACAAGGAATTTACTGGTGTGGATATTACAGCAAAGAGGGAATGTTCTCCTCTGAGAAACAACAACTGGGACAGTAACAAAACACACTGGTCCTGAGCTGTTACTGTACTGGAACTTACACCTGGGCTCTCAAAACAGGAACAAATAACACTAAACCTTCCACTGCAGGTGATTCACAAATACTGCCTGGCCAACTACTTCACATTTATAATTTCCATGTGATGCATGCTCAAAGATTCCAAAAGACCATAAAACGGGAAGCAGGTGAAAGTTTTAATTGCTCAAAAATGAACAAGCAGTAAAATTTCACGTCAGTTTTAAATCATCAACACAAGCAGGTCTGATGTGTAAAACCATGGCAGGTTTCCTGTGGCTCCTGTCCTGGCTGTGGCACCTCTTTAAGCAGGATTCATCCAGCTAATGAATACATATGAACTTCAGAGTTCCAGATGAATAAATCGTTCAACAAGAGAACAGCTAAATTGGAACTAATAGGAGCCAGGAGTGTATTCCTCCACGGTGTTTTGTTTTAATTTAGGCTTTCAGCTGGGTCAAAGGATGGCTGCCAGCACGTCAGAGGATTCTGCCATTTTATTGTGGTTGATTAATATAAATGAATATTTTCATGGTTCAAAGTAAATTCACCCTAATTCTCTAGAATTACAGAAGAATAAAGCAGATGACTCTTCTGGAGAGTGTGTGAACAGAAACGTTAACAGAACTGCTGCCAGGCTCATTCTGAGCTCAAGTAACAAACACCTTATAAAATAACCTGCATCTGGTTACTCAAGGATACAGGAGCAGAACAAATGCCAGTGCCTGTCTAGTCATTAGGGGGAAGGAGAAGAGAAATTACTTCATTTTCACTAAGACTGTTGCACAACTATTGTTATTTAGTGTTGTTACTCAGAGCAAAGGAATCTGTAAGTGCTGAGTTCCACTGAATTCCCTGGCAGCTCTCTGGTGTTTGGAGCAGAGCAGTCCCCCAGCAGCAGTGATGTGCAGGCAACACGGGCCAGTTAAAGGGGCAGGAGCTGAACGTGCCAGCACAGAGCAGAAAAACCACAGAAACAGGATGGGTGCCACACACTGAGGGTGCAGCCACACTGGGGGACAGAGCAGGACACAAGCAGAAACCAAACTCCTCACCTTTCTTGTCTCCTTTCAGCACAGATGTAGAAGGCTTCTCATGGATTTCCGTGCACCCAGGGATCTCCTGGGACCCCACTTTGCTCTCCTTCCCACCAGCCTCGGCAGAAGTGCTGTGCAGCTCGTGGTGCTCCTCACTTCTGAGACTCTTCTGGCCAGCCCATGGCAGTCGTGCCGTGGTGGGCGTGCAGCCTGTGTCCTTCCCGGCGAAGCTGGGGGTCCCTGGCCCCTGTGCAGGCTCTGCCTCGGCACCAGGACACTGCCCGGGGGCTGCTGGGGCAGCATCCAACACCAACTGCAGCAGCCGCTGCCTGCAAACACCCACAACAAAACACTCAGCTAGCACACTGCAAGCTGCTAAGAACCTCAAAGCCTGTTTGCCAACACACACTCTTTTTTGGGTGTGAAAATACAGAAAACGCGAGGACTGAGGGCAGAAGAGGAGGGAGCAGTCCCACACAATGTGGCTGCTGGGCTCATGAGCAGCTGGGTGATGACATCTCATGGTCCCACACCCCAGCCCCAGGGACAGCAGAGCCAGGGCACAGCAGACACTCCTGGCACAGCCCCGGGCTCTCCAACAGCCCTTTGTCACCTGCCACCCCCTCCCTCAGCACAGAGGGAATTACTCAAATTTCTCACTAATCACAGAAACTCCGACAGTGTGACTGGAGAGATTCAGGCAAGCATGACTGGACTGGCAGCTCATCCATCACTGAGCAAGCCCAGAGGAAGGGGGCAGGGATGGAGGGGTCCAGCCCGGGCAGCACCAGCCTGGCCAGCTCACCTGGGAGCTGATCCTACAGCAACATCAGTTCAAAAACCTCTGCACACTGTGTACAGCCTCTGTTATCTGTGATATTATAACAATTTAACAGACTGCTGTGAGCTCTGAGCTGACAGAATTTTACCTGCCTGGCACAAAGCAGTCACTGCAGCACAGCTGCCAATGCTCAGGTCACGAGCAGAGCAGTGTCCTTCCCCCTGAAGGCTGAGATAAATCAGCCAGGTGTCAGCAGAGCACCTCGACCCAAACCCCGAGATGGGGCAGGGCAGGGGGTTAAAAACCACCTTTAACTAAAGATGGATGGCTTCTTCACATCCTTCCCTCCAGCACCCTCCCTCTGCTCCAACAGCAGCACCAACAGCTTCCCACACCTTTTCCTTCACATCTGTAACACCCACAAAAACCAAGCGTCCTTAGCAGGCTCCTGGCTCCCATTTTACAATTCCCATTTTCCATTTACTTCTCTCTTGCTGAAGCAGCAATGAAGCAGAGTTATTGGGAATCTAGGGCTTCCACATAAATAAATTCTAAGGAAGAGCCAGAGGTGTGAATCTTCCTAGGAACAACTCACACAGAACAGTCCCAGCTGCACTAAAGGCAATGGATCTCCTTGAAATTCCTCCTGCATTCCTGCTGGAGGCTCAATCACTGTATCAGCAGTGACAGCACCTGCTCTCCCCAGCACCCACAATCGATGTGTTTATTCCTCTGACTCACTACCTGTCCTGATTAGGAAACAGAAACTTGACAGTAAAAACATTTTTCTTCCCTATGTATGAAGAACAGCAGAAATTTTTTTCAGCAAGGACTACTTTTCTACTTAGGCAAGTGTAACTCTAATTTCTATTGCTAAGTTTTCTAACAAGGTGATGCAGAAACTGACACATTTTCTCAAAATAATTTCTTTAGCAGAGGGCAATGAAATCAATTCTTTACACACCATACAAAACTTGACATGTTATTTCTGAAGAGACTGGCCTCACTGCAGCTGCAAAGGGAACTCTGCATTAGGGCCAGCTGCTGCAAACACTGCTCATCTTCTTCTCCTGGCCTGGCCAGAGCCACGAATTCTGCCCCAGGGCACAGACAGGTGAGGGAACAGAAACCTGCCCACGGCAATGCCCCGCAGCTCCTGGCCTGCCCTTCACCAGGGCTCTGCACACTCACACCCATGGCAGGCTGCTCAGAACTGCTCACTGCCAGCCTGTGTCAACAGGGAGGGAGCTGCATTCCCACACATCCCCCTGCAAACACCCAGCACAGTGGGAATGGGACCAGCTCACTCTGGCTGCAATGATTCCCACTCCCTGACCTTGGAGCACAGCTTTCACTCTAAGTGCCACCAACATTACCATTTTCCTCCCCTCCAGGCCTGACTTAAGAAGTGGGTTTGCACTTTGTGAAATGCTGAGAAGATTTAAGGCCTCATTTTCATAAACATCGAACTACCCAAGGCTCAAAGTCAAGTTGGAACACACTTGATCTCTGAAACGTGCTGAGCTCTTCAGCCCCTGGACTGTGGATTTGCTTTTGGGGACAGCCAAGAGGAAACACAGCAGATGGAGAAGGAGAGGGGAGACAGAAAAGTTCCTGTACAAGAGCAGTGGTGCTCTGACTGAATGATCCTCCATTCACCAGCAGTGTCCCCTCAGCTCAGGGCAGCCCCAGGTGCCCAGCCTGGAGCTCATGGGCACTCCTGCACTCCCAGAGGAGTCAGTGCCACTGCAGCAGCCAGCAGGAGCCTTTCCCTGCACTGCTTCCCTCCACCCAGGCCACACTGGGCTCCACAGCCCTCCTCATCCAACTCCATGTGAGGAATTGATTGAGCTCCAAGTCACAAAGGGAAAGGTTATTGAACTACTCTCACTGGTAAGATTTATACTGATCCATTAAAGCAGTCCAAAAAAAAAAAAAAATTAACATTTAAGATTCAATATCATAATGGATCCAAGTCAGCACTACTTGTTCCCTACAAAATTAGGCATTAACAAAAAAATAGTAATCCATTTATCACAAGGAAGGACCAGAATTCAAGCTGAAACAGTGGAACTGTAGGATTTATATTACTCAAATAAATCAATTAAATTTACTAGTGCTCATATAGAAGATTAGATCTATCTACATTCTATGATCTTCATCAGAGAAAAATTCTCTCATGAAACAAAGCCATCAACTGAACTATGCTTCTTGTCACTTACAGAGCCAAGAGTCTCACTGATTCCAGCTCCAAGTTAATCTCAGAGAAAAAGATGAAAGTGCATTTGTCTCCTGTAGAAACAGGAACACCCATAGAATTCCCAGAAAATCACTGAGTAACTTCTCATCAAAAGAAAACAGACAGGTAATACAAGGAGCTTCGTGTATCTACTGTTGTGAGAATTTACCAAGTCATATTTATTTTGTTATTCCTGTCTTTTAAAGGGATGTGAAACTCAAAAATGTATTAAAAACAAATAGAAAAGTAGGTAAGAAATCGAGTTGAAAGCACAGCATGCCATTGCTTTCCTTACTCAAGAAAACTCCCATTTTTAGTCTTTCAACACCTGCCTTTTCCCTAGCCAGTGACTCCACCAAAAGAAGGCTCCTGCAAGGTGGCCATTACCTGGACAAACCCTTCTATCCCCATCCCCTGCACACACAGCAAGGAGCTTGGAGAAAACCTTCCCTACCATTATTGCCCCCAGAATCCTGACAGGTCTGCTGACCCTACACACTGGCACAGACCTCCAGCACCTTCCAGAGCAGCCAGCCAGGAGCAGGCCCCAGACAAGGCTGGGAAAGCTGCACATCCCTGGGGGGGACAGCAGCCTGCAGGCCTTTCCCAGCGGCACACACCCATCTCTGCCAGTGCTTCTGTCACTCCACGGCTTTTCCTGCTCAGCTCTCTCTGCTCCTCTCAGGGCTGCTCACACACACTCACACCTGCCCAGCTGCCAGACCACACACAGAAGCCAGAGAATCACAGAAATACCTTGCAGAATTAAAGCTCTTCACTAGATCATCTAAAAGCCGGTTGTTTCTCAGGTCAGATTCTGAGACTGCCTGTTAAAAAAACAGAGAAACAAAAACAACGAACCTAAACAAACAAACATTTAAATGCAATGAAAACAGCAAATGCCCAGAAAATGTTCAAGTGATCAATAACTTGCTTCTAGGCTCGATGCCTCTACTCCCCCACTAGAGTGCTGCAGGAATTAAGATTTTTAAAGGGTAAACACTTCTTCCTCAAAAATGCCTCATATTAAAATAACTGCCTGAGAACTTCAGTCTGGATATTAAGGGTAATAGGTCAAAACAAAGCATAAAACTAAAGCAACAAAGCAATAATTGTTTATTGCAGCAAAGGTCCAACAATTCTGAAAACCAAACCAAAGATCTTCTGAAGGTGGTGAGGACCTTAAGCAACAAAGTATGAAAACTGATTAAGGGAAACGTTTATCTTTTGATTAAGGAATGAAAACATGAACTATGAGATGCCTTTGTGCATTCAATTCATTCTTTTTAAACAATCTCTGATTTTTACTTCACTGCAGCTCTCTCTGTTCTTTTTAACAAAGCTTTTATTATTTTTTTACTTTCATTTTGAGATTAAATGGGGCCACTCACACACAGAAAATTAAGCACTGACGTTTCAGCACTGCTGGTTTAAATGATGGAGTACTTTAACAAATTCATGTGAAATGTTTTGTGACAGATTGTACTCACAGCCCTGAGCCAAACCCCAGGCCTGATGCTCCATCCCCTTGTGCCTGCACTGACAGAGCACCTCTGACACACGAGAATTCCAGCTGCAAGAGCACCACACTTTGCCATGCAATCAGAACTGACTATTTGGCATAATCCAAAGGGAAAAGCTCCTGAGATTTGTCAAAAGATAAAAATAAACAGAGGGGAAAAATCCAGAAGCACACTTACCACACAGCACGTTGGACACTGCGTTTTGTAGGACAAAAACTTGCGGATGCAAAGGGAACAGTCTGGAAAAAGGAAAAACATCATTTTCAGCATTATTCCAAATGCAGTTCCACATCCTTGCTTGTGCATTTCCTTACTGTACAATACATGCAAGCTATTCCACAATACACACATATTGAAAAGACACCATTTTTTACATGGAATTGAGATTATCATTGCTGCAAAAGAACCTGTATTTTATGCAAACATGTTTCAACATCAAATATCAGCTCCTCTGTCTAAAGCTGACGTTTGTTTCCTTTTGTTTCCCAGTGCAAAAACCCTTCCTCAGCCACCACCCCTCCAGCAGAGTTTGCACTGCTCACTCCCCCATCATGCTGGGTTTTGACATGACTAATGTTATCACTTTCATCTTCCTGCACAGCCCCAGACTAACTCAATCCCCCCGTTTTCCCAGGCTCTTCTGCCCCTTTCCAAAACAATACCAACTTGCTGTTGAAAGAAGAGGCTAAGAAGGAGGGGAGACAGCCCTGAAATGCTGAGAGACAGCTTGATGCCATCCCATCATCACAGGATGCCTGCACAGACTGGGTGCTGAAACACGCCATAAGCTTCACATTGTCACTGTCAACTTCGGCGTTTGTTACACTTTGTCAATTTATCCACCAGCTTTCACAGCCAATTAAGGATTTAAAAACTCTCATCATTCTTCAGGAAACGACATTCCCTCACTAGACCATCATGGGTCAGTCTCAGCACTGAACACTCAGCAGCAGCTCCTCAAAGAGATCTATACCCCACAGCCCTCTGGGAATACATCTGAAAAGCAGCAGAAGCATTAATTAATTAATTAATCCCAGAATGGTCTGGGTTGGGAGGGACCTTAAGGCTCATTTCATCCCACCCCCTGCCAAGGGCAGGGACACCTCCCACTAGACCAAGCTGCTCCAAGCCCAATCCAACTTGGTCTAGTGAATCAATTAACACTTAAAACCACAAATCCATCTAAATGTTTAAAAATTACTACATATATAGTAAGGAGTGATACAGGGTGAGAAACCCATGAAGAAAAGAAACCAACTTTAACTGTAGGAACAGGAATGAAGTGGCAGGTGCAGGCTGCCAGCATGTGACAGGGCAGCACCTTGCCACGGGCCAGGCCCTGTGAGCAAGGATTGCTCCTGGAGCCACTGCCCCAGGCAGGCTGCACCACCAGCACGGGCACAGAATTCCCACTTTTGTGGCTCCCCACACTGGTTCCAATGGTGACAGCTTTGCCAAGCTAAACTGAACTTCATTGCCAAACTACAATGTCCTCCTTCAGGGAAGGAAGTGCTGCAGTTTCTGAACCAAACAATTACAAGCATTTATTTTAACGTGAGAAAAGGCAAGGTACTTCCTCCCTAATCTGGCTTCAGCAAACTCCTTGGGGCCAGGCTGCAGCAGATATCGCCCAGGGCAGACAGAGCAGCACGGAAAGTTTGAGCTCTTAGTGCCCTCCATATAGAGCTTTGTGTTTGTACCACCCTCAAGATGTTAAGCAAAGATACTTAAACGAAGAATGCCAGATGCCACGTGTTTGTACTAGAGCAGGAACCACACAAGGGAAGGCTCTGGCTCCTTCCATCTTGCAAAGCTCCTCCCAGCTCCCATCGCAAAGAGAATCGCAGAACGCTGGAATGGTTTGGGTGCAAAGGGACCTTATAGCCCATCCAGTGCCACCCCCTGCCATGGGCAGGGACACCTTCCACTGTCCCAGGCTGCTCCAAACCCTGTCCAAACCTGGCCTTGGACACTTCCAAGGATGGAAGCTTGTCTGGACACCTTGTGCCAGGGCATCACCACCCTCCCAGGGAACAGTTTCTTCCGAATCTCTAATCTGCCAGCAGGAAGCCGTTCCCCCTTGTAAATAGTTTCTCTCCCCGTTTCCTGCAGGCTCCAGAAGCTGCTGCTGGCAAGGCTGACCGATCCCGGCGGGCCCGGCCTTTGCTCTCGGCTCACACTCGAGTCCCCGCGGCACTCACAGCTGTGCGAGCACTGCGGGATGATCACGGCGATGCTGAAGTAGTCGAAGCAGATCCCGCAGCGCAGCAATTCATCCACGGCCTGCAAAGACAGAGAGCGGGGTGAGCGGGCCGGGGGGCGAGCAGGGACAGGGGGCGAGCAGGGACAGGGGCCCCGGCACCGGGCAGGGATCGCTGCGGCCGCTGCAGGGCCCGGAGCTGTGCGGAACCGCCCCGGGACCCCCGCCCGCCCTCCGCGCTCCGGCCCCGCACGCACCTTCAGCGGGGCCAGGCTGGGCGGCCACGGCGGCTCTAGCAGCGGCAGCGCCAGGGCCATGGCGGTGCGCTCCCACCCGGCCCGGTACGGCCCCGGTGCGGCTGGACCCGGCCCCGGTGCGGCCCCGGTACGGCTGGACCCGGCCCCGGTGCGGCTGGATCCGGCCCCGGCCCGCTCCGACCCGGCCCCGGTGCGGCCCCGCTCAGAGCGCGGCGGGCCCGGATCCGCGCGCTCAGCGCCGCGCGCTTCCGCCCGCACTTCCGGCAGCGTCCGGGAACGGGGATGGGGAGCGGGGATGGGGACGGGGACGGCCGGGGCAGCTCGGGGAGCGGGGATGGGAACGGGGACGGCCGGGGCAGCTCGGGGAACGGGGATGGGGAACCGGGAATTGCCGGGGCAGCTCGGGGAACGGGGATGGGGAACCGGGAATTGCCGGGGCAGTTCGGGGAACGGGGATGGCAAACCGGGAATTGCCGGGGCGGCTCGGGGAACGGGGACGGGGAACCGGGAATTGCCGGTGCAGCTCGGGGAACGGGGATTGCCGGGGAGCTCGGGGATGGCGAAGCGGGGTCCCGCTGCCCCTGATGCCGGGCCCGCCCGTCCCTCGTACGCTCCTGCCGTGGCTTTTCAGAGGGCGGAGTGGCGGCACAGCTGTCAAACTGCGCTCGTTTGTAACGAAGGCCAATTAAAGGCGTGCTCGGGCAGCTCCGGGCGCTGGGCATGGACATTGTGCGTGAGCATGAAGGGGCAGAGCCCGGGGCAGAGCCCGGAGCAGAGCCCGGAGCAGAGCCCGGCCTCCCCGGCCATCCCGCAGGGCTCAGCCGCGGCCAGCCGAGCCTGAGCGCTCCCCCAGCACGGACAGGTGTCCTGCTCTGTGCCGTCCAGGTGCTCTCAGGCTGGGGCCCGGCCAGCCGTGGGGGTCAGGTGTGCCGATGCGCTGAGCCCCGCCCTCTCGGCATCGCCTGCAGCTCCCTGCGCTCGGCCCAGGTGTGTGTGTGCCCTTGGCTCCTCCCCGCGGCTCCGCGGCGTTCCCCTGGGAATGGGCAGCACCCACAGCACCAATGCCCGCACGGTCACAGAGGGGACGGCAGAACCCGGGCTGAAAATACACGGCCTGATACACAGAAACGGCAGGTACTGAGTGATCAGAGCTGCTCTGGGGCACTGTGCATCTCTGAATTTATGTATTTATATCGTTGAGTGGATATAATATATATAATTTATGTATTTGAGGGGATCTGATTGCAGCCTGCCCTTTGCCAAAAGTGCTGAAATTTACAGAATAGCGTCATTGCCACTAAAGTGCTTGTTCTTTTCACCTTAAGGAGTCAATTTCTGCTTTCTCTGTGAGCTGTGACCCAACTAATGTATCAACCTCCTGCAATTTTCTGTTCTCTTCATTCCCTCGTGCACACAGCAGATCTTGGGTCACACATTCTGACAGGAGCTTATTGGGTGGGAATTAACTCACCCAGGAATGGGCACAGAGGGTTCATGGGTTCGTTTCTGCAGCAACACGTTTATTTTTTGTTTACGTGGGCTGATGAAGAGCAAAGGGCAGTGAATGTACAGCCAAGCCATACACACAGCCTGCTGCTGAATAAAACACAGTTTAAACCATTTCCATGCTAAAAGCACTATTTAAAAGAACCCTGGTGAGTTTGTGCTTTCACCTGTATCCTGCACGCTGCAGAAGCTGGAGAGCATCCCCTGCTCAGGCAGCGTGGCAGGATGGTCCCTTCAGCCCAGGTGTGTGAGCAGTGTCCTGTCGGGATGCAGGGCTGTGCCATGTCCCACCGTGCTGTCCCAAAAGCTGTCCCTGCTCGGCTGGAGCCGGCCCGAGCCGTCCCAGGAGCCGTGCTGGGTGAGCACAGCTCTCCTCCCCTGCAGGAGCCCTTCCTGCTGTGTTATTGGCACTCTGGGCTTCGGTGTAGCAGCAATAAACTGCTTTATCTTGCTGAACGACCACGTTACCGCTTGTTATTATACACAGAACGTATCTCCTCCTTCCAAGCCTCTGCAATACTCATTTAAATTAAAATATCAGGAGGTCCCAACTGCATTTTCATAAACTTGTTGCTCTTTTCTGTTCGCAGAAAAATGTATGGAAAAGCTTAGTAGGAGGTGGAGCAGCCTGACACAAAGCAAATCTCCAAAAGCTACTGATTTTCACTTGTGTTATTAAGACAAAATATTTAAGTAGAGTTTTATATAATTCCCATCTGGTTGTGCACAACTTAATAACGTAAAGAGCATTTGTTCCCCTGTGGTGCTCAGTGCCTCGTGCAGAACTCCTGTTTTTCTCCATGCCCCGACAGACAAACAGTGCATGGATCTCGAAACTAAAACCTAACACTCCACCAAGGTCTGCCTCCATGTCACTGGGCATTCTTCACTATAGATGTACAAATGCAGCACAGAAACAAGCCTCTGGACGCCAGCATGTAGATTGGATGAAAAATCAGCAGAAGAACATACTGTACTTAAAAAGAGAATATCAAACCCCAAACCAGAGAACATTTTGAGTTAATTGTTTCTAAGTATTTTCAGAGATTCCTTAATGTTTAAAGCAGTGGAAAGTTTCTCGTCATGTCACTCCCAACTGGAAAGAAGAACCTGAAACCATGGGTAAAATTGTTCAGAAATATTTAACATTGACCTTGCTCTGCCCTTGTGTTAAAGTTGGCAACTATTTATTGATTTCTAGAGGACTAAATTTAGTCTGATGTTGAGACTTTTGGAACATTGTTGTGGTTTAACCCCAGTCAGCATCCAAGCCTCACAGAGCCCCTCCCTCACTCCCCACCGTGGGACTGGTGATAGAATCAGAAGGGCAAAAGTGAGAAAACTTGTGGGTTTGAGATAAAGACAGTTTAATAGGTGAAGCAAAAGCCACACACGCAAGCAAAGTAAAGGAATTCATTCAGTACCTTCCACGGGCAGTCAGGTGTTCAGGCACCTCCAGGACAGCAGGGCTCCAGCACGTGTAACAGTTACCTGGGGACACAAACCCCAGTGACCCCCACCCTGTGCACTGAGCATGATGTCCTGTGGTCTGGAAATCCCTTGGGGCAGCTGGGATCACCATGATGTCCTGTGGTCTGGAAATCCCTTGGGGCAGCTGGGATCACCTTTCCTGGCTCTTTCCCCTCCCATGCACTCCCAGTTGTCTTGCCAGCGTGGCAGTACAAGGAGCAGGAAAGGCCTTGGTTCTGTGTGAGCCCTGCTCAGGCAGAGCAAAACCATCTCAATTTATAATCCCTGTGTTCAGCACAAATCCCAAACACAGCCCCATCCCAGGCTCTGGGGGGAAAATTAACTGTAGCCCAGGCAGAAGCAGCAGGACCAGGTGCAGACAGACTGGGGCAGCCAGAGGGGTGTGGGCTCAGCCCTGCAGGATCTGCTGGCTCTTTGTGCTGCCATGTTCAAGGACAACCGACTGCAGAGGTGCAGGTTTTCATGTGCTGGCAGTTTTTGGCTAACAGCCCCTGTTTGAGCAGTGCCCACCAGCCCACTGCCCTTTCCCCAGCGAGCCAAGGCTCGTGTGCAGCCAGCAGTGCAGGAGCCCCAGCCCAGCCTCCCAAGCACCACAGGAAATGCTAACAACCTTTCCCAAGTCAAAATGTTCCCAGCCCACGTGCTGGAGGTAATTTATCACCCTAGCAGAGGTTGTGCTGGCAGGTCCCTCAAAGCCAACCTTTGCTGCTTTGGCTGTGCCACAGCTCCACAAGTATCTGGTCATTTCACACAGAAATTACTTGAAAGCACAAACGAAATCCTTCTTTCTGGTTTTTTTGTGTTTTTTTTTGTTTTTTAGTCTACTGCAATGATTTTAGGCCAACATAAATCAGCCAAAAGCATCTTACAGTTTTACAGAACAGTGTGGAAACTTCCATGAAAATGCTGTGAGAGTTAGCAGCCAAAGGAGCCAGAAATAATATTTCAACTTTCCCCTGGAGTGCCTTAAGATAAAAAATCACTGAGGGCATTTCATAGTAAGCCAGTGCTGATGGAGTTGGGCGTGACCTGAGGCAGGATGAAATGGCAGTGGCTGCTGGACAGAGGTGAGCAGGCACAGCCTGACCTGGGACAGGGACAGGAGTGGCAGAATGAGCCAGGGGTGATTTGGCCTCTGCTGCCTTTGGCCTCCTGCCAACAACAACGAGCGACCCTTGCTGACGTCTCAGAGATGTTGTTTGGCACATGCAGATATCTCCCCTTTGGACACTGATGCTGATCTAGTAAATGTTATAAAAATCATGAGTAATCTCTCTAGCTCCAAACTACTCCAGTATAAAAACTCCCACACTGATAATCCATGCACACTGAGGCACAGTGATAGCTCTGGAATACTTCCCATTCTCTCTGATTGTCTCCCAGCAGTGTATTCCATTGCCAGCTTTGTGCCTTAGAGTCACTCTTTGGCTGTTTGGTTCTTAGCCTGGGTGCAATTCCCTTCCCCACCACTCAAAATAAACCAAGAATAAATAAATTTTTAAAAAAGCTAAATTAATTCAGCTGCTTGCAGAAACATGAGGATGCTTTTGAGAACAAGTACCAGCAGGAGCCCAGAAACAACATCCCAGCCCCAGGAAAGGCTAAGACCCTTCCTTCTCACTGGGAGATGACTTTACTTTCCATATCTGGTTTCCATCAGTGATTCCCTGGGCACTAATTCCAGGTCTCTGGGTGGACACAACACTCAGTGCTCTGCATCCCACCTGAGACCTGTGATGAAGGTTACAGGCAGGGGCTGCCAAACAGGAAACAATAATTTGCATTCCCATGCAAAGAAAATGGACAAATCAGGGGAAATCCAAAGGTAAGAGAGTCAGCACATTAATAGAAGTGTTTCTTAGTTGACATTCCATCCCCCTGTACAGATTTAGCCTTTTTCACCTGAAGGACTTGGGAGCAGAGTTTGGATACAAATTGTTCCCAGTCCCTTGTGCCATGTGGCTGCTGGTTTGTCACCAAAATTCCCATTGCTGGGACTTCATTCCTTTGCTAAAAACTGTTTGGGTTGTTCTGCTGCTGTACTTACAGTGGTAAATACATTTACCTCTTCACTGCTGCCTTCCCCTGTCCCTGAACAAGCAGCAGTTGAGCGTTTGCAATGCAAGGGCAGCAGAGCTCCCTCCAGTCCATCTCTGTGCCAGGTGAGACATTCCCCAGACACGCCCCTGCTGCAATGAAGGCTCATTAATCCTCCCCGTTAATTACTGGGACGTGCAAGAGAGGCAGGAGAGCTTCTCATGGGCCTTCCCAGCTCTGGTTTCATTAAGAACACAATTTCAGCAGCAAGGCTTCCCTGCTTTGCCATGGGTTATGAATTTGTGTCCCTGGACCTTGTGGCCCATCGTGGCTCCCTGCAGCCCTGTCCCTGTGAGTGTCAGTTCACTCCAGCAGTCCCAGGAGATGGAGATGGATTTCCCTGGACCGTGGGGCCTCAGCAGAGTCTGGCTGCTCCTCGTGGCACTGCTCTGCATTTCACTGTGAGCTGCAGCTCCTCGAATGAGGGAGGGTAAAACAGAACAAGTGAACTATGAAGAGGCAATTCCAGCTTCTGCTCGGCTTAGCCAGTTTATGCCTGGATTTATGTGCCAGAAAGAGACTAAACTGAGGGAGGAGGAGCCATTTGTCACCAGAACAGCTGCAGAAACAGCAGCTCCAGCCTGTCCATGGCACAGCAGCCAGCTCCAGTCGTGCACAAAGCCCTGCTGATGAGTCTGGGTGAGATGTGTGTTGGGATTGACGCCAGTGGTGAAAAACAAAACCTCTGAGTGCTGGCAGCTGAAACACCAGGTAATTACTTAATTGGCTCCATGATTTCCACCTTGGAGCAGTGGCCTGCAGCACTCAGGCTAAAAGCAGAAGCCCATTAGTAATTCTGGCAGCAGTTAATGTCCCAGACCATGGAAAGCAGGGACCCAGAGCATGGCTGGTGCAGTTTGGAAGCTGAGACACCCTGCATCCATCATCCATCCATCCATCATCCATCCATCCATCATCCATCCATCATCCATCCATCATCCATCCATCCATCATCCATCCATCATCCATCATCCATCATCCATCCATCCATCCATCATCCATCCATCATCCATCCATCATCCATCCATCCATCATCCATCCATCATCCATCCATCCATCATCCATCCATCATCCATCCATCATCCATCCATCCATCATCCATCCATCATCCATCCATCATCCATCCATCATCCATCATCCATCCATCCATCCATCCTGCCAGGACCATTCTCCTCTGCTGCACCCAGCATCTGCTCCTGCTCTGACCAGAGACACAGACCCAGAGTGTGCAGAACTGAAAGATCCAGGCAGGGAAACCAGACCAAAATTCAAGATGTATCAATAGAAATTCAGCACAGAAGGGAATTAGCCCCATTCCCTGCTGGGTAGTACTGGGCAGACTGGCAGCCACAGGAATCCTGTGAGGAGGTGGGAGTCTTGGGATGGGCAGGGAGCACCAGATCCACACAAGGTTTAATTTCAGGTTTAACACTGGAATCAAGAGGCAAACAAGTGAGCAAAGTTATAAAGATGCTGCAGAGTACCACTGCCAGAATGGGGAAGCTCTGTGGGAATAAAACCACATTTAGCTGTTGGGTGTGTAAAACATTTCCTTGCATTCTCCTCAGACAGAGCAGCCCTCACCAACACATTCACACACAAAGGGATGCAGACCCTGGGTCTGTCACTGCACTTGCTGCCATCAGCCCTGTCCTGGGGCACCCCAGTGCCAGGCAGGCAGGTCTGGAGGGCACAGCAGTGTCACCAGAGGCTGCCAGTGCCAGGCAGGCAGGTCTGGAGGGCACAGCAGTGTCACCAGAGGCTGCCACCCTGGGCACACCCACAGCCCAGCACTCAGCTAATTCAGCTGTCAGCACTGTGCATCAATAACCTCAGCTCTAAACACAGGGAATTGTCCAGTTGAGCTGATTTTGGCAGGAGTAAATCCACCCTGGCACCACTGGGCAGGGACAATGTGTTTGGATTTGCTGCTGTCAGCTCGGGGCTGGGAGCAGCTGGATCCAAAGGCAGGAGCAACAGCACAAGGGAAGGGGGGGCTGCACACGAGCCTTGTCCCCAAAAGCCCTATGAACAATGTACAACTTCTTACAGGAAACAATCATTTATATCATTCCCATGGACTTCAGTTGCCACACCAGGGAGGAGGGAAGGCATTAGTCACGCACTAGCAGATGTTTTGTCTTACGTAAGACTGAATTTTTTTCCTTCCTTTCTTTTAAGAAACAGGCTGCCATTGCCATTGCCATTGCCATGGACTCAGCCCTGCTCTGCTCTATGGCCCAGCTCTGCCAGCTCCTGCACTTGCCCAGTCATTGCCCAATAGATTATTTTTATAAAGGCTGTCTTGAAGGGGGTGAAAATAAACGGGTGCAACAAGAGTTTAGAGACAGAAATCCAACAGAAGTCACACCAAGGAGGGAAACAAGCTTTGAGCAGGATGGGGAGGTTTGGGCTGCTGACCAGCACTGATCACAGCCTTTCCTGGACACGTCACAGGGAGCACAGGGCTCTGGCCAGGCTGCAGAGCCCATCCAGCCCCATCCCTCAGTGCTCGAGCTCCCTGGGACAGCAGCCAGAGGATCTGCACCAGCTCCCAGCCAAGCTCAGCAAAGTCTGGAGTGCCCCAGGCATGTCTTCATTAAGAAATTTATAAATTTATCTTCATTAGAGAGAACTGGACTTGTTTGCCTGCCCAGAGATGAGTCTCATGCTGATGGGGCTGGGGTGGAATTGGGAGCTGTCAGAGGGTGCCTGGCCTTTGCATGCTGTCAGGAGGCTGTTATTAGATTTAAAGGTCTGGGATAAGCTCTGCTCCAGAGCTGAAGATTCATTTCCAACACACAAACCTCCTGATTTTGCAGCATCAAGGACTCCAAGCCCAAGTCTATGGAATATTCCTGGGGAGGGAAGAGGCATCTCTGTGGAACAGAGCAAGGCTGGTTCTCCTGCAATGATTATGCTGATCTGATGCATGAGATATTTAAAACCCAGCAAATTACACTTTTCTCTCATTAAACACTTAAAGCAAAATGCTTCAACAGCTGCTGCCCCCACCCCACAAACTAGGGAAGTGATCCCAAAGGGCAGCAGGAATGTGATGCTGTTTTCCAGCTGAGCTGTGATCATTAAAAGGTTTCCAACTGCTCTACAGTATTTACAGAAGATGGATAATGCTGCAGTCCCTCAGGCCTGATAAAGTCTGGTTTCCAGTGTTTCTATAGTGAGGCTGTAGGTGTATATTAAGGGGAAATAAAACAGTTTTCAAAGGCTGGGTGGATACTCCTATTTTCATTCTGTGCCTGCAGCCAGCTCAGGAAGAGGGTCCAGCACAACCTCCCCAGGGGAATGGGCTCCCTGAGCCCAGCTGGGGACACCAGGACACTCCAGCACTGCTCAGCCAAGGGAAGGGCTCCTCTCCAGGGAGAGGGGGACATTGCTCTGGCTTGTGCTGGAGCACGGAGGAACCATTCAAAGACAAATACAAGAACTGAAAGCGAGCTCAGAATGCCCCAAACCACAGCAGCACTGGCTGGTGCCAGCACTGACCCTGCCACGGCTGATGAGCTATGGCTGGGCAGGGCCAGGGGAGCTGACATGTGAAAAAAACCTCACCAGTTTCCAGAACCATCTCATCCGAGGGGGTCTGAACAAGTCTGTTCTCCTTTCCACAGGAATTCAGACACCTGCTCACAGGGAACATCCCCAAACACACACCCACCCACACAGGGAAATCTCTGCCATGTGCCTGGGGTCACTCCTGCTGCCCTGCCCGGGGGCTGAGCTGCTGGGCACCCCACACACCGAGGGTGCCATGGGCACAGGGATCAGGCAGGGAAAAGGGCCCTAAATGCCCAACGTGGGCATGGACCAGCCAAGCAATGGGGGTGCAATAAACCCTAACCCTCAGCAATTAATATCCACCCTCAGCACCAGAACCAGTGTAACAGAGCAGCTCTCAAATATTCAGGGACCAGGGATCTCCAGGGATCTGCAGCCACACCTGAGCTGAAACAGCAGCAGGGGCTGCAGAATCCCTCTGAGCTGGGATGCTGGGCTGAGCCAGTGCCCTCAGGTGGCCCCAGACCATCCCACACAGCCCTGGCTCCCACCGGGGAGGAATCCCTGCTCTGCTCCCAGCCTGGCTGTGCACTGGTGCCATTCCCAGGGCACTCAGAGGCCACGGGAGGGACAGGGCAGCCGTGCACAGCCCCTGCCATGAGCTCACAGCAGGCTCTGGGCACCCACACCTCACTGCTCTCTTTTAGTGTTAAACACGGATGGAAAATCTTTACCTCATTTGCTAAAAGCACTTTAATGTCTTTGCACAGGAAAAAACATGCTAAAATGTATTAGTAATTTGGATTATTTGATTCAGTCAGCAGGACTGAGAGCACTCGTTTCACTTTGAGTCCAGGTTCAAAGCACTAATCACCAAGTTCTGCATCATTTCCTTTACATTTCATTTCTATGTCATTTTTTCATTCATTAGCTATGAGTGAGACAGGTGCCAGAGTGCCCTTGGGTGGCCCTTGGAGCACACCCAGTGAGTGGCTCTTGGAGCCATCCATACTGAACTGCAGGACCAGTGGAAGTTACAGGCACCCACAGCCCATTCCTTGGCAGTCAGTTATCCCGGAGGTGTCCGGGGGAGGCTGAGAGCTCGGATGCACCGCACGAGGAGGGGCTCTCACACTCACCACGTCAAACAATTTTTAACTTTAGACGGAAATCAACCCATGTGTCAGAGCGCAGCACCGTGGAAACGTAATTTAAATGCAAATGCTGCATTCGGCCCATAGCAATTAATAAATACATTCAATTTATTGTTCCCACTTAGAGTTAATGATTATTACACCTCACCTGGATAACTGAACTCTCTGGAGAGAAATAGTTCAGGCATTAATTGCAGGTCAATCAGCCGGTGGAAAAGGAAAAGGGAAAAGGAAAAGGAAAAGGGAAAAGGAAAAGGAAAAGGGAAAAGGAAAAGGGAAAAAGGAAAAAGGAAAAAGGAAAAGGAAAAAGGAAAAAGGAAAAAGGAAAAAGGAAAAAGGAAAAAGGAAAAGGATGCGGTCACTCGGCCCGGCCGGGCGCGGGGCACTGCTGCCCTCTGCTGGCGGCGGGCGGGACTGCGGGACGAGCGGGACACCGAGCACACCTGGATATACCTGGGGAACACTGAGCACACCTGGATATACCTGGGGAACACTGAGCACACCTGGAGCACACTGAGCACACCTGGCACACACCGAGCACACCTGGAGCACTCCTGGGGCACACTGAGCACACCTGGATATACCTGGGGCACGCTGAGCACACCTAGAGCACACCTGGAGCATACCTGGCACATACCTGGCACACACCCCGCAGAGGTCTCACAAGTGCCCCGCACATCTGGCACACAGCTGGCACACAGCTGGCACACAGCTGGCACCCTCCAGCGCCTGCCCAGGGCCCCGCTGGAGCCACCCCCGGGCTTTCCCCCAGGGCGGTGCTCAGGATGCCCCCGAGGTGGTACCGGTGTCAGAACCGGCCCCTGGTGCTGCCAGCTGCTCTCGGTGCTGAGGGCGGTGACCAGGGCAGCCCGGAGCCCCCCTGCACCCACCTCCCCTGAGCCCATTAACCGCATTTAACGAGGGCTAATTAAGGACGGGAGATGCAGGTCGAGCCCCACCTGCAGCTTAGCCAGACCTCGCCCTGCTCAGCTGCGTCTGCAGCTGCCCCACCTCGGATGGATGGATGGATGGATGGATGGATGGATGGATGGATGGATGGATGGATGGATGGATGGAATCAGGGAGGTCTCTGCCTCTCCATGCTGCCACGAGGGGAGGAAAGTGAAGCCACGAACCAGGAGCAAAAAAAAAAAAAAAATAGAAAGAGACATAACCCAGCCTAAAGAGGCCAGCAGTTCCTCACAGCTTGTTTAGAACCTGAGGTTTTTATCCCCTGAGCAGCCACAAGCAGCAGCCAGGCTGCAGGGGCAGGAGGCAGAGTCTGCACTGCCCAGGCAGGGCCGGATGCTGTGGGGTGGGCGAGGGTGTGGGGAAGAAACACAGGCAGGAGGCAGCAAATCTTCTGAAACCACAGACAACGTGTTTGAGAAAAGTTAAGCAGTTTATTCAACAGGATGAGTCCACACCCAACCAGTGGCTTCATCTACATGGCATCACCAGCACACACGAGGACCCACTCAGACACTCTAGCTGACAGCATCTCACCACACGCTACAGAGACAACAGCAGAGGAGGAAGAGGAGGAGGAGGATGGCCGGTACAGTGGGCAGCAGCCGGCGGTCCCCACGGCCTCCCAGCATCACCAGCCCCGTCCCCACCAGCCCTCACAGCCCAGCCACACAAAGCAAACCAGAGGCGGGACATCACTGCTGCCCCAAGAGAACCACAACACTGCTACTGAAACAACACCTGGCATCCAAAAACCACCGACAGGGACTGCAGCCTCAGCAACAAATGCACTCATGGCTGCCCCGGGGCTGTGCTCAGGGGCTGAGGGGCTGCCCGGGACAGAGCCACGGTGTCACCTGAGCACCAGCACAGGGACATGGATGGGCTGGATGGGCTGGACAGGGCAGGGCCATGTATGTCACCTGAGCACTGTCACAGATCATGGCTGGGATGGATGGGACAGGGCCATGGTGTCACCTGAGCACCAGCACAGGGACATGGATGGGCTGGACAGGGCCATGGTGTCACCATCACAGGGCCATAGCTGGGATGGATGGGCTGTGCAGGGCCACGGTGCCACCCGAGCACCATCAGAGGGTGGGATGGATGGGCTGGACAGGGCCATGGATGGGATGGATGGGGCAGGGCTGTGGTGCCCTCAGCACCATCACAGGGCCATGGCTGGGCTGTGCAGGGCAGGGCTGCAGGAGCCAAGCCCAGATCAGCACTCGCTCTGCACAGCACAGGAACCCCTGCCCTGAGCAGCCCCCCCAGAGCACAGGAACCCCTGCCCTGAGCAGCCCCCCCAGAGCACAGGAACCCCTGCCCTGAGCAGCCCCCCCAGAGCACAGGAACCCCTGCCCTGAGCAGAGCTCGCCCCAGCCCAGCTCCAGCACCAGCTCACCCTTGGGTGTCACAGTGAAGCTCTGGGAACTCTGCAGCCCACGCACAGCCTGTGCCCGCAGGGAGGTACCCAGGATCAGAGTCAGTCCCTCACAAACCGTGAGCGAGTTCCAGTTATGATGCTCCTACAACGTACGTGGTTCAATTTTGTGCCAAGTTCGCTTACAGAAAAATACATTTCTTCCCTTAAATTTACAGTAGTTAAAACTCCACTTGGAATACCATATTACAAAGGGGGAGTTTATTCTCCAACAAAAAGTCTTGGTTCCCTTTTCATTGAACAGAAAAATGGAAGGACTTTAAAAGCAATCACCCCCAGCACAACACAACTGCCCAGACGAACCCATGTGTGCACAGCCCCCAGGCCTGAACTCCAACCGTTTGTTTTGGTGCTCAAAAAGGCACTTAAAGATAAGAAAACAATTGTATTAAAAACCCACAACAAAACAGAACAAAGGAAAACGAAAGGCAATAATTTAATAGAAAGACACTGGAATTTGTACCATATGGTCTAAAGTAAGAAGGGAGGAAATAAAACCCCTAATGAAGATGGGTTTGCTCTCAAGTCATCTCAGAAAGGATATAAAAAAACAGAAAACTGGCAAAGTGAACGTTCTCCAGGAACTAAATGGAAACAAAAGTAATAATTACTGGCAATGGATACACAGCACTGGTGCCAAATGGGTCCTTCCCACCCCAGCACAGGTCCCTGACCAGCCCAGCCTGGCTGAACATCTGCAGCAGCTGTGCCAGGCTGGGGGCTGTGCCGGGAACAGGGGATGATGGAGAAATAAACACCAACATGAACCAAACACCAAGGACGTTCACAGACAAGCACACACACCGTCTGCCCTGCCGAGGGACAGGGAGGGACACGGGCAGAGCTGCTCCCCACGGGCTCTGCCAGGGGTGCCGGCGGCTTCGCTTCCCTTCGCGATTACTATTATTATTACTGGGTTTATTTTTACATTGAGCTACCTACTAAGTGCAAAGATCTGTTGAGTGGCATTGTCTTTACCTAATTTTAGCCTATTTTTGTACAGTTTACAGGTTAACAGTTACTTCTGAGCAGTTAAGCAAGTACAGCAATATTTACAGGGCTGGCAGAGCGGGGCGAGGGGACGCGTGCGATGGGCACGGGACAGCACCAGCCGCTCCCAAGGGCTGCCACGCCAGCTCTGGCTGGTGCCACGGAGGCAGCTGGGGAGGGGCAGATATGGGGGGGCAGCTGGGGAGGGGCAGATATGGGGGCAGCTGTGGAAGCACAAGCACGGAGGGACTGAGGGACAGAGGTACAGGCAGTCTGGCACACGGTGAGCTCCCCAGCCGAGGAGACACGAGGCTCTGCAGGACTGACGGGTCCTGCCAGCCCGGTCAGTGCCCCCACTGCCTTCTGCAAGTCAGGCTGCTCCTCCTGCAGAGCTGGGGCCCACAGCAGCGCTGCAGAGATGAGGAAGATGAAGAGGGGGACAAGCAAAGCCCCAGGCAGGGTAGGTGGCTGCTGGGTGAGTCAGGAGGGCTTGCAGGCATCTTCACCCAGGCACAGAGCAGCAGATCAGAGCTAGCAGGGAGGAAGGGTGAAGTTAGGAGACATTAGCACATGGCCATGGGGAAATGCCAAATCAAACCATGGGGCATTGCATGGAAATCTGTACAAGGAAAAGCTGCAGGAGAAGCACGGAGCATCTTGGATTCAGTGCTTACAGAGGAATCTGGAGTATCAGACAGGACCATGCAATCCTCAGCCTTCTGCATATTTTTCTGTGGGTAAAACGAAATGTAGATTCCTTTGCATAAACTCAGACGGCTGTATTATATGGTACAGTACAGAAAGTGCAAAGTATCACCCATCAGATCAGTTCTGCATCTGATGAGGTCAAACACGGCTCATGCTTCTCATGCAGGACACCCACTCTGACCCGAGACCCCTCCTTGCTGCTCAGGCCTGACTCTCGAGAGACCACTGGGTTGGGCTTCGATTTAAAAAAAAAAAAAAAAAAAAAAAGGAAAAAGCACGTGGGGAAAGGGAGATGAAGAATCTCCAAACTCTGTAAGTTACTCCATGCTTTACCACAGGTTTGGTCACTAGTCCTTGTTCACTCTTGCAGAGCAGAGCAGCAGCGTTCCACGGTGCCAGTGCAGAGCAGCGTCCTCCTCCTGCACGAGGGTGATGGCACTCAGCTCACCCTGTCCCACTCATGACACTCACTCCACTCCATTCCCATTCATGGCACACACCTTGGCCCTGCTGCCAGGGCATCACACGAAAACATCTCAGGATTCAGGACTGGAAAGACTCCAGCTGGCCGGACACACATGGTCATGTATGGATTTCCAGCTCTTCTCCACAGCCCAGCAGTGAACAGACCCCACTGTATTCCCATCCCTTTTTTTTTATGCTAAGAGGTACAGAAAAAAAATTCCAGGATGGCCTTGTATTGCTTGACACACAGCTGCTGCAGTGTGGGCTTCCACGTGCACACAGACAGCCTTGGAAACCCAGACCAACCCACTGTCTCAAGAGAGGACATTTCAGAGCCAGTTTCTGAGGTAAATCTACTGTTTCAAAAAGTCACCGAATTCTGTACACTTAGTTTTTAATATATACTTCTACACTGAGTGTGTTCTCCAGTGCCAACACGTAGACCCGCCGTCTCCTCCTGCCGTGGGACTGCAAGCTCGGGAAGTGTTTGTGCATGGAAAGGGTGTGTGCACACCTATGTACAGACACACACGGGCGTGCAGCACCGGGCCCGGGCCCCGCAAGCGTCTCGTTCCCCAGAGGCTCCCGAGCAGGGCTCCGAGCCCTGCCCGCCCTGCTGCCGCCGCCGCCGTCCTGCCCAGCGCCCGTGCCTACATGGTGCCCGATTTATCTGCCGAGCTGCTGGGGAAGAGCTTCTCGGTGGGGGTGACGGCCGGGCTGCCCACGCCCGAGCTGCTGCTGCTGCTGGAGCGGTGCTGCACCACGGGCCGCACCGGCCGCATGGGCGGCGGCCGCAGCTGCGCCCCGGCCAGCCGGGCCGACAGCGCCGGCTTGAACGTGGTCATCATCTCGGTGCTGGAGCTGCTGCTGCGCCGCATGGCCGCCTCGGGGTCCCGGATCAGGATGGTGTGCAGGGGGCTGGCCGGCTCCGAGTTGGCGGCGCCCATCGGGGGGTTCTTCATGGGCTCCAGCGTGTCCAGGACCACGTCGGGCGCCTGCTTGGCCGTGTTCTGCCTCTCCAGCTCCCGCAGCTCGTTCAGCGCCGTGCTCATGGTCTTCTCGATGTCCTGCGAATGCCAAAGGCGAGTCAGCGCTGTGCCACGGCACCAGTGCCGTGCTGCACTGCACCCCGCGACCCTGGCACGCCTGTCTGCACGGGGGGTCTCTGCTCCGAGAGCTCTCCGGGAAAGCAGGAGCTCTCCGAGAAGAACAGGACAAGGTGTGAAGCCCGAACTGGCCGCACAAAGGGGCCCTGTGCTCCCCAGGTCAGCAAGGGCTCGGTCACCAGCTCCAAAGGGCGAGAATCCCGAGCACCAGGAGCCACGGGGTGGACACCAGCCTGCCCACAGGCACTCCCCAGCGAGCTCCCCTTCAGCCTCTCCATCCCTTCCCAGCCCTCTTACCTCAGCAAGAGCTTCTGCCTCCAGGGATTTCTGATCTCCGAGGCTGCTGTGCCGGGTGGAGCCACAGGTGGATCTCAGTGGGTGGCTCTCAGCCAGGGCTTTCCTGTCGGGGAAGTTGATGCTGCCCGCGCTGCCGAACGTCGCCATCCTGCGCTTCTCGGGGCTCTCGATCCTGCCCCTGTTGAGGGGGATCTTGTGGGGGCTGCTGGGGCAGGCTGCTGCCCGAGGAGGGGTGTCCATGCCGGGCCCCAGCCCCCGGGGCGGGCTGTGCGTGTCGCCCCCGCTGCGGCGCCGGGGGATGGCTGCACCATCAGACCTCAGCCTCACCCTGCAAAGAGCCCAGCACGTCAGGGCTGAACTCAGCCCCGAGCTCAGCCCAGACCGAGTTCCAGCCTTCCAGCTTCAGAACACTCCAGAAAAAGGGAAGACAAATATTTTAGCCAATACCAAGAAAGGGACAGCATCAAATCATGAGAGTAGTTTGGGCTGGAAGGGACCTCAAAGGTCATCTTGTTCCAACCCCCTGCCATGGGCAGGGACACTTTCCACTATGCCAGGTGGCTCAGGGCCCCACTGTATCCTCTGCAAATCTTAAATCCCCATTAGCAGTGCACGTGAAATCCCCTCCAAGCTCATGGTACCCTGCAGTATTTACTAGAGCTTTCCCTCCCATCCTGCCCTACCCCACACACCAACTGTCCACACCTGTGACAGCCACCACCTCCGTGGTGACAGGAACATGAATTACCTGCCCATCACTCCCCCAAAGCCATAGTCCATGATATGATCTGTTGGTGACTGGATGTCGTTCTTGGAGGAGGCTTTATCATCCAGCAGGGGCCCGCTGCTCGCCTCGCTGTCTGCCTTCTGGCTCAGGCTGTCAGAGAATGCATCATCCCTGGGGAAAGGAGACCACACCAGTGACAGGGCTGTGCCCCGGGGAGCCAGGGCCCAGACACCACACCAGTCTGAACATCACCACTTCAGCAGCTCCACACATTGTTAACAAGGAGCCGGACCAAGGCCACCACTGTGACAGTAACATCTGCCTGCCCATCCCCTGTGATGTGGCTGCCACTGTGATGACTCCAGATACAGCACTTGTAAAAGAAGCACCTGCAAAGGGCCCTGGGATCTGCCCCCAGGCCAGGTGAGCACCACACAATCCAGGGCTCACAGCCCCTTACCTCAGTGTTAAGCCTGGCTCACACCATGTTGGGGAGTCAGAGAGACAATGAGGGGCCCAGGTACACTGAGGTACAATGTTTAGTACTGCTCTTTATCAGCCCAAATGAGAAACATATGGAGCCAATACATGGAGAGGGAGAAGTGAACAGGCCCAGATTTCTCACCAGAATCATTAAACCTCAGCAAAACTGATTATTTTAGGTGACTGAAGTGGACCTTGTGCAAGTATATGATTTGAACAAGCCTCACTTTACTCACATGTCCTGCACCACGATGTACTGGTGGGGAATGAGCCCGTCCACCCCGTTGTGCCTCCCTTCCCACCAGTCCTCTGATGCCCGATGGTACAGCAGCAGCGAGGCTCCTTTCTTGAAGGAGAGTTCCCGTGGAGATCGTCCAATGTAGTCAAACTTGGCTATGGCTTCGATCTGCTCCACCTCTGCACGGGAGAGCAGAGTGAGAGGGCAGCTGAGGGCAGCCCTGCCGGGAGGCTGGAGCCCAGGAGGGAACCCTCTCACCACAGCAGCCGTGCTGCTGCCACTGCCCAGCGTCCCCAGAGCACCTCACCCTGAGCACAAGCCTTCTTGTCAGACTGATCCATGCCTATTGCTGTTCCAGGCTTCCTGAGACCAACCTCAGCCTCACAAACCACTGGCAATTACAAACAGCTACAAAGCAGATGGGGAGCAGCAGGAATCTCCCTCTGTGCATATGGCATCCCCACCCACACTCCATTTTCTGCCTTTGGTTACAGAACCCCATTATCTTCCAGCCTGAGATTTTGTCAAGCCATGGCAGATGCTGTGATCAAACCCCACTTACCTTCTCTTCCCTTCCTTATCCTGGACACAGTTTGGCCTGAATTATTGATGAGCAACTAATGTCCCTTTGGGGATCCCCATGGAAATAATGGTATCAGCTCCAGCCAGGCAGCTGCTCTGCACCCTGCCATCTGCAGCACTCTGCCTCACTGTTCCCCTCTTTTCCTAATGTGAGCTCTACCAAGCACCCATGACTCACAGACTGGGAGCTCAGGGCCTGAAATACAGGAGGGCTGAGGCAGAACTTCACTTTGGGAAATCACACCAAGGCACCAGCAGGAGCTGCTGGGGCACCCAAGGGCACTGAGGGGCCTGTTAAAGAGTCTGGCTCGTAGGCAGATCTGTTTTCAGCGGGAGGACACTGAATCCTGAAGAAACCATTGCAACAACCAGCAGGGAGTGTAAGCAGGGCAAGGGGGAGAGGGAACATGCAAACTCACAAAACACAGCCACTCCTCTGCTCGGCTCTTGGCACCACAGTTCATCACTCAGAAACCCCCATCGGAGCCATTACCGTGGCCACCCAAGTGTGAAATTGGCCGCACAGCAGCTCCCTTGGCTCCCTGTGCCAGGCCTGTCAGCTCCTGCCTGGAGCTGAGAGCAGGCCTGGAGCTGCCCAGCCCCGTGTGCCCTTCCCTGTGCCCGGAGCCACCCGGCCCTGTGTGCCCTTCCCTGGCCCTGTGTGCCCTTCCCTGGCCCTGTGTGCCCTTCCCTGTGCCCGGAGCCACCTGGCCCCGTGTGCCCTTCCCTGGCCCTGTGTGCCCTTCCCTGGCCCTTCTTCCCCCCATGGCCCCTCTTGCCAGGTGAGCCTTTGCCTGGCAGGGCAGATGTGCTGTGCCATGCAGGACACAGCCAGGGCAGCAACTCCCCAGGGCCCCTCCAACGCAGTGAGCCCTGCCGTGGTTCCCTGCCGTGGTTCCCTGCCCCACAGCCGTGCCAGCAGCATTCCCCAAACTCCCCCCTCGTGCTGCTGGCATGTGGGGAGCACAGTGCTGCCTCCTGCTCCAGCCCAGCCCTGCCAGCCTCTGTCCCGCAGCAGTTTGTGCTGTGCTGCATGCACAGCCCTGCTGGCACAGCCCAGCCCTGCTGGCACAGCCCAGCCCCTCTCACCATCATCACTGGTGTGTGGCTCTGTCCCGTTGTCGTGATCCACCTCATCGATGGTGCCTGGCTCGCTGTGCGGGCTGTCACTGCAGAGGAACACGGCAGGCTGTCACACACGGCAGGCCGTCACACACTCGGCAGGCTGTCACACACTCGGCAGGCTGTCACACACTCGGCAGGCTGTCACACACACTGCAGGCTGTCACACACACGGCAGGCTGTCACACACTGCAGGCTGTCACACACACTGCAGGCTGTCACACACACGGCAGGCTGTCACACACGGCAGGCCGTCACACACTCGGCAGGCTGTCACACACTCGGCAGGCTGTCACACACTCGGCAGGCCGTCACACACACTGCAGGCCGTCACACACTCGGCAGGCTGTCACACACACGGCAGGCTGTCACACACACGGCAGGCCGTCACACACTCGGCAGGCCGTCACACACACTGCAGGCCGTCACACACTCGGCAGGCTGTCACACACACGGCAGGCCGTCACACACTCGGCAGGCCGTCACACACTCGGCAGGCTGTCACACACACGGCAGGCTGTCACACACTCGGCAGGCCGTCACACACTCGGCAGGCCGTCACACACACGGCAGGCCGTCACACACTCGGCAGGCCGTCACACACACGGCAGGCCGTCACACACACTGCAGGCTGTCACACACACTGCAGGCTGTCACACACACTGCAGGCTGTCACACACTCGGCAGGCTGTCACACACACGGCAGGCCGTCACACTGCAGGGACACTGCTCCCAGCACACCCAGTGCTGCCCAGGCAGCTGGTGCAGCCCCCGGCCCTGGGGGTGCACAAGGAACGACTGTTCCATGGATGTGTCTAGGTGACAAGGTGGGCTTTGGTCAAAGGTTGGACTCAGTCTTGGAGATCTTTCCCAACCTTCCTAATTCTGTGATTTCAAATCACAGCAGATCCCCAGGCTTGCTCTGAGAACAGCAGACACTCACACCAAGCCTAGAATGTCACATTCTGTTGGCTCTTGTGTCTTTAGTAGAGTTTGGCAAAGCTAAGGAAGTGACACCAAGTTAAATGTCCCACTCCCTAATTCACAGTGAGCTTTAGCTGCTCCGCTGCACCAGGAGGGATGGTGGCAGGTGACAGCACCAGGCATGGTAAGGTCTCAGAAATGTATGAAACCTGTAGGAAATCAGTTCAAGTCTGTTACTGATCCTAGTTCGTTAAACCCAGACCTGAATGTTGGGTTACAATTCCAGCAACAAAGGGAACTGGAAAGCTTGACTTAACCTTGGGCTAAGGGATTTCATCCAAATGGGAAATTATGATGGAACTGTGAGTCTTTACTCAAAATTTCCAGCCTAGAATGAGTTTGAATAGAATTTACCTAAAATTCCATTTTGCTGAACACACTTGTGTGATCTGCAGCACAAAAAATCTCCATCAATGTTAGTACCTACACTGGAAAAGGTTTCTTTTGATGTTTTTTACTGAGGTTTATGATACTGAGTCAGCACAAGAAAATGCAATACCTGGTGAAACCGCTTGTTCTGACTGGTAAGACTAAATCAAATGGCTCAGTGTGCAAGAGCCTGCTGGCCTGCAGAAGGCGTGTGCACCCAGGAACCCTGCAGAGAGCTCACCAGTACTCCTCCCCTCCGGTCATGCACTTCTCGTAGACAGGCCCCTCCAGCTCCCGGGGGCTGGGGAAGATGCCCTCGTGGTGGATGATGATGGTTTTGATGAGCTCATTGACATGGGCCTGGCAGGACACGGGATCCTGCCCGTCAGGAATGTGCATCAGCGTGGGCCCGAAGCAGATGGCCAGGTTGTAGGGATCCATCATGTTCTCGTCGCTGTACTGGGACAAGCTGCAAGCACACGTGGGAGGGAGCTCTGCTGTGCTCCTGCCCGCCTGGAAAACCTCCCAGCAAAGCCCCAGCCCCGTCCCGAGCTGGCCCCTGGCCCAGGCACACAGCCAGGCTCGGCAAGGCTGGGCAGGAACCAGGCACAGCTCCCCATGGCAGCACCACAAGGACTCGTGCAGCAGAGACAGGGAAGCCCCGGCAGGAGGGACAGCCAGGAGGAACTTGGTGAAGCAGGAAAACACTCACTGGTTAAGGAAAGCAAAGAGGTATCTCATGACCACGATGACAGCCCGAGGCAGAGTGACAATGATCTGCTGGATCTGATGCACTCTCTCTGCAGGGTTCTCAGTTTCTGGAACACATGGATAGAAAGCACATCCTTAAAAACCTTTTCGGGACCAGACAGCTCAGCACCAGAGGGACTTGTTCCAGATCTTGTGGCCCAGTAAGAGAGGAAGACAAAAGCCTGTCTCCAGAGGTCATCTGTGAGAGAGATACTAAGGTGCAGAAAGAGAATGGGGCACACTGCAGCTCCAGTGGGAATTCCTATGTTCAGATACAGTACGAACAGCAAATAAAGATATTTCTGTGGGTTCCTTTTTGAAATAAATGTTTATGCATTATTCATTTCATTCCTCAACAACTCCTCTGTTCCTCAAAAGCCTGAGTCAATGTGGCACTGAAAACAGAGCACTGCTTGATTTTCTAGGGCAGATTTTTAAATGAGGTTCTTATTCAGGTTACCCTTCTGGGTTATGCATTGGATCCTTCTGAGCCCTTCTGCTCCTGTCTCCTACTGCTCTGAATAGGAATTAGGATTTCCTAGGAAACAGATTAGCTGCACCAGTACTTTCAGGGTCACTGCTCTCCAGTGCCCAGGGCTGCCATCAGACACCTGCTCCCTGCCAGGGGAGGGGGCCACTCTGTCCTGCCCTAAGCTCCCCCTGTACAGAGAGATTCTGTACAGAGTTAATCCCGTGGCTGCTGTTCCACAGAGGAAAGCACCAGAGCTTTTCTGGAGCAGGCAGATCACACACAAGTGCTTGTTCTGGCTCAAACTATGCCATTTGCTAATCACAGTAAAATTCCCTGACAACGTGTAGCTAGGCTGCCATTAAATCAAAATTCTGAGCAAAATCTGGCCTCATGACCAAGATGGATAGCTTTATAGTATTTCACATGGGGAATTTTTCCATTTGATTTATCCCATTATTGCTTGATGGGTTCTCTGCTTCAGTTTGGTTTTACATAAGAGGATGTTTGTTAAAAAAAAACACAACTAAATACAAACTGGATAACACCCTATGACAATAGGTATCGTTCTGACACCCAGAGGAACAAGCTCTCAAAGCATTTGCTTTTCTCATTGAGCAAAATGTTTAGACTGGGCTTAATTCAGGAATTAACAGGGTACCCATCAGCACTGCACACACGAGAACAGCCCCATAGGGACTCTGAAAAGTGCCTCTGGACCTCCCTATTGCCCCTGTGCCTTAGAGGAGCTTCCACAGAAACCCCCAGCCCTCCAAGAACCAAAGGAAAGGCTCTTCACCCTGCTTAGGCTGGGACACCAAGTGTGCAGCCTGTGTTTATGGGTGACTGTGTGGCACAGTCAGCTGTGCTTCAGGTCGGATTTTTAACAGGAACAAGGTAATTTATTTAAAACCTATCCTTGATCAAAAGATTGTAAGAGCAACAGGAAAAGATGAGGAAGATTCTTGTTAAATTTGGAAAAATAGAGAGAGGTAAGAGAATAACACCCTGAAAATTAACAGATTATGTTTGCAAAAAAATTCCCAAAAGCTTAATAAATTGTGCAAATTTGCATTAATTAGGGATGGTGTCAAACACAAGCCTACCTGCAAACACACAGGCAGCCACTTCACCAAGCACACTCTGGCCCTGGAGGGGACCCACCCTTCTCCCAGGCTGTGCCTTCAGGCTTCCAGCTCTGCAGCCCCTACAAGCCAAGCTGCAAATCCCTGTCCAGGACATGGAACTGAGCAGAACCAACTTCCTTTGCCTGTCTCACATGTGTGCTGTGCTGCTTTACACATCAAAACTGAATAGCAACAGTGCATTTCCTAAAGCTACTACATAAAACAACTGTTCCTGAGAAACCAGAGCACATTCTTCTGCTCTGGAAGAAGCCCAGCCCTGTGCCAGTGCCCCCCAGGGATCAGCTGTGTCCCTCAGCATCACTGGGTCCCCAGCAGTCAGGAACACTCAGAAGGGGGAGAGCACCACAGGCAGTGAAGGTGAGAGAAGGCCTGGGGCACACACTGCCCCACTGGTGCCCTACAGCTGACACAGCCCAAAACCTCTCCTGTAACCTGCAGCCAAAATGGGCAGCACTTCCATCACCTCTTCAAGCTCATTCTGCCTCCTTCATTCCCCCCAGAGAAGTGATCTCCCCCCTCCCTCTCCCCAGTGCTCACTCCTGTCCTTTCCTCACAGCTCCCACTGCCCACCTGCCCCTCAGGTGTACCTGCCCCCATTTAGTGCTTCTCTCTTCCCACCCAGCTCTTCACAAAGAACTGTCACATGTACTTACTTATAGTAGATATCAAATCTTGAAACCTTTCCTTAGGAAAGAGGGGGTTTTCCAGTCCTCGGAAATACAGCTTCAAGACTCCAGCCACTGAGTTAATGTCTCGTTCATTCTGATCATCAGCAAGGGGGTCTTCACCTGCCCACAGAAAAGGTTTTCTATCCAGCATCACCCTCAGGCTGGACTAACACAAGTGGTTTTCCTCATTTAGTGGAACACCCAAATTCCCCAGGGTTCAGAAACTCTCCTCATGTGCAATGGCAATGCTGATTTTCCTGAAAACCTGAAGTTCTACTGGGGGATTTCAAACCTTTAGGAGACAAGGATGATATTGGTTGTGTCTCCTCCACCGTTTCCAGCCCAGTCATTTTCTGCATTTATGGCACCAATCCTTTTCCAGAAGGAAAGCTGAGGAGGTCTGAAGGACAGTGGGTGAGAGCCTGAGAGGACAGGCTTGGCTGGAGGATAAAATTACAGCTCTGGAACGGACCCAGGGGTTCTGGACAGCTTTGTACTGACTTAAATCTGTGAAAGGCTTTCAGTGTCCCCGAGATTTGGGTACTAATTCACCTTAAATTGGATGTGCAAATCCTCCAGCCTTTGAAAATAACACTGCCTTATCCATTGGCCCATCCACCTTCACCCTGCTCCTTCCAATGCTGCTCAAGGATTAAGGGCCACTATTCCCAGCAGGACTGTCCCTGTCACAGCTGCCCTCCACTCAGGACAGCAGGAGCTTTCCCTTTCTCACTGGCCTGGCACCCTGAGTGTGATTTTCTCTGCAGATTCACTGGTGCCTCCACAGCCAGCAGGTACAGGGAGGAATGCTGCACCTCCCTGGGCAAATGCTGCAGGAAGGATGAACAAAGATGCCCAGCAAACTCTTTTATGGCTCTTGTGCTTTTAATGACTGTGGAAAAGACCTCTGCAGGTACCCCTGCTTCTCACACTCCTTCCCTGGGTGACTCTGCTACTGCCAGAGACACAGCACTGAGAAACCCAACAGGGATAAAATCTGCTCATGTCTCACAGCAGAAAGGGCTTCATTTACCACAGGCTTTACACCATGGCTGAGGCACCCAGCACACACCACCTCCCTCCCAGCACCCCTGCCCAGGCAGGGATCCTGCTGTACTGCACACCCAGCTACACACCTCTCTCAAAAGAGTTCTTGATGTCGTTGACTTCCACCTGGGAGCCAGGGACTCTGAAGATGCCCTGCTGCTGGAGGCCTGGAAGAGAATAATGCTTTAGGAGAGATTTCTGGAACTGCTGGGCAATATCTGCAGGTAGAAGCAGCAGAATCCAGGAGTCGATGCACCAGACAGGGCTGGAGCAAGCAGGGACAGCAAGGGACAAGCAGGGACAGCAAGGGACAAGCAGGGACAGCCTGCTGCACCTCACTTGTGCTCCTCTTCCCCAACCAAGGACCCAGGTCAAGGTGCTGAAAGGGCTCATGGCCTGAGTGAACAATTTAACCTGGGCACTAATAAAACCTCACTATTCCCCAGTCATCCAGGGCTGCACCACAGCCCATTCTAACCCGAGCCCATGGAGAATGGACTGCAGGCACCCTGGAGTCTGTGCTGGCTCCCACTGCTCACTCCAGTGCTTTATTCCTGGCTTTATTCCTGGCTTTATTCCTTCTGTCCTGAGCCAACTTACCATACAGGTTGATGTAGCGGATGCAGCTTTCTACAACAAGTGGAATGGCCTGTCCTGAATCCTGCAGGAAAGGAAAGAGAAAAAAATTACTGGTTTATTGCTAACAAAGCATGGGAAGTGCATTAAAGATTGGAAAACCAGAGATTTGAAAATTAGTGCTGTGGAGTTTAGTAAGAGGACAGGCAGGGAAAGGAGGGGTGACAAACATGGAGCCATCAAAGAGCACTGAGGACATCATGTGCAGCCAGAAGTGCACAAGGAAGCTGCAGCTGAGCTGTGTGAAACATTGCTGCTCCCTGCCTGGCTCAGACAGGAGACTGCCACGAGGGATCTCAGCTGAGCTGAAATCAAACTTGTGCTATACCTGAGGGAGTAGGCTTCCCATCACACAGCTTACAACAATATTTCCACCAAAGGAAAGAGCCACTGTCAGCAGGTGCTGAAAAACCCAACAAACACCACAGTGTGTGGGATGAAGTGCCTGAGTGTGAACCAGTGGTGAGTTCTGGCTTCTCCCCAGGCCCCTTGTGGCAGAAGCTCAAGGGGACCGTGGGCCATGTCTGACAGCCCAAGTGGACACAGTTTTCTTTGGGATTCTGGTTGTTTTCCCAGCAGAGCACAGTGGCATCTCTGGGCAGTTCCCTTCGTGTCACAGATGGGTCTCAGCCAGTACCTGATTCCTCGTTCGTGCATTCCTCCTTCCTCTGAGCACACAGAAAAGCAGCAGAGTGGAAAAAAGAGAACAGATTAAGCAGGGATAAGTTCAGTTAGAGGCAAGCATCTCCTTTGGAGGCCATGAACGCTCAAATGCAATGGCAGCTTAGCAAGGGCCAACACAGGCCTGTGGGACTCCCTCCCTCCCTCCCAAAGCCCTGGGCACGCTGCAGCCCAGCCTCGGCAGGGACAGCCCCTCACATTCCTCCCTGCCTCTACCTGTGGCGTTCCCAGGAGCCTGAGGACAGGGACAGACCCTGCCTGGGGCACACACAAGGCTCTAGGGGGACACTGAGTGACCAGGGGACAGCTGGGCAGCTGCCCAGGGCCCAGGTGTGAGGCTGTACAGCCCAAGGGCAGGCAGCCATCCCCCCAGGGGTGTCTGCCAGCACGGGACACTCTGCTCAGATGGATTTCTAGAGCAGGCAATTCCTCCTTCTCAGTGCTGAACAGGCTGGGATTTAATGAGCATTACTTTTTTAAAAACCAGTTTAAGTCAGGAGTAATCACAAATCCTAATGGGATTACAGGCTTTGCCAGCAGGGCCAGTGCTCTCTGTGCTGGGGCTGTGTACAGACACTGCCCTCGGGCTTAGGGCTGAGCTGGAGGGAATAAACCCAGCAGATGATGCCTATTAGTCACCTAATCCAACAGTTTGTCTTTACTGAAGAGTTTTCACTGAAGCTTTCTCCAGAGCAGGACAGCAGCTGTGGTTGTTACTGCTGTATTTGTGTGGAAAGCTGAGGATCACCTGTCTGCCCTCCAACATGCCCACCCATACAACAGGATTTCTACCCCAGGCTGGCAGTTCTTGAAAGTGGGAGACACTTCCTGGGCTTGTTTTATTTTCCTTCTCAGCCACAGTGATGGGTGACCACCAAACCCATGTGGACATGAGGAAGGGGGCTGTGTGTGCTGCTGGGCTGAGCTTGTGTCATCTTTCTCTCGGGATGGGAAGCAGCAGCAGGACCATGAGGACACTCAGCCTCATCCTGCACCTGCCACCAGCCACGGGCGGGTGTGGAGCTCACAGCTGGTGGGGCAGGAATGCACAAGGGGAGCTATGGGCAGAAATCATCACCGAGGCCAGGCTGGGTGCAGATGGGCCACAGGGACCCCTGAGGATGGCAGCAGCCACGACAGGACAGAACAGGACAGCCACCATTCCATTGCAGCGTTCACACACTCCTCCTGCCAGCCAGAAGTACCTTAATGAACGTTTCCATATTGCCGTTAAAGAGTTTATGGTTATACACTGAGAGAGGCCTAGGTCTCCTCATTTTCTGTGGCTTAGGGGGAAGACATGGGGGCCTGGGAGAAAATGGAACAAAATAAATCAACAAAACACCAACGTAAATGCAATGACAGGGTGAGACCTCACAGGTTATAACTGAGAATAAAAAAATCAAACAGAAAAGTCCCTCTGTGAGGATTTGATGTGGAGCTCCACACCCCCTGCAGCCACTCACTGGCGTGTCCCACATGGACACCACTCCAGCAGGAAACCAAGGGCAGTGAGGAGATCTATCCAAAATAAACCACAGCGACCCCACACAGCACCGGGGCTCCTGTTTGTTCCTAAACAGATTTCATTCTGCTCACAGAATGAGGACAGTGGGAACACCTCCCCTTTCCTGTATCTAGCTTCTGTTTGGAATGCCAGGGATGGGGATGACCCTCCCACTGCCAGTGACCAAGAAGCCTGTGACAGGTTTCAGTGGTTGGGCTATTTTCATTAATGCTATTCCCAGTCCAATTCCCCTGGGTAATGAAGGGCATTCAGTGTCCAGATCCAGAAAAAGGAGAAAAAACCCACAAAATCCCAAACAGATTTCTGCCCTGCCCTCTGCCCCAGGCTGTACTGATGTCACACAACTGCAAGCACTCACAGAACTGGGTGGTGGGAGCCCGATCCCTGAAGGTCCCTCTCTGTCCTGGCAGCACCTCGGTGCCCGCTGGGTGCCCAGCCCTGACACCTCTTGGCACAAGGAGCCTCCTTCCTGCCTGGCAAGGCAGCCCAGGCTGCACCATCTGCTCCACCACTCCTAACAGGGAATGCAGCTTTTTCTGCTGCTATTATAAATTGTATTAAACACAAACAAGGCTGGAACAAGCTCACACACAGAGAGCTGTGCATGTTCCAGGGAGCTGTTGGGAGGCTGTGCTGGCCTGTGCCTCGCTGTCACAACACCAGCACACTCCTAGCAAGCACTGGAGCTCTGTGGAGATGCTTCATGGACTGGACATGGATCAAAGCCTCCCCCCTGTCACATTTACCCAGCCCTATCTCCTGCAGAAAGGGCTGAAGTCTGTGACACAGGCACGCTCTGCACTCACAGCTAAAGCAGCCAGAGCTGGCAGAGGATTTCAGGGACACACTGAAGTCCACAAAGGAAGAGGGGTGGCAGGGAATGAGTGCATGGCCATCTTCGTGTCACCCTGTGAGCCCCACCCCACCCCAGCTGTGCTCCAGGGCACTGCACCGTGCTGACCAAGCACACCCAGGCACAGCAGAGCCAGCCAGCCGGAGCCCACCACTGCCTGCCATCCCCCCGAGCCCAGCACTGCAGGCCATGCAGCTGGGAAGCAGGATGTGGGGCACGGGGGGCTGCAACTGAACCCACCAAGCTGCACCAGTAGCAAAGCAAACCCCCCTTCCACAGCCCCCTCCTGCCAGTGCCAGCCCTCCCCGGGAGCAAGGAAGGGGAGGAAAGTGCTCACCTGGTTGTTCCACACTCGGCTCTTTCACCTGCAAGAAAAAGAAGTTCTCATCATCCCTCATCACCACCAAAGCACTGCAGAGCAAACTGCACGGGTGCTCACACCCTCCCTGCTGGCTCCACACCCCAAGGAATGGCTTCCAGCACAGAAAAGCTGCATTTGGGGAGGAGAGATGTCCACCTGATGCCCCCACCATTAAAAGACAGATTAGAAATCTGGAGGGAGAAGATTAGAACCTTCTGGGGGAGAAAAGGGAGAGGCAGAGGGTGGGAGTGAGTGGCCATGTCTGCTGCTGGAGAAGTAACCCAGCACTCCAGCACACAGTGTCAGATTCAAAGAGATTTCTCTATGTGCACTCCCAAAGGAAAGTGGGAGGAGTAAATAAAGGAAATCATGATTTTGCATGTCACAGGTTAGCTGAGCAGCAGCAGGCAGGCACAGAAGCATCAGTCCCTCAGGAGATCACACAAAGGTGAGGCTGACAGTGACACAGTTTAAACCCTCCCAGGGGATTGGAGCACCCTCCCTGGACCTGACCCCAACTCACCTTCTCCCAGAGTCTGCTTCAGCAGGTCGTGTTTAGCCTGGAGCTTGGTGATGAGGTTACTGCCATTCAGATACTCCTTAAATTTCTGGAATGAATGAACAAACAGGGGGGTTAAGCACCACAGGCCCTAATGGGCATTCAGTGGTGCCCAGGGGCTCAGGAGGCTGCAGCAGCTGCAGGGCTCAGCAGGGTCTGATCTCTTCTCCCTGCTCCAGCCCTGCCTGATGCTCTCATTAGCCTGGTCTCCTTGGAGCTGCCCCTCCTGCCCGGGAATGCAGGGAGGGACAAAGAGTTCAAAGCTGCCTTTCTTTTGTCAGCCTTCTGGGAACGGCCTGGGAAACCAAAGCAGCTTTCCCTGCACTGCCAAGGCTTCATCTCTGTGCAGACCAACAATGCCAAGCAGGAACTCCCAGTGCCTGAGCCAGGCAGGGACTGCCAGGTGCTCTGTGCTGCAGGTGACACTGTGCACAACTGCCCATGCCACAGTGAGGACACCCAGAACACTCCAGAGCAAGGCACAGGTAACAGGGGAGAGGGAGACCAGAGATGGAAAACAGAGAATGGGAAAGATCAAATCTCTGCAAAAACCAAAGTAATCCCAAGCACAATTCCAAATGAAAATTGCAATTTCCCCCCAGTTTACAATAATAATATTAAGAGAAAGTAGAAGCTCTTCTATGCATATGTAATACATCACAAGGTGCTGTTAACCCACACTGAAATGGGGGAGACTTCTGGTGAACTCATGGCTGTTGCCTGCATTTCAGGAACCAGAACAGAGACCTGAGCTCTGCCTGGGAGAGCAGCACAAGAGCTGCAGGGCAGGCACCCACACCACAGCCCAGCTTTTGTGCCTTCCTTGGCCTGTCAGGGGCTTCAGCTCATCCGTGGGCCAAGGGCAAATTTAAGCTGTATAGGCTGGAGACGAAGACTTGGCCCACAGTTCACAGTCCTGAAGAGGCTCTGGATGGTGGCTCACAGTGAGGCCATCTGGAGTCTGAGCCCTGCTCTGAGCCTCTCCTACTCCACTCAATAAGTTTTCAATCTCATCTGGCTGCCCCAGTTGCTCCTTCAAAGAGAAAAGCAAGTCAGGCACTGGATTGTCAGTCCCTATGCAGTGCCCTGCCACTGAAATGCATTCCAGACCCAGATCTGACAGAAGACAAGTACTTAAAGAGACTGAATTGGTTCTTGCTCTTCACTAATGAGCACTTAACTGGGCCTCAGCCCTGGCAATTAATGCCCCATGTCCTGTATGGCCTGAGCCGAGACTCACAGTGAAATAGAACATTTCAGTCTCCTGCTGGTTGGCTCTCCTCTTGGCAATGTTGATTTTGCTCATGTAGGTCTCTGATGCAGCTGATTTGACCGACTCAGTGGAGCGGCTGTGCTGGAAGGCATCTGAAACATCAAAATCTTCCACTGTCAGCATGTCCTGCAAGGTCTGCATGGTGGCATCCAGCGTTTTCCGAACCTGGCAGAAACAGGACAGCGTGGGTTTGGGGCAGACTGGGGGGAGGACACATCTTGAGCCAAAACAATCAGTCAGCAGGCAGCTCCTGAGCCCTGGGCTAGCACTGCCTGTGGTCTGTGGGCACTTCCAGCCCTGCCACGGGAGGGGCTCCACACCTGAGCACACCTGGAGGGCTGCAGTGCAGAAAGGCTCAGCAGTGCTGCCCACAGAGCTGAGCTCTTACCTCTTCATTCTCGATCTTGAGGGTGGCCAGCCGAGACTGCAGCTGGTGGTACCTCATCAGCAGCTCGGTCTGCACGGGCTGCTGGGCGCTCACCTGGCACACCTGAGACAGGAGACATTGCACGGGTCATGCACGGACCAGACACACATCTCCATAGCCTCACCACCCCCTGCAGCCCCCACAGCTCCTGGCAGCCCCCAGAGGGGCTGTGCTGCCGTGTGTCCCATCAGCAGTGCCCTGGGCCCGGGCCAGCACCGAGCGTTTCGCTCAGCACTCGGCCCTCTCCCAATTAGAGCAGGTTAATCACAGCTCCCCCAGCAGATCCGGGGGGCAGAGAGAGCCAAAGCACGGGCTCCCTAATTGGGAGAGACGCAGAGTGAGAGGCAGCCTGAAAGGAGGAGCCCTAACGAGCCAGGAGCCCCATTAGGGAAGGGAACACCAAGAGCGGTGTGTGAAGGCAGCAGGGAAGGGAAAGGAGTCAGGAGCAATCGCTCAGCGATGCTGCAGAGGAGGGGCAGCCCCGAGGCGAGCAGGTTACCTCATCCCCCATGTGGGGCTGGAACTCGAACTTGAGCGGGGGGCAGAAGACCTGGTTGCACATGTCCATGACGCTGTGCTTGTCGCTGCGCGCGTCCAGGCTGTCCACGGCGTTCTCGATGACGTCCAGCCCCTCGTGGCGCGACGTCTCCAGGTTGTACTCGGCGGACAGGTACGTCCTGAACGTCCTGGCAAGGCTGGCGTGGAAGCCCAGGTCACAGCACTGGCAAACACAGAGGAGGGGCTGCTCACACACACGCGGCTCCCAAACCACCCACGAGGTTCTCAAGCGCGGATGATGCTGAAGCAAGGTGTGGCAGAGGGCACCTGCGGTGTGTGCACACCCTGCTCTGGCCTGGGCGCCTGCCTGCCTCCCCCATGGAGCAGCTGCTCGTGGTGCTGCTCACTCTCATGGCTGTCTTGGGGAAAATGATAAAGCCTGGAGTTAATGCCTAAAAAATACCGTATTTTAGACAAAAACCTGGTTTTAGACATTGTCCTCACTAAAACTGAATTTGGCATGTCAAGTGTCATGCCAGCACAGGGATTTGCTGCCCTGAAAGCTCCATCAGAGCTGAGCAAGTCCAACCTGTGACTAATCCCCACCTTGTCACCCAGCCCAGAGCACTGAATGCCACATCCAGCTATTCCCTGAACACCTCCAGGCATGGAAACTCCACCACCTCCCTGGGCAGCCCGTTCCAGTGTCTGACAACCCTTTCCATGAAGAAATACTTCCTGAAATCCATACTGATAAACTCGAAGTGGAATCCAAAATCTCAGTTGGTGCCACAAGCAGCTCCAACCCAAGCAGGCGCCTCACGGTCGGTGCAATGTGAGGAGACACTGCTCAGCTCTCATCACATCACAGCAGGGCTGTGCTTGCCTCAGCCCCTGCTAAAAACACAGCAGCAAAGCTACACTGGGCCAGCTCCCAGCCCCACTGCCCCTCCTAGTCTTTGAAAGCTCTGAAAATCCATGTGCAATAACAAGGAGCTTTGTAAAAACGACTGAATTGTCACAGCCCTCCATTTATCCTGCTTCTATTTAGCTTCTAATCACATTAATTGAGAGTATGGGCAGTTATGGACTGGCATAGACCTGCCTTAAAAAAATCAACAAGCAACACATAAAAGGTAAAGGGTGAATTTCCATTTGCTGCTTGGGGCAAAACCTCGTTCTGTGCTGGAAGCCTTTCCCATGAGGCAGTTCCAGCAGGAATACCCTCCAACCACTCCAGGCTGTACACAAACCCCAGAGCTGAACAGTGCAGCCAAGGGGCTGCCACACACACACAGGGCAGGGAGCAGGGCTGGCAGCCTGTGCCAGCACTGGGGAGCAGCAGCACTGCTGCCATGACCAGCTGTGCCCTGGTCCCCGTGCCCAGCCCCTCAAATCACAGCTCCTTTGCTACAACCAACAGCACCAGCAGGAAATATCTGCCACTGCTCCAGGGTGAGAATTCCCAAAGCACACAAAACTGAGCCAGCACAAGGCAAAGCACTGAATGCCACAGAACCCAAGGAGAAGGGCTCAGGGCATTGCCAGCTGCTTTTAGGACAAAATTCCAAATTCCATGTGAAACGTTTCCCTTTTTTTTGCTTCTGGACTCGCACTGAAGCTGGTGGTGATTTGCAGTGCCCAGAAATCAGCTGCTCCTGAAAGCCAGGGCAGGCACTTCCCACACACTCTGCAGCCCTTGAAGTCCCTGGAGAGCAGCACCGAGCTGGCTGCTTCACACACGGCTGCCCAGAGAAGAAAAGACAGAGCAGGGACTTCCACACAATTCCCAGGGGAACATACAATGGGGAGGGGAGAAGAAAAAGGAAGGAAAAAAAGACTTCAAACCGATGCTCCCAGCCCCAGAACAAATGGCATTTTCTCACCCCTCTCATCCCTTTGATGGCAAATAAATTAGAACCACAAATAATGATCCCCAGCCCTTCTGCAGTGCCTTTCATCTGCCAAGCTCAGAGCTCCCCAAGCATTAATCCATCACGTCTGGTAACACCCTGCAAGGGCTGGGAACATCCCAGAGCTCAGCCTGAGAAACCAACCAGCACGTTTGGCCAAAACACCATGGAAGCAGCCAAACACCTGGGGGCCTCCCACAGACACCTGGGGGCCTCCCACAGACACCTGGGGGCCTCCCAGCCACACCTGGGGGCCTCCCACAGACACCTGGGGGCCTCCCACTGCCCAGCCCAGAGCAGCAGCAGGGGCAGCCCCGGGCACAAGGAAATGCACTCAGGGCTCTGTGGCTCCAGCAGCTTCGAGTGTCTCTGCTGTCTGGGAGGCTGAACCTGCACACGGGCCAGGCCCACGCCTCACCTGAGCGAGTGGAGCCCTGGAGTAACACCTGAGCACCTGGGTGCCCTGTCAGCTCCCCCTTCACCTCCCAGGCAGAGCAGTAACACCCCCTGCTCCACAGGACCAGCACTGCCTGCAAACCAAGAGCCCAACTCATTCACTCTGCTCTGTTCCCTCTTTTCTGCCCTTTTTTCTTTGTTTAATATTCTGCATTATTTTTAATTATATGCACGATATATAATAATTATATGCCTATTTTAATTTCCGGCCTCTACTTTCTTGATGCTGCCTCAAAACCCAGAGCTGTGCTGAGCAGCAAGTAAATCACAGAATCCCAGAATGGTTTGGGTTGGGAGAGACCTTAAAGATTATCCAATTTCAACTACCCTGCCATGATCAGGGACACCTTCTACTAGCCTAGGTTGCTCCAAGCCCTGTTCAACCAGGCCAGTAAAGCCAACTGAGGATTTTGGGCATAACTATTTCAACTGCTGTTTCTGCTCCCTAACTTGACTCAGCTAATTTTTCCAGGGACCAAGCAATTTGACAGCTCCATGTAATGCTGAATTTCCTCAGAGTTCCCCTCCTTGTTTGTCTCACATTCAGCAAACACTAATCCTGAGGGAAGCTGCTGTTGGAGGAGGACTCAGAGGGGCTGCACACGTTTTGGCAGATCAGTTTGTATGGTCACTGACTGTTCCATTTTCTCTGCTCAATCCAGTGATATCTTTCATGTGACCACTTCAAACTACCTTGCAGCCATTTCCCACAGAACTCCAGAGGGATGGATAAGGAGCTTTATCTCCTCTTCACATACATGGCCAAAAAGATTAACTTGGTGACAGAGTTAATGACAGAAAGGAGAGAAGCCCAGCGTTTAAAGAGATGCACGTGTCACCCGAGGAGGAGGAGGAGGCCCCAAGGGGCACAGCCAGCCCAAGGCTAATTTGATCTGTGTCTGTATTCTTCCCTTCCCTTCCAGGACAAAACACAAGGCCACTGGAGACCCGGGGCAGACAGCTCCTCTGATGGGCTTTAGCTGTCATCAGCCACAGCCCGGGAGGGCTCCCACCCTCCCAGAGCAGCACGGCTTTGTCCCCAGGCAGAGATGCCCAGGCTGTGCCCAGGAGATGCCCCTGAGGCACTGGGGTTTGGGGAAACACGGGGAATTTGGGGTGAAGTGGCTGTGCAGGGTCAGGTTCGTGTGAAATCAGCAGCTGAATCAGAGCTGGACATGGAGGCCGTGTGACCCCCCCGTGTCCCAGCCCGTGCACCCCTCACCATTCCCGACTGGAGCAGGGGGCAGGAGCCAGGGCAGCCAGCTGGGCCCTGCTGTCCCCAAAGGGCCCTGCTGTCCCCAAAGGGCCCTGCTGTCCCCAAAGGGCCCTGCTGTCCCCAAAGGGCCCTGCTGTCCCCAAAGGGCCCTGCTGTCCCCAAAGGGCTCTGCTGTCCCCAAAGGGCCCTGCTGTCCCCAGAGGGCCCTGCTGTCCCCAAAGGGCCCTGCTGTCCCCAAAGGGCCCAGCTGTCCCCAAAGGGCCCTGCTGTCCCCAAAGGGCTCTGCTGTCCCCAAAGGGCCCTGCTGTCCCCAAAGGGCCCTGCTGTCCCCAAAGGGCCCAGCTGTCCCCAAAGGGCCCTGCTGTCCCCAAAGGGCTCTGCTGTCCCCAAAGGGCTCTGCTGTCCCCAAAGGGCCCTGCTGTCCCCAAAGGGCTCTGCTGTCCCCAAAGGGCCCTGCTGTCCCCAAAGGGCCCTGCTGTCCCCAGAGGGCCCTGCTGTCCCCAAAGGGCCCTGCTGTCCCCAAAGGGCCCTGCTGTCCCCAGAGGGCCCTGCTGTCCCCAGAGGGCCCTGCTGTCCCCAAAGGGCCCTGCTGTCCCCAGAGGGCCCTGCTGTCCCCAAAGGGCCCTGCTGTCCCCAAAGGGCCCTGCTGTCCCCAAAGGGCCCTGCTGTCCCCAAAGGGCTCTGCTGTCCCCAAAGGGCCCTGCTGTCCCCAAAGGGCCCTGCTGTCCCCAAAGGGCTCTGCTGTCCCCAAAGGGCCCAGCTGTCCCCAAAGGGCCCTGCTGTCCCCAAAGGGCTCTGCTGTCCCCAAAGGGCCCTGCTGTCCCCAAAGGGCCCTGCTGTCCCCAAAGGGCTCTGCTGTCCCCAAAGGGCCCTGCTGTCCCCAAAGGCTCTGCTGTCCCCAAAGGGCCCTGCTGTTCCCAAAGGGCTCTGCTGTCCCCAGAGGGCCCTGCTGTCCCCAAAGGCCTCTGCTGTCCCCAGAGGGCCCTGCTGTCCCCAGAGGGCCCTGCTGTCCCCAGAGGGCTCTGCTGTCCCCAAAGGGCCCAGCTGTCCCCAGAGGGCCCTGCTGTCCCCAGAGGGCCCTGCTGTCCCCAGAGGGCTCTGCTGTCCCCAAAGGGCCCTGCTGTCCTGCACAGAGCCCTCCAGCACCACTGGGCTCATCCCTCCTGGAGCCCTCCTTGCCTCACCCCTGCAAAATACACCGAGCTCGTAAAAAAGCCTGCTCAGATAAACTGCTCTGCCTTTGAGGATACACGACAGCCTCAGCTCACACATCCAAGACTTTGCTCCTTTGGTGAATAGAATTTATAATCGGGGAGATTTCACTGCTCCACGATAAAGATGCTTTAGCTGAAGTCCCTGAAGGGATCCTGGAGTGCAGGAGAAATGCCATCTGCTGACTCCAGTGGAAGTGTCAGGGAGGAAATAAAACTTGGGAAGAATAACATAAACAGACAGAGCTAAAATGGAACTCAGCAAATCTCCAGAAAATCAAAGTTAAAAAAACTCCACAGAAGTAAGTCATTCTTGCTTAAAAAATAATTAAACAAAAGAAAGAGGGAATATACACCACAAAAGCAGAAGGCCTGCAGAGAAATCAAGATGCTCTCACACCTCATCATTCAAATGTCTCCACAATCAACTTATTTGTTTTTTAACACATCTTCAATAACAAAGAGAACAAAAGGGACATAATGAAAAGTATTTTATCATATATCAAAATCTTGAAGTCATCAGGGGTTTTGCATCAGACTTACTTTAATTCTCAGAAGTGCAACCACATGCTAATGAGCTAGGAAAGGACGTAAACACTTAAGCAGCTTTTTAAATTGTACATTCAGGTAATGATGGTAACTCAGTGCCTCAAGCTCAGCTATTTATGCACTTACTGAGGCAACTCCAGCAGGAAAAACCTGCACTGTGCAATCTACACGCTGTGGGATGCCCGTTAAAGGAAGAAGCAGAAATCCCTTCTCTGGGTGAATCCCTTCTCTCAATCACCTCCCAGCAGTCTGCAGGAGTCCCCAGGGCTCAGCTCCTGCCCGCAGCTATTCCCTGCAAGGAGCACCAGGACAGAGCCCTGCAGGTGCCTTCCCCAGCCAGGACAGCACTGCCTCCAGTCCTGAACCACCACCAAAGGCACCAAATAGCAGAAAGAAAAACCCCTCTGTTCCAGCACCAAAACCAAGGCCGTGTGTGACCTTGGGAAGCATTCCCTGTCTCAAACACAGACTGACCAAAGGGCCAAGAAGAAAGCTCAGCATCACCTGGCTCACCCCAAGGCAAATCCAATGCACAGGACACCTTCAGCCCCAGTAAAGAATACCCTAAAGCCCCCCAGACAGCCGTTCAGCAGCACAGGAGGGCAGGGCACAGCAGGGCAGCTCAGAGCTCAGGCAGGCTCTGGCACAGGCAGACTCACGTCGATGAGGTCGGACACATCGTGGATGTAATATTTGCTGACGGCGGCGTTGGTGGCTGCCAGGTTCAGCAGGTAGTCGTTCCTGGCTTTTGTACACTTCAGCTTGTTCTCAGAATACTTGGCTTGTCTCTGAAAAAGCAGAATGGAGTGTCAGAGCACAAACAGGATGGCATTGGCACAGTTTCTCCTGCCACAGAGCCCCACGGCACCCTGCAGCCTGGCTGTGACGAGGTAATTACCAAAGTTGGTGTCTGGTATGAAAACAGGGACCTTGCCAGGGTGGAGGAGATCCCATCTGAGCAGCCCTCACACTGTCAGCCAGCCACGATGAGTGCACCCTGCCCAGAGCTACTCGGAACTCTGAGCACAGCTGCTGCTGGGGATTTTGGCATCAGTCAAAACCAGAGGGCCAAATTTTCCCCCCAGAAATGCTGACATATGTTTGGACTTGCTCCAGATGTGTGCAGCTGTATCAAAGTGGAATCTGGCCCAGAGGCCCAAGCTACACAACTCAGAACAGGACCCAGAATTCAAAACTGTAGGAAAGCAGATGTGCTCCAGATCTGGGACATCTGCTCAGGCAGATCCCTGCTCTGAAGGCTGAATCAAAAGATTAACCCTTCTGAGAAGTTCACAGTTAGAAATGTCCCAGGGCTGGGTGCACCAGGAAGCAACTGCATCCTGCTGGGGAAGCTCTCTCCTTTTCTCCAAAATTAACATAAAAACTTGAGGAGATCCTGAGACCTGGGAGATTTGCTGAGGCCAGAATGGCACAAAGTGTTTTGCTTAGCAAATCCATCTAAATAGTGCACTCTCACTCCCAGACACTCTACAGAGGAAGAACACTGGTATTTTATAGATCCAGCTATTTTTTCACAACCAGGAGTCAGTGCCTGAGTGAACCCAAGGCTGTTGCTCATTTTTAAAAGCACATCTTTAAAGAACACACCACAGACAAACTCCAGTCTCCCAGAGCAGGGGCTGGTGTCCACACCAGGATCCATCACCACACCAGTCCTGGAGCCCTGCCCTCCCTGGGGCCTCTCAGGTCCCAGCTGGCACAGCCAGGTGCCCACCACCCCTCCCTGTCCCAGGAGCCATCCAAGGCCCCTCCAGCTGCCTGTCTCAGCTCTCCCTGCAGAGTCACAGCCAGGAAGGGGCCACGGGTGGCCCCGTGGCTCCTGTGCAGGTCTAGCACCCTGTCCGGGGCTGCACTGCCCATCCCTGTCCTGCCATCCTCCCTCTGAGTCAATCCTGCTCCAGGAGCTGCTCCTGGCCCTTCTCCACCCTTGTGATGGTGTCCCTGCAGAACATGCACACCAGCCTTCCCAAACCCTCCCCAGGACACAGGAACGGCCTCACAGACAGAGACAAGGCTGGAGCCACCCCCCTGCTGCCTCAGGGAGCCCCAGCCCAGCTCCTCCTCCTTCCCTCTCACCCACCTTCTCCTTCATCTTCTCAATTTTCTTGACGGAGCTGCGCCGCTGTGGCCGCTCCTCGTGTCGCAGCAGGTTCACACTCATGTCCCCCGACTTGTTGAACTGCTTTTCCTCCTGCTTCTCTGCCTCCTTCAGCTTGCTCTCAGCACTGATGCTCTCTGCATGGTACATGTGGTAGGTCTTCATCACCTGCAGGCACAGGAGGTCATGAGCCACCTGCTCCTGGTGAGCCACAGCACGACACAGCAGCAGCCCTGGGCAGGGCAAGGGGGCACTGGGGCACTAAGGGACAAAGTGGGGAGGAAAGCCTGAGAGATTCACCCCACCCCAGCCCTCTTTCTAGAGGCCCCAGGCTGGTGTAAGAACTGTGGTGACACTCGGTCCCACTGTGGGGACGTGATCCAGCCCTCCAACAGGGAAATAAGGAACAACCTCAGAGTTCTGCACTTGGGATAAGGGTCTGTGAGGGAGGCCACAGTCACCCTGAACTCCCTTCTGACCTAACCCCTCTGCTCCTGCCCTGGGACTTGCTGAGCCATCACACACCCCCTGCTCTGCCATTCAGACAGCAGAACCATCCAGAAGTGGAGCAGCTGCAGTTCCCAGGCAGAAATGGGGTTTGTCTCCTGTCACCACCTGCTGCCCCCCTTGCTGCTGCCAGCAGGCACAGGCAGTGCCAGGAGAGGTGCAGCAGCTCCTTGTCCTTCTCACTGCAGTGCCAGGAGAGATGATGCTGATCCTGGAACACTCACAGGCAAAACTTCCACCACAACCTTCCCTTTCAGAAACAAGAGCCCAAAGGGCACGCTGCATCATTTTAACAGAGCTGGCAAGAGGGACACATCTGCTCCTCTCTCTTTATGCCTTTAGTCACACTGTCCCCTTCTATCATCTCCCTTTGGGATGTGGATGATTTATTTCATATTGCCTTGACACAGCCCACAGTGCACAACTGCTCAGTGCCTTCAGCCTCAGCAGGGCTGGGACCTGCAGCCTGGGACACACTGGGACATACTGGGACACACTGGGATGGGCTGCCTGAGGCCCAAGGGTTAACACAGAGCAGGAACCCACAAATGCAGGGCATTTTTACACACGGCTTAATGAAGAAAACACAGAGTTTCCTCAGCTGCAGCTGTCAGCAGGAGTGTTTGACTTGGAGCAGGTCAGGCTGAGCCACATGATCCCTCCTCCTGCCAAGCACAACCCTCAGCTGCTGCAGGCTCCCAGTGCTGCATCCACAAACCTGCCACTGCAGGGACATCCCATCCCACCCCACCCCATTCCATCCCATCCCATCCCACTCCACTGCAGGGACATCCCATCCCATCCCATCCCATCCCACCCCACTGCAGAGACATCCCACCCCATCCCATCCCATCCCACTGCAGGCACAGGCAAGGGGCAGTGAGCAAAGGCTCCTGCTGCATTTCCAAACCCTGCAAATCCTTAGCACAGATTCCAGCCACGTATTTCAAACTGCCTTTTCTGCAGTGAATGTCACAGGACACACATAAACCAGATGATTCCTGGGGTTTTCTTAAAGAGAAAGACCAGAGGGTTCCACTGAGCCCTCCTCATCGTCACCACCTACATCTTTTTGTGGAACACACAGAGGGAAGTGAAAAAGCCGAGTGCTGCATGCCAGGGCTTCAGGCAGTAAGGGGAAAGGTTTCTGCAGCACTCAGGCCCTGACACAACATGACAGAGAAGTCCAACGAGTAACAGAGGTCTAAACTGCAGGATTTTTGTGAAGTCTAAAGGTCGTGGGACAGTTACCCAACCAAAACAGACACCTTAAACAGCTCACTGTGCTCCTCACCAGCTGCCCTGCCACACAGCTCCCTCCTGGAAATTCACAGGATATTTCTGTTTAATGCCTCCCTTAATTTTGGCCGGGGCCAAGCTGCAGTGCAGCAATCAGCCCCTGATCTGCAATTCCCTGGTGCCATCTCGGTGCCTGCAATCAAATCCCACTGTCCCTGGCCTGCATTGCTGTGACACAAAGACAAACTGCCACAGCTGTGTCCCAGGGATCCTTCCTGCAAATCAGTTCATTAGCTGCAGCCAAGGAGGAAAAATATGTTCCAATGTTCATTAGTTATTTAACAACACGAGCTGTGTTTTCCATATTAATTACATGTTCTGGATAAAGGCTGTTGCCAAAATACTGCCTGTAAATGGCACTGCTGGCAGTGTGCAGCTCCAAGGGCTTTGTTCTCCTCCACAGCTCATCCCCAAGGCTCTGACCCAGCAGAGGAGCCAGAGCAGAAATGGGGTGGCCGTGTCAGGCACAGGCTCAGGTCCCCTCAGCCTTTACCTTCAGCAGCTCCAGCTGGTGCCTCTCTGCTGGAATCCATAAGGAGCAACCAAAGGAACAAAGCTGCCTTCAATTCACAGCTGAACTATTTCTGCACAAAACCATTCACAAGCATCTCCACTTCAGAATGAAAGTCATCACTTCTGTTTTGATTAAAATCAGTGTGGCTTTGGTTCTCTGCATACAGAGTCCACAGGGGGACTTGCATCAGAGCAGCCACAAGGCCGAGTTAAAATCAATGTGGTTGTTTTGGCTTCAGTTTGAGACAGTGAATGCCTGAGCAGCCTGAAAAAAGCTGTAGTTTCCGCCCAGTGCACAGAATTCCCCTCAGAGAGGCTTAAAAAGCAGCCTTGCCAGGGCATGGATGAGCTGTGGTAAAGGCCTGGCCAGAGGCAGGAAAATCGACTTCCCAGTGCTGACAGCAGCCAAGGGACATTTCTGCAGAAGCAGCAGCCTGGTGTCCTGTGAGCCAGGCCCTGCTCCTGAGCCTGGCTTTGCCAGCAGCCACAGCTCCTGTGCTGCCCAGGACACAACAGCTCAGCCCCAAAGGTGTCCCCAGCACCCCTGAGCCAGGGGACCCCCGGGCACCACTCTGTGACCAGCAGGAGCTGCTGGCACCGAGCCCACGTGAGGTGACCCTGAGTGCCCACAGGATTTTATTTCGTGCTTTCGAAGCCCGTGTGTCCCTGCCCTGCTCCTGCCTGGCTCCAGGGGTGACACAGCCAGTCTGTTATCCCAGCAGCAGGGCTGAACACACACACAGCTCCTCCAGCTGCTCCAGTTTCACCATTCCAACCAGTCTGCTTCACCATTCCAGCCCCTTCTGCTCAGCACAGGGAGCACAGCAGTGGATGGGAGGAATCTCAGTTGTGTGAGGACGAGCAGAATTGCCCAGTGTGCTCCTCCCTGGGCACTGTGAGCCCCCCAGTGACCCCAGTGTGTCCCTGGGGGACGGCCCTGGCCCCTGGCTGGGCTCAGAGCACACTGGTCAGAGCAGTCCAGGTCAGCCCAGCCCCTGTCAGCCTTTCCTTGGTTTGCATCTGTCGTGCTGCTGCTGTAATTAATCTTAATTAGTCACCACCCCTAACACAGCTTGTGACATTCAACCATCAACAATGCACTCCCAAATCTCACACAAGCTTTTTAATCTGATCTGCTGTCCACCCACACTGCAGGTCTCACAACAATCAAATCCTTCAACAGCCAATGCAGGAACAAACCTGTTAAGAGGAGATTTATGGCAGAAATTTCAAACACAATCATTCATGCTATGTTGTTTAGGCCTGTTTTTCAAAAAGATGAAATAGAATGATTGCTTAGAAATAAACCTACTGCAGTATTATTTATGTACCAGTTACAGATACAAGAAAAGAAAGCAAATATATTATATCTCAATTTGCCAACAAAAGGCAGACTTTATATGGTTTTGTTGCTCCTAAACCACAAATAAAATAAATTTTTTAAAAACCACTTGCTACAGGGCAAGAGGCAGCAGCAACACAAAGACTTTTAGTAGCCTGCAATGAAAACCTGCTTGGAGAGGCATGTCCTGACTAACACATGGTGTCACTGGGGGGCACAGCCAGCTCTGCAGCCCAGCTGCTCCTCAGGGCACAGACAGAGCTGAGCCCCTCCCAGGCAGAAGGTGATGTCCAGCCATGCCCCAGGCACGGCTCACAGGAGCAGGGAGGTGTCTGAATGATCAGCACAGCTCAGAGCCTGGGCAGGGCCAAAAGGTAACAGAGGTGTGGGAGCCCCGGCAGTGGGAGCATCACAGGCACAGGGAGCACCCTGGACCACCCCCAGCACCCCCAGCACGGCCAAGGGAAGCAGCTGAGAGCCAGCCCTTGGCCTCGGGACATGCCAGCACTGCCACCACCCCAGCGAGCAGCCGAGGATGCAGGGAGGGAAGGGCCAGGCTGCAGGAGCCAGGCACAGCCTCCTCAGGGGCTCTGCCAGTTCCTGTGCCCAGCAGGAATGGGGCATCAGCCCCAGCTCACCGTGTACAGCTCATTGGTGACCTTCTGCAGCTCCTCGTGCATCTGGAGACCAATCTCCTTGCTCTGCAGGACAAAAACAAGAAGAGGTGAGATTGTTATGCTCAAAACATGCAGTTCTAAAAGGAAAACACATTTCAGAGGAATCATAAATGTGAATATGCAGGACAGTCTCCTGCAGTTTCAGAACTGCTGTGTGTTCATTTGAGGTTGGTGCTTGCCCATGGACCACCCAACCTGGGTTTCAGAGATCATGAGGAGGAGTTTCACATCATTTAACTTATTTATCCTGTAAAACAGATCAATCTAAAATTACAGGCAGTAGTGCTTTGTCCTTCCACCGGTAGAACTCATTCCCAGCCCCCAGCCAACTCCCCATTTGGGTATAACACACAACACTCTCCCCCAGTTTGGGGACTGGCTATCATCCAGCAGCCATTTGTGGGTTTGCAGCTCCCTGGACTGGCAGTCTCCAGCCCCACAGCATCACCTGTCCATCTCTCTTGATCTGAAACGCTCTGCTGCTCTGTGATTAAACACATCTGCTGCTGGATCTGAGATTTCCAGCCAGTATTGGTATTTCAGAGCAAAGACTCTCAGGGCTCCCCAGCTCTGGTATCCCAGGTTCACATTTCCCTTGGCCATGACCCACCCTCCCCCAGCTTCTCCTCAGTAGCTCATTTTCACTATTCTGACTGAACTGAGTCACCCAAAGCATCTCTGAAAAAGGGCATTACAAAATAGCTACACCACAGTTATATAATAAAGTTTCCAGTTTCACAACAGCAGCAGCCAAAGTTCAGCCAGCTGAGGAGACACTCCTGGCACGCTCCTGTCTGCTGAAATCCCATTGTCCCTGTGTTTTCCCTTCCCTTGCCAGCAGGACGAGGCAGAGGCAGCCACCAGCCTCCCAGGGCAGGGACACAGCCCTGCACGGAGGGGCCAGAGCACGGGGAGCTGCCCAGCACTGCAGCTCAAACCAGCTCCTGCTGCTCCCCTGCAGCTGGAGGTGCTGGGATGGGCTGGCCCTGCTTCCCTGCAATTACACCACAAATCTCTCCCTGGAATCTTCTTGGCTAGGAAATACTTATTATGGCTTGAAGATGTGTTTAAACTAAGTATAGACACCCCCCTCCTCCCTCCCCTAAACCAAACCAAAACAAAACTGAGCAGTTTCTTCCAGATTTCCTCAAATAACTCCAGGAAGTTTTGTGCACGTGGGCAGGGAAAACAACATTCCACCAGGCTGGGTGATGAGAGGAGCCCCTGACACTGAAAGATCTTCTAACTGCAGTCCATGGGACAACCTGCATACTCTGCAAGTTTAATCGAGATCATTAGAAGTTGGACTTAAAGCAAAGCCTGAAGCAAGGAGTCTGAAGGGTCAAAGTCCCACCCAGTAGCCACAGAGGCCATGAGCCAGGGGCAGGGCTCCCTGGGGTACACCTGCACAGGTAGCACAGGTAAAGAGCCACTGGCTCCCAGACACAAAACCCCACAGCTGGCCCTGCTGCAGGCAGCCAGGGGCTCTGGGACGTGGCTGGGAGGCTCCAGCCTCCAAAGGAGCAGTGCCCACACCGAGCATGATGGAGCCCCTTCCAAGCAGCTGAAGGACTTGCCTGTCCTCTGAGGAATTATATTTGTGTGCTTACAGGAGACAACACCAAAACATCATTCCAGCTCCCTGGCACCATCCACAAAACCCAAACTACAATTTAGCTGCCTCCTTTATGCCTCACATTCCTCCTAAAACCCACAGTTGCTCACTGAGACAGCAATGTCTTCAAGTTAGCAATTTATTAAAAATCCTGCCACTGCTGACAAAGTGTGGGAAGCAGCAGCATGGATGACTGGCAACAGAGAATATTTATTCTAAAGACAAAACAAGAGCTCCCATCCAGAGCTTCTTCATCCAACCTCCATCCAGGACAATGCAGCACGGGCTGTAATTAAATTCACTGTCACAGCACATAATTAAATCCCACGCTGGGGAATAACCCAGCATCCTTATTTTGGACATAGCAATGCTGTGTCTCAAATGTGCAATTTCCTGTATCCATACCTGGAAGAAGCATCAGCCTTCCTTCCCTCTGCCCCAGCAGAGGTGGGAGTGGAGCACACACCGGGCTGGCAATGGGTCCCTCACCCTGCTCTGGGTGTGCCAGGACACCCTGTGAGCTTTCAGGGAGCCAGTGACAGCAGAGTGAGGCAGGTCCCTGCAGGGACACACCTCAGCATCTCCATTTCCTACCAGCAGCATCAACACGCTGGCCTCCATCTCTCCATGGACTCGTGCTGGGAGCTCCAGGGAAATCTGCCCAGCTGAGATTTCTTCTGCTGCTTTCCTCACACAATCACAGAATGGTTTGGCTTGGAAGGGCTCCCAGCACACACAGAGGAGGGGCTGGAGCTGCTGCTGGCTGGGCGGGCAGGAACAAACCCCAGTGCCTGGTGCAGTGATGGGTGACCCCAGCACTGCCAGGCTCACCCAGGGAAGCCCAGCCCAGCACCCCACATCTTTCCAGGCACATTCCCACCTGCTGAGCAATTGCTCCTTAGTTCTGCTCATCCTGCACCCCTGAGCCCTCCCTGCTGGGATTGTTTACATTTACATAATGAATGCAGCAAACACAAAACCTCCTGGTTCCTTATGTCCCCACAGCGTGTCACAGGCCATTAATAAACTCTAGATGGGAAGAATTAAACGTGACGTTTCTGGGAAAAAACGTTACCCTGATTTACCATCAAAGAGCAATCTGCAGCACACCCAGCAGCTGAAACACGAGTGTGGGTGCTTTAACCCTTCTGCAGCTGGGTTATCTGCCAGCAGCCTGCACAGCCTGGACCTGGAGGGGGCCTTGGAGCCCTTTACCCACCACACTCCAAGCCAGACTGGACAGCACAGTGAAAGATCCCTCCTCTGAGCAGCCTCACAAGGCTGGGCCATGCTCCTGCTTCACTGCAGCCCCAGGTTCCCACTGAGCACTGCTGCAAGTGCAGCCTCACATCCCTTCAGACAAGGCGTGCCACAGGTTGAGAAAAATAAATAACCTGAATGTGCCCAAAAGTGGCAGCCTCCCTGTCCACAGGAAAGGCAAACATTGACACACAGTAAGTGCTTTCCCTGCTTTAGCTGAACATTATTCCCAGGGACAGGTAAGTCCAAGGAGCAAACACAGACACAGTGAAATCACAGATGCCCACAGCTGCAAAGGTGATGGCTCTGGCAGGCTGCAGACAGAGCCACAGCAGCTCTCCTGGCAGGAGATGGAGGACAGAGAAAAAAGGAGCAACCAGTTCTATCAAATTTAAATGTTGAGCCTTAGAAGGTGAAATTTAAGTTCAAACATGAGGGGAGATGGAACAACACCAAACACAAAGAAATAATTCTGCTGAATGGATGAAATACTTCACCATCCTGTCCTGGCTGAGGATTGACATACAACAGGAGAACACTCAAAACTCTGAATGTATGTCCTTGTTTGCAAGCTGGCTGAATTCTTCCTGTGTTCCCAAACGAGACACACCATCCACAGACAGGGGCAGGGAAAGCAGAAGGATAGTTTAAATATAAATCTCAATAAACAGTTCAGAGCAAAATGCAAATGGGAGGAACATTTTGAGACAGAACTGGACTAAACAACATATACCAAATATCTCCATTTCTGGAGGGCAGGAGAACAGGAAAAGCCATGATATCCCACATCAAATCAGCCAACACAAAGCCAGTGCAGTTTAATTTCTAGGTCAGATCTATAAACTAGAGGAAACTGGCCATAAAAATATCATATGAAATTTATTCTCCAGTCAGGCCGGAATTTCAAGACAAGCCCTGATCATGAAGGTTCTCCTGCTGGAGAGGCAGGTGCCTGTGGCTCACCTGCTCCCTCACTACAGTCCCCAGATGAAAACAAGGTCACAGAGCCCACCCTCTGCTGGGACTCTGTGCTCTTACACACTCCTCACCCTCAATGAACAGTCCTGATCCACCTGACTGTGATTCTCAGAAGTCTCTCATGCTCTTTTTTAATTTGGTCATCATTAATAATTCTGTATCATCAGCAAATTTTGTCATCTTACTATTCAGGTTTTTTCCAAATAATTTATTAGGAACTGCATTGGAACTCTCCTTCCCTTTTTTCCTCTCTTTTAACTAATCATTAATCTGGAAAACAACCCCTCTCTTTAAGAGCTATTCAAGAATTTCAGCTAAGTCCCTTTTCCAGTGAAGCTAATGACATGATATTCCCTGCACCAGCTAATGACACGATCTCTGGCTCCTGGAAATACCTCCCCTGGATTTCTGGGGCATGACTCTTCCCTTCAGGAGGCCACACTGACTCCTTTTTCCTGTACCTGCCTCACAGCTGCCATCCTGCCCTTGAGCAGGTCCCACCCAACAAGCCTATTCTCTTCTGTTCTCTGAACCCCTCCAAGAAAAGTCATCACATTTGCACCCCTCACTTCTCTGGCACTGGCACTTTGAGCACCAGGTCCCACCTCACACTCCAGACTTGACAGGTCTAGGTCTCAGTTTATCAAAAATTCCAGGATAAACAGGACCTGGAGAGACTTTTACTGATAGTGCCTTGCAAGATTTGCTCTGCAACATTTATGACAACTCTGTTTTAGACTGAAATTCCAGGGTGGGTGCCCGTGAAGCAAGGCTGCCCAGGTCACCTTCTTGAAGAGCCTGATGACATCCTCACTGATCTGGGACAGCCTCACGATGACATTGTTCATGAAGATGTCGTTGAGCGTGGCGTGGTCTCGGCTCTCCCGACGGGTCTGTGTCAGAACCAGGTACCAGCAGTTCACAGGGGAAAGGAGGTGCTGGTCTTTCCTAGAGAATTGTGGAAAAGAACCCAAAAAGGTCACAAAGGCACACATTTTCAAATGAGCACTGCCAGCACATGCCCTCCCTCCCGTGCACAGTCACTGGGATTTGGGGTGTGACCTCTGCTTGCAGCTGTACCAGCACTGGCACACAGGGACATCCAGGGCACACCAACAGCCCTGCCACAGCCAGCCCCTTCCCAAACGGGGTGCTCTGGGACAGGGCACAGGAGCAGAGACATCCCTGCACAGGGACAGAGTTCTGCTCATTGTGTCCACTCACACCGTGGCTGCAGCTGTCACTGCACTGCAGAAGGGCCCTTTGCCACCAGTGCACTGTGCTGGTCCCAGTCCACTAAAAACTGCTCACGAAAGGGCTCTGCACCCAACGTGACCCCAGAGTGGCTGTGCACAACATGAACACTCTCAGGTATGCTGAGGGGACAGCGAGGACACTGCAGACACCCCTGCGGGCACACACAGACAGAAACCAGGACGAGTCGTGGCCCTGGAGCCGGCACAGACATTGCCAGAGCCAGGGCTGGGCACAGCCTGCTGCACGTGGCTACACGGGGACAAAGGAGCTGAAGGGACTGCAAATGCTGAGTGTCACAGCCTCATCACAATAATGGCACACACGGGCAGCTGCAGGTGAGCCTGGTGAGGGCAGGTACTGAGCAGTCTGGAAGAAGAAAATGAATTAAGGGAGTGTCTGGATGTGGAATGGACAGTGAGGACCCAGCTGACCCGATCAGCACCAGCACTCGTGCCCAGTTCTTTCAGAACAGGGGAGAGCCACTTGTCACCTGGGGACACTGCACAGCAGCAGCTTCTAGAACTGCAGAAATACTAATACTAATACTGCTGTGAGCTAATGGGTGAGGTCAGACACCCCCTGAACCTTTGTGGGCTCCATCTCTGCACCAGGGCTCCTTACTGGCCAACCCCTTCAACTCCCTGGTGCACACTGCAGCATCCAGCAGCACACAACCAACACACAACAGTCAGATGCCAAAAGGACAGAGAGGATCTGAACAGCAACTCAGCAGCAGAGCTTGGCAAAGGCAGCAGTAAAGCCTCACACTGGAGAGACCAAGTAAACAGATTAAATGGGATTTAGTAATATGGAATAAATAGGATTTAGTAATGTAACAGCAAAAATCACTGCTCTTGCAGCTGAAACAGGAAAAAAATCACCAGGGTTTAGAGGAAGAAACAGACTGTGAAGAGCCTGGGGCTGGGGAGGAGAAGGGCAGCAAGCAGGCAAAGCCCAGGCTCTGTGACAGGCACTGAACAGCAGCTGCAGCCTTTGGCCACTGAACTGAACTACAAGAGTTTCATCTGGAACAAAGGGCACAGCTCCAGCTCACAGACTGTCACAGAGAGCACTGGAAGAAGGGACAGGGACAAACACGGGGGCCCAGGGAGCAAAGGAGGAGAGCTCGGGCTGAGGAGCTGCAAGGAGAGCAGCCAGGACCAGCACCGGGTGCCAGTGCTGCCACATGGCCCTGGGGCACAGCCTGGGCCAGGAACAGCCCCTGCTGGGCACAGGGCACAGCCTGGGCCAGGAACAGCCCCTGCTGGGCACAGGGCACAGCCTGGGCCAGGAACAGCCCCTGCTGGGCACAGGGCACACATCCCCAGGGCACAGATTGTTCTGGGCACAGACTGCTCTGGGCACAGATTGCTCTGGGCACAGACTGCTCTGGGCACAGATTGCTCTGGGCACAGACTGCTCTGGGCACAGGGCACAGATCCCCAGGGCACACAGGGCACAGACTGCTCCGGGCACAGACTGCTCTGGGCACAGGGCACAGATCCCCAGGGCACACAGGGCACAGACTGCTCTGGGCACAGACTGCTCTGGGCACAGACTGCTCTGGGCACAGATCACACAGGGCACAGATCCCCAGGGCACACAGGGCACAGACTGCTCTGGGCACAGACTGCTCTGGGCACAGACTGCTCTGGGCACAGACTGCTCTGGGCACAGACTGCTCTGGGCACAGACTGCTCTGCCCAGCGAGACCCACGGCCCCGGCCCTGCCGGCTGTGACAGGGGACACAACCACCCACAGCGGCCACGAGCACCCAGGGTGACCCCCAGAGCCCAGGCAGACACCTCTGGCCTGGCACACACACAGGGACCAGCCAGGAGCAGTGGCCAGTGGCCTCCAGAGAGCCCCGAGGTCACTGCCAGCAGAACAGCAGCACAAGCCATCCTCACCCCAGAGCAGTCACCTCCAAACTGAAATTCTGAGCCAAGTTTGTTTTTCTTCCTGTTTTTTTAAGACATTTTCTGTTTTAGCCAAGCTCACAAATGTGGTTAAACTGAAAGTAAGCTACTTTTAAAAACACATATTTACATATTCATGGATTTCACAATTGCATCACTGGTTTGATTCTCACACAATCCCAGGACTGAGTTCATATTTCCTACTTCAAAGTTTTGTTTCACAATATTTCCACTAAGGATCTGCCTCCCTCCAACACCACATAGCTAAGCACAGAAAAAACACATGCTTTATTGCAAATAAAGTGCAGTAAACTCCATTTCCAGAAACTGCTTCCAAGCCTGAGCCTGCCAGTGAGCCTGCATGAAACACAGCACCTGGATAGCTGAGGACTGGGCTACACACAGAAACCAGAGTACAGACCAGCCCCACCACTGTGTGCACAATTAAATCATGGCTCAATTGAAGAGCCTTCAAAAAATCCACAAATTTGGCTCCTTCCTAGCCCCCAGTTCCTATTTTCATTGTATTGCTCAAGAAGTGTGCAGGAAGTGAAATCCACTCAGCACAGGTCAGTGATGCTGTGGTGGAAATCTGGGAAAAAGGCACATCCAGTTCCTCCTGTGAGCCCCACACAGGGATGGGACACACGAGGTCACTGCTGCCCCTATGGACTGGGCTGCCCCCCATGGACTGGGCTGTCCCCTATGGACTGGGCTGTCCCATATGGACTGGGCTGCCCCCCATGGACTGGGCTGTCCCCTATGGACTGAGCTGTCCCCCATGGACTGGGCTGCCCCCCATGGACTGGGCTGGCCCCTATGGACTGGGCTGCCCCCCATGGACTGGGCTGTCCCCTATGGACTGGGCTGTCCCATATGGACTGGGCTGTCCCCCATGGACTGGGCTGTCCCCCATGGACTGGGCTGGCCCCTATGGACTGGGCTGCCCCCCATGGACTGGGCTGTCCCCTATGGACTGGGCTGTCCCATATGGACTGGGCTGTCCCCCATGGACTGGGCTGTCCCCCATGGACTGGGCTGGCCCCTATGGACTGGGCTGGCCCCTATGGACTGGGCTGGCCCCTATGGACTGGGCCAGCCCCCATGGACTGGGCCGGCCCCCATGGACTGGGCTGGCCCCCATGGACTGGGCTGGCCCCTATGGACTGGGCTGTCCCCTATGGACTGGGCTGTCCCCCATGGACTGGGCTGGCCCCCATGGACTGGGCTGGCCCCCATGGACTGGGCTGTCCCCTATGGACTGGGCTGTCCCCCATGGACTGGGCTGGCCCCCATGGACTGGGCTGGCCCCCATGGACTGGGCTGGCCCCCATGGACTGGGCTGCCCCACACCACCCTCCAGTGCTCCCAGCAACCTCCACCCATCGTTTCAGAGCAGCCTGCCCCTGGGAACGGGCACTTACTTGAACTGGTGCTCTCTGGAGCTGCGGATCTTGGAGGAGAAGCGCTCAGCCAGCTTCTCCAGGCTGCGGGAGTACTCGAGCTCGATCTCAGCCTTCCTGCGGAAGAATTCCTGCAGGTCCTGCAGCAGCTGCAGCCGCGACTCCGACTGCTGCTCCAGGCATTTCAGCTGCTCCACCAGCTGAGTGCGGATCTCTGCAGGGACAGGACAGCACAAACAGCAGCACACATCAGCTACACACACTGCAGGAAGGCCCTGCCTCGTCCAGAGCAAACAGCACAGCTCTGCTGGAGCTCCCCCCCAGCCCTGGGGTGAACTCGGGGCTCCATGAGGCCAAAGGATCTGTTTCCCAAGACAGAGCAGAGCAGCCTCACATTAAACCTTATTCTTTGTCAAAACAGTCTTACAACACTGAGACCAACCTCAGAGCTTTCAATTGCCTTTTGCAACCAGAAAACGATACTTCTATCTATCTGGTACCACCTGAAATCACACACTATTTCATATAAACTAACGCATTATTTCTTGATAAACGTCCATGTGAATACCTCCAGGATGGCCAACACTGACCCTAAGGAAGCTGGCACTGCCATGCACCCTTCCCTCACCCCATCCCCCTGCACTGCTGGCTTTACCAACAAATCCAACCCAGCTTTGGCTCAAAGGCTTAAAAAGTCTTTCACACCCTCCAAATCCCAGCTCAAAAACACCAAAGGTTTCATCTGTTCCCGGTTTATTTGCTTTCCCCTAAGGACCTTCAGACACAGGGAGAGACACATCTGAGGATCAGAGGAGCTGGGTGGAGGGCTCAGCTGATGGGACAGGTCCATGAGCTGCTTCCCTGTTCCCAGAGCCCTCGGGGATGGGGAGAGCAGCCCAGAGCTCCCAGGACCACACAGCCCCTGCAGAGGTGAGGCAGCATGTGCTCACCTGGAGACCCTTCACCTTCCTCCCCTCGGGACAGTGCCCAGACCAGCCACAGCACTCGTGGCCATTTCAGAAACAGCCTCTTTAATGCTCCTGACAGCTGAATAACCAATATACATAAACATATACATCAATATGTATAAACAGCACAGAGATGTCCTCTGCCTTTCCCTAAGGTTTGTAAGCAGCTGTTTTCTTCATTTTGCTCACCTGAGGCTGGTGAGAAGCCAAGGCCCCCGGCAGAGGAGGGAGACTGAGGCAGAGCAGGATGCTGGGCACAGGGAGGCCGGGCACAGGGATGCTGAACACAGGGATGATGAACACAGGGAGGCCGGGCACAGGGAGGCCGGGCACAGGGAGGCTGGGCACAGGGAGGCCGGGCACAGGGAGGCCGGGCACAGGGAGGCCGGGCACAGGGAGGCCGGGCACAGGGAGGCCGGGCACAGGGAGGCTGGGCACAGGGAGGCCGGGCACAGGGAGGCCGGGCACAGGGAGGCCGGGCACAGGGAGGCCGGGCACAGGGAGGCCGGGCACAGGGAGGCCGGGCACAGGGAGGCCGGGCACAGGGAGGCCGGGCACAGGGATGCCCGGGCACAGGGAGGCCGGGCACAGGGAGGCCGGGCACAGGGATGCCGGGCACAGGGATGCCCGGGCACAGGGATGCCGGGCACAGGGAGGCCGGGCACAGGGAGGCCCGGGCACAGGGAGGCCCGGGCACAGGGAGGCCCGGGCACAGGGAGGCCCGGGCACAGGGAGGCCCGGGCACAGGGATGATGAACACAGGGAGGCCGGGCACAGGGATGCCCGGCACAGGGAGGCCCGGGCACAGGGAGGCCCGGCACAGGGATGCCCGGGCACAGGGATGCTGAACACAGGGATGATGAACACAGGGATGATGAACACAGGGATGCCCGGCACAGGGAGGCCGGGCACAGGGAGGCCCGGCACAGGGATGCCCGGGCACAGGGAGGCCCGGGCACAGGGCTTTCCCTGGGACTCTGGGCATCTGCTGCACACACACATGCAGACATCAGCTCTCACTCACAGCAAGCTGTAGAAACTCCAAAAGGAAGGACAATCCCACTCTACAGGGAATGCAGATACCTTTAAATGTTAAGTCCTCTGCTAAAAGAATGCAGCAAAGGAAACTAAATTGCAAATGAGGTCGCACAACAACTGCTATCAGAGCCTCAGTCTTCGTTCTCTCTGTTCCCAGTTTGCTGGAGTCCAGCTCTCTCTGTCCCTGGCACACTTTGACCTTTGCCAACAGAATTTCTTTGTTTTTCCTATGCCTGTAACATGTTGATTTGACACTTCTAAGTTTCCTTGCAGGAGTTCAGCCAGGTCAGTGCGAGCCCAGCACGGAGAGGCAAAGGACAGGCTGTGTGGGCACAGGGAGCTGCCAGCTGTGACCCTAAAGCCACCCAGAGACAAGGCATCACACCAACAGTGCACATGGGCTCTGACCCCAGGGCTGCTGCTGCATGCTAAATGGGAAAGGTTTGTGTAGAGCACAGAATGAAAAGCTGCTGGCACCGTCAGTGCCAAGACAGACGTGGCAGCAGAGAGGAGGACATGGCTCAGTGCTCCAAGGGTCCCAGGACAGCTCCTGCCCTGCCTGCAGCCGTGCTGCATCCCTCCTGTCCATTGTGGGGGATTCACAGGCCTGGAATCCCAACCTTCAACCAACTGCCAATTACGTTTTCCACTTCAGATAGTCCTCTCTTCAGCAGCCAACCCCAAAACTTCACCTTGGGTTCCTCAACTGGCATCAGCCCCCATGGAAGCCAGCCCCAGCAGGATATCCTGCAGAGTTCATGGACAGCAACACGTGAAGTTCAGGATGGATCATTAAACAAACCCAGTTCTACACAGGCAAACACTGGGGAAAAGCAGGCAGAGGAAAACCCTGCACAGTTAAGACTTGCAAAGGCTGCAGCCTAAACTGACACAGGAGAGGAGAGCCGAGGGAAGAGCTCCAGGAGAGCCAAGCGTGCTCCAGCCTGGAGCCGTGGGCACTGGGGGGAGCCGTGGGGATTTGGGGGAGCCATGGGGATTTGGGGGAGCTGGAGCCGTGGGGATTTGGGGAATCTGGAGCCGTGGGGATTTGGGGAATCTGGAGCCCCGGGGATTGGGGGGAGCCGTGGGGATTTGGGGAAGCTGGAGCCGTGGGCATTGGTGCTGCCCTGCCAGCAGAGCCGGCTGGGAGCCCTGCCCAGCCGTGCCCAGCAGCTGCAGACCGGGGCTGGCCCCTGCAAACAGCATGTCCTGCTGCAGGAAATGTGGGTTTTGGCACAACACCCCCTCCCCAGCCAGGCCAGAGCCAGCTCTGGCTGCTCAGACAGGGACAGACAAAGGCAGAGGTTTCTCTAGCAACGGGCTGGGATCAAAGGTGCAGGACAAAGCCCTGCTGCCAAGCCCAGAGCCCGGGGTGCAGCCCACCACCCCCCAGCTGGGCCAGGGGGGCTGCTCCACCATGCTGAATTATCTGAATTATCCGAATTATCCATCCAGGAGAACAGTGCTGTCACGGATGCTCCCGCGGGCAGCCTGAGACAGCCACTCCTCTAACATATGCTTCACCCCACTGATTTGTGACAAGTGAGAAAATATGCTTGGCAACAAAAGCCATTCTTCTCTCACAACTGGGATTAGACCCAATAGTTCATTGCAAATATAGCACAGCAAGCTGGACTCAGGGAGGATCCAGTTCTTACACAAATACAGAATACACTAACGAGGCCATTTGAGCCTCAATTGTTTTTGTGCCCCCTTTTATGCTGCCTTCCCTAGGAGTCCAGCCCTGTTCATAACAGACATACCTTGGATATATTTTCCAGTGCTTTGTCATCCCCATTTCACCAGCACACACCATTTCCTCTGGGAGAGCTCTCTCACACACAGAACTAATGCACCTCAAGCCTGGATCTGCTGTAAAATGGATGTTTCATTCCAGCTGTCCCACCAGGAAAACCCCAACCACGGGCAGGTGGTGCCAGCACAGCCCCAAGAGTGGCCAGAGCCTGTGTGTGGTCCCAAGGAGCCAGGCTCAGTCCCTGCAGGCAGGGGACGGTGGCAGGGCAGTTTTGGGAGGCCACACGTGCCCATGGGACACTGGCAGGGCAGTTTTGGGAGCCCACACGTGCCCATGGGACACTGGCAGGGCAGTTTTGGGAGCCCACACGTGCCCATGGGACACTGGCAGGGCAGTTTTGGGAGGCCACACGTGCCCATGGGACACTGGCAGGGCAGTTTTGGGAGGCCAGGTGTGCCCATGGGACACTGGCAGGGCAGTTTTGGGAGCCCACACGTGCCCATGGGACACTGGCAGGGCAGTTTTGGGAGCCCACACGTGCCCATGGGACACTGGCAGGGCAGTTTTGGGAGGCCAGGTGTGCCCATGGGACACTGGCAGGGCAGTTTTGGGAGCCCACACGTGCCCATGGGACACTGGCAGGGCAGTTTTGGGAGGCCACACGTGCCCATGGGACACTGGCAGGGCAGTTTTGGGAGGCCAGGTGTGCCCATGGGACACTGGCAGGGCAGTTTTGGGAGCCCACACGTGCCCATGGGATGCTCCTGCTGCTGGCACCCCTGGCACTGCTCTCCCTACACAGCAAGCTGCCAATGCCAACAGGGCTGGGAGCAGCAGCAGGGGACACAGGAATGGGCTCCAGAGGCCCATGCACCTTTTCCTCGTGAGCTGCAGCCAGGACAGGCTCTGCCAGGTGGCACTGGGACACTGCTGAGCTGGAACAGCCGAGCAGCTGCAGGGAGCACAGCCTGCAGCACCCAGACAGGAACGCAGGGCTGCATCCACCCTGCATCCACCCCTGGGGAGCAGCCAGGGGGACCTGCAGCGACAGCAAACAGCCCAAAGCAAGCCAGCAAGCTTCCCCTCTGCTTCCTGCCGTGTGAGCAGTAACATCACTGCCTAGACAAAGACAAGAGATATGGCTCCTGGAAAAACAAAGAACAAGACAAGCCTTTTATCTGAAACAAGACTTCCCAGTTAAAAAGAAAACAAAACCCAAAAAAACAGAAAGGAAAACACTTCCCTCCAGTATGAAAACTAACCCCGTGGCACTGGCGATTTTCAGGTTTTTTCCATGTGTGTCTGTACCCCCAGCAGCCCTTCACATGCACAGCCCCACTGCCCTGGTAGCCACACCAAGCCCCCACACTGCCACTTGCTGGGCTGCGAGGCAACATCTTCATCTGCAGCTACTCAGAAGGGAACTGAAAGTGTAAGAAATTGTATCTTGAACCCAGTGACTTCTCTCCTGGGAAACCCCTGCCCTGGAGAAGCCCCTCATTTAATGCAAAGGGCAAAGAAAGATGAGAACAGCTCCTCGCTGTCCAAGAACAAATATCACAGCTGATACGGTGACAATGAAGCCGTGAAAAGATTCGTACTAAGCTTAGCAAGCACAAGAACAAGGTAGCAAAGCTCTGCCACCGAGAGGCACAGCAGCAGATGCCACATGCTGCTCCTCCCAGTCCCCTTCCCTCTCCTTCCCTGCACAGGACGGTGGCCAAGCAGTGGCCTTTGTCATCTACTCTGATATTCCAAAGCACAGGAGTTCCTGACAGTGAATTTCCCTTCACAAATGAAAGGCAGCCTGGCTGGTGAGGAGGCAGCAGGGAACAACAAGTGTTTAGGGTGAAGCAGAGCACCCAGCTCCCTTCCACAGCCCTGCTCCTGGGACACGGGAACCAAAACCCAACCACAGCAATGCCAACAGTGTTTACTGCAAACTTCAGCTGAGCCTCAGGCCAAACTCCCCACACATCAAGAGTGAGAACAGATATAATGGTGTGTCGCCATTCTGTCCAGTTTAAGAACAGAAACAGCACTTCACACCACACATCCTGTGTGCCAGAAGGGCAGAGAGCTGGCCAGGAGTGCCCAGAGCAGGAGCCAGTGCCAGTCACAGCTCTGGGAACCTGCTGCCTCTGCAGGTGCTCCCAGCATGAACCCAACCCAGGGATGCCACGGTCCTTCCTCTCTGAGACCAAGAAGACAAACCTGCTTGCATTAGAAATCCTCAGTCAGCGTGGGAGCTGCTTTGTTCCACTCTGCACCACTCAGAATGAGCCACACGGACCCACAGTGGCTCCTCTGCCTGCCCCTGTGTGAACAGAGGCATGGGCAGAGCTGCAGCCTGGCAGCAGGTTCTGACCCATCTCTGTTGGATGCTGGAGATGGGGCTGATCCTCACTTTGGAGCTGTGGTTCACCACAGGACTAGACAAGCTTCGGGGGCTAAGTTTAGGCAGCAGAAGTGTTTATTTTCCTGGCACAGAGGCTATACCCAGGGACGACCCTGCTGGCAGTGCCCCAGCCTGCATGTCCCCATGTCACAGGTACAGCCCTGCCTGGAAGGTGCAGGGCTCAGCTCAGCTCCAGAGCCACTCCAGCTCCTGGGCTGGCTCCACCCAGCCCTCGGCTGCTGCAGATAAAGGCTTGTGCCAGCAGAGACATCTGTGCCCAGCCAGGGCTGGCAGGGACACGGCCCAGGGGACACACACGGCCCAGGGGACACAGCAGCCCCAGCAGAGCAGCACGTACCCCTGGCATTCTGCATCCTCCTCCTCCCTTCCCCACAGCCCCTGGCACCTCCCGTTTCCTTGGGAACAGAGACTTGTCCACTTGTAATTCACAGCCTGAACCCATCACATCTGCTGCCACTCCTGCCTGACCCAGAGCAGCACCCAGGCAGTAAATCTCATTTACTGTCCCTACACGCTGTTGTCTGGGCTATGTGGCCCTGCACTGATCACGCTGATCAATGGGAGGGAGAATTTACAGAACTGAAGGTGGAGCAGGACCCCAAAAATGCTCATTAAAAAAGACTTTGAGGAGGCTGGGGCTGGTTTTGTTGTTTGGACTTGGGGTTTGTTTGTTTGTTTTGGGGTTTTTGGTGTTATGCTAAAGAAGCCAAACTTTAAACAAGTCCACTCCAAACCTCCAGCATTCCAAGATCCCTGGCAATCCCTGCTTGCTGTGTGTTTTGGGGAATCCCTTGTGCCCCACATTTCTCCCCAAAGGAGCTCTGTGCCCAGCTGCAGGAGGACAAGGGGAAGGCAGAACAGCCTTTGCTGAGCTTCTGTCTCCTCTGTTTCTGCCTGCTGGGAGCACAAGGGATGCAAAAAAGCACTGAAGAGAAAGAGCCAAACGGATCTCTTGTGTTTGTTCACGATTTAAGAGGAGCAAAGGAAGCGTCACAAACACAGATGGTGGCTTTTTCCCCAGAGAGAAGAGCTGCTCTGAGTGCCCTCCTGCTCAGCCTGAGCTGCTCACCCTCCCCTGGCCGCTCTGCAGCCCGGACACTGCACATGGGCTCGGCTGCACAAAGTCCTTCAGGAGCTGAAAGCCCCGAAATGATGTAACCCGAGCTCTGGCCTTGGGGCTATTAAGATGCAAAGGAGAATGTATTCAAACAGGAAAAGAAAGAGCTGAACAAGAATGTGAATCCTGCCCTGAGCCACCGAGATGGAATAAAGGAGAAGATCATTAAACGGTTCAGTTCAGCACCTCACATTCCTTAATCCAGGCATGGAAAGATTTCACAGATCATTAGGGGAGCAGAGCTTTGCAGACAGCCCCTGGAGCCAGCCCCTGTCCCTGTGCCAGCCCCCCAGCCTCTGCACAGCCCTGACCAAGTATCATACACACAGATCAGACCAGCCTACCCAGCAGTGCCTTCTGCCTGAAAACTCTGGGCACTCATGGAGCCACCGAACCCATTCTCTTCCAGAGTAATACTTTACACGCATTAAAAATATAGGATAATTCCTTTTAAGAACTTTCACATCTCGAAAACTCCTATAAACCTCGACATCTTCAAGAAAGAGGCATGGATTACAACGTAATTTTACAGATGGGATAAAACAAGTCTTTCCTTGGGCATCTCTGCCATTTCCCACTGTGCTTTCTACCTGAAATTCATTTCAAGGCCAAACTGCTCCCAGTCCAAAGGGACACAGAAAACAACAAGAAAAACAAATTCCAAAGCAGTAGACTCAAACTGAAGAGTCTGGAGGAACTGACAAGTCCAACAGCAGAAGTTACCCAATTTCTTTTATTTGTTTGATTTAATGTTCCTAAAAATATCCCGGCCAACTGTACCTGGCAGAGGCAGCTTCACACTGTGCCTCTGACCAAAACCTCCTGTGCACCTCCAGCGTTTGATCCAGCTCCCAGATTGCTGAGCATTCCTGGAGCCTGGTCATGCTTCATTTGGAGCACGTCCTCATCACCCAGAAATGCTGTTCTTCATGTCCTCTGGGCTGGTTATCTCCACTGGGCTTTTTCAGCACAAAGGACCGGCCAAAGGCAGATGCTCTGCTCACTGCCTGCACCAGTGCTGCTTCCTTCAGAGCCTCGGAGACCAGCAAAGCATCGCCCAAGGCCGACACTGCTCTGCACTCCTCCTCCTCTCCCAGGAAAAGCACAGTGTTGGAACAGCAAGGGAGAGCTGTGCTGTGACCAGTGACAGAACAGCACCTGTCACTGCACCCAGCCAGCCTGGAACTCACACACAGGAAGCACAAACCCTGCCCAGAACGGGCACAAACCCTGCCCAGAACGGGCACAAACCCTGCCCAGAACGGGCACAAACCCTGCCCGGGACCGGCACAAACCCTGCCCGGGACCGGCACAAACCCTGCCCAGGACCGGCACAAACCCTGCCCGGGACCGGCACAAACCCTGCCCGGGACCGGCACAAACCCTGCCCGGGACCGGCACAAACCCTGCCCAGAACGGGCACAAACCCTGCCCAGAACGGGCACAAACCCTGCCCAGAACGGGCACACACCCTGCCCAGAACCGGCACAAACCCTGCCCAGAACCGGCACAAACCCTGCCCAGAACGGGCACACACCCTGCCCAGAACCGGCACAAACCCTGCCCAGAACGGGCACAAACCCTGCCCAGAACCGGCACAAACCCTGCCCAGAACCGGCACAAACCCTGCCCAGAACGGGCACAAACCCTGCCCAGAACGGGCACAAACCCTGCCCGGGACCGGCACAAACACAGCCTCAGGCAGCACCAGCAGCCTTGGGGTGGTCCAGGGTGAATAAAGACCTGCAGAACCTCCCTACTGCAGAGCAGAATATTCACGTGGATATTCAGGATGAACAGGCAATGGGGAATCCAACAGCCGTGGGGACACAGTCTCCACAGGGCTTTCCATACCAGACACGATCCAGCCCAATACTTCACAACCTCCTCATGAATTCATTTACTACAGACCTGGAGCAAGTTCCAGACTGCAGGCAGCTTAGCTTGAGGCTAATAATATGTTCTACATCGGGATCACTGGGCTGTGCAGCTGCCACCCACAAGCAGAGATTATCTCCCCCGCTTGCTGCATGTCTTCAGTCCAAAGTGATTGTGCTCCTGCCTTCTAAAGAAGGGAAAAGCAGCATAAAGCACATTGTCTGCTCTCACCATCTTCCCTGGCATCCCATTTATTAGTGGGTGCAGAACCAGATGGTTAGAGATAAACAATACCATAGAAAACACAGAAATCGCCTGGTGTAGTGCAGGAGTGTTAAATTCCCACCCAGAAACAAGAAAGGGCATTAAAGGTACTTGGGCAGCTCCAGGGGAAACGAGCCAGCAGACAAATGCAATCCATGTGCACCAGCGTGCACAGCTTTTCCTGGAGCACTATCAGGACAGAAAGAGCTCCTGCAGCTACAGCTCTGGCTAAAATCAGCTGTCACTGCAGGTGTCCATCACTTCCAGAAAATAATCCCTCAGATATTTCACTTGATTCCCTTGGTATGCAGAGCAGAGCTGCTGCAGCACTGCTCCTGCAGGACTCTCCTGCCATGCTTGCCTTGTGTCACACAGAAGGCAAAATATAGATGTAAACATTCCAGCATTCCTTATGTCAAGGCAGTTGTTTTTTTTTTTAAATCCCCTTTCTCTTCTGCTCCTACTCTGATGTGCAGAGCTCTCTGATTCTCTGAATTCACATCCCTTCATACAAGGCAGAAGTCAGGGCTTGCAGCTTGGCTGAGACACCAGCCATGTTAACAACAGTCACTTCAAAAATGAAATAATGTGTGGTGGGCAAATGAAGACTGGCATTTGTTTATTGGTGTGAACAGTCACTGAGAGGCAGAGCTCCAACAGGGCCAGCGAGCCATGGCCTGGCCCACCTGAGCCCCACCTGCCCCATATCCCATATGTGAGCTGCTGGGTGAGGAGACACCTGGGGCATGGGTGGGATGTCCTGGGGCAGCCTGTGCCCCTTGTGGGGTTTGGTAGCCATGCCTGAACCATGCTTGCCCCTTGTGGGGTTTGGTAGCCATGCCTGAACCATGCTTGCCCCTTGTGGGGTTTGGTAGCCATGCCTGAACCCTGGGCTATGGGCACACCTGCCTCTCCTGTCCAGCACTGGTGCCACATTCCCCTGAGCCCCTGAGCCTGCAGCTTGCATGTCCAGCACACCAGCAAGCCCCACATGCAGCACCTGCAATGGCTTTATCCCAGCTGCTGGCTGGCAGCACGAGTGCTTGCCCAGAAGGGCCACAGAGATGCACAAGCCCATGGCTACCGTGGGGACAGCACTGGCACAGCTCAGCAGGAGCCCAGTCCTTTGCATGCCACAGAGCTGGTGTCTGCCTCCTTCCCAGCTCCTTCCTGAGCAGATTGCTAATTGCTCCTGATTTCTGCTCTTCTAAAATAAGCTCAGACTGCAATCTGCATAAATGCTGCAGAAAGAGTAATGAAGTGCCTGCCCACCTGAAATTCAGACTTGAGCAAAACACACAGGAGACAGGAGGGTGGAATGAGCCCCCAGCAACCCTCACCATGCCACTGCCACCCCACCTGGGGAAAGGGGGAGCAGGGGGCACATGGGCACTGTTCCAGGTAAAGCCATGCATTGCCACCTGATCTAAGCACTGGAAACAAAGACTAAATGGAAGCACAAGAAGCACAGCATCATTCAGGCAAGAGGGGACAGCAGAGGGGAGCATGTCAGTGGGCACTGACCTGCAGGAGTGGGACAGTAGAGAGGAATTAAAAATTAAACCTGTCAGCTCCTGGTTTCTGCCATTCATTTAAAAAATACATGGCTGCAGATGTCCGAGGTGCAAAAGGAAGCAATTACATACACAAACCTCCCCACAAATAAACATCTCATGACTTTATCACCAGATAATCTTCAACAGCAAAAGCACATCAGAACATTATTTTGCCCTAAACCTCTCTGAATTGTCAGCACTTCCATGCACACCCCTGAGCTGCAGCATGCAGGCACTGCTCCCCTGCTTCTGCATCTCCCCAAAACACCACACACAGGCAGCTAACACAGACTTTGTTTCAAAACTCTGTTAGTTACATGAAGGGTTTGTTGACTGCTGAGAGCTCTCCCTCCAGAGGGCTGGATACAGATGCAGAGCTTGCTCAGGGCAGCTGAAGTGTCCCCTACACCTGCACAAGCTCCCCCTGCCACCAAAGCACTGCTCTGAGTCACCATTTCTGGCTTTGTCTTCATCTAAGAGAGGACCTAAGAAAATCAACTATTAACTCTAGACTAAGCATCTGGAGAGCACCTTGTAATTACCAGCTCTGGTTCTCTTCTCTCTGACAGCCTCTCAAAACACACGTGGATCCTGGTACATCCCGGCTCCCTTCTCCCCTGGTGGCCCCTCCAGCTGGAGCTGCTGCATCAACTCTGGTATTTATAGCCCCTCTTTGCTGACTCACCACTGCTCCTGGCTTGTTTAGAAGCTGCTTTAACTACATTTGCTTTTGACAGTGTCACACTGATCACTCCCGTCTGTAATTTTGACACTTTGCCTTTCCAAAATCGATTCAGAAGAGACATCCTCTGCCTCTCTGAGTGGGATGTCCAGAATTTCCTCACCTTCCACTTTCCTTCCTTGTCCTGACTCGGGGAGGAGTTCAGAAGAACAGAACCTGGCCGAATGTGATAGAACACTCAGAGTTTGGCAGGAGAGCTGAGATCACAGCTCGGGGTGTCGGGTCTGAGCCGAGGGCGGCTGAGCCACTGCTCCCCACACCGAGCTCATGGGCAGCTTCTCCCCAGCCCTGTCCCCGGGTTTCCTTCCATGTGGCCTTAGGATGTCCATCCACACCGTGCTGACATTGCCAACACTAACTCCAGCTAGCTGGAAAGAGATTAAAGCAAGCAGTTGGTTCAAGGAAGAGGAAGGATTTGCTGCAGGCTGCTATAAATACACTAAAACATAGAGGGTTTAGGCAGCAGCAGCACCTTACACACATCACCATCTTTTAATGTGTTATTGTTACCTACCAGCCTGTATTCCACATGGAAGTTTTTTTACCCCAATCCTCCCAAAATCCCCTTTTGAAATGCTGAGTTTCTCTGAGCAGGAATCGTGAACTTCCCTTGGCCCTGAGATCATCTTGAGGGCTCAGTACCTTCAGGCAATTTTAGCACATTTTTAGGGTTTGACACTATAACAGGCTTATAAAAACACATGGAACTGATGCTCCCTGTGCACCCTGTGCAGTGACTGACAGGCTGTGAACCCCTCCAGCCCAGCACCACACCTGCAGTCCCTGTGAGAACTGCTCCCCTTCTCTGCTTGACCTGCATGACCAGAAAAGCTGCTTCTCCTGATTTGTCAGCCTAAGAGTGAAAAAGAAGAAAAATTACTTCCAAAAGCGTTTCCCTATCACTCCTGCGTGTAACAAAGCCCTCAGTGACAGCTTGACAAAAATCTGGCAAAATGTTTTCCAACTGAACTTAAAAAAATTTTCAAGCACGAAGTTGTTACACAAGAACTCATAGTTATCAAAACACGCACTGAAATGACCTTACTAACAAGGACAAGTCAAGCTCGGCAAGAGAACTTAATGGTCTTGATATTTGCATTGTCCAAGCAGCCTGTGGGCTCAGCTACTTTAACCATCGTTTCCCTACATAATACCTGTGCACTATGTTACACACTGGGAGCATTCCAAGCACACACTTTCTCTCCTGCTCTAATCTCCTGTGTTTTGAAGTCATCAGCCACAATCCCACCCCTTAAAACGGCACAATCTGCCCAGGAGCTGCTCCAGCAGCAGCCCTCTGGAATCATTTATCCCATCACAACAGCATCACAAAGGGGATCCCCAGAGGCACCTTCAACCTTGAGACACCCGCCACCATCAGCACCTGCCCCATGAGCCCTCTGAAGGGTCCCCGGCTGCTCCCAGCCCAGCCTGTCCCTCCTGTGCTCCAGGGGTTATTCCCTGGAACTCTCTCCCACACATCCAACTGCCCAGCGACACTCGGAGCTGTGTTTAGCAGCACCTGCACTGCAGCCTAAAGCTCTGTGACATGTCTGCTCTTCTGTGGAGCGAGATGGGCAAAGGTGGGGATGGCTCTGTCCCCTCTGTGCACAGGGACAGGAGCCAGCCCAGCCCCCTGGGCACACCAGGGTCTCACACACACTGGGGACACCTTTCCTCCCTGTCCAGCCTGGCACGAACCAAACTCGCCCACGTGAACAGCTTTCCATCAGTGCTCACAGCATTTCATGGACTAAAATCCCCCCTGGAACTGCACCTGCTGCTGCCAAGGGGTAAGCATGGCACAGTCCAAGGAATTCTTCAGGTTTCACATAGAGGATCTCGAGTTCAGACCACAAAAGTAAAAGAAAACATTCACAATCTTTTTGTTTAAAAGTATTCTTTGCTATTGCACATCCATGCTTATCAAATAATGTATAAATCAAATTATGTACTGAAGAACTTCTGGTAGAAAACTGTCTTTTCCTCTCCTCCTTATGCTGTAAACAGATCCTTTTAGATATAAAATTTCAAACAAATAAATGTGGCAGCATGCTGGCACTGTTCCTCACACGAATTCCTAATTTCATGATTACATCCTGCACTCGGTGTCAGGAATAAACAGAAGTCTCCAATCCTAACCAACAGTAACTGTGTTCCTCCTTTAAAATAAGCCTCTGGTGGAACAAGTCCCACTCTATCACACAGACTCAGTGTCCTCATTCCAATGTGACAGCACGAAGCTGCAGCAGTGATGAACTTTGGGGCTCACTTAGCTGAAAATAACACGGGTGGAATGAGGAACAGGGCATGAATGACTGCAGCAGAACCCACAGAGCCACCCCAGTGTCACTTCTCCTGACAACACATTATTCCAGACTAATACAACTGACACCCACCCCTCCCTGCACATCAAGTGTGTAACCAACCCCCTGCAAACGCTCCTCAATGGAGATTTCTTCTCAGTTATAAAACTCTGACAATGGCAGCAAAATAACCCTGGAGCCGTATCTGCCACAGCTCAGTGGTGTTTGTTTTCTGTGCAGGAGCCGTTCCCCCTGTGAGACACTCCCACTGAGGGATGACTTGTGCTCATACAAGCAGCCAATATTGACTGGAACCACACTGGGCTGTGGAGCTGCTCCTGCCGAGCAGCACCAGCTCATCAACACTTGTACCAGTCTGCACAGGAGCAGCTCCAAGCTCATCTGAAAACACAACTGATCTCCCTGAACTGAGAAAACAAGGTTGGAGCCACTGAAGCGTCTCAAACACCAACCCTAGCCATGTCTGCTGCTCTCCTCCAACATGTGTGTGAGCACTGGAGCCCCATGTCCCCTCCACAGCTCAGCTGCCCTCTGACCTGAGCTGAACCCTGCCTTTTCCTGCCCTTCTCTGAGGATCACTCGCTCCACATCTCTGTCTACCAAGGCACTCTTATTTCATCACATCACATTTGGCTTTGAGAGCAGCATCTGTAACCCAGAGCAAAAGAACACAGTCAGTATTTCAGGCCACGAGCCCCATGTGACACTCGGATTTTCATCTCCATTGCCTCGTTCAAAGTCAGAGGAGACTCCCCATGATCAGAGCCACTAACACCCCCCTGCCCAGGTGTGTGACCCCCGAACACCCCCCAGAGCTGACTGCAGTGCCCAGCCCTTCTCCCCTGCAATAGAAACACGCTGGCCATGAAGGAAACTCCAGGGCTCTTCCCTGTGGCTGAGGGTGGCCCAGAATCTGCTGTATCCTCCAAGCTTCATGTGCTCCTGGTAATAAAAGCACTTGAGATTTAGCCCTAGCTGTGCAGGGACATTCACTTTGGAATGCTGAACTGACCTAGTACGTGGTTTTGTCTGTTTTCATGCTGTCGCCCCCAAGATGATGCTGTTCCTTTCACAGGGACACAGAAGTGAGACCAAGAGCATGAATGGACTTTGGAGGCAGGGAGCACATTGTGGCCTCTAGCCACAACCATCAGACTGGGCTCCAATAACTGCAGTCTGCAGGGAAAAGCTGACAGTGTCTTGACATGGCCACTTACATAAAATGCACCCTATTTCTTTTGTGCCATATGCCTTTGGTGCATTATCATTCCCACTCTTCTTGATTGCTTTTCAAAAGCCATCTAAATTAATGTGAATTGGTAAAGGGTAATTATTCCTATGAATAATCAGTGTATGCTAATAAATGCAAAAATAGGACAAAATGCTAAGTTTCAGCAGCACTGACTGTTCCTATGGATGACAGTCCCTGATAAAGGGCACCTCCTGCACCCACGGTGGGACAGGGGGGAGCTGTGTCCTTCCTGCAGCACTGCACAGTTACTCTGCTCAGAAATGGGGCACCCCAAAGCACAGCTCCTGCTCTGCCTAAAGCACCGTCTTGCCAAACACTGGCTGGTCTGCTCAGCAAAATTCTATAGGAACCCACATTAATAAAGATACAGGACACTACAAAAACAGGAAGATATTGCCAAGAAGAAAACGACAAAGACAGAAGGTATTGCCTAGCAGAGGAGGAAAGCAGGGGGCTGTGTCAGAATTTGCCATTGCCTCTTGGTGTGCAGCTCCACCGATGGCCAGGCAGAGCTCGGTGCCAGCACAGCCGGGGTCCCCCAGCTCAGCCCCACACCGGCATCCAGCATTCATCACCTCCTGAAAACTACCGAACTGAATGGCTTCACACAGCACACTCATGGGATTAAACAGCACACAAGAACAAGGAGAAACGTCTAAGCCTTCTCAGCAAAGGCAGGAAACTCCAAGTGAGAACCAAGATCCTGCTTAAAATAAACGGCCATTAAGAATTCTCTGCAAATTGCATTTGCTGCCTCCTCAAAGTCACAGCACACGTTCTGGCAACATGATGGGAAAGACATTAGTGAATTACAAAAAACATTTTCAATCCAGTTAGAGACCAGCCCGCCATTATTTTATTGGTGTGCTTTTTAAGAAATGTAACTTGTAACAGCACAGTGAGTCTAAAAGGGCCATTTCCCTATCCTTTGGGGAAAAAAGACTTGGCAGTTCCCTTGCTGAACTTGGAGACTGCTGCTGTGTCTCCAGGGCTCCCGAGGTCCCCCTGGGAGCATCAGCCAGCTCAGAGCACACGGCATCCTCCCTGGACACTGCACACAGCTGGAACACTGCACACAGCTGGAACACTGCACACAGCATCCTCCCTGGACACTGCACACAGCTGGACACTGCACACAGCTGGAACACTGCACACAGCATCCTCCCTGGACACTGCACACACCTGGAACACTGCACACACCTGGAACACTGCACACACCTGGAACACTGCACACAGCATCCTCCCTGGACACTGCACACAGCTGGAACACTGCACACAGCTGGAACACTGCACACAGCATCTTCCTTGGACGCTGCACACAGCTGGAACGCTGCACACAGCTGGAACGCTGCACACAGCTGGAACGCTGCACACAGCATCCTCCCTGGACACTGCACACAGCTGGAACACTGCACACAGCTGGAACACTGCACACAGCTGGAACACTGCCAGACACCCTGCCTGCCTCAGCTGGGGCACAGCTGCACTCCCACAAACATGTCACCATTGCTCTGGAGCCACCCTCTCCTCGGAGAATCCCTTTCCAGAGGCACCGAGGAACACTCAGGAGCCAGTCACCTCCTTCACACCGAGCAAAATTTAGTTTCAGTACTGGGAAGAAAGCGTCAGATCAGTTAACAGACGATCCAGGGAGGATGTCAGATCTCACAGCACTGCAGGATTTTATCAACACACCACACGAGCATCTGCCAAAGACACCTGCTGTGCCAGGAAGATACAAAGATACAGAAGAGAGGCCTTAGTTAAGGAACTTTCTGGCTGAATAACCTTTGCCACAGAGCCAAGGGGATGTCACTGCCTTCCTGCCCTCCCCAGCACAGACCTGCAGGGAGAGCCACAGAAATGCCCCTGCACACACCCCAAAACCACACTGACTGCCACGAAAAGGGCACAGCCACAGATATTTTAGTGCAATACCCATGGAACTCCTGCCAGGTGCTGCTCTTGGAGGGAGGGACATCTCCTTTATCACAGAGCCACAGCAGCACTCGCTATCATTTGATGGCCTTGTGCTCACCCTCTGTTTGGGAAAAATCACATTATGGCCTTCAGGGAACTCATTAAGGAAGACACAGCCTACAGACAGACTGACTGCTGGGCAGAGTACAGGAAACAAAACATCCAAGACCCTTACAAATAATTCTGTATTTCTAACATGCTGGAACTTTCAAGCTCAAACTTGAGATGCATACTTTTACTGTAAGTTTTAAAATGTAAATTACGAATAAAATTACAATCACTTCAGTGAAAAGGTGGAAGGCTACATATTCCCCTGAAATAATGTCTATATATTATGTGACTGTCTCTTGCTAGGGATTAATTCCAAACTCAGCAGAGTGAAAAACATCCCCCTTTACCTTAGCAGCTTTTCATTCAAATGAATGTTGAAACTGAATAAAATAAAGCAGAGAAGGTGTCCAAGCTAAGGAATGTGTAAAGAACTCATCTATAAGTAGCTAAAGATTTCATTAATAACTACTTAAGAACTTTTTTTAAATTCACAGGGTTTATCCTAACAATTTCACTGTAAATTTTAATGGACTATTTTCTCTCTCCCTCTCCCAAAAAATGTCACAAGATGCCTTTGCTCAAAAATTATGTCCAGTAAGTTGCCTCCAGCCAGGACATTTTACTGAGATAAGGAACAGCTGCATTATACAGAGCTGAAGTGAATTTCAGAAAAACTCATGAAAAACCTGTTAACAGGAATAGGAAACAGGCACTGCTGAGAATCAGGGAAACCATGGATTATAACACAAACACCAGGTTCAGCACAGGAACAGTCACCAGTTACAAAAATCCCATCACCAAAAGCCTACATTAATGTGGTACTAAAAATCTGAGCTAAGAGGTCAAAGAACATTCAGAGATCTGGAGGTAAAATGGGAATGTCCTACCTCACTCCCACTGCCAGACTAGCTCACTCTTATGGAAAATCTTTTGTTACCATGGTGACAGGGAATCAAAAAAACTTAGATCCATGTAAACACAGGTTCTCATATACAGACTGCAGTATTCTGTACTGCCAGTTAATCCCAATTTATGAATTTTCAGTTATTCAGCCAACCGGAGAAAAGTGAGTGATTATTCATAAATATAAAAGTTAAAGTTCATTCAAAGATAAATTGCAAACAAAAACAGGTCTGAAATGTCTCAGATCAATCATTCACAATGATTAATTCGCTCACCTCTAGTTACTTGCCAAAAACTAATCTCAATTACCTATTTTAGGGGGGCAACTCTTCCCTGTTTTCGTCAGGCTGTATTTGTATATATACACATGTAAACAAACATACACATGTCTGTATGTTCCCTCCCCTCCACGGGCCACACACAGAGTAAACAAGGAACAGAGGCTGGTAGTGAAGGCTTCTGAAATTCACTATATTCAGCTTTGAACTGCTGGCCCAAGGGTGAAATCAGAACTGACTCATAATGTCTCAGTTCTTTTTTAAGCTACAACTGAACATTCATAGGAAAATGAAAATAGTCTGAAACAGTTTCAGCTACCAGATGTGATGGTTTTTATCTCCAATGTCCTGACAGCAGCCATTCATTTTTCTCCATTTTTGAGCCTTTTCAAAGCAGAGTTCCAGGAACACACAGAAATCAGTCTCACACCGCAGGCACCTGCCACCTCCTCTTGCCTACACGAACCTTATCCTGAGCCTACAGCTTCCAAGGAGGAACCTGCTCCTGCCTCCATCATCAAAGAGATTTCTGGAAGATCAGGGATCTGCCAGCATCCCTCAGGTGGGGATCCTGCACCCTGGGGCTGGCACAGCTGCTGAGCAGCCAAAGGGCACAGAACACCCCCCGAGGGGGGCACAGAACATCCCCCGAGGGGGGCACAGAACACCCCCCGAGGGGGGCACAGAACACCCCCCGAGGGGGGCACAGAACACCCATCCCACCCAGACCAGGGGTCAGAATCCCAAATCCCAGCACACACAGGTGCTCTGTGGCAGGCACAGCTCCCCCAGCACGGTGTGTGCCAGCTGCAGCAGTGCTGGTGTCCATGCTCAGCACCTCCATCCCACCCAGAGGGGCTGCAAAGCTGCTGGCTGCTGCAGGACACAGCCCACTCTGCTCTACCTGTGCCCGGCTCACACAGCACTCAGTGCTTCCTTCACCAATTCCCCCTGTCCTGCCAAGAGCAGCAAAGCTCTCGGTGATGGCAGCACAGAACCCTCGGGTAACAGCAGCAGCAACCAAGGCCCCTCATTGTTCTGGCAGAGCTCTCGGGCAATCCAGCACCAGATGGATGTATTTGTAAATAAGGCAGAGCAGTTTTGTCAGGTTGTAATTGGTTTTAGAACAAGCAATTCCCACGATGACAAACAAGAGCTAAAGAGCCCCACAGTGCAACACTGAGCAGGCAGCACTTGGGGACAGCAGCAAAAGGAACCAGGACAGGGCCATGGAAGCCAAGGGGAACCAGGACACGGCCATGGAAGCCAAGGGGAACCAGGACACGGCCATGGAAGCCAAGGGGAACCAGGACACGGCCATGGAAGCCAAGGGGAACCAGGACACGGCCATGGAAGCCAAGGGGAACCAGGACACGGCCATGGAAGCCACTCTGATGGCTTCATGCTGGGACAAGCCTTGCAATGCAGAACAGGAAAGCTCAGCAGCTCTGCCACGGTCCTTGCAGAGTCACTGCAGATGTCGAGGATGTTGGGTGCCCTCTGAAGCTACACCTGGAGCCACAGCAACACCCTGGCAACTCAGAGCCTGCAAGGAGCAGCCGTCCTGCTGTCCTGGCATGTCACCTGCATGCAGGCTGACAAAGAACAGGCAAGCTGCTGGGAAACCTGAGACTTGACACAAAGACTGGGGACAAGCTCTTCCCAACCAACTCTGGACATGTGCAGCCTGGTGAGGACCCCAAAAAAGTGAAAGAAGAGGACGCTGAAGATTTTTTCTTTCTTCCAAAGGTGTACTGCCACCATAAATTGCTGCAGGCTCAGTAGTTAGCTTGGTGACCATAAATGTCTTTTTCATTGTCATTGTGATGTACACCACAGACAAGGACACTGCAGCAAACTCAGAGACAACGTGACAGCCTCCACGTAAATTCCTGGCACACCAACAAGACTACATGCACCAGAAACCAGAGGGGGTTTGCACCCAGCTCACACAGTCAGGGAAATCCTGGGGACACAGCCCGTGACTATTCCCACGACCACTAAATCCCCAGTGAAGGTTTAATTCTGAAGTTACTCTCTGGCTTTGTGACCTGCGAAATCACTTCCTTTCACCAGAGCCTCAGGGCGGTGCACCATCAGCCGCAGGCTGTAACACAGCGCTCTGCTGCCCCGACAGCACTGCCAGCAGAGGCAGCCACAGCCACGGCACCGCCCCGGGGAGGCACGGGTGCGTGCTGTGTGACGAGCAGGAGAAGCACAGTGTGCGTTTCTCTTCTCCTCTTCTTCCCACTCCCCCTTAGTTTGGAGCTGACCTCTCCCACGGAACAGATTATTGTTATTTCAGCAGTGCTCCTCACACTGCCATCCTGCAGAACAATGACTACGTGAGTACTCTTTGTAATGCTTTCACTTCCAGGGGTTCAGATTATGACATTTGCACTTACAATATGTTTACTTAGTATTTCTTTAGGAATTTTAGCAAGAGTAGGTCAAGAGCACACAAGCAGGAAAAAACATGCAGGAAAAAATTCTTTTAAAGCCATGAGTCACTCAGAACACGATCCAGCAAGGATGTTAAAAGAAACAAAAAATGCTTTGAAAGAACCTACTGAGAGTCTGATTCCCAGGTTACTTGATCTATTTCAAATTAAAACTCTTTTTTGCCACACTTCCTCAGGCTCTTCCTGAGCTATTTGAAAAATCCAATTACAGTGGAGATCCTGATTTCCATGTTCATTTATTACCAGAGTAGAAGACCCGTTGACTTTAGTGGTAAAAAAGAACAGGGCAATAGGAAATCCCCTGCAAAATATTTAACGTATTTAATGGAAAATAAAATCAAGAATGATGAAAGGAAAAGCTGGGAAAATAGAAGAGTTTCTGTCAATGACTGTAGAAGTCAATTCCAAGTGGTGTGAGCAGGACGCTGCCCTTCCCTGGGTGCAGCACTGAACGCTTCACTGATCTTCCCAAAGATCAATTAACCCGTTTTCACACAGAGAAAATCTTCAATTGTCTCTCAAGTCTTTGCCAACACAAAAGCTTCAGGCTGCCACACCAACAGTCTGATCTCTTGTCCTTGCTCTTCATGACTTCCATAATCTCGATGATTAAAGTGTCACAAGAGTCCAATTTCCATGAAGTAAAAAAAAAAAAAAGGGAGTGGAGATTTAAACTCAGACTCCTTAGCAAAGCCAGCCCATTAGGGTGGACAGGCAGTGGCACCTATTGCAGCCAGGCTCTGAGCCACACTTTACACTGACACTGGTGCTCCAAAGCACCCACTGGGAGCTGCTGGTGGCAGGAGGTTCCACACACAGAGCCTGTGGAAAGCATCCAGCTGCTCTGGGCACCCAGCCTGCACCATGGGCAGAGCAGAATTCTGGCACCTTGGGCACGGGAAGCATTTTCAGTCCTTAGCACACTCATGTTATTCCCATGAAGCAACTACTGATTTATCAGCACATTTGACAGAGAGAAAAACTTTGCACGCACGTGAGGCCAGCGACCTAAAATTATCAAACTGATGATCTCGAGCTTAGATCTGTTCTTGAGATCATCTCCCCTTGAAGTCCCAAAGGCACAACATCCCCCCGGGCTCTCACCGTGCCTGGAGTGCCCCAAACGACTCTTCAAAGAAACAAAACAGCAAGACCACAAACAACCCTTCAAACAAACAAACAGCAACACTACAGCAGCAAGAAGGAAATGGATCTTTGGGGTTCTGTCATGGTGAAGGAGATGTCCATGACAAGGCTTTTACTGCAGTCCTGCTGTGTGCAACACTGTCAACACGGCTGGACTAACAGATGAGGAAAAGCATGGAAAACCAGACTCCTTCTTCCCCTAATGGGAATCATTAAAGTCAGCCCTCCATCTCCTGAACTCCAGTCAATTACTCGTCTGCATCCTTCTCTCTTCTTAAATATTTACATTTAAAATACAAGCCTGAGGAAAGCAGCACCAGCTTCACCCCACCACTACAGCTGGCCTTGCTGTGTGCAGTAATAACCAAAGCACAAGGCATGGATAAATTCCCTGCCCTGCAGGGCTGCAGCCCTGAGCATTCCCAGGAGCAGCAGCAGGATGAACGGAATCCCGAAGAGCAGCACCCCTCTCCTGTGCCTCAGGACAGCAGAGATGGCCAAGGAAGGAGCAGCCTCCTGTGCTGTCCTGTGCCAGCTGATGCAGACACTGAGACCATTTAACTCCAGGTGCTCCGGCAGCTTCCCCAGCTGCCCTGCACGCCTGCCTCGGCTGCAAGGTGCAGCAAAGTTTAACAGAGCTACTTTGGGAACCACACGCATTGCAGTGACTGCCATCTCTAGCCACGGGCACAACTGTTCCTCCCAAAGGCTGAGGTGGAAAAGTTGAAGGTATTTTTGCCCTCTTCAAAACTATTCTCCGATTTCAAAGGCAAGAAGAGCGATCAGTACCAATGCAAATTCTTCTTGGAAGCTGCTGGACAGAGTATGGCTGTGTAATTTTCCCAAACTCTGCAGTTTCCAGAGTAAAACCTGAAGCACCACTCAGAGAACCTCCCCGAACATCAGCGGAGCTTCCTAGCCAGGAAAGCACGTTGGGAAAGCTAACAGAAACACTTCTGGGAGGCAGATTGTTTAAGGCAGCTCGACAGCACAAGACATGTAAACAAGAGACTGAGAGCAGCAGCTTTCTCCCAGTTTCCTGCTCTCTGGTCCCCAGTTCCCCCCAGGCCAGAGGTTCCCCAACTGGGAACCCACGTAGTACAGACAGACAGACAGACACAGCCACAAGAACACCAGCCAGAGGCACTGCTGCTGCTCCCCTCTGATACTGCTGTGCCTGCAGAGCTGGGATTATGTTGCCACACCTTTTTTACATGTCTTTGTTGGTAAAACAAAGGGGAATGTTTAAATTCAGGACCTCTCCTTCCCCACCACCATCCTACCAGCTGTCCCCTCAGTGCTGAGTACCAACACCCCTGGGAGAAAAGCACAACCTTGACCAACAGCAGGGCTGGATGTCCCTGTTCTGGCAGCCCTGGCTGCTGCACTGGGACCATTTCTGACCTGAACTCTAGAGCCAAGCTGCTGGAAACCACAGCCATTAAACACTGCCCCAGCACCTGGTGTAAGGAACACACAGCCCCATCACACTGCTGGGCCCAGGCCAGGGAGCACACCACAGCATGAACTCCCTCACTAGTTTTATTTTGATACTCCACTTCCTCTCTTAAAATTGCATGTTGCAATGCACTGTTCAGTGACTGCCTCTGCCCAAACCACTGCCACTGCCTTACACAGAGAGAAGGGAGGCTAAAGTAAGTTATCTTGGGCAGTTTGTCAGGGAAAAGTTTACAAATCAGGCTCATGAAGATGTGAACAGCATAAAGTGCACTCAATAACCACAGGCCCAGAGCAGGAGCTGGCAGCCCTAACTGAGCAGTGACAGGTACAACCCACCAGCACCCCAGGTACAGCCCACCAGCACCCCAGGTACAGCCCACCAGCACCCCAGCACCCCAGGTACAGCCCACCAGCACCCCAGGTACAGCCCACCAGCACCCCAGGTATGGCTGGGGCTCGTGCTGCTCGCCCATCTCCAGGTCCTCAGTCAATGCCACTAACACACAGGGCTGGGGCACACACAGCACATCAGGTATTAGAAGGAATATTCACCTTTTCAGGAGGAGGGCTTGCTGGCAGCTCAGCAAAAGCCTCCTGGGATGAAATCAACAGCCAGGACTGCAGAGCCACCCAGGCTGTAAGAAAGGGGAAACTTCTTCAGGCCAGTTTTGCTGGAGAGTGGCACGAGGAGCACACCTGCACACACCCTGAACCCTCTGCAGCCCCAGCCAGGTGTCACCTGTGTGACCTGACCTGTGCCATCACCTGCCAGCAGCACGGGCACCTCCCAGGGCAGCAAAAGCATTTCAGGAGGTGACTGCTGCTGCTGCCAGGCGTGGGAGCTTCACAAACAGCTGCTGAAACCAAGCCAAACCAGGCAGGAGAAAATCGGAGAGCTCAAGGAGGAGGGTTTCCCCCATCTTCCATAGGCCAGCAAAAGGGAGAGTAAATCCTGCTCCTGACAGGGGCTGAAACTGCACACAGAACTTACAGCATTACACCTTACAGAGGCTTATAAATACCTGCTGAGCACCTGAAGGGCATTTGGTGCTGCACTCTAACAGCCCTTAAAACACTCCACCTGGAACCAGGACTAGCTGCAGGCCTTGAGTAAATGTTGTAAGAGGGTTTTATTGTTATCAGGAGGAGAGGGAGACTGACAAATACAGCTAGCTGCACACACAGGCACCTGCCAGCCATCAGGGAAGAACACAGCCAGGCCTACAGCACCAAAATACCCTTCTTTGGTATCTGAACCACCTCAGAGCATGGCAGGAGCCCAGCTCCTGGACATACTGCTCAGCAGGTCTGAGCTCTGGCCATGCAGGAGCTGCTGAGGATGGCTGACCATGGCAGCAGCAGCTCCCAGACTGGGGTGGGCACTCACACACACTGAGGATGGCTGACCATGGCAGCAGCAGCTCCCAGACTGGGGTGGGCACTCACACACACTGAGGATGGCTGACCATGGCAGCAGCAGCTCCCAGACTGGGGTGGGCACTCACACACTCTGAGGATGGCTGACCATGGCAGCAGCAGCTCCCAGACTGGGGTGGGCACTCACACACTCTGAGGATGGCTGACCATGGCAGCAGCAGCTCCCAGAGCTGGGGTGGGCACTCACACACACTGAGGATGGCTGACCATGGCAGCAGCAGCTCCCAGACTGGGGTGGGCACTCACACACAGGAGCTGCTGACTCAGCTGAACCATCCCAGCCCCTGCTGCTCAGGACTTGCACTTTGCAGGAACAGCTCTGATAAATTCTAATTGCTTCCATTAGAAACTGACAATTAATCTCTATTAGGAATCCCATCCAAACTCCCTGCTATCCCTGCACATGGCCTGCACAGAGGGCTCTGTAGAACCCAGCTGCCAGGCCCATGGAGGAAACACAGCAGGGAAGGGGGAGGTAACAAGCAGGAGCAGCTCTCCTGAAGTGTCCCAGCAGGATCTGCTCCCTGCTGCAGGCAGCTCCCCCAAAGCCAGCTGAGCTGTGCCAGGCACGCTGGGTGCCCTTGGCTCACACTTCCCCACTAACATTTTGTTAAGCACAACAATTAAGCCAACAGACATTTCCTATCTGTTTCTGTGATTAACACTGAGCACTTTCCCACCAGCCCCCACAAAGGGGTGCGACTTTCTCTCTTGCACAGAACCATTTCACTGAATGAGCTGTCAGGTTCAAGCCTTGGTGACTCTCCTCCTCGAGAAACAAAGCTCCTCCCCTGAGCAAACCAATATCCTAGAAAATTATTTGGCATGAGAATTTTCCCAACATTTTCTGAGCAAAGTGGAAGGAGAGCAAGAGGTAGGAAAAGAAAATAGACACAAAAGAAGGGATGCAGCTACTGCAATAGAAGAAGTCAAAGGAAGCTAATGGGCAACAATAAATTAACCTCAACTTTATGAAAACGGGAAAGAATACATTCGTTTCCTTTGGCCCAAGTCTGCAGATCTTTTCAGTGTTTTTATATGCTAAACCCATCAAAACTCTAGTTTTATTATCAATTTACACAGCAACTAAGAATCCCAGAGGCCAAGGAATCATCTCTTTGCCACTATACAGCCAGATACACCATTTGGAGAGCCCCACCTCCAGGACCACAAAGGATCATCATGTCACCTGCCAGTCACAGGACACAAGATGCCACTGCCTCACAGCAGCCTCCTGCCAACAGCAGCCAGAGGGATCACACAGGGACCTGTGTTTCGCCAGGGTTAAGGCAAAACTGCAGGAAGCAATATAAAATTAAACAGCCAATCAACACAATGTGCAATTTTCTGCAGGATTGCCAATGCTGGACCATAGGCGGTTGCATGTGCATAATTAAAACTGGTTTGTTTTGCTGCCACAAATCAGGCATGTGACCATAATGAGGGAGAGACATTTATTTCGATTTCTGGCCAGGCAGCCCAATTAAAAATGCACGTCTGAAAACACGCACTTTGAATTGTGCATGCAGGGATCTGCGGTGCTCTGTGTTCCACAGGCAGCTCTCATGTGGCAGTTGTAAATCTGCAGCCGTATCTCCATTGGTGTTTATTTTTAACACCACCACTCCCGTCTGCAAGGCTAAGGCACATGAGAAAACCTGTCTCCTAAAAGTATTCTTAAATATTTTCTTCCTGGTACCATCCAGCAAGCATCTCCTGGCAGTGCTGGGCCAGCTCTCCCCTCTCCTGGCAGCTGGAGGATGAAAAAGCAGCAGAAGGGCAGGACGGAGCCGGGGTAAGTGACAGAGACACTGCCCGGTGGGAAGGAGCCTGCCAGCACTGTGTGTGCAGGAGAGGTGACACACGGGTGTGCATGCAGGGCTGCAGGAGCAGGGACAGCAGCAGCCACAGCCAGAGCCACAGCCTGCCACTGCCAGCAGCACAGTGGCACCAGGAGAGCCTCACACACCCTGCAGCAGCCAGCCCCTGTCACCAGCCCTGCCTGGGGCACCCAGAACAGCCCCCAGCCCTCCCTGGGACACCCAGGAACAGCCCCCAGCCCTCCCTGGGGCACCCAGGAACAGCCCCCAGCCCTCCCTGGGGCACCCAGAACAGCCCCCAGCCCTGCCTGGGACACCCAGGAACAGCCCCCAGCCCTGCCTGGGACACCCAGGAACAGCCCCCAGCCCTCCCTGGGGCACCCAGGAACAGCCCCCAGCCCTGCCTGGGGCACCCAGGAACAGCCCCCAGCCCTCCCTGGGGCACCCAGAACAGCCCCCAGCCCTGCCTGGGACACCCAGGAACAGCCCCCAGCCCTCCCTGGGGCACCCAGGAACAGCCCCCAGCCCTGCCTGGGGCACCCAGGAACAGCCCCCAGCCCTGCCTGGGGCACCCAGGAACAGCCCCCAGCCCTCCCTGGGGCACCCAAAACAGCCCCCAGCCCTGCCTGGGGCACCCAGGAACAGCCCCCAGCCCTCCCTGGGGCACCCAGAACAGCCCCCAGCCCTGCCTGGGACACCCAGGAACAGCCCCCAGCCCTCCCTGGGGCACCCAGGAACAGCCCCCAGCCCTGCCTGGGGCACCCAGGCCAGCGTGGCCAGCAGGGCACTCGTGCAGATCCACTTGCACCTCACACAGCCCCACTATCTTTCCAAGCATTTTCAGGACAACTCCTTCCCACCATGAGAGGAGCAGACAATCTGCAGGGAAGGAAGGGAGATACAGAGCCGTCACAGCCAGTGAATCACCTTGTGCACAAAGATAATTCCCAGTTCAACCCTGCTCCTTCCAATCTCACTGGGCACAAGTGCCTGGGCTCCTCGATTGCTGCACCCGCAGCTCGGGCAGGGCTGGGCTCAGCCTGCAGCACTGACAGGCCATCCCCAAACCCCCCAGCCCTGCTCTAATTCCCAACAACCAGAGCTGGAGGCTTCAGCAAAACTCCTCTGGAATCAGTCTCAGCAGCTTTTCCCCCCTCCCAGGTGAGCTCCTCTCTCTGGTACAGAGGCTTTACTCACCTCAGACACTGCTGGGGGATCATTGCCTCACCCAGCACTGGCTGACACCCCTCAACAGCAGCACCCTGCCCACCCCAACCCTCTCTGACCTCGTCTGCAAATGCATTTCCAGTGCAGCTCTGCTGGGGTTACTTCTCTTCCATCCATGCTGACACACGCCTGGGAGCTCACCCGCAGGGTTTTCCACCTTTCTCCCTCCCATTCTCCTGTCCATGCCATGGGGATAAGCTCTGTGTTCAGATCCCAGGCCTATCCTGTGTAGTGTGAGATCACCGCCTCAAATTTTCATCTATTATCATCTTCACATTTCATCATTTCTGTATCAACACTTTGAATGTTAGTGCCCCTTGCCACCACTTCCCCTCTTCTTTATCCCTATTTCCCTTCCATTTCAGTCTTTCTCTGGAGGTTTGGGCATCTGTCTTCATGAGGGTAGCGAGGGACTAGATATGAATAGAGTAATGACTCAATCCTTGCAGAAAATAAACAGGATTTCTGGGATAATGAGGTAGCCTACATCCAATCCTTCGGTCAAGCCAGGAGAGACCAGACTGTGCACAGTGGAGGTGGGTGTTCATTCATGGTCACTGTCACAGCCTCAGGGAAGGTTTCCATGAACACAAACCCTGGCCCATGTCGGGCTGGCACACTCAACACACAGCTGAGCACAGAAAAGCCCTGCTCCTTCTCAGTGCATCCTCGGCCACCAGCCTGCCTTGGGTCCCCACAAATGCAATGACCAACTGCTGTCCTGCCTGCTCAGCCACCTCTGTGTACACTGCTGCCATTCAGTGAGGAAGCACAGGCTACAGCAGATCTCTGCACCAATCCCTCCAAACTCTGATGGTTATCCTCCTCCCACAGCTCAGCATCAGAGCCACCCTGGTCCCCACAGAGAAGTGACAGCAAGTGATGGTATCCAGTCACAGCTGTGAGCATCTCCCCACGGGCACCCCAAAACCCGGTCCTGTACCAGAGGCAGTGTGTGAAGGGATGGAGCCAGCACACACGGCCCTGGGGTCTGACCCACCTCTCACCAGCTACAGGCACAGCCACACCCTGCCAACAGAAGAATCAGCCTTTATTCAGGTGAAAACACAAACCAAAGAGCCTACATCAGGAATCAGACATTCCTGGAGGTGTAGTTAGGCACAGAACAGCATCAAGGAAATTATTACTGGCCCATCAGCAAACCGTCTGCATTACAGCTGCACAAAACGTGATCGCTGGTGTAATGTAACACCCTCACACACACTCCAGCATCAACTGCCTCACATATGGAAACCATGAGGCTACAGAAGCCAGGCCAAGAATGATCATGGCCCGGGAGTACTCCAGTCACAAACAACAATCAGAAAAAAAGCACTGGAGGCATCCACAGCAAAGCTTTTGGAACAGCTCAGAACCAGTCCTGCCCCCAGTGACCCCTCTGCACCCCAAGAACCCGAGGAGAAGGAATCACCCAGCCCAGGACATCTTCGAGAATAACGTGAAACCACGGGACAGTCCCTGGGAACAAACGCAAATCCCCTCCCATAAAGCGAACAATACCACAGACTAAAAGAATATTTCATCTGCTTAACTGCAGGGTGCAATAACATCAATTTGCCCAAATTACACACAAGCAGAAAGGTAATTGGCACCGAGCAGGGCGTGTTGTGACTGTGCCGTCACTCTTGGAGGCCAGCTACAAAAGACTGAAATTCACGAAAGTAAACAATGGCACGAAACCAACAGCCAGCCCCTTCCCCAGAATCCCTCCCTCTGGCATCACGCTGCCGCAGTTAGGCAGAGACTTTCCCGAGCCGAGCCTGTGCAGACCAGCCCTCACCCAGCGGAGCCGGGGTCTGGAGAAAAATGGAAGCTCTTGAGTTTGCACAAGCACAAGGCGATCTGCAGAAAAGCTGTCTTACACTTTTAATTAACCACGTCCTAGACTTGAATATAATGAAGTGGTGAACACACATCCACATAAAACAGCCAAGCAAAGGGGGAGTGGAGCGGGTTTTATACAATAGTGAGGGGACTGAAGAAGGCAATGCAAGGAAAAGGCATGAAGTAAGCAGCTGAGAGTATCCTCTGTCTGAAGGTGGGAAAAGGAGCTGTCATCAGCTAAGAAAATTAGCAATTACCGCAATAAGGAGCAGATTTATTAAGTTATCCCGAAATGCCCATTAATGCAGTTTGGTACCAACGTGAAAATCCCTGGGTGTGCAATAACCAGAGGGTTTCACTGGCTCATTTCCCTGTGCCTCCAACCCGCCCAGCCCTTCCCTGGGCTGCAGAGCTGCCGTGTGTCACAGGCTACCAACTTTCCTTCGAAACAACAATTAACTTGGAGCCTGGGATTTGATGCTCAGTGGTCCCAACAGACACAACCTCTAGGTTTATTCCTGTCCAACACTCAGGAACGCAGCGCCTGCCGCACAGCTCCGCGCCCCGCACCACTACCCGCACTTGCATAATAATGACTGCGGGCCTGGAGGCGAGGGGCCGGAGCACCAAGGCGAACTTCCTTACATAAGGACCGCAGGATGGATGCGCTCCCCACCGGGAGCAGCGCTCCCGACCCCCCACAGCCCCGGGGCTCCGGCAGCCGCCGCTCCGGGGCCCGAGCGATCCGTGCCCATCGCCGGCGCTCCGGGGCCCGAGCGATCCGTGCCCATCGCCGGCGCCCCGCACGGCGATGGCAGCGCCCGGGGCAGGGCCGGGCCGGGCCGGGGCTCCCCCGCCGGTGCCTCCGCGGCCCCGAGCCCGGCGCTGCCGCAGCGCGGGAGGGGCGGGGGGCGGCGGCGCAGCCCCCGCGGCCGGAGCCGGCCCGAGCCCGCCCCGCCCCGCACACAAAGGCGGCCCCGCACCGGCCCCGCTCCGCACCTTTGACCTGCGCCTCGTAGTCGGCGATGATCTCTTTGTCCTTCTTGAACTTGCCCTGCGCTGACATGGTGCGGGAGGGCGCGGGCCCCGCCGGCACCGCCGCCCGCCGCGCTCCGCCGCCGCCTCACCCGGCCGCGGCCCCGCCGCCGCCAGCGGCCGCCGGCATTGGCGGCGCCGGGGACACCGCGCACGGCCGGGAAAACACCGGAAAAAAGCCGGGACGCGGGCGGGAAAACGCCCGGACACCGCCGGGACACCGCGGCCACCGCGCACCGCCCGCAGCGCGGGGAGCGCAGCGCCGCCGGGAGCGGAGCCGGGCCGGGCAGAGCCGAGCCGGGCAGGGCAGAGCCGAGCCGAGCGCAGCCGCTCCCGCCGCCGGCCGAGGCGGGGCCCTGGCGCCGCTCCTGCGCTCAGGTTGCGCGCGGGGCGGGCGCTCCGGAGCCGCTCCCCCGCCCCGGCTCCGCCCCGGCTCCGCAGCGCTCGGCTCGGCTCGGCCGCGCCCCCGGCCGGGCGGCCCCGCCGTGCCCGGGCAGACTCCGGTGCCGCCGGTACCGCCGGTACCGCCGTGCCCGGGCAGCCCCCGGTAACCCCGGTACCGCCGGTTTCCACCGCCGTCCTCCTCCCGGAGCGGACCCCGGGGCTCCGGCACCATCCAGTGACCGCTGGGATAGCGCGGGTGCACTGGAGCAGATTTGTCACTTCTTGTTAAAATTGAGGAAAAAAGGAGAAAGTGTTGGTTCCAGCAGAAGCGATCGGCGGTTCGGGCGCTGTGTCGGGTCCCAGGTGAGCGCCTGGGAGCCAGCCCATAGAGCTGCCGGTGCCGAGGCACAGCCCAGCCTCGGGCGGGCGATGCTCGGATCAGCCCCGCAGATCTCAGAGTGGGCTCTCTGTCCGGCCCGGCTCTGCTCCCATCACTGCTCCACACAATGGGGTCTTTTATGGGTGTCTTGTGAGGAGTGAATTCAGGGAGATTTGATGATTCACAGTTACTCTGCCAACTTTAAAAAATAACCCCAGCACATTACGCAAATAATTTACCTAGTGCGAGCAGGCGGCACAGAGGAGCATTCTGCATCTCAGTGGCTGGGGAAAGGCCTGGGGAGGAGGGAGGAAAAGCGAGTCCTTCCAGGGAAATGCAGCCACAGCAGAATGTGAGGCCCAGGCTCAGGGCTGAGCAGTGTTACTCCAACTCCAGAGTCTTGGGGAAAGCAAAAACTCTGCTAGAGTCCCACTGGGCACAGGGAGAGGCAGAGGACAGGGACCACAGGGAAGGCACAGTGGCTGTGGGTCAGTGTTTTGGGGCAGGGCAGGAGCAGCTGCAGAGCATGTACCAGTCCCTAGGGTGAGTTACTGCATCCCCTGCCAGATGCCAGGGATCTGGGAAGGGGCTGGGCTGGGATGCTGTGTTACTGCCCTGAGCTGTACCTGGAGCAGGGCTGGAAAGGCAACACCAAGGACAGTCGAGAGGTATCAAAGAATGATCCCCCAGACCATCAGGTCTCTGGAGAGGATGCCACTGGGGTGTGAAATGACTGATACATCAATGGTGTATCCTCCCAAAGCAAGCAAAAGCCAATCTACACAATGGCCAGAAAAGTCCAGGGATGACCATGTTGTGTTCTTTCACAGCCAAGAACACTCTGAAAGGACTTTATGGTTCTGAGCTCACTCTCCACAAAGAAAAAGCAAACCAAATTAAGCAAGGAAAGAGAGGGACAGGCCATTTGATAAAGGATTCATCCTAGAAGCAGTCACTTCTCCTTGCAGCACCCACAGGGATTCAGAGAGCAAGGACCAGCATTCCTGATAACCACTTGTGCCATAAGACCGATTCTGATTTTCTTGCCAAATTGGTTCAAACCTGTGAGGACACCTCTGAGGTCAAAGCTGAGCGTGTTGAGCATCTTTTCTCAGAGTGGTCAGCAATGTAGTGGTGTAAGAAAAATCCCAGTCATGAAATGATCCAACAGCACCAGGGGTTTCTGCTACTCAGATATTATGAAGAATAAAGAAGTAGTGATGGCTGAAGAAAAATAATCCAATCATGAATTAATGATCTTTAATAAATATCAATGCCTAAGATACTTTATGGAATTTCTACTTGAAACAGCTTCTTAAAAGGAAGGATTACATTATAATTCACTTTATGACACTCTCAACCCAGAATTTTTTAATGAGGAATGGGACAGGATGGGATTTAATCATAATAAACACTTCAAGCTTGAGGTATAGAGAAACCAACAGTAGCTATGGCAACATGGTCACTCCAGTAAGGCTAATGCAGATTATTTCCAGGGCAGTAGCCTTGTGTGTGCTCAGGAAGCAGAGGTAATGTTGGCTTAAAGCAATTCCTAAATTAAGGAAATTTTTTTAAGCAGAAGCTGTCTTGCACTCTTTGTTTCCAGCTCCGAACTGTAAGTGTTTGACGATGTGCTGAGCATACACAGAGCAGCTCAGCAGAGCATTGACATGCTGCTCCCAGAGACACTCACGTGTGTCACCATGAGCTGGGCACACCTCTGGGCACGGATTCACAGGCTGGTTTGGGCTGGAAGGGACCTTGGGGCTCATCTCCTTCCAGCCCCCTGCCTTGGACAGGGACACCTTCCAGCAGACCAGAGTGCTCCAAGCACTGTCCAGCCTCACCTTGAATACTTTCAGACATGGAAAATCCATCATAGCCACTCTCACAGCCGTGAAGCTTTGCCAGAGAAGGCTGGAGCCAGAGCAGAGGCCACACCAAGCCACAGATGATCAGACACCAAGCTGTTTATTGAAACCTTTCAGAACCCTGTGCAAGTGCCAGAGCTGCAGCACTGCCACCAGTTACTCATCCCAGAGTCAGGCAGCTCGTGACATGACCCCAACTGTCCCTTGGTCTTTCTGCCTTCCTGAGGTCTCTGAAAGGCAGAATCCCTTGTGCCATTCCTTGGGTTGATGAAGCTGGGGAAGGGGGATGGCTTTGGCCATTGATATGTGGCTAAACCTTCTGCAGCCCCTCTGGGAAGCTGCTGTAAATTCCTGCTTGGTGATGGGAAGTGTTCCAGTCCAGTCCAAGGGTCCCAAGGAGGGCTGGGCTCTGCTCAGGCTCATGAGACCTGCAGTAAAGCAGGCAGACTGGGAGAGATTGCCCAGGCAGGGGAGCACCCAGCTGGGCAAGAAAACCTGGTATGAGCTGGGGCAGCAGAGCCCAGCCCTGCTGCTGTCCCCTCTGTGGGAATGGCACAGCTCTGACACAGCGTGCTGGGGAGAGGCTCCCATACACATTTCCCAAGAGTAAACTCACTGGAGACACAGAACACGGCAGCTGTTGGTGCTGCACTACATCACCTTTGTTTTTTGAACCTTACATCTCTCCTGCCAGCAAAGAGCTGTTACCTTGTCATATTAACAGAGAACTACTTCTTACTCTGTTCCTTTTTTATCTCTGTAGTGAAGTGCAGTTGTAGCTTGGCACTGACAGAGCTGTATCAACAGGTCCTGCCTTAGCACCCAAAATAACTGCAGCCAAAGATTTCTGTATGTGGAAATGCTTGTTGTTTTTCAGGTAAAGCATACCAAAATTTTGCTTTTGATTTTTATTTTATTCAGGTCTCCAACAGCTCAGTTGAAAGTAGAAAGGTATCTTCCGAAAATACATGTGTAGTATCCTTGAGGCCATGAATATTCAGAGAAGAAAAAGAGCATTCTAAAATACACCCATCTCTAATCCAGCCTTTTCCACTGTTGCCATCTTAAGCCCTTGTGGTACCAGTAGAATTCAGCATTATGCTGGTCAATAATTCAAGTCCCTGTAAGAAATGGGAATATTTATGTGTGACTAAATGCATGGAGAATTATGATAAACAATTTGGCAAGGCAAAGGCAATTCTTCCCAGGAGCTCTAATTCTCCTGTAAAAGGCACTGAAGTCACAAGCTGCTGGGACCCTGTTGTCACTGCACGAGGCCGTGGTCACACGGCACAGGGCTTATCAGTGGTGAAAAGGCTCTTGCAAGCAGTTTCCTGATAGAGATCTGCTACCTCTGCTTCCTCAGGGAGATTGCCCAGACTCTGTGGTCAAAGCTGCCCTTTCATTTCCCTGCTGCAGGCAGCAGCTTCAGCCGGGGCTGGAGCAGCCGCTGCTTTTGGGAGGGGGCACTCAGCATCCACGCCCGGGCTCTGCAGGAGGGACATCCCTGCCCAGTGCTGCCATTCGAGTGTAACATCCAAGGTGTGCAGCTCAAGTCCATGTTTAAGCCTTGCCCATGGGACGGGTTGCAGCCCTTTGCCCTGCACTCCCCAGGCCCCCAAAGAAGTGCTTGTGCACACAGCTCCCCGGGAAAAGCAACAGGAGCCGTTTGTTCTGCTGGGCTCTTTCCATAGCTTTGATCCTGTGCTAAATCCAGGGTGGCCCAGACTCCTCTTGGGCCCATCCCACCTGTGCACACCGTGCTGAAGCTGAAGCTGCCAGAACCAGATCATTAATTACACTCCCCCCGATTCAGAGGAAAGCTAAATATGTAATAATTCATGTGCATCAGTCACCTCCCTTTCTCCATATGTTATTGTTCCTCTCTGCCCCATTTTCTTCCATTTCCCCCCATTCTCTCCTTCCCCAGGGATGAGGATGCCCCACCCTGCACTCCTGGGAGCTGTGGCTCCACCATCCAGCTCGGTCCCACCATCTCCTCTTCCACCACACGGGCACAGCTCTCTTCACGGCCGGGTTCTCTGCCTTTGGTGCAGCTGGAGTTGCAGTTTGGTTGTGACCTGACCCCAGACATGCAGGTCCGTGGCCTCCTCAGGGTCTGCCCCACAGGAAACACAAGCTGTGGGGAGGGAAAACTGAAACGCAGCAGTGCTTTAAAACTTTAAAAATTTTAACATTCCCAGATCCAGATGACCTCTGTTGCAGTTATTCAGATTTTACATTTCTGGTCTGTGCCATCAGCATAGGTTGAACTTTACCGAAACATTACTGGGCAAGAAGTTTGTTTCTTTTTAAAGATTATCAAGGCTTTGGAGATTTTGGTACAGAATATGATTTGTGGGTAAAATACATGATGTTCACATGCAAAAGAAATAAAGCCAAGAAAACCAGTGTTTATAATCACCCACTGGATTTAAATAAATTGATTTAATGTGTTTCTGAGAGGAAGGAGGAAAAGCAACACAAGAATTCTTGTCACACGATTTCCATCTGAAATCTAACACAATTACTGCAGCAGGATTCAGTTACCAAAGGCAAAAAAAGAAGGGAAATCAGGAGTCAATTGAGTTGCTGCAAAATTTAATATCTTGCTGTCATCTTTGTTCTTGGTAGAGAGTTGCTGTAGCAACAGACCAAAAAAAGAACTTGCACAAGAGGAGGAGCTTGCTGCTCTTTTAACAACATCTCTTTACCCTCCCTGAATTGCTGTTCGTGGCCAATGAATCCCGAGGTATCAATGGCTATGGACACAGGACAGAGCCTGCAGGTACCACACCTGTCACACACACGGTGCTGTTCTCAGCTCCTCTCTGCAGGTCACATGGTGGCCACTCTTTTCTGCAGAACTGAGCCCGTTCTGATCACATGCCAGATCCATCTATTCCTTGATCCACTTCCATCTCTGGGGGCTCTGCACCCTGTGGATCAGCACTGCGTGGGATTGTGCAGCTATAAATAAGAGACAGCTTTCCCCAGCACTGCCTTTGTGGCCGATGCTGACAGCACAGGAGGGACAGGCTGTGGGGCAGCAGAAGGCAGCAGCTCCAGGGTGATGATGCCAGCAGCCTCAGGTCCTGCACAGAGCAGAGCCTGGGAGCTGTGCAGCTGCTCATGCTGAAGCAAAGGAAGCTCCAGCATCAGTGCTGCCTGGGCTGTCAGTGCTTTCCAATAGTTGGGTTCCTGCTGTTTGTTGTTCCCAATTAATTTAGTCACACACGATCTCCAATTCTCCATCTGCAGTGTGAAACCCACTAACAGCAATTTTAGGCATTTTGGGATGCAGAACTCCTAAGTACAGGTCGGAAAGCAGCTGCAGGAGCTTTCCCTGTGTGCCCTGTGGAAGGGCCAGCAGGAGCAGCAAGTTCATGGCCCTGAACGTCCCTGGCCCAATACAGGGTCCCTGCACATCACAGCGTGTCTCCCTGATGTGGTGCAGGGCTGGATTTGCCAGCAGGGCACAGAGCTGAGGGCCAGCCCCCGTTCCCACCTGTACTCTCCAGGCCCGGCATTTCCAGCAGAGCCCTGAGCCCTCGGCAGCAGCGAGGGCAGGAGGGCAGGTGGGTGGGCACGGGGCACCCTGGGACCAAGCTGGTCTGGGACACCAAGGTCTTGCCCACCTCCCACGTCTGTAAGTGGAGCTGGCATTCCTGCTTCCCTCTGCGGGCACTTTCATGGCTGCTGATAGAAAGGAACATCCCTTGTGTGCAGACTGGATGGCCCTGCCGTCCTGCCCTTGTGAAGGGGCACCACCAACCTGTTGCAGAGACTCAGCCTGCTTTGATTTCTTTTAAGCTTCACTCTGTTGCTCCCCTCTCCAGCACGTCCATCTGTCTGGGTATCCCCTGTTGCCAGGGAAGCAGACCCCAAGGGCACACAGCCCTCTGTCCCCTCCAGAGCCAGCCCTGGTGCCATCACCAAATCTGCAGCGAGGGCACTGCCTGCCTGGACCTGCTGGGGCAATGGCTGGAGCCCTCCTTGTGTCGTGCTGTGCATTTTTGCTCAAATTACTCAGGTCTGTTGTACTTGAGGAAAATGATCCAGTACCTGCAGCTGGAGCCAGGGGCAGGGGCCCATCCCATTGCCTTTGTTCAGTGCCAGCAGCCCCTGCAGTCCTGCACTGCCGGGGGCTTCCAGCGGGACAGGGGACAGGAGAAAAGGAAAAGCCTGGGAAACTGAGCTGGCACTGTGTGCTCACACAAAGCACTATTGTTCCCTGGCTCAGAGATGCAGTTTAGTAGGGCAGGCTGTCCTCCCCAGCAGCCCCGGGCAGCACACAGCCCCAAGGGAAGCTGCATGTGGGGCCTCTGTCTGAACTGACAGCGATTGATGAGGGAAAAGGGGCCAAATGGAAAACACAGCTTTGAGGGAGAATTCAGCTCTCTCATTAGAGCTGAATACAGCTGGCCAAAGGGGCCTTTTCCTGGAGAAGCCCCAGGCTCCAGCCACATTCACAACTTCATTACAAATTCCAGCATGAAAGTGCTGTTTCCTGAAAGAGTGGAAAGTTTTGGGGTGTTTTTAAGTGCCCCTTCACACTGGTATATCAGTGGCACAGAGACCCAGTGACCTGGCCTGTGCACACAGCACACCAAGACACCGCGGGCTGATTTTGTTATCTGAGCTCTCAGACACGTATCAGCAGCCCAGCCAGAGGGATTTTTTAGCTTTTCTCAGGAACTAGGGTTAGGTACACTGAAATGGGTTCAGGGCATTATTCATCACTGTCCATCCCATGGATTATTTACCACTGGGCACAAACAAGGAAACACCAGCACTTCACACACAAGTTGCTTCCCAGGCTCTTGGCTTCAGCACTAATTTAGCAGGCAGGATTTTCTGATTTCCTCCACCAACTCAACTGAATGCAAAGTAGGTTGGGACAATGGCAGCTGTAGGAGTTGACGGGCTGGAGAGGAGGGGAATGGTCTGTGTGCTCAAGGAGCAGCTGATCCTCCCTCCTCAGCACAGTCAGGGTTACTGTGCACCAGCAGTGCCAGCTGTGCCAGCTCTGGGGCACAGCCCTGCAGGGAGGGAGCTGTGCTGATGGAGATGGACCTGCCCTGCAGAAGGAGCTCCCCTGCAGAAGGAAAAAGCTGCCCTGCTGTTTACTGGAGCAGCATCACTCAAACCTTCCCAGAACAGCTGAAGCAGCACAAGCACTGTGCTGACATGAGCTGTGTCAGCACGTCTGGACCTGGCCAAGCCCCTCCTGGATCTGCAGAGAGTTTGGGCTGCAGTGAGGTGCCCCCATGGCCAAGCCAGGCCCTGCCTCAGCTGTAGGACAGGGATTCCTGCAGCTCCCAGGGATTCCTGAACCTTCCCTGGCTGCCCTGCATGGAGTGAGTCTGGCAGCACCCCCTCCAATCTGTACCACGGGGATGAAACAGCAGCCTGGGGCAGGCAGGGAAGGTTGGAGCACCACAGCATCTCAGCCTGGCTGTGCCTGTAGGACACAGAGAGACTCCCAGAGTGAGGCAAGGACAGCAATCCACTTCTATGGCACGTTTCTAAAGCTGTTTTCTTTCCTCTATGACCAGCATCACTGTGCTCTGGGTTGGACAGTTTGTGTGCACAGTGAATCTAATTTGATTTTTATCCTTTTTGTCTCCCTCTATTTTGCACACTACATTAGGCTTTTGTTCCAAGGCAGTTAAAGCAGATTTGCTGTGTGCTTTGAGCTGCCCTGCAGTGCTGGCAGAGCCTCAGAGCACAGAGGAGTGTCACGTAACAGAAATGCTATCGATAAGGGGGAGGCTCACAGAGCAGGGAGGCCCAGAACACCACAATTCTCAACAACAGCAGTAAAACCAACTGTGTGTGAGCAGGTCCCTCCAGCTGGAGAACTGCACCCTGCAATGACAGCACTGTGGCCACTGGAGCTGCAGCCATGGGGGGAGAATTGTCCGGGAGGCTCCAAGAGCTTCAAGAGAAATAGCAGCCCTGCTATTGTTCAGCTACACCCTGATGTTTGATTTCTCTTTCCCCCCTTTCTGAGCTCATGCTGTGCTGGCTGTGCTGCTCTCACAGCCCTGTGAAATGTGGAGGTGGCAGAGCAGCAGCTGTTGGTGGCCCAAGGTCTGCCCAGCAGAGCTGAGTACCCAACCTCCCCTGATGGGATGGGCCAGCTCCTCCTGAGATGCCACTCAATGAGCTGCATGTCAATCCTTCCCTTTAGGCAGGATCAGGAATGTCCCAGCATGCTCTAAGTACAGCCACAACTGCTTTCCAGAAAAAAAAGCTGCACTAATTTGTGTTGGCACTGATTTGGCACTGGTTTCTTATATGCCAATCATGATACATTTTCCCTGTCCTCCCCTAAGCACTGCAGTAAGAAAAATCTGGTGGAATATCCATTAGTTATTACTTAAATATATACAGATCCATAGATGCTTAAATGTACTTAGATTCAAATGCCTTGAGGAGGAAATGAGGACAAAAGCTACGTTGCCAAGACAATAAAAAATACATTGTATGAGACAATCTACTGGTTTAACAATACTAGAAAATACTTTTTAAATTACTGTGGACTTCTAATACCTGTGAGATTCAGTCTGAAGGAAAAAGCCCACCCTCCTAACATGAGAACAGTGACACTGCAAGGAGGGGAAAGCTGAGGCAGAACTGTGGTGATCAGACAGCCAGGACAGGAGCAAAGCTGAGGCACAGCCCGAGGTGCACCTGAGCAAACCCTGAGCTGGGCTGAGCTCAGCCAGGCTGGCTGAGCCAATAGACAGCCACGGTGGCTTCATGCTGGGCTTCAGCAGCCCGTGCTGACAGCACTGCTGCCTCCCAGCCTCCTCTGAATCCTCACCCTGCTCTGAATCTTCACCCTCCTCTGAATCCTTTCCCTCCTCTGAATCCTCTCCCTCCTCTGAATCCTCTCCCTCCTCTGAATCCTCTCCCTCCTCTGAATCCTCTCCCTCCTCTGAATCCTCTCCCTCCTCTGAATCCTCTCCCTCCTCTGAATCCTCTCCATCCTCTCTTCCCACAGCACTGTGGGCAGCTCAGCACTCAGCTCTCCGTGCTGCTCTGGCTGTCCCTGACCCTGCCAAAATTGGCTGCCTCTTGTAACTCGTGCGAGTGAAAGGACATCTGCTATGGGGAGTGGGGATGTGCCTGGTGTGGGTTCCTGAGGCACAGACTGCTCAGGAGCACACTGCTCCAGAGGGGAAAACTTCATATCCTGAGGGGTCTCCAAAAACACAGCAGGAATGAAGGCATTGACCTGAAAACACCAAGCAAAAGCTTGTCAGTCATCTCCAAGGGCAGAGCAGAAGCACAGCCCACGTTTGGGGTTTCACCTTCTCAAAGAGCCAGATGGGCCCTTTTGTTCCTTTCACTGCCAGGAGACAAAGCAGCGACCCTGGCTCCCTGCAGCAGTGACCCTGACACCCTGCAGTGACCCTGACACCCTGCAGTGACCCCGGGACACCCTGCAGTGACCCTGACACCCTGCAGTGACCCTGACACCCTGCAATGACCCCGGGACACCCTGCAGTGACCCTGGCTCCCTGCAGCAGTGACCCTGACACCCTGCAGTGACCCTGACACCCTGCAATGACCCCAGGACACCCTGCAGTGACCCTGGCTCCCTGCAGCAGTGACCCTGACACCCTGCAGTGACCCTGACACCCTCCAGTGACCCCGGGACACCCTGCAGTGACCCCGGGACACCCTGCAGTGACCCTGACACCCTGCAGTGACCCTGACACCCTGCAGTGACCCCGGGACACCCTGCAGTGACCCTGACACCCTGCAGTGACCACGGGACACCCTGCAGTGACCCCGGGACACCCTGCAGTGACCCTGACACCCTGCAGTGACCCCAGGACACCCTGCAGTGACCCCGGGACACCCTGCAGTGACCCTGACACCCTGCAGTGACCCCGGGACACCCTGCAGTGACCCTGACACCCTCCAGTGACCCCGGGACACCCTGCAGTGACCCCAGGACTCCCTGCAGTGACCCCGGGACACCCTGCAGTGACCCTGACACCCTGCAGTGACCCCGGGACACCCTGCAATGACCCCAGGACACCCTGCAGTGACTCTGGCACTCCCTGCAGTGACCCCAGCACTCTCTGCAGTGACCCCAGCACTCCCTGCAGTGACCCCAGCACTCCCTGCAGTGATCCCAGCACTCCCCGCAGTGACCCCAGTACTCCCTGCAGTGACCCCAGTACTCCCTGCAGTGACCCCAGCACTCCCTGCAGTGACCCCAGGACACCCTGCAGTGACCCCAGTACTCCCTGCAGTGACCCCAGCACTCCCTGCAGTGACCCCAGCACTCTCTGCAGTGACCCCAGCAGTCCCTGCAGTGATCCCAGCACTCCCTGCAGTGACTCTGGCACTCCCTGCAGTGACCCCAGCACTCCCTGCAGTGACCCCAGGACTCCCTGCAGTGACCCCAGCAGTCCCTGCAGTGATCCCAGCAGTCCCTGCAGGACTCCAGAGGCTCCAGAGGGCCCTGGCTGTGCAGCTCTCAGGGGTGTGACTCCTGCCAGCTCTCACAGCCTCTCTGCAGAGAGGACATGACCCTGCATTCCTGCTCCAAAGCACTGGCACTGCAGGGATGCAGCTGCATCCAGCAGCTCCCAGATCAGAGGAGCAGAGAAAAACACATGTGTAAAACAGGAACTCAGCCGAGCTGTGCCAGCTGTCCTCGTGCCCAGAATTGCTGCAAAACACTGTCAGATCTAACTGGCAACCTCAACTGAAATACAAACAGCACAGCCTGCTTACTCCCTGGGACTCACAGCCAGTACTTGTATGAGAGGCAATGTTGTGGGGGATTTTAATTTGAAATAAAGGCTGAAGTGACCTTTTATTTCAGGTTTTAATTAAGCTCCCCTGCCTCGAAGCTGCAGAGAAAAATCCTGAAAAATATAATCCAAGAGGATGGTAAAGTCTCAAATGTCAAAGGTGAGCAAAATCCTGAGTTGATGTTGTTTTAATTGTAAGTTTGTTAGTCCAAAGGACACAGCTTCCCCAATGCTCACAGTCTATCTTTCTGCAGGACACATCAAATGCCAGACAAGTCATAGATATAAGCCTGCATTTCATCTTATCACAAATGCTGATTTACCTGCATTCAGGATATTATTTTTCCATCCTTTCACTCCCTCAACTCAAAAGAGCTACTTGCAGAGCTCTTGTCAGTCTCTGGCTGAAGGTCTGGATCCCCATTCTTTACAAAGTGTCCCAAACCTCCTGTTCCCAGGCAGTGTCACCTGGGCTCCATGTGATCTCCAGCATGCTCATCTCAGGTTTGCTCACCTCCTTCCCTTTCTATCTGGGTTTGGCTAGTTTGTCCCCAGGCAGATGTGCAGACAGCCCAGAAATATTTACAGAGAAAGGCTGGCAGTGGTGCCCAGCATTAAGAGCTCCTTCCTTTGTGCTGGATTGAGGGAAGCAGTGCTGGAGGAGGCTGCAGTCCTGCCCAGGCACCATCCAGGCACTTCTGTCTCCTGTTTCTCCTTGGCATCCCTCCCGTGTCCTCTTGCACTCCTGCTCTGGGTTCTTCCAGGAGCTGTTTCATTGGCAGTGTGTGAACTCCAGGCCTTGGCATGGTGTTAGGAGGAGGAAATTGAGCTGACACCAGCAGCAGAGCGTGCTGCAGCCTCACGGGGAAGCTGCTGCATGCACAGGGAGCTGGGCCAGAGCAGAGGGAGCCCCATTTCCTGAGCAAACCACCCACAAGGTCACTGTTTCATAATCAGCTTGAGCAAGACCACGGGGGAGCAGCATGAAACACTCCTGCAAATGCTTCAAAACTGCGACAGAAACTCAGCACCAACACTGCCAGATCTTTGCTCTGACATATTTCACACGAAACTGAATCCCACTAATCCACAAATGGGTTGCTGTGTGAGTGTGGCTCAGGGTGCTGCAGGGGGATGAGTTGTTGCTCCCTCTTCCCCCAGCCGTCACTCCTCATCCAAAACAGCTCCAGTTCACAGCACATCCAGGTCAAAAAGAAGAACCAGGTCAGCAGAGACAGTGACTGACACCTCCACACTCTCCTATGACATGAAACACTGGGAAATCGCCAGGTAAGGAAAACCAAGAATCTGGGACAACTGGCACCTCCCTAACGCTCACTTCCACCTCCTGTTTACCCCACAAGATAAGGCACAAGTGATTGAGCTGATTGAACACTGTCATCCCCATGCAGGAGCCACACAGCACACACTGCTGCTGCCCTGGAGGCTGTTCCACAGCCCTCACACACACCACACCTGGCACATCACAGCAGGGCTGGTGCCAAGGCCCACAGGAGCAGTGAATACACAGAGGGGATGGGTCCAGTGCTGTGGAGGGAGTCCCATCCCTTCCAACCCAAAACCTTACAGGTCGGAATTTGGGTGAGTGACTCATGTCAGTGCTTAAGTTGGATTCATTCCAACAAAGGGCTATCTTCCCCTGCTATGAAATGAGTTAGAAGATCATCGTGCTTCAGAATTCCAAAATTACAAGCCTTGGTTCTCTGACTTCACTGTTTTGCAGCTCAGTCAAATCCCTGTCCCTGCTGAAGGGATTCCCTCCAGCCCAGGGCGAGGCACGCTGGAGAGGCAGCTCTGGGGAGCAGGACAACCCAGGCAGAGGATTGGCATCCACAGCCCAGGAGACTGACAATCCTCAAATTATTGCCATGGCTGCAAGTGTTTCATATGAGCCACATTTGACAATAATGTCTACATGTAGTCATGGATATAGAACAAACAAATCACTAACTTGCAGAAAAACAGTGAGAAAATTTAAACCTGGAGTTCGTTCTGGATTCTGCTCTCTGCAGAGTTGCACAACATTCCCAGTTTCACTTTAAAATATCTCTGTGATTTAATGCCAAAGAGCTGGGTTTCAAGTGAAGCCTGGATTCCCCACGGCTGATTGAGTTTAACGCTGTCTGTCCCCTCAGCCTCTGAAAAACCCAGTGCTGCAGAATCTCTTAAGGAATCAGTCAGATATCTGCTGAGACAGAACATTCATCACAGCACAGTAATACCCAGAAAGTCACATGTGAAGCAGGACGTGCAGGGGGTTGTCTCTGGCCCAGAGGAGCATGTAACTGCAGGAAGAATTCGTACAGATCAGTGGTGCTTCACAAGACCCTGCCGGGGACTGCGGGTTTGGAATGGAAACAATTATCAAATCTGAGTTTTCATCTTACTGACATCATCCTTTTAAAATTATTTAGGATGAAAGTGTAGCAGTAAGCAGACGCGTTATCCAGGATTACTCCTTTTCCTATAGAGGAGGGGCTGTCCACTGGCAGCAGTATGAAACATTTACAATTCCCTGTGAGTCCCCTGTGAGCTGTGCAAGCCCTGAGGCCGGAGGAGATGCTGGCTTTGGCAGGACAGGGAGCAGGAAATGCAGAGTTTGCACTTTGCCTCTTCTCACCTTGATGCTTCCTTCACAGCAGAAGATGGACCTGCAAGCAGGCACAGATGGGTGCAGCTCGATCTTGCACTGCACACCCTGGAGCTGGTTTGTGTTTGTGTGTTTGTGTGCAGTGTGTGCAGTGTTTGTGTTTGTGTGTTTGTGTGCAGTGTTTGTGTGTTTGTGTGCAGTGTGTGCAGTGTTTGTGTTTGTGTGTTTGTGTGCAGTGTTTGTGTGTTTGTGTGCAGTGTTTGTGTGTTTGTGTGCAGTGTGTGCAGTGTTTGTGTTTGTGTGTTTGTGTGCAGTGTTTGTGTGTTTGTGTGCAGTGTGTGCAGTGTTTGTGTTTGTGTGCAGTGTTGTGTGTTTGTGTGTTGTGTGTTTGTGTGTTTGTGTGCAGTGTTTGTGTTTGTGTGTTTGTGTGCAGTGTGTGCAGTGTTTGTGTTTGTGTGTTTGTGTGCAGTGTTTGTGTGTTTGTGTGTTTGTGTGCAGTGTTTGTGTTTGTGTGCAGTGTTTGTGTTTGTGTGTTTGTGTGCAGTGTTTGTGTGTTTGTGTGCAGTGTTTGTGTTTGTGCGTTTGTGTGTTTGTGTTTGTGTGTTTGTGTGCAGTGTTTGTGTGTTTGTGTTTGTGTTTGTGTGTTTGTGTGCAGTGTTTGTGTTTGTGTGTTTGTGTGTTTGTGTGTTTGTGTTTGTGTGTTTGTGTGCAGTGTTTGTGTTTGTGTGTTTGTGTGCAGTGTCTGTGTGCATTGTCACACAGTCTCACAGAAGACACCCAAGATCCAGCCAGGTCATTCAGGAAAAGCCCCTTGCAGTGACTCACATGCAGATTGCTGTGCACACACTCCCCCAGTCGTGACAGGCGCTCTGAGCAGCTCTCCTGCTCTGAAATCCCAACCGCACGGATAGGTTTGTGCAGAATGGGCTTTAAGGAGGCGATCAAACTGTTTGTTTCACGTGGTAAAACACAGTGCAGGCTTCCCACTTAAAAACATGTTTAAAACAGAACTGAACTTTTACTGGTAGTTCAGACTTTTAAAAATAAAATCCAAACCCCCAAATACGTCTTTTTAAGTATGTGTGTGGCAGTCTTCTTTCAAATATTCCCAACAGAAGGATCTCCATTCAGTAACACAATTTAAGTCTTCTCTGCAGGACATATTTGAAGAGATGAGCTGACAATTCAGCTGAGCTGTCCGCCACAGTATCCAGCTGCAATGCCCGTACAGGTTACATGCAGGCTAAGCAAATTCCCAACACAGTCATTGGCACAAAGGTCACTCCAGTTTCTGCCAAGCTTCTGCTGTTTAAGGAGCTGGGATTCCCCAGTAAATCCAGCAGAGCTCCTGCACTCTACAGGGTTCAGGACACGGTGATGTTCATGCCCAGACACGCAGCACCTCACATGTCACTGTGATCTATTGAGCACTACAACAATTCTGCTTTTCCTCCCACAGCAATGACTCACGACTATCTGGAAATCACCGGCTGGCCAGGAACAAAGGTCTGAACAGCAGCTCTTGTGTACGGGCAAGCTCACTGACAGCTTAGGCTGACTCAGGAGGAAAGAGGTTACAGCACTTGTGTGCCACTGCTTGGAGTGCAGAACCCTGCTTCTAGGGAAAAGAGCCTGAAACGGATTTCTTCTCAGCTCAAAATATCAGCAATAGCAGAAGTGTCAAGCGGTTAATGCATCCTCTGAGCGTGTGGTTTAACACCACAGATGTTGACCCAACGGCAGAGGAGTGAGTGACACATCCTCAAGTCTTCAGAGCAGGGTCACACAGAGGTTAACAGAGGTAAATTAACTGAACTCTTTTGATATTGCAATACACTGTGCATCTTGTACATTCCATCCTAGAGAATAATTAAATTGACTTTATAAGAGGGACAGTTTTTTGGGTGTGGAGGAGAGACTTTATAATTCCATTAGCCTCTGTTCTGGCCCCTAAGTGATACTTGGCAAGTCTGTTAATATGCAAAAGCCTCAATTTGCTCACTAATAAATTAGCTGTTAGGAAAACAAAGCTTCAGATCAAAGGCATTAGTAAAACACAGCTGCAGACTCTGAAGACGCTCAGCAGTGCCCGTGGTAGCTTCCCAAGGCTGTATATTCTTAGCATCAGTGGCATTTTGGACTCGGGTAGGAGCTAATCAGGTGTAACAGAAAAATACAACAATGCACATTGCAGGGCCACAGTGAGATTATATATTCCTAAACTGTGCTTCCAGATCTGTTGAAAATTACTGTAGGGTTTATTCCTTTTCCATTCTTTAAAGTTCATGCCAGCTCCACCAGCACTGTGAGCAATCCCAGTCTCCTGGCTGCCAAAGCAGATTCAAAACCATAAAGTTGTATCCCCGACTGGAAGAGGAAGAAATCCTGAACTGTGCAACCCCTTCCCTTGCCCACACAGGCCACAGGAAGGACCATTAGCCCAGTCTGACTGACCTGCAGTTCACACCACAGGCTGTCTAACCACACTTCATTCACACCTTGCCAGCACCAGTTGAGGTTAAAATCCCATGAAAAAGTCTGAACTGTAAACTGCTTAATATTTGCTTGCTTTTTTGTTTAATTCTGTGTGTAGGAATCTTCTCTTTACTAAGTTGTCCCAAAGTAATCTGGAGTGTCAGGTCAGAAGCAGATGCTGTAGGTCAAAAGGCGATCTGAACAAATCCCCGTGCTAACCCTCACTCCTGCAGTAAATCCCTGGAAGCTCCTGAGCAGCAGTGCGGTAGTGCCCAGTAACTGCAGCAGCAGAGAGCGTGCAGATGGAGTACCAGCGAGGAGGAAGTGGTCCAGCCTTGCCCCCAGTGCCCTGCAAGCAGAACCTCCTTCAAGAGGGCACAGCAGGGAAGAGCCCGGCACCCTCACATGCATCTTTCTCTGAAAAGCTTTCTATACTGCTCACAGCATTTTTACTTTGGAAGGGCAAATTTTTTATTTCATTTCTCTGTGAACATACTGCAATACAAAACTACATTTTTAAAAGCAACCTCTGCCGCCAGGAAGCAGCCTGAAGAACTTTAACCCTTGCAAACTCAAGTGCTGGATGGAATTTATACAATACATGCCTGTCGCTGCAAGACAAACCAGATCAGGTCACACCAAATTAATTCTGCAGTTCTTTAACGAATTCAAACCAAGCAATTTTTCCAGGCAAGGCAGGTGCAGACATAACTTGGCACTGCAGTATTGGAAATTTAATTCTGTAAATTCGTTTATGCCCTAAGAATTAATTAAACCAATTCAAGAAGTTATGGTCTGAGGGTCCGACACGTGCTCCCCGCGGGGCCGTATGGACCGATACCGGGTACCAGCGGTACCGCACGGACCGACACCCGGTACCCAGAACCGATACCCGGTACCGCACGGACCGACACCAGGCACTCAGAACCGATACCCGGTACCGCACGGGCCGGTACCCGGTGCCCGCAGGGCCGCGGCGCCGCCTCCCGCCCGTGCCCAGCAGCGAGCCGAGGGCAGCGGGGGCGGCGCGGCCGGCGCGGAAGCGGAAAGGGCGGGCGGGAGCGCAGCCGGTGCCGGTGCCGGCGCGGGCCGCGGTCGATCCGATCCGATCCGATCCGGCCCGGCCCGGCCCGGCCGTGGGTGGGTGCGGGCGGTGTCCCGCAATGGCGGAGGCGGCCGGCGATGCGGGGCTGGGCCCGGGCCCGGAGCTGGCGGCCGTGATCGGCGCCACCGTGCCCACGGGGTTTGAGCAGACGGCGGCCGAGGAGGTGCGGGAGAAGCTGGGCTCGGCCTCCAGGATCAGCAGGGATCGCGGCAAGATCTACTTCGAGGTGCCGGCCCGGAGCCTGCCTCAGGTCCGTGCGAGCTGCGCGCCCCGCTCCGCCCGCCGCTGTTCCCATGTGGCCCGGGCGGTTCGGTCCGGTGCGGCGCGGTTCAGTCCGGTTCGGTTCGGTCCGGTTCGGTCCGGTGCGGTTCAGTCCGGTTCCGTTCGGTTCGGTTCGGTCCGGTGCGGTTCAGTCTGGTTCCGTTCGGTCCGGTGCGGTTCGGTCCGGTGCGGTTCGGTTCGGTTCGGTGCGGTTCAGTCTGGTTCCGTTCGGTCCGGTCCGGTGCGGTTCGGTCCGGTGCGGTTCGGTCCGGTGCGGTTCGGTTCGGTTCGGTCCGGTTCCGTTCGGTTTGGTCCGGTCCCAGCACTGCCAGCCTGGGTGCAGCAGCTGTGTCCGCCTTTACCGGGGCTCCAGGGGGAGATGAAATGTTAGATGGGGATGTGAAATCAGTGCAAAATAAACTGATAACTCCCATGGGGACTAAAGGTGGAAAACCTCGATGACGAAAGATGGCAAAATTCTAAGGACAGTAAACACGGTCCCCATGGCACACGGTTAGCAATGTGCTTCATCTCTTCCAGGTCCATCGCCTGAGGTCAGTGGATAATTTATTTGTTGTTGTTCAGGAGTTCAAAGACTATCAATTTGAAGAAAAGAAGGTCAGTTACTCCTCCTTTTTCTATCGGTTCTGGGGTTTGGAGTGCTGTTTGGGGTTTTTAATTTAAGACTAGTATAAAAGTACTCTGTTTAACAAGTTTTTAATTTGTGATATTATTCCAGTTCCCTTTTTCTGTCTTGTAAATGGAAGCGTGGCCATGTTGTCTAACATAATTTCTGCAGTTAAATACTTTACATTGGCAAAATCTGGGATAAGAGCTGATGCTATGTTTGTAGGTCACAGACAGGACAGTGAAGTGTCACTTTGGTCACTTGATACAGTGTTAGTTGTCTGTTTTACAAGATAAATGATGAAATTCCGTGGGTCTTGTGATTTTCAGTGTAATTCTGTTTAGTTATGACAAAAACCAGACAAAAACCTGTAAGCTTTGATTAAACATGTAGTGGATAATGTTTATTAAACTACTTTGAGAGACCTCAAAATAAATGATAACTTTTGAAAGGATGGAATAACTTAAAAGCACAACTTTTTCTGTCTTTTAAAGGAAGATGCTCTAAAGCATTTGGAAGATTTGGTTAAAAAGCTGCCCTGGACTGATCCATTGAAAGTTTGGGAGTTGAACAACAGCCTGAAAAAGAAGAAGACAAAACGCAAAAAACACAGTCTGCAGAGTCCTGCAAGCAGAGAGAAGCTGAGTGATGGTGGGGAAGAGGGAGGAGCAGACCAAAATCCCACTGATGGCCAGGAGGACTGTGCCCAAACCCCTGTGGCTGTGGAACCCCCCGGTGGCCAGGATACAGAGGCTCCCCAAGGAGAGACATCCAGGAATGGGGTGGAGGAGGAGGAAGATAATGAGCAGCCGGAGGTGAAGGCTGGAGTGCAGGCGGGTTCTGAGAGTGGCACCAAGGCTGGTGACAGTGAGGCAGGCGCAGGGGAGGCGAAGGTGCTGCGGTTCCGAGTGACCTGCAACAGGGCTGGAGACAAGCACAGCTTCACCTCCAACGAGGCCGCCAGGGACTTCGGGGGAGCTGTGCAGGAGCACTTCCAGTGGAAAGCTGACATGACTAATTTTGATGTGGAGGTATAGTGGTGTGCCTTGGAAATACCTGCGTTTCTGTGGTACAGATTTTTAGTTCTTACTTCTGATGCTTAGAGGTCCCCAAACTGCCTTCCAGAGACTCTGGAACCGAAAACTGGTAATGCTGAAATCAGCCTCCTCTGAAGTGTTCATTTCCCTGGAAACACTGTGTGTGTCCTCTGATGAAAGCACTTGCCTTGCTTTCACCTTCAGTAAATCTTTTCTCTAATGCATTGTGCAATAGCAGTCTAAGTTACCTGGAGATGCTCCAAATGGAAGCTGGTTTTGGGGTGAAGGGGACAGAAGGAGTTAACAATAAGTGTCAGCTGTTTATTTTCTGTCATGGGAGAGCAGGGGCTGGGAAAATACAACCAGCACCCCTGGCCTGTCGGTGGTGAGGAGCCACTGTTTCTGAGGGGCAGAAAGACCTCTAAGCTTTTCTTGCAGGACCTTCCTAATTAATGCAGTCCCCACCATAAATATGTTTTTTATTGCTTCTTTTGCAGATGGTTCACTGTGTCTTGCAGGACTTAGTTGGCTTCTGCCCCAGACTTAGAAACCAAATCTTTTAAGGAGCCAGTGCAATGGTTGTAGCAATTTGAGAAGTCTTGTGCAACGGATTTGGTGTGAATGAGAGTGTGTGAATGCTCACCTGAATTCTGTCCTATTAAAAAGCTTTTCCAAGAAGAAAAGCTTTTTTACATGTCATTCCTGGATTTTAAACTACCATCTAAGATTCCTGTGAATATTTACTAGGCATTCTGTGGAAAGATTCTATTACTCCTGAAATTCACTTCAGGTTTTTTCTTTAGGTTCTTCTGAATATTCACAACAATGAAGTGGTGGTGGGGATTGCTTTAACTGAAGAGAGTCTCCACAGAAGGAACATCACACACTTCGGGCCCACAACGCTGCGTTCCACTCTGGCTTATGGCATGCTCAGGTCAGGGCACTTAGCTTGTATTATGCTCAGTTAAAAAGTCATTTTGTTTCCAAAATTAGACCTTGTATCTCCCCCACTGCTTCCTCAGAAGCCATTTCTGTTAATTCTTAAAGAAAAACAAATTAAAAAACCCTAGAGTTGCTGACGCCATGTGCCTTGTAATAACAGTGGGTGTTTCCCAGCCAAGGAAAGAAAACATTTGCAGTATTAGCCAAGTTTCAAATTAGTGTACCACATTCTTGAAAGAATTTCACTGCATTGCTGGTTATAAAATAGTAATTAACTAGTGGAAAAAATACTCACATAAAGTTTTTTGTTAGAAGCGTAGAATCAGAATGATTAAAATAGTTCACTTTCCCTTATTTGCAGAAATTCATGTTTTTAAGACATTTCTCACCATATCTTTTCTTCTTTTCCTCAGACTCTGTGATCCCCAGCCCACAGATATCATAGTTGACCCCATGTGTGGTACAGGTGCGATACCAATAGAGGTGATTCTTCCTTGATTTTTTTAGACTTAATTAAACTTGGCTGTATCTTCAGCTGACTAGTACGTGTAAGTCTTCTTGGTAATGACTGAAGAGTAAGCTCCAATCTCACCAATTTTTTAATAGATGCAAATACACTTTTTTTAAATGACCTCATTTTCCTTCCATGGACATAGCAGGAAGAGACTAGATCCAAAAGTATTTTGATCTTTAAAGTGCAAAATACAGCTATCTACAGAATTCTAAATTTCCTGCCATCCACTTGCAGTTGCTTTGTTGTATTGTCTTTTTTGAGAAATTATTCTGGTTTTTTTTTTCATTCAAGCAGTGTTGATGTTAATGTTGTTTATTATCATTTCCCCCCCCAGGGAGCTGCAGAATGGCCCAACTGCTACCACATTGCAGGGGATAACAGCCCTCAGGCAGTGAAGAGAGCAGCTAACAACATCTGCTCCTTACTGAGGAAAAACGAGAGTAAGGACAGGTGAGAGGAGCCTGAGGGATTTACCTTTCCTGCAGTGTTGTATGGACACAAATCCACTTTGCATTGATGCTTTCGAGTGTCTGGTTCATACTTTCTTGTTTATTTTATTGCCAACGTTCTAGACCTCCCCAGTGTAAAACCTTCTGAGTGCTCATGTGTGAGGGAACTGCCTTTGCTCTTGCAGCAGCACTGCCCTGGGCGTCCCCTTGGACGTCATCCAGTGGGACATCTGCAACCTGCCCCTGCGGACAGGCTCTGTGGACATCGTGGTGACAGACATGCCCTTTGGGAAGAGGTGAGCTGTGCTGGGAGGGGGCTCAGGTGGGCTGAGCTGTGCTCAGGTGGGCTGAGCTGTGCTGGGAGGGGGCTCAGGTGAGCTGAGGTGTGCTGGGAAGGTGCTGAGCTGTGCTGGGAGGCTGCTGTGCCTCGCTGCCGTGGCTGCACATGCTCTCCTGGGCCAGGGCTGGCTTCTCCCCAGCTAGGCACTTAACTGGGCCTGGTGGGGAAGGAGTCAGGAGCCCTACGTTAAAAATGAGCTTGAAAGTAACTGTGGTCCTGAAAGGAGCAGAGTGATGTGTGAGACACCAACAACACTGAACTGCTGCCAGGGATCACAGTGGGGATCTGAACGTGTCTTGCAGGATAGGGTCGAAGAAGAAGAACTGGGATCTCTACCCAGCCTGCCTGATGGAGATGGGCCGGATCTGCACCCCAGGGACAGGCAGGGCCGTGCTGCTTACCCAGGACAAGAAATGCTTTGCCAAGGTTTGTTCTGTGAGAGAAAATCAAACCTGTTTACACTTGAAAATACATTGAGGGGAAAATTGTCATCATTACAAAAGCTACTCCATTTATAGAGCAATAATTAGTAGCGCTTAAATTCAGTTTTGGACCTGAAAAGTCCTTAGATGTTGCCATCAGATGTGATATAGAATAATAAAGTCTAATGTTGTTGTGTTAGTGGCACCGTGGCTGTTTTTGGCTTGCAGGCCCTGTCCCGTGTGGGGCACATCTGGCGCAGAGCTCAGACGGTGTGGGTGAACGTGGGGGGGCTGCACGCTGCCGTGTACCTGCTGAGGCGCACCGGGGACAGAACGCCCTTCTGCTAACTGCTGCAAGAGCACTCAGAAACACAGGACACACCGCCAGCCTGCAGCCGGCTGGGAACGCAGGCACCCGAGAGCATGGGTCTGTCACTTTCAAAACCAAACAACCTGTGGAGAAATTGTCACACAAATATTAAACCAGGGATCAGCTTGACAGCTACCAGTTCTACTGTGTGTTCTGAAACCTTATTATTTAAATCACCTCTGCTCCCTTCCACTCAAACTGAAATTCATTAGTGGAATTAGTAATTCTTTCCTTGGCTTGAATCTTCTCTTGTATTTTTCAGTTAAACATTTATTTCTTCTGCTTACAGTAGAAAACATGTTGAGGCAGCTCTGGGGGTAGCAGTTTATTTATTTACCAAGCTGTATCTTCAAATGACTAACAGTACTACTCAGACAGTCACCTTAAAGGGTTCAGAGGTAGTTACATCTCTAATGTAGTTTTCTAATTTATACCATTGCTCAAATGTAAACTAATAATAAACCACTATCTGGTTTTTGTGGTCTGATAAGCAAATTCCAGTTGGCAAACATGGAAGTATGCTGTGCTACTGGTTCTCTTGCCTGTTACCTCATCTTAAGACTAATTACCAGTAAATGTCTGATCTGTATTTTAGTGTTCCATTGCCATGGGTAAGGGGATAACACACAGCCTTAGAAAACAGACTGTAGTTACTATTTGAGAACAGAGATTCTTTTAGCAGTTATATTAAACAGTTCATGGTTTCGGTGTCTACCATGGATACATCAAGGTGGTAATTTGAATTTCTTAGGTAATTTACCTACCACAGTTATATTGCCACAGTATTCACAAAAATATTGTTGCAAATGTTTTTTTCTTCTGTGACCATACTATGATTTCTCAGGCGTCTTACTGTGCTCATCAGAGGCTGAAAACACATTGCTGGTTTGCCCTTTCCATTACAATGTGTTCATGCTCAGTATGTGTAACTGTTCAGAGGTGAATTAACAAGTATTAAAGTTTTAGAAGTTTTGCATAAAGATACGTGTCTTAATTGTGTTCCTTTTCTGGTTCATGTCCAGATTTTCCAATGTCTAGTTAATTTTTCTCAAATATTACTGTTTTCATGTGTGTGTGAAAAGATAATACAGTGTTTGGGAATCTACAGCTGAAGGATAAAGGCACGTTTTGGCACCCGGAGATCGGAAGGAACTGGCAGCTTGACTGTTACTGGCTGAGGAAGAATTGTTGTGGCAGTCCTGGAGAGCCCAGTGCCTTAGTCACGAGAGCTGCGAAATGAGGCGGCGGGGCGATAAGACATGACAAAGAGCCGATAAAGAGTTGACAGCTCTAAGCGCCGATGGGCATGCCAAACGCCCGTTGCAGTTTTCCGTCCAATTGTTAAAAGGGTTCGGCGGGTGCCGGTGCGAGCGCCCCTCACGGCAGGCCCGGCCCCTCACGGGGATCGCACCCGGCCCCTCACGGGGATCGCGCCCCGCCCCTGCAGGGCCGCGCGCCGCCGCCAGGGGGCGGTGCCCATCGAGGGGCGGTGCCCACCGAGGGGGCGGTGCTTCTCTGCCCTGCCCCTGGCGCATGCGCGCGGCCGGCCCGGGGCGGGCGCGGGGCTGCGATGTCGCCGCCAGGCCCGGAGCGCCCCGCTGGGGCCGGGCCCGTGCTGCGCTCTGTCAATACGCGGGAGCTCTCCGAGGTCGTGTTCAACAACCACAGCCCCCGCTGCGTGCTGCCCGTCTGGCTGGACTTCGAGGGCCAGCCGCGCCGCTACCCGGTCCTGCAGCCGCGCAGCGGGCGCCTCATGCACAGTTACCGGGGTGAGTGCGCCGGGACGGGCCGGGCTGGGGCGTCGCGGGGCCCGGGTGGGTGAGCTGGTGGCGGTGGAATTTACCCTTTTGCTTTCCCCGTCTCCCCGTCCCCCCTATTTCCTTTCTCTTCCCTTTTTCCTTCTTCCACTTTTACCTTTCCCTTCATTTTTCCTTTTTCTCTCTCCATTTCCTTTGCTCTTGCTCTTTCTTTTCCTTGTCCCCTCTCTTTTCCCCATTTACTTTTCCTTTTTCCTTTTCCCCTTTTTCCTTTCCCCTCGCCATTCAGTGACTGGGGCCATGGTAGTGGCTGCACACAGAGCTAAGCTGGAGAGCTTGGTCCCTTGTGAGCAGATGCCCTTCAGAGCCACTCATTAAAAAGTGCCGCAATTGGTGCATCCCCACCTTGTTCCCTGCCAGGGCACCTGTGGCTGTTCCGGGATGCCGGGACCAACGACGGGCTGCTCGTCAATCAGCAGGAGCTGTTTGTGGCAGCCCCCAATGTGACCAAAGCTGACATCACACTGCCAGGTAAGGGGTAGGACCACGTGTGCCCTAAGGAATTCTGAACTTGGCCTCTTTGGACCTGTTAGCATTAGTGAGAAATCAGATCCTCAGGTAATTAAACCTTCTTAGATACTGGAAGAGATGGTGAGAGTTGTAGGTAGAGCTGTTGAATTGGGTGGAACTAGTGGCAGACCTCTCCTTTGAAGGGGTCTCTGAGGGGTTTTCGTAGGTGCCTCATGGCAGGAACCACATCTGCCTCCTGTCTGGAGAGCTCAGCCTGTCGTGGGTCACTGCTGCGGGCTGTGCTCTGTGTTCACATACTCAGAGCAGCATCGGGGGCTCTGCAGCAGCATCTGAGAGCCCTCGTGACAGGGCTGTGTCGTGTTTGTGTTTAACTGCAGTGTTCACCCTGAAGGAGAGATGTCTGCAGGTTGTGCGCAGTCTGGTCAGCCCAGTGGACTACAGGAAACTGGACATTGTTCAGTCCCTATATGAAGAGCTGGAGGATCATCCTGATATTTGGAAGGATCTTCAGCGGCTTTCTCTGGAGAGAAGTGAAGCACTGAGGAACAAAAGTATGGAAAATCATGATGACTCCTCAGTAGCAAACCACTGAGTCTGAGCAGCAAGAGTCGCCAGGAAACACACCAAGAACTGATGCCTCTGTTTAAAGTTTTGAAACATAAACTCAGTAACATCGGTGATAGTCAAATCAATAGTCAAAGACTGAACAGCACCTGGAGGCATGCTGGGTTCTGATGGTTCATTTCCTTTCTTCATTACATGTATTGCAAACTCTAGGGTAAGATCAGGGCAGCTAAATGGAAAATATTCATACAAAGTAACTTTCATTCTATTAGAAAGCAAATTACACCAAGGGTTAACTTAGCCCAGACTAATGGTTGTAAGAGTCATCAGTTTTGTTTGAGTAATTTGTTTTGATGGAATTTCCCTTTGACATGTAACCTCAATGTGCCTGTGGGTCACACAGTATGAGGGGTTTTTACATGAGGGTTTCCAGCAGTGCCTGAGGGCCTGACAAACATCACCTTAGTGGAAAGCTGATGTGTAAATGCTTGGAGGTTATTCTTCCTCTTACCTTTCCACGTACAAAGCCATGTCGTATCCACACTAGGTCTGACAGGATTTTACTGTTGTCATACCTCAAATGCCTTATTTGCCTTTTTCATAGGATTCTTGCCTGGCTGATCTCAGCCACACAGACCAGAATCTAGTTTTGGGACACTCTTGTCCCCCACAGGTGCTTCCCCAGCAGCCTGTACAGGGTTCACAGGAGGTAGATGCTTTAAGTTTGGTCTTTTTCCCTCACAGTGCTGTAGTCAGGTCGTAGTTGGTGGCCTTTTCAGGGAGCATGGGCCTCTTGAGCTGCCCGTGTCATCTCAGGAGCAATGGGAGCTCTGTTGGCTCACACAGACAGCTCACAAACAGGGCCATGCTTAGTGGCAGGCTGGAGGAAGAGAGATAGTATTTCTTTGCCTGTATTCTCTTGTTCCCCACGTCTCAGTGGAATGTGCTCTTGTGTGAATGCACACACAGAATTCAAAGCAGCATAGTTTAGTGTTACATGAACTGTCCATTGAGCAAGATGTAGTGCAGCTCAGGTTAGAAGCAGATTGGCTGGAGACTGATTACAGCAGGTTATTTCTGTGAATGCATTTCCCTCCAGTTGTATATTCTGAGAGTAGCTGTGAAACCGAGAATCTCAATGTATTTTTTAAGTATGGAATGTCTCCCTGTTTGTAAACTTGTTTTTCTTACATATTTGAAGAAATTGATCTTTGACATAAAAATGAAAATGCATGCTAGCTTTCTAACTGTAATTCTGTCAGGTAACTCCCCAGCGCCTCTGTGTTTGTATTCCTGTGATACTCATTGCAGTTGATCAGCAAACAGGCACTTTGGACTGTACATCCTGCCCAGCCTGGTGCAGCAGGGCTGTGTTGTGGCTCTCATGACCTCTCAGCACAGCTTCAGGCAGTGTCTGGGCAGGAATGGGGCTGCTGTCAAGCTCTGCTCTTTCCACCTCTCACAGATCTCTGAGGGGAAAGTGAGCCCAAGCAGGCGTCTGGAGCAGACATGGCCCATGGGAGCCTGAGGGGCAGAGTGAGGGGCAGAGTGCTGCACTCTGCTCCTGAGCAGACCTGAGGGTCAGAGTGCTGCACTGTGCTCCTGAGCATACCTGAGGGGAGGTTCCCTCCTGCTGAGGGAGGCTGTGCACTGCAGTTGGCATGGCAGTTCTGCCAGAGCCTGGCTCTGCAGAGCCTGGCCTGCTTGGCTGCAGCTTTTCCTATAAGCTAGTTGGTATTAGGTGTTGGGTTTAACAGTCTGTACATGGCACACACGTTCTGGGTATTTCTGAGTTGGGTGGGGTCTGTGATTTCTCGTGTTTCTTATCAGAGTGTATTTTTCTGTTCTGGAGTGCTCTTTTGGATCAGAATTAGAAATCGGAGAAACCCCAGCTGGCTTTAACACATGAAGATTGGGAAATGCAGTGTCCATGTAGTTACTCAGATGGGTTAGTAACGAGTGAAAGCCGTCACTTACTTGTGGCAGCTGCGTTAGCACTGCGTGGTTTCAGCCAGTCCAGAACAGCCTCGGCAGGGCCAGCCCGAGGGGGGCTGAACGGGAGAAACCCCCGAGAAATAAACGTTCTGACATTGTGCAGCGTCCAGGGGCTCGGGGAGAGCACACAGCCCTGCACAGTCCTGCCCACACCACGTGGGAAAGGGAAGGAGCAGCAGGAATATCCAGGATTGTTCAGTCTGTGTTCAGTCGATTTCAGTTCCCATTCAGTCCTGCTGAATTACCTGTAACACTCAGAGCAGAACTAAGTCATACACGCAGTTGGATATGTTCTTTCCCCTTGTTTCCTGCTGAGGCAAATAGTCCAAGTGGTTTCACAAGTTTTTCCAGTACCCAAGGGGAAGAAGTCTTTTCTTCCTATTTCTATGTAGTTCTTTGCAACACAATTTTAGTCTCATCTTACATCACTTTCAGAGATGTTCCAATCGTGAGAACACTTAGGTGTGTGTCAGAGGGACAGTAAGCAGGGAAAAGGGAGGGGAAAACCCTATAAATGCAACTATTATTGTTGAACTTGTACTACTGATAAAACAGCTCATCCCAAGGCAGTCTTTGAGTTGTCGTATTTTAAATACACTTTGGGTACTTTTGTTTGTTTTTTCCTGTTCTTTGATCTTATAGCTACAACAACATTGCATTTTTCAGTTTTTCCTTGCCGAAGTGGAGCTAAGAAGTTCATGATTTCTGAGGCCAGGAGTGTAGAAAACTGCAAAAGTTTGAAAGTTTGATACTGAAAGCAGGAGTTAGCTGTACTATAATAAATGCAGAGTACAAAGAAACAATTAATTAAAAGCTGTCAAAACTTAAAGCACTTCTTGCAATTCATACAAATTTAGACCTAGGGCTAAATACGAACAAGAGCAGAAGGACGAATAGTTACATATCTGCTCTAGCAGATATAAGTCTCTAACATATAAGTCATATAAGTCTCTAGGGGCAGAAGTATGGCAGGAAAGCTCTCCTTTTTGCCAGAAATAATAGTAGTATTTACACTGGCAAATTAACTAATTACACATTTTTATCAAAGTCAGGTTAAATAAGAAATCGGGAAAAAAATGTTGACTTTACGAACGTACTCTAAACCTAACCCTTGACAAGCAAGACCTGGTCCTGTGCCCGCTTCTGATGTTCTTTATTCCCTGTATATCCTACCGTACCACCTATTGCAATGAGCGAGCTCCTGAGCGCTGCCGTGATGGCAAAGCCGGCCGGGGATCCCTGCGGCGGCTTCTCGGTGCCTTGTCCGCCAGTGCCCGTTCCTGTGTCAGCCCCTGTGAGATCCGTGTCTCGCTGCCCACGGGTACGGTCCCAGCACGCTGGGGAGCTCTTGTGGGGCCCGTGTGTACAGCCTCTCTCCATCGCTGGGCCCGTGTGGGGTCCGTGTTCACCGCCCCTCTCCAGCCCCTCTCCAGCGCAGGGCCCGTGTGGGGTCCGTGTGTACAGCCCCTCTCCAGCCCCTCTCCAGCGCAGGGCCCGTGTGGGGTCCGTGTGTACAGCCCCTCTCCAGCCCCTCTCCAGCGCAGGGCCCGTGTGGGGTCCGTGTGTACAGCCCCTCTCCAGCCCCTCTCCAGCACAGGTCCCGTGTGGGGTCCGTGTGTACAGCCCCTCTCCATCGCTGGGCCCGTGTGGGGTCCGTGTGTACAGCCCCTCTCCAGCCCCTCTCCAGCCCCTCTCCAGCGCTGGTCCCGTGTGGGGTCCGTGTGTACAGCCCCTCTCCAGCCCCTCTCCAGCCCCTCTCCAGCGCAGGTCCCGTGTGGGGTCCGTGTGTACAGCCCCTCTCCAGCCCCTCTCCAGCGCAGGGCCCGGGCCGCGGCTGTGCCGGGCCGCGCTCCTGCCCCGCCGGCCTTGCCAGCTGTGCGCAACACCCGGGAAAACAGCCCTCGCTTCCGGCACGTGAAACTCGTAATTTGGCAACCGGGCTGGAGCAATAACCAGTCATGGAAAGAAAAATCTGATTTGCATCTGGGGCCGGGGCCTGACGTCAGGAGGAGCAGGAAGCCGCGCTCGGAGCTGCCAGGGATCGCTGGCAGTGTCACGGGCTCTTTCCCCGGCAGCGAGCCCGCCCGCCAGGCTGGCACAGCGTGTGAGGGCCCCAGGGAAGAGGAAGCTCTGCGGAAGAGAGGAGAGGCCGGTCCCTGGCCGGGAGCGCAGCATGCGCGGCCGCTGCTGATGGGCGGTGGGCACCAAGGGCTGTCCGGAGCGGCACCGCGGAGCCATGGCCCTGCAGCCGCCGCCCCCCGCCCTCAGGGCGGCCTCGGCCTCGACGCTGTACATCCACAGCATGCCCGCCTGGGTGCTGGAGGACTTCTGCCAGAAGATGGACTGCTTGAGCGACTACGACTGGATGCGATTCGGTGAGTGAGGGGGCACGGGGCAGGAGGGGTGGCGGCAGGGCACAGGGACTGCAGCGCTCCCCGAGCCGGCGGCGGTGGCACAGGGACTGCAGCGCTCCCCGAGCCGGCGGCGGTGGCACAGGGACAGGGACAGCAGCGCCTTTGGGACGGGCTGGAACGGAAGGACGCGAGGTTGGCGCTGTCCCCCCCCGTTTCCCAGCGCTCGGCAGAGCCCATCCTGTAGCAGGGAATTCCCGGGCACCGCTCTGCCTTTGCTTTTCAAATACAGGTGGAATGCCAGACTCTGGTCCCGTGGTTTTTCCGGGCAGCCAGGCTCCTTCCCCTCACTCTCCACAATCTTTCGCACTTCCCTCGCCAGTCACACTGTCTCCTGCCGCTTCTCACTGCCTGTTTTCTCACATCTCCTCAGGTGTTCTATTTTTTTCTTTCCTCCTTCTCTTCATGTATATTTCCTCGCACTTTCTGCCCCTGATTTTCTCCGTCCTGGCTGTGTCCAGTCAGTAAGTACAGAAAATTTAATCCCTGAGTTATTTACTCTTTTTTTCTGTATCCCAGTGGAAACAATTCTAAACTGAATATTTTCTTAGTACCTGCCTTCCTTTATTTGACATTGCTTCTCTAACTGTGTGCTGAATAAGCTATCACCCCAGTTAAACTTCTGATGTAGGGTGGGATTCATCTCCACTACCTTCAGGTGCATAAAGCCGTATTTCTGATGTCCTTCCAAAGGCAGCCGTGCTGAGAACTCAGGAGTCTCTGTCCACACGAACAGCCCAGCCCCATGTCTTTTTCCTGCAGGCACAGTCCCTCTGACACTCAGCTCTGGGGCTGTGTCCAGATGTGTGGGGTGGAGCTGGGGCAGCGTGAGGAGAGGTGCGTTTTGGATGGGTCAGGAATTGGGACACACTGTAGGGTCAGCTTTGGCACAGAATCTAAAAATAGCTGCATTTCCCTGATAGCTTTATCGGAGTGCAACTAACACCCAGGTGATTCAGTTATTGTTTGGCTCACCACAGCACAGGGATTTAGGAATGAAAGCAGAAGTGCAGCCACTCTACTGACTGCTGTCATCTGTTTTGGGAGAATCACCCCAGGAATTTAATTTAACCTTACTTTGGTACAAAGTATTAAGGAGAAAGATTACAAGGAAAATATGCTGAAAAGTGTGAGTAGGTCTTCTTATCAAGTGTTCCTGATATAACAAAATTTTTTACAGAATAGTTGAAGGAAAAAAAGGAATATCTTACTTTAGGAACAGAAATTTCTTCATTTCCACGTAGGTAATTTATTGTCATCCTTCCTTTTAAAGATACACAAATGTAAAACCAAACTGTGTCTCACACCTTAGCCTGGCCTGCTTGCACGTGCCTGTTTTTTCTAATATTTAAACAGAAATATCCATTCTCTCCCACCAGCCTCCTACGTGATCACTGATCAAACAGAGCTACGGAAAATCAAGTGCATGGAGAAGACAGGGATCAGCATCACGAGGGAGCTCATGTGGTGGTGGGGAGTGAGGCTGGCGACAGTGCAGCAGCTCCTGGACCTGCTGCAAGGGCTGCAGCTTTACCGAGCAGCCCAGGTCATCCTGGACTGTGAGTACCCCCTTCCTTCCTCCCACGGCTCTGTGCTGCTCCTCACAGCACCCATGCCCCTCCTAGGACATCTTCCCTAGCTGAAAAAGCTTTTTATTAGAAGTCACATCCTGTGTCTCCACGGATTGTCATTTTCTGCTCACCCAAGCAGAATTGGGGATATGAGGGAAGAGGTGACACAGGTGCACTCACCAGTCCCTGCAGCTCATCACCCCATCTTTGTGCTGCCCATCTTGGACCCTTCAGGAAGTGCCAGGAAGATGGGCTGTGGCCAAACCAGGGCTGGTGCTTTTATACATCAGACAGGGTTTCAGAACACAGGCTGCACAAAGGGTCCCTGCCCTTCAGGCCTGGTCCTGTGGCACCAGATCACATCCTGAGAGAGGCATATTGCAGCCCCTAGCAGGATTGCTTCACAGACACAACACACACTCAACCAGTCACCATCCCTGCAGGGAAACACTCGCCATCCCTCTGGTTTGCACCCTGTGATGTGTCAGCAGGGCATTGCTTCCACAGTTTGCACCTGGTGTAGGTACAACAGGGCATTACCTGCTTTCCCTTATGCTTCTGTCAGTTACCTTTTTTTTTTTGAGCTTTTTCTCTGTATCTGAATATGCTTACTCAGGTGGTCTCTCTTGGGCAGATACAGAGAATATGTTGCTTGTTCTGTTGGGCACTTCAGAAAACTAAACAGTCCTTAGGTCATCATAATTCAATTCGTTCTTACTCAGAGGAACCAGACACAGCACAGCGGGAGATCTTTTGCTGGCAGATTACTTCCCAAAGAGTTCTACCTCTCTTCAACAGTTTCTCACACTCTCTAGTCCCACTTCTGAATGTCCTTAATGATGTTTTCTATGTCAGTTCTTTAGCTGCAGTGCTGCCCTGTTTGTCATGCAGGAAGTTGCAAAAGTCTTGAAAAACCCTGAAAAGTAGGTTGAATAAGGGAAGTGGTGCTAAGTTCTGAGACTTCTAGGTTAAACCATGTGAGGAAAAAAACAGAACACAGGGATTCACCCACAGAATGCAGGGACTGTCAGTTTTGACTAGACGCCTGCAGACTGACTGACAGTTTTAAAACCCTGTAAAATTTGGGATTTCATAGCATTCTAACACAGTAACAAAAATACCTGAGTATTCTGAATTTTAATTTTCAGAACTGGTTTAATTCAGACCTGAATTCATTGAAGAAAACAAATAGAACCCTTAAACAGAACATGTCCATTTCTGCCATTATTGCTCTCCATGTGCTGCTGTTCTTCAGCCTCAGTGCCTGAATGTGCCACAGCTTGGCTTCTCTCCCACAGTTCACTGGCTCATGGTTCATACACATAGCCCAGATTACACAAGAAGCACTGGGCTTCCTGCTTGATCCAGGTACTCCTGGCCTTTGCTTGTACAAGTAGAAGAACACAAAGCTGTGGCTGATCTCAGATGCAAACAGAAGCCTGCCACATTTAATTCTGAGATCACCAGATGAGATACAAAACTGTTAGAACAGCAGGATAAGCCATGTAATAATATTTGGGCTTATGTTTTTTCTGTATAAAAATGAAACATTATTTTTTATTTTTAAGGAAATGTTAAATGTATTGCTGATAAATGGTGTCAGATAGACGTTTAGAACTACAACCAGGAAAATGTTGGGAGTAGAAAGCCAATCAGGGAGTAGAAAGCCCTTATATCACCCCTAGTGCACACTGGGCATTTCCAGGCTCCTTTTCAACCTCAATTTAAAGAGCATTTTAAGAGATTGGAATTCACCTGCTTTGGAGATTTTAACAACCTCATATATCACAGCATCTTGAACTTTCGTACTTTATTTCTTCCCATCCTAACTGTATTACTGAATAATCCCCCCTCAGATGTACATAGTTTTAAGTTCCTGTACTGTATATTTGTACTTGTTTTAATCAGACTTCAAGTTGCTTTTTCAGGCCTGACCCTGAGGTTTTTCCAAGCTGTGTACAGCACAGGATCTGGTAGAGCTGTAGTGAATCAATAATTCATCCTTTAAAGTTTCCTTTTATATCAATAAGTTTTGAGCTGTGACTACTTTTTGTTTTCCCTAGATTGTCTTTGGTTTGTTTCTTTCTGTTGCTAAGTAAAAGTATGAGTCTTTCTTACAAATAGTCCTGTATAGGAACGTTTTTCCTGGTAATGAACCTAGTCATGCCACTAAAATCACACAATTGAAAATAGCCCTAAAGTGATTAACTGACTAAACTCACACAATTCTATCCATCTTCCCCTCAGTCCCGTGACAACTGACAGAGAACTCAATGCCTTCCTTAGGCTGGAAGGTGTTTGTGATTTGAGATCATTACCTGAAGGATGCTATATAGAAAATTATAAATATATTATTATTGCTAATTTCTTCTTGCAAGAGACTCTGCATCTCTTGAATAGTCATTGCTGGTACTTGAAGCTATTAGTTCCTGTTAATTTTCAGTAGGAGTTAATGTCATGGGTATAGTCTCAATTTAAATACTGTCTAAATTGCTGGACTGTTCATTTTAATGTTGATCTTAATTTGAAGTCTGATGTCCTGCCTAGGATTATTTTCTGGTCACTGATTAGAGTCTATTTGCCCTAGATATCCTTATCCTCCCTTTGCTCTGTTTTGAAGGGACATCGGCCTCTAACATCACCAGCCCTGAGAGAGAAGAGCCAGAGCCACCCAAACAGATCATATCTATACTTCCCACAGAAGACAAAAGGAGAGAGAAAGAAAATGCCATAAGTTTGTTGCCATCTCCAGACTCCTCACACCTGGCAGCAGTCCCAGCAGGCAGTAAGTAGATACTGGACTCCGAATTTGCCCTGACATGAAATGATTGCATAGCCAAGGCTGCTGTGTGTTTGTGGTTAGGGTAGCAGAATGAAGACACTCCCAGATCTCCCAGATGGGCACAGCTGAATGTTTGCTGTTTTCCTAGCACTGCTGTCTCCTGTTTATTCCTGACTTCAGCACACAACCTCCTGGTTGTCCTTCCTTTAGCCCCCTTGGCTTTGAGAGATGCTGGCTGTATCTATGCTCTGGGATCTCAGGATGATTCCCAGGTCTCTGAATGCCCTGGTCCCATCCTGGCTCCACACAAAGACTACAGCAGTGCATGCATGTCTTGCCTCATGTCCCTCTCTCCATGCACAGTAAATCTAGGCCAGCAGAGAGCCAGGCAGGGGTCAGCAGGCCCTGCTGATACATCTGCAACAGCACAGACACAGGGAGCCTCATGTCCCCAGCCAGGGCTGGAGAGGGCTGCACAGTCATCCTGCAAACAAGAACTAGGAAGAGAGCTCCCTGTCTTCACACAGAATTTCACAGTTTGACAGCTTGTCACAGATTATCCTTGGTCAGAAAATTAAAAAAAATACCCCAGATCTTCATAATTCCTAGACCTTTGTAGTTAGTCACAGGTGGTGGTATTACAAAAAAAGATGTGTTTTCAATGCTGTTTTCTTAGTTTCAGGTGCTGTTTCTGAAGGAGCCTTGTATTCCCTCCCTGCTCCACCACCTCCCCCAAGAGACCTTTTGAATTCCCTACAGTCCAATCCTCCTGTTTTATCAAGTGTGAAGGTAAATCCCCTTAGTGCTCACTGACTATATCAAGCAAAATTGCCTTTTATGACATTGTCTTTTTTCATTTAAAGTTTATCCCTCCACTTGTACTAAAACGCTGATGTAGTGTAAATGCTGAGCTCGATTACAAAGGGTTTGGATTGAATACAGTACTAATGCTTCAGTTAGATTGCTTGTGGTTTACATCACTTTTTGTGCCAGTGAAGGACCAGTGAGGGAAAAACTTCCAGTATTACTTCTGGCATAGCTCAGAAGGGATAGCATATCCACAAATAGCAGTTGAGTCTGAAGGACTCTCACGTGTAGATTTTACAGAGGACTTACATTTCTGGTGTGATTGCAGGACAGGACAGTAAATACCACTGGTTAGTCAGAACCACATACTTCTTCTAGTTTCATTGCACACTTAAAATGTGGTTTCTGCTCAAAACTGGGCTAGTATTGAATTTAAGTCATGTTGCCCAAAGCCTTGTGTAGCTGACAATTGAAAATCTCCCAAGATAAAGGTTCCATCACCTCCCTGAGCCTTGTTCCAGTCCTTAACCATCACAGTGGGAAAAAATCTCCTGATGTTCCTAATGATTTCAGCATGAACTCTCCTGCTCCTTCCTCCCTACAGTTCTCTCATCTTTCACATGGTCTAACTAGATCTGCCCTGTCCCCAAAGTGTTTCCCAGGTCTGTGGGCCCACCTTAGTCCCATCATGATTGTTCTTGGCTTGTTTTCTTTGGTTTATTTTGTCTGAGGCTTTAAACTCTTCCACAATAACATGGTTCAGGAGTACCAGCCAGGAGAGAAGACTGACTCAGAGTGCAGTAGTTTCAGAGTTTCTTGAGAAGAAGTTAGTGCTTTGTTTCCTCAAGTTGGGTGCACATTAAGGTTGTGAAAGCTGCATGATTAGGCTCCAGTGGAACTGTAATCATGGCTGGTATTAGGACTTACCACACTGGAAGCAACAAATTATTGTGCAACTGATGCCAGACGCTTCAAAAGTAGATATGAAGTTTCTACCAGAGCATAATTACATTATGAGGGACCCCACTTTCTCATCCAACTGTTTCTTAATATATAACCCAGCTGTAAAGATTAATATCTTTTGTAAATCAGACTAACATCACTTCACATACATATATGGACTTTTAAAGAAAACTAGGTCTGTTTCCTGGGAAAGATGGAAATGCAGATTGGTAACGGATTTCAAGTCGATTCTATGCGAAAGTTTTACATCATCCCAACACATCAATACAGGAATTCCCTACACCCTAAGGAGTGATTGCATAGTGCCTTTCACAGTTTCATGTAGCAATCACAGTGATTGCTTAAAACATGGGAAGGAAAATGTAACACTGAAAGAAGTAAAAAGCATATGGATTATCATAAGATAAACTTGTTTTTTCCACAAATGTGTAGCCTTGCAGCTCTTCTACTCCTCGGCAGGAGACGATGGCTGATCTCCCCAGTGGGAGTCTCCTGTGGACCCAGAGCGAAATTGCTAATGCCACAAACAGTTTCAGTGACAAGAACAGAATCTGTGAAGGTACTTTTGCAGACGTCTACAAAGGTCAGAGGAACAGCATGGTGTTTGTCATCAAACGACTCAAAGAGGCAAGTACTGCACCTTTTTCTAGAAGAGGGTGTGCTATTAGCATGACTCACCCATTAGCAGTTGTTGTTTAGTATTGTATGGGGAAGGAACCAGAATAGCTACACAAGAGGAGAGGTAAGAATTAAATTATATAAATAATTAAAGCGAAATTCAGAAAACACAGGTGATAGATACTTTACTCCTCTGAGTAGTTCATTAACTCTGTACATAGGAGTAGCCTGCAGTATAGCTGCCTGCATTGATGATTGGATCAGGGGTGTCTTTACACTAGTTTTCGTTCCAATTGTCAATTAATTGTGGCCTTTGACTTAATGTTGCCATCAGTGGCACTTGCCTGTTTCCTACACTAGCTTGTTATCTAGAGACTACCAGATCTGTATAAATGCAAAGTCCTAGTAGTTACTAAGGACATTCTCTTGCATGGTTTTCATGTTTCAGCTGGAATGCACAAGCCCAAATTCCACCCAGAGGTTCTTTCATACAGAAGTGCAGATTTGCTTTCGGTGAGTGCTTGGCTTTCAGGGGCAGTGATGCATGTCCTGCTCGTGCTCTGCTGCTGGGTGTTCCACCAACACTGCAGCATCTGCTCCAGGCACTGCTCTGGGCTGGGGACAAAGGGTCGTGTGCTGCCTATGCAGAGCCCTGGGCAAGCAGCACAGTACCTGTGGCTACTGCTGGTTCTGGCTGAGCTGGCACAGCCACGTTTCAGCCTTGGGATGGGGAGGACACAGTGCCCACCTTGTAGCCCGTGCTCAGTCAGCCTCCTGCCCAGGACCGTGTTGTGCCTCCAGCTGTGCTTCCAGCTGCAGCACACCATTGCACTTGCCTTGAATTTAGGAACTTAGTCCAGCTCAGGAATGTATTTTGCTGTGTTGCTCTTACATAATTTGCAAATCACTGCTGATCTGTGCCTGCAGGTGTTGTCACATAAACATTCTGCAGCTGCTGGGGTTCTCTGTGGAAACTGGATTGCACTGTCTGATCTATCCATACTTGCCCAATGGCTCCCTGCAAAACAAGCTTCAGTGCCACGTAAGCAACAATCTGCCTCTGCCACCTACTTGTGATTGCAAGTCCTCTCCTGGAATTGTAGGAAATACAATTGCATCTCTTTGATTTCTGAAGAAATAGCCAGAAAAAAGAGGTGCCTTGGTTGCAAGCACCAGAAAGGCAGCAGCTCTTCTCCTGGAGTTTGACTGGGACTCAGCTAAGCCTTTGGTTTTCTAAACTACCAATATGTTACAGTGTTTTTTTCCATTAATTACCAATTTTTTCTTCCTTTCCTTGCAGGATGATTCTGCTCCACTGACCTGGGAGATACGAATTAGCGTTTCTATAGGAGTTGTCAGAGCAGTGGAGTATTTGCATAATTTTGGAATTCTTCATGGGAATATCAAGAGGTGAGGACTTTAGCATATCAACACTTCCTTGGTCACTTGGTAATTCAAGGATTTCTTTAACAATTATGGCTAATGTTTATACAATTTGGAAATCCATTTGCAGTATTTTCTGCTGTCCCTTGTTCTGTAGGGCTTTACCATTTTTTGTTTAACCTCTCTCTTTCCTAAATGAGGGAAGTAAATTCTTTTGAAGTAATTTTTGGGTGTTTGTTTTTCCCTTTCTTGCTCTCGAGCATTCTTAATCCTCAGTCATATGCAGGAGGCCAAATGCTGGACACTTTCAGTGATTAAGTTTAAAAGTATACAACTAATTTTTTGCTTTAAGATAAAGCAATGATTTGACTAATATTGTTATTTGTCTGTCATTAACACAGCTCAAATGTCTTATTGGATGAAAACTTTACACCAAAGCTTGGGCATTCTGGCCTGCGTTTGCATTCTTCTGATAAAAAATCAGAATATGCCATGATGAAAACCAAAGTCCTACAAGCTTCTCTTACTTACCTGCCAGAAGATTTCGTCAGACATGGGCAGTTAACAGAAAAAGTGGATATATTCAGCTGTGGTGTGGTACGTTGCCTTTTTTCCATGCTCTGTTGCATTTTTTGATGCTTCTAGACAAGAAATTGAATGTAAGAGCAAGTACCTCATATGGTTGTTTTGCTGGCTATGTTGAAATCCTGGTTTTAATTGTTCACACTCCAAATATATCTCATTTGTGGCAAAATTAGGTGAATCTTACAAACAAGAGAAACAAAAGTGTTTCTTATTGTAAATAAAATATTACTGGTGATGGTTTAAAACAAATTAGATGCTCAAAATACTTGCAGACTCACCACATAAACTGCTACAAACATTGCCTGTTCATTTGTAATTTCAGCTAAAATAATTGATAGTCCATGATGTCACCCATTTCCAGTTGTTTCCATTTAAGTAGGAAGTTACTCTGTTCAGTATGATTTCTTATCTACATTTGGCTTTACTTTATTCTTATTCTTTGTCTCAGCAATATTTATTAAACCAGAAAATCTGGGCTTGGCTCTGGAGGTAGATCTAAAGTCTTATAAATGCCCTGAGCTGGCATTGTTAAGCCATTGAAGTAAAAATATAATACCAGAATGCATTGAAAGTTCAATATTTCTTTAGTTAGAAATTTATTTTTTAAAATTATAGTTCATTCTGAACAAATAATTTTATCTTTCAAATACACTTTCTAGGTCTTAGCAGAGATACTGACAGGCATTAAGGCACTGGATGAAGACAGACACCCAATTTACCTGGTAAGAAAAAGCAGCAGTAATGAACACCAATACAAATGAATGGGGTTGCTGTCATAAAAATAATTTCAATTTTATTTAAATACAATTTGATATTTGCTGTCTGCTGTATATATCCTGCATGTACAGGGAAGCTTAGGAGCCATATCCTGGTTCCATTAACATGTAGCCTGCCTGCCATTATAACAGAAGCACAATAGATATTCCCATTTCACATACCCACTCATGAGTGCTGGCCTGAATTGCATTAGGAGAGACTCCAAAATAAATAAATATTTAAGAGGCAAGGCTTTGTGCTGAAATGCTGCTGCATATTTTCTGTGTGCCAGGAGGAGGTGGTATGAGCCACAGTGAGTGGAGAAACCTGGGTAGGCAGGAACTGCAGCAGCTCATCATCATGTTTATCAGGCGTTTATTGTGCTCATGCCTGGAGCTGGTATCCCTGCCAGTCTCCCAGGCTGAGGTTAGAGCTACATTAACTACTCTCAGAAACCATCAGAACAGCCAGACTCACTGAATGCATTAAAACCATCTGTAGAAAGCAGCCTCCACCTGCATTCCTTCTGTGGGATGTGCTCCTGATTTCTTGTCTGGCTGAAGCCTTGGAGGGGAGAACAACAGTATTCCCACTATTTGCAGGCAATTCAGAAGTGTTCAGAGGGGTTCAGAAAATCAAAGATCCTACGTTCCTGATTTCTTTAACATGTGTTATAAAGGCCTGTGTAAGAATGCTGCTCTGCACAGTGTTGGCTCATTTTCATTCATAAAAATGAGCACAAGCCAAGAAGAGCTGGCCCTGCTTTAGGGAATTTGACATTGGATACATGCAGACAAAGCCATGGCCTTTTTCTCTCCTGTGAGAACAAACATTTCAGTCAGTTGCATGAACAGAGATTATTAAAGCTTTTCAGTCTGTGAACCAGGCATTGAGGAGCACTAATGACAAATACACAGCAATACTGATTCTCAGAGATTCAGACAAAAATAAATGCTTGTGTTCATTTTGCCTTCCCTAATGTATCTCCTTCCTTTGAACAGAAAGATATGATTGCCGATGAAATTCAAACAGCAAAAGAAAGCTCATGCTCCAAAGTAAAAAATTTGGAAAAACTGGCTGCCAAGGAAATCTGCTGCAAATACCTAGACAGAAAAGCAGGGCACTTGCTGGAAGAGGTGGCTGTTGATTTTGCGTCAGCCATCTGCCTTTGCCTGAAAAAGAAGAATTTGAACATAGCAGAGGTAATATTTTAAAAACATGGCCAAGATTTAAGTGTCCTTGTCATCAGGGTGTAAAGCTACAACATTCATGTTTTGCTTATTTTTGTGAATGTTGACATAGGGGAATATGTGTAAGCAGGGTTACAGGAATTATTATGCATTCACAGATTTGGTTGCTAAAAACAGGTACTTGAAATTATGGAAATGGCTGAAAACAAATTAAAAGAGCATTACATCTGTGGAAGCAGCACTTCTGGATTCTCCATGAACACTCCAGAAGAAACTGATGATGAGACAGCCAGTCTGAGCGTGGATGTGCCCTCTGCAGTGGGCAATAAAGAGGAGAGCACCCCGGCAGCAGTCCTGAGCAGCGGCAGCCCCTGCGTGCCTTTCGTGGCAGCTCCCGACACGTGTGGTGGCATCTACATGTCACGGATCCCTTGTGAGTCAGACGAGTCCAGCAGTTTCACCTGGAACCTTCCAGAAAAACCCACGGAGGAGTTAGCTAGCCACAGCTGTATCAATTCAGAAAAGGTGCCAGCCTGTGATGACGGGATCAAGCAGGGAAAGCCTGCCCAAGGACTGCAGGAGAGAAGCCTGGCGTGTGCCAGAGGCGAGGGCATCGTGGAGTCAGCAGCTGCTGCTGCACAGGCCACCTGTCCACAGGAAAACACAGACCTGGACTCCTCGTGTGCTCCACAAGGTAAAAGTGCCCTCATCTTACAGTACCAGAACTGCTTAGGTTTCTCTTCCTATTTTTAAACACGTATCAGTAACTCTTTTCTCCTTGGTTATGAATTTACTAAAAACATTTAGTGGTTTTCTATCAGATTTTTTTCCTAAGCCATTTTTGTTGGTTTCTTGCTTGCTTGCTTTTTCTTATATTAAAAATTATCATCTATTCCCTAGACAATCAATGTAATTTTTTTTCCTCAGTATTTTGGCTTTTTTTGTTTTTCAGCCATAGCCAGAGAGACATCTTGGAAAATACAGATAAATGATCAAAAAAAGAAGCTCATGGAAAATATTTTGCTGTATGAAGAAGACAAGTTAAACAGTTCTGAACTTTTTGAATCATAAATTGGATGGATTTATTAGCAGTGGCCAGCTCAGAAGAAGAACTAAGTACTGTCTCCTCATTAGAAAGATTGTACCTTTCACATAAGATTAGGTAGCAGATTTGGATCAGGAACATTAGCCCTGACTGAAGGAAACGAGAAGTACCACATGGAGAAGCAGTAGAAAATACCTGTTGTGTAGCAGATTAAAGCACAGTCCCACTCTGTACACAGAAATGCCTTCTGCCTTTTCATCTGCAATGTGAAAAGGAATGGCAAACACAAGTGTTAAAATAATTTCTGATTCATTTTTAGTGTGTTTCAGGAAGCATTTGTTGGTCTCATTAAACCACAGTCCCAGGAGTTAGAAAGCAAACGCTGACAGTGGCCAGGCAGCAATAGCAATACCCTGCATTGTTCTCCCACTGCAGACAGGGACCCTCAGGCACTGGGAAGGTTTTCCAGTGACTCTGCTATTCCATAGAATCTTAGTCCACATACTCAGAACCACTGCATTCCCAGAGAGGGGGATTTTTATGCAAGTTCTCAGAATATTGTACATGGCTTCATCTTGGTTTGAACTGCACTGACCAGAGGTGTGAGTAAATAACTTCAGACACTTTCCTCTACTCTCAGCTTCTCTCCCACATACACATGTGACACCACATAAGTCCAACCTTTCAGTTCACTGTTGGGAGCTCTAAGACCATGTTTAATACTTCATAGGAGTATTTTTGGGAATTATTTTTTTCTAAGTGTCCTTTACATGGTAATGTTTCTCACTGTGTTTCACATGGTAACTGTTGTATATTTTGGATTAGGGAAAATATTTTAATTTAAAATAGCTTTGATTTTTTTTTTTTATAGGACACTTTAAACATAATTTGTTGTATTTATTTTGGCAATGGGTCAAATATAAGCTAATAAGGGGACTTGTTGATGGTTCCACACTCACCAGACATTCTCAGAGAAATCCTTGTGGGTGTCCCTTGGTTCATCCAGCAGTAGGAGCCTTGGTCTCAGGCCCAGGGATCACATGCAAAAGAAAAAATAGAAACTTGTATGCTGGTATATTTATGATCAAGTAAAGCCCTCTTAAGTTAAGCTCCCTTTTGTTTTTATATTTATTATTTGTACTATTGCTAGCATATTCCACTTGTGTGCAGTCTAGGGAAAAACAGGTTCATTATCAGAGAATTATCAGAGTATGTAGCTCAGCTTACAGACAGGTGAGCTGCCTCCTGAGCAAGGGGAACAGGGCCTGATGTGCAGAAATGGCTGCAATTCACAGTGCAGTTCAGGGAACAAAAATGAAATTAATTATATGCAATTATTTTCAGTGGAATTGTGTAGTAGTATCTATTCCTGGCTTTACACAAAGACCTCAAACCTTCTATTTTTGTACAGTACCTAGTTCATTGTATGTATTATTATGAGCAAGTAAAAGTTTCTCAAGTTATTCTCTACACTAAAAACTGGTAAAATTCCTTAATTATAAGTGCCTTGGATACGGTCTTTGTATTTACCTGTGTCAGGATATTTTTTATTTTACCAGAATCAAACCAAAATTAGTACTGACATAAGAAACATTGTATATTCAGATTGGTTAATAACAGCTTAATTCTACAGGAGATTTAATCGAGGTAACTTTATGGCGCTGAAAATGTAATATTCATTGTTTTTCATGGGTATATGCTGGGATACCCATGGCAAAATCGTGTCTTCTCCAGAAAGGAATGCACATGGCTACCCTGCAGAGCTGAATGGGAAACTCGAGAGTTTTAAACTCAGAAATGTAGTTTGTGCACAGTTCTGTTTCACAGAAGTGCCTTAGATTTTGTTCTTCTGTAGTCACCAAATGGAATTGTTATTCTTTGTCTTGTACCCTGACAGTTTTAAAATATTCTGAGGTGATACAGGTAGTCTTACAGAGTTACCTAAATATTTAGCATAACATACATAAGAAGACACTGTGTGGTCTTACATTAACACTGTTATGTAACTTGGCAGTTCAGAAGCCAGTTTATGCATTACCATTTACTAATAGCTTTGTGAATAAAAAAAACCTGAAAATTTAATTTTTTTCTAGTCTGCTTTTTCATTATTCATGGCACATAAAATGTATCTCATTTCACCTTACTCGGGCAAAAGAAGCTCAAGGTCACTTTGCTCTCAGTAGTAATTATTAGTACAAACACGTTTATTCGGTCTTCATTCACTGTCAAATAGCCGATGCTTTTCCTTTCTGATGGCTCTAGAGAAAAATTTCACCGTAAAATTCATTGCAAAGACTCGTGCGGTGCGGCCGGGGCTGAGGGGAGCGGGCCCTTCCCGCCCTTCCGGCACAGCCAATCACGGCCGGGGCTGAGGGGAGCGGGCCCTTCCCGCCCTTCCGGCACAGCCAATCACGGCCGGGGCTGAGGGGAGCGGGCCCTTCCCGCCCTTCCGGCACAGCCAATCACGGTCGGGGCTGAGGGGAGCGGGCCCTTCCCGCCCTTCCGGCACAGCCAATCACGGCCAGCGCTGCGCCCCGCTGGCCAATCAGCGGCAAGGGCCGGCCCAGGGCGGGGCTGTGCCTGAGGGGCGGTGGGGTAGGCGGAGCTCTAATAAATGTAATAAACTGTAATAAACTCTAATGAACTGTAATAAATACTGTCGCTTTTCCAGCGCTTCTCATAAAACATGGCTAACGTCGGTTTTAAAACGAACTTCAAGGTGTGCGAATGGGTTCATGTCCTTCTTTCTTCCCGTATGACAAGTGAAGCTGTTGTAAGAGCAGAAAAGGGAAGATGGCACTGCTTACGTTCTCCCTGGGAATTGCCAAGACCAAAGGAAGAGCAATCGGTTTGTAAAGCCTTGTCTCGTGATGTACCATTACATCAAAAAAACCCCACCAAAAACACCAAGCTCTTGCAAAGCTAATTACATGAATGGGAAGATGTCACTGTGGCATGGCTGAAGACAGACTGCAGACTGCCATGAAAAGAATATTTAATACAGCACACCAGGTTTAAAGCAATTGGATTTTATTCTGTTGGTATCTCAACAAAAAAAAATCCAAACAACTGAGGTACAGTACAGAAGTGTGACTAAAAAAAATAAATCTTCAAACCATGGTTTTATGTATTGATGTTGGTTAAATAACCCAGTTTGAGATTATTGTAAAGCAGAAGACATATGCATTCCACTACTCCTTTTCATCTTCAAGAAAGCAAAGAGACTCTCACCTGGCCAAGCACATTATTTTCAGAACGACACAAGTACAACATCACTGTTACCAGCAGAGCTAGCTAGCACACTACCAGCTAACCTGAGAACGCCACCAGCTCTTTCCCTCACTTGAAACAAAGTTTGGTCTTTGAGGGCACAGAGTATTTTTCCCCTTGCATGAAGGAGTTCACACCTCATTGTTTTGAGAGTTTCTCTCTGTTCTGTTCAAGTGCGTGAACTCTGACCACAGCACATCCAATCAAACTTGACCACTAAACCAGAAAAGCAGGGAATAATTCCTACAGTATCAAGGAGTAGTATCAGGCACAGTACTTGGCTATACTGTTTACATTTAAGGGAATGTCAATTAAGGCTGATTATCAACATATTGTAGCCTCCCAGTAATAGAGTGCTCATAAAATTGGATAATTGTTTCCCATGTTCATGTCCAGTTTAGATAAAATCAGTTCTCATCCAGCTAAAGACACATAGCAAATCAGGGACAGTGATCACTTGCTGCAGCTGGAGTGCTCCACAGTGCATCACTGCTCGTTCTGCTGCCCTTCTGTCACAGCAGACACCCCTCCTTGGCCCTTGTTCACGTCGCTGATACACGCCCACAGTCCGTCCACCGACTCCTTCCACAGTGTCACCTCAAAAACAGAGCAGAAACACCTTTCAGCTTTAAACACACCCTGTTTCCCGTTTTCTTGCAGCTACCACAGCATGGGTATGGTGACAGCCTGCAGTCAAATGAGCAGAGTATATGAATTCTCAGTACCCCACAAAATCAAGTTCAGCCTGCATTTCCACCCTCCAGAAAGGATTCAGAATGTAGTGCAAGTAGTTTTCCAAAGGTTAGGGTCTTCCTGCTCTGTTGATTAATCAGAATAAAAAATGTCCCCGTGGCAGCAAAGGAGACTCCATGACAGCCTTGTATTAAACATGTGACAACAGCCTCAGCTCCTCTGGAAACAGTGTACAGGGTAAAAGCCAAGGCAGCAGTACTCACTTTGTTGTCTCCTCCAGACACTGCAAGGATATTGGCAGTGATGGACCAGCTCACGTGCCAGACAACATCATTGAACTTGTGCAGCAGCTTTGGGGACCAGGAGTTTCCAGAGGCATCATCACACGTCCAGATAAACACTCGGCCATCCTGTAACAGCACAGAGACAAAGCTGGCTGGGCACAGGAAACATAACTCTGCTCTGCCCTTGGAGCTACACTTCCAAATCACAGCTCACACACCACCCCTTGATGTGTCTGCAGGGATTTGTGCTCAGCACAGCAAGGGGGCTGTCTCCTTGCTATGCAGTAAGGCAAGGCAGGAGTACAGCTCTGATAAGAAAAACTACCAACGAAAAATGACTTGGGAATACTGGAGAAGAGCCCCCAAAATACATATGCATCAGCTAAAATACTTCCCCAGAATGAGATTTTGTTTTCCAGTTACATGGCAGGAGCTCACTAGGTAGTCTTCTTTATATTTTTAAAAAAGTCATTAACAGACTAGCAGCAAGAACACAACAGTCAATATGAAGGCTGAGGACATCAGAGCTGATTAAGTATGCCAGTTATTAGAAAACAGTATTTTTAGAAGGAAGTTCAATAAATTTGATCCCAAACCACTAAAATATGACATTATTTGGAAGGTCTTCCTTCTAGTGAGGCCATTCTGCTCATGATTTTCACAACAGAAGCCAGTCTTTGGTACACGGGCACCCACACACATAAACCTTTGTCCAGAAATGCTCCTATTGGTCTTCTGAGCTTGGGAGGAACAGGAATCAAAGGCTCTTATGCAGAGACCCAGATAGAACAAAGCATTGCCAAGAAGACCTGTTACAGCAGCTCTATCCCTACAATGCCTTCACTAGAGAAAGGGGAAGGAAGCACATGAAGTGAGCACACCAAGTGCCTCTGTCACTCCACACAAACCTCACCTGTGAGCAGCTAGCAATGGTGCTGGTTGGCAAACCTATGGATGGAGCCCAGGCCACGTCTCGTACCCAGTCACTGTGAGCCTCCAGCTTCTGCTCTTCTTTCCACTGACCCTCTTCTTCCCTGGAAACACAGGCACATGGTCAGAAAGGCAGCAGCAGCATCCTTCATCACCTCATCTCCTGCTCAGGAAGGCTTTGGATTGTAGCATTCAGACCCCTTGGTCATCAATACAATACAAAGCACAAGCGTTCCCCACTTCTCCAAAAATCCCTGTGGCTTGAACTGACAAACTCCCTTCCAGGGCACAGAGAGCAGCACAAGCAAAGAGGTTCTGACCTTCAGTTACTGACAGAAATGTGCTTTTACCAAAGAGGTAATCAAAGACCATTAGAAAGCCACCCTTGGAGACAGGATCACACAAGGCTGGCACAAACTGCAAGAATCATAGGAGATACTGTGCATCACTAAGTTTCCGTTTTTAAAACACTTCTCTAAAACAGCAATTCAAAGATGATACAATAGGGATGCTGAAAATATTACCTGAGATACCAATAGGGACACTCAAAGCCTGAAGTGCCAGGTTTTATCTGGCAACAAGGCACTTACTTCCAGATCTTGACCAGGTTGTCACAGCCACCAGATGCAAATCTTTTGATGTAGTTTGGCTTTTGACCAGAGGGTTGCTCTATAAGGCTCCCTGGTACAACAGCAGGAGCCCAGCTAACTGCATTACATCCAATCTAGTAAATGAAAAACATCTCTGTTAGAAGTTGCTTATTTAATTAACTAAACAAATAGATAAAGGCTGGTGAGGGAGTGAAGAACATGTAGCATATTCTCTGCTAAGAGTGGGGAATCTATTTGATTTTCATCTCAGAAAAACTGAAGTCTTGCACAGTGCTGGATGAATAAGAAATTCAGATGTGGTCTAGCCTCACTAAGGCACTTACTCAGAAAGCCTGAGGTAGCTAAGGGCATTTGCACACAACATAGTTCATCTTGGATGTGTAATTAGGGGAGACAGAGACAAAAACTGCAAAGACAAAAGGCACGCAGAGTTGCTGAGATTTAGGAATACAGGAGTAGAAGGAACCTTTGGTCCAAATTTCCTTCTACTGGGAGCCACTGCCATTAGCTTATTATGTTCTGCCTAAACAAAAATCTCCACAATTTTGGGAAAAACAGGAATCCTACAGTTTTTCCAGATAGTGCAGATATTCTCAGGACCAAGGCCATTTCTTAGCAAGCAACTTTCAGCACTGTGTTTAACAATAATGCCCAATAAATAGGCATTGCCAGTGCTGTTTACTGAACTTCACTGCATTTCCACTTCATTTTAGTGACTAAGAAGTACAACCTGCCTACTCTGGATGAACTTAAACCATCGTTGGTTCTGGATGTTTCACATCATTTCATTGCATTTCAGTCTTTATCTAGTCAAGTCTCTGAGGCATCACCTCGGTGTTTATCTGTAGCTCTGGGAACTCTGGGCTGCTCCAAAGGACCAGACTCACCGTGTGTGCATTGCTGATCTTTTTGACTTCCCACTGCCCATCACCCGTGTAGCTCAACAAGGAAATGGCCCCATCAGAGCTCCCACAGGCCAGGATCAGTCCATAGTCGTGTGGTGCCCAGCAGACAGAATTCACTGGGAAGGGCGAGACAGACCAGATTACAGCACAGGGACTACCTAAAACTGACTAATTCGCTGGCTGGTATCAGGGACACAGTCACCAAAAGCAAGTGGCTTGAAAGCTGAGAACGAGTCAAATTCCAGCAAAAGCCAGCCAACTAGCATTGTTTACTGAGTAACAGATCTGCATTGGGAGGGTAAATCATCTGAACACAACAATTTCCATTTTAAATAAAATACAGCATGATAAATGCAGTTTTTCTTACTGGAAACAGACAGTATTTTCCTCAAGAATTCAGTTTCCTGTCATCTTTATTTGAAAACTGACTTACTTGTGTAACACCACCTATAGACACATGGGACAAATCAGTAGTGGGTTATCCAGCAACACCACCTTAGGGAAATGTCCTGTTAGTGCTCAACAGATTTACTCTCTATTCAGTTTTTATCCTTTCCTTTTTGACAGAGGCTTTCTTCCTTAACACTAAGAGATTTATTTCAGTCTTACCCACATCCCCTCATCTCCCCAGTCTCCCTTCCCAGCTCCATACCTGAAGAATCGTGTCCCGTGTACTCGTAGGTCTTTTCCCAAGTGCCATTTTCTTCCTTCCAGATAATAACCTTCCTGTCATAGGAACAGGAAGCCAAGATATTCCCATACATAGGATGAGCCCAGGCAACCTGCCACACAGGACCTTCGTGCCTGCAAGAAACAACATCATTTGGAAAAGCTGAGAAAACCCCTTCCAGCTGCAGCTACCTCACAGATCACTGTTGTGAATTGCTGTTCTGGGAGGGATTAGAGCTCTGACATGAGGAATGGGTAGTGTTAAGATGGCAATGTTAGTGCCCTGACACGGCTCTCACTGTCACAGAAAACAATTCCAACTTCTATCAGTACATTTTACTTCCTGCAAATCACAGGTGCAAGGTACTAAATGAATGACTAAGCCCCACTGTGTTTCCCACTGGGGCTCTGTCCCCGCCCCAGCTCTGAGAAATTGTTCAGCACAGTGTTGGAAGAGTTCACCCTGGAATTCAACCTGCACTCTGTGCTGCCTAAGGGCAAAAGGACAAAGCATCAAGATTTTGCCCTGATGAACCTCTCCTGTTGTGACATCTCACCCCCTCAGGTCTGCAATGAGGATCTGCCCGCCGTTGCGGACATCGAAGATCTTCACGGATCGGTCTGAGGAGCAGGTGGCCAGGCGTGTGCCGTAGTAATCCATCTGAGCATCGTGCTGCAAGGAGAGCAGGGAGAGCTGGGCTCAGCACGGCACCCCCAGCTGCTGACCGACCCCACTGCAGCACAGCCACCCCTGGCCCTGCACGGCAGGGTCATGAGAACGCTTTTAAACAATCCACACATGCCACACAAGCAATTTGTTTCCCCAACTGCTTCTTCAATTGCTATACAAACGTTAGGCAGGAGTCCAGGGAATTCTGAGCAGCAACCAACAGCATTTTCATGACAGGGAATTCAGGCTGCTGACTACAAAGCAGTGATGTATTTTCTTTTATTTTTTAAAAGTGGGTGTACAAATATTGCTCTTAATTATGTTTGAAACTTCACCCCCACCAAACCACAGAATCTTTAAGTCTGGAAAAGACCTCCAAGGTCACTGACTACAACCTTTGACCGATTATAACTTGTCACTAGACCAGAGCACGGAGTACCACATCCAGTCATTTCCTGAACACCTTCAGGGATGGTGATTACACCACCTCCCTGGGCAGCCCTTTCCAATGCTTGATAACCTTTTCTGTGAAGAAATTCTTCCTGAAGAACTAGGCTCACCTAGCTGGGCTTCTTCCTTCAACAAATTACTTTGACACCTTTCTTCCTACCCACACTAATACATCTACTCCCAGAAACATCCACATAGAGGAAAGCCATTTTTAATCAGCCGGAGTTCTGTACCAGCAAATATAAACATATCTCTATCATTTCACAGAAACGGGCAGAAGCAAGCCCGCACGTGGAAGTTAAGACTTTTAATCATTTCCCCTTTCATCCGAGCCAAGTTTTCCTCTCCACACAGTATAAAATGGCAAGACCAGGGTTTCAGACAGCATTCTGCATCCAACACCCTATGAGTGTACTGTTACACGGGCACATACATGCCGCTCTCAGTGCTCACAGAGAGCCCCAGAGCAGCTGTGTTGGAGCAGCTCCCCGGCACTTACGATCATGTCCTCGTGGGACGTGTCCACGGTGTTAATGACCGAGACCTGCGGGGAGAAGGAACAGAGCGAGCTCAGCGCACCAACGCGCGGCCGCGGCCCCTGGAGTCCCAGTCCATCCCGCCCGCCCAGCCGGGGGCAGCAGCTGGGCCCGGTGCACTCTGTACTGTGCCCGGTGCCCCGTGTGCCGTGCCCGGTGCCCCGTGTACCGCGACCGGTGCACCCTGTACGGCGCACGGTGCCCCGGGCCGCCACAGAGGCCGCATCCGGCTGCGCTCGGGCTCCGTACCGGGCCGCCGCCGGTTCCCCGGCCCCGCTCCCTCCTGCCCCGGTCCCCGGCGCCGGTGCCGGGCCCGTCCCGCTGTTCCCCGCCTCACCATGGCGGCGGCGGCCCCGCGGTGCTCCCGGCCCGGCCCGGCCTCTGCCCGCGCGCTCAGACGTGGCACGCCGGTCCCGCGCACAACCGGCCCCGCCGCGCCCCGCCCGCCTGCGACGACGTTCCGCTCGTGCCGGGTTCCGGGGGCGGCCGCTGCCTCCGCTGGGCAGCGAGAGGGCGAGGGGCGGGAGCGGGCACTGACCTGACCTGTCCTGCCCCGGGCACTCGGGCCGAGCCCGCCGAGCGGCCGGAGGCACGGCCTGGGCCCGGACAGAACCCTTTATCGGCCACCAGAGCCGTCTGGCCCGGCTCCTCCCGCCGCCTTGGGGTCGCCCGGCACGGAACGGAGCGGGCCGCGACCCCGGGCCCCGCAGAGCCCGTCGCCATGGCCAGCGTCTCCTACCACATCTCCAGCCTGCTGGAGAAAATGACTTCCAGCGACAAGGACTTCAGGTGTGGCAGCGCGGCTCGGGACGGGCCCCGCGGGCGGCAGCGACCCGCGAGCGGCGGCTCGGGGCCTGGGAGGACGGGGCTGCCGGAGAGGAGCGGGTCTGCAGGCGAGATTGGCATCGCTTTTATTTACAGCGCTTCGGGCCGGCTGTGTCCGAGCTGAGGGGGACGGGACGGTGCTCCCCTCCCTTACCTAGAGTGATGCCTGATGAAAATGGAAGGGGGAATAAGTCTGGGCAGCTGGACTTCACGGTTTTGTTTGTTTTGTGATTAAGAACATCAGAAGAACAAGCAGAAATGCTTCTAATTTGTTTTGGTAATCTGTGAGATAGTCAGTGCATTAAAAGGGGTGAGCAGACCCCCGTGTCCCTGGGTGACGGATTCTGCACATACTGGCTCTGCTCAGGCTGCTTGGAGAACTTTTTCTGTGAGATAGGAGAATATGCCTCCCTAACAGGACTGAGATGCTTTTATTTCTTTGTTTATATCAGCAGAGAAACTGACGTCTTTTTAGGGTTAGGCGAATGGCCCGATGTATAAGGCACTCTATAAAAAGTAAATAAAACTAACATGCATGAAAGATTTCACTCCTGAGCATACTGTTCTCTCAGTACCAACCTGGAAGGTAATGTTTGGGCCAGACTTGGTATTTTGAGGTCTAAGAGAGGGGTTAGTAATAGCCTAAAAGCAGGTTGTTTTTTGTAGAAGCTGCTGAAGTTCTCAGATGTTAAAATAGGTACTTTATAAAGAAGTCAGTGATGGAGCAGTTGCACAGTCAGTTTGTTCAAAGAATTTACAGTTAACACTCCAAAGGAGATGTGCCCAGCACACGTCGTGTCACAGAGGCACTGCAGGGCCACTTCCTCCCAGCACATGGCCAAACGGGATCTGTTACAGGACCAAGTTTCTCTTGTTGCCCTCGCAGATGGATGTGTTAGTGAGATCCCCAGGCCCTGGGCAGGATGGCAGCAGCAGCGAGTCCAAAGCTGGCTGTGCTGCCGTGGAAGGCTCTGTTCAGCCTGTGGCCATAATTGGTCATGCTGGTTCCACACACACACTGAATGCAGAGTGCAGCTGAGGAGCTCTTGCAGAATCAGAAATAGATTGCACGTTGACATCTTAGGGCACATTACTGCTGTTTGCTCACTCTGGATTTCAGGCTGGCTGTGGAACACCACAGCAGTCCCTCGTTCCAGATTGCTGCTCAGGAATGGGCTTGCAGATTGAAGCCTCAAACCATGACCTGTACATGAGAGCTCCAATGTGCTGAATGAGTGACATCAGAGGCTAATTTAAAAAGGAGCTGTCATTTTGTAACAAGAGAGGAGGACTTGGTGGTTCCTGTTAGACATCCACGCTGTGCAGGGCTAACATTGGAAAGCAGCTAACACACGATAGCCACACTGAGATTTCTTAGAACCTCAGACTCCTATACCAGCTCCTTTTGCACTTCCTGCTCCTGGGAAAATGGATGGTTTCCAGGATTTTTCAATATCCATTTTGTGCCTGTTAAAAAAGTGACTCTCACTTGGGTCCTTGTTTTTCTTTCTAATCTGGAGTGATAAATACTCGAGATTTTCAGTATTGATTTTGCTCACAACAATCTAAATATAGCCTAGTGCACTTCTGAAGTGTAGTTTGCATGGAGTCATGACTTTTTTTTTTTCCTTTTTGAAAGTGATAGGGCTTGTTCATGTGTGAGGTCATACTCTCAGTGCTAAGTTATCCAGAAAGAACAGAGCTAGGTGCATTCTTAGACCCCAGACTGCTTTTCCTAGGCCAGGTGACAAATTAATGAAAAAACACATAGTGATTTTTTCTGGCATAGTAGTCACTTCATGTAGTCACTGAGAACAAATACACATGCTGAGTGCCACTTTTAGAGTTTTTGTTTACCTGACCCCTGTTGGGTAGTTATCTGCTTGTAAGACAGTAGTAATTTTCCTTTTTCTTAGGGCAGTGTTGTAAGTCTCTCTTTGGTAGTGTTTTCATACAAGCACCGGTTGCCAAGTTCTGTCCCAGGTGATGCAAAGGTGATGCATTTGTGTCTGCACATCAGCCAATCCACTTTTTCCCTGTGTCCTTTCAGGTTTATGGCCACCAACGACCTGATGATGGAACTGCAGAAAGATTCAATAAAACTAGATGAAGACAGTGAGAAAAAAGTTGTGAAAATGCTTTTGAAATTGCTGGAGGACAAAAATGGGGAAGTACAGAACCTTGCTGTTAAATGGTAAGAGCCTAGACAGTAATAGCCATGTTCCCTGGCACTAATAAAGCCATCACAGACTGCAGAGAGTGTGTGAGAACAGAGCCTGGCCCTTGACACCTCCCTCAAACCTCCTCTGCAAGGGACTTTGCCCTCTCTTGCAGGCACTGCACTTTCTCTCTCTGTAGACACTCACAGGGGATGAGCACACAGACACCTTTGTAGTGGCAAGAGATGATTTTAAAAGTACTTCAGTGTTGCTGTTATAAACCTTACCACATGGAAGGCAGATCCCTAAGATTTTATTTCTTCAGGGAGAAGCACAATTTAAAATTTTGGTCATCAAGCTCTTGTCCTCTCTCAGGCTTTGAAATCCAGTGCTGAATTTCTCCATGGATCTGTCTTTGATAGCAATGGTACTAAACGTGTGCAGACCTTATGGGCTTTAATTTCAGGTCCAAATCCTTCTCTTCAAGGGAGTTTTCATTGAACTTTGTAATGCACTTGGATTTTTCCTTGTCTTGACTCTGAGTGAAGCCTGTGCTGTTGCTTTGCCTTTGACCATTCCCGGATTTTTTTAATCCAAATGAACAAAAGCAGCAGGTTCCTCTGTTAGTGAATTCTCTGATAAAGGGATCCTGCTGCTGACATGTTCTTTCCCATCTCTTTCCCCAACAGGGCTAAGTGGGCATGTTCAATCCAGAGATGCCATTGAATGGCTCAGTTCACCCCAGGGCTCCAGAAGGGTGGGCCATTTAAAGACAACTTTGGGTTCCTCTGTTTTTTCCTGCTGTGGTTCCTATTCATATTCCTTTCTTTTCAACCACATGCTGCTTCTATCCCTGTTCTTTCCCTGTTATCTTTGGCCCTCTCTTTTTGATTCCCACTGTCCTGACTTTCCTTGGCCCTGTTCCTGTCTCTGCCTGCTCTAGGTTGATTTATTTTGGGTTTTAAAGCAAAAGAGCTGGGCACTTTGCAGAGGACCAACTTCTCAGCTTCTCTGCCTATTTATCTCTGGTTGTATCTGCAGTAAGTCCATACTCATTGCAATCTCACATCCATCCAGAGTGTGATAATGAGGAGGCCTCAAAATGGAACCAGGAATATTCCCTTTGTGTGCTAAGGAGGTGCTTAGAGCAGAGTGTCAGTCATTCCCAGATAGGTGGCCAGGATCTTTAAGAAGGAGCAGTGGGATGATTTGAAGGAATGCACAGTTGGATTAGGCCCTTCATCCTGACTGGCTTCTCCTCCTGCAGCCTGGGCCCGCTGGTTGGCAAAGTGAAGGAGTACCAGGTGGAGACCATCGTGGATACGCTCTGTTCCAACATGCTGTCAGACAAGGAGCAGCTGAGAGATATCTCCAGCATCGGCCTCAAAACAGTCATTTCTGAGCTGCCACCAGCTGCCACAGGTACCCTGCCTGTCCCCATTTGTCACTGAGGAGCGAGGAGGCCCAGCCTTTGGCAAACGGGGGAAAATGTCGAGTCCAGAGCCTAAGAGTTTCTGATTCTTTACTCACCTACCAGAGGACAATCTAGGAAATCAGGAGGAGGGACAGTAGAGCTGAGGTACCAATGGGATGAGGGATGGAAAGAAATGAAAACTTGAGCTGTATTTTGGAACTATGTATCCCAAAAATGTATCAGCTTTTCAGGGGATACCTGAGGCTTCCAGCCATAGGATTTTCCTCTGCAGCCGTCTTAATCTGTCCTGATTAGATCTCCCAGTCGTGATTTCTTTTTTCAGTGTATGAGGGAGTGAATGGTTCCTAGCAGCAAAAAAGACTCCTTGTTAACTGACAGCAGGGAAAAATATCTCTCTTGCAGGTTCCACCATGACAGCAAATGTGTGCAAAAAGATCACAGCCCAGCTGACAGGAGCCATTGGCAAGCAGGAGGATGTGTCCGTGCAGTTGGAAGCTCTTGACATCCTGTCAGATATGCTGAGCAGGTACCAGAGGATTTCCTTCTGGCAGCTGTGCATAGAAGGGGGCTGCAGGGATGAGACTGCTTTTGATTTCTTTATTTCCCTAATCCTATTACTGGGACTTAAAAACACAGGATTTGGTTGACTGCTCCTAGGGAATATCTGAGTAGAGCAGGTCCCCAGCAGGGGTGAGATAACATGCCAAGCCTTTCTGTGCTTAAGAATGGCAGTGCTTCTGGTGATGGATCCCACAGAAGCTTAGCTCACACAAACTAAGGAAGGGTGAGGGCAAAGCAGGGAGGGTTTTTTTTTAGCCCTATGAGCCTATCACACATGCTTTTTTTTAATTTCCTGGCTGCCTCTTTCTCTTGTTGCATAAGTCAGACAGTGTCGTATGTCATCTGCATGCAGGAAATTATTAGCACACCCTTGGGTCATCCAGAAGGACGCAGTCAAAAACTCCTCCATGATGGAGACAAATAAGCTCTCCCTGTGTTTTACAGAGGAAGTCAATGTTCAGACCAAAATGGCAAAGCCACCCTTCTCCTCCCCCTCCTCACAACATACATAAAGTCTCCATAGCTGAAGGATTTTTAGATTTGTTGCTGCCAAGAGGGCTTTTTTCTGAGCCTTTGACTTTCACCTTGTGCCTTGTTCTGTTCACTGCAGGCTGGGAGGAACGCTCTACTCATTCCATTCCTCCATCCTGAGCTGCCTGCTGCCCCAGCTGAGGAGCCCCAGGCTGGCAGTACGTAAACGAGCCATCATTGCCTTGGGGCACTTGGTCTTGACCTGCAGTGGAAACATCTTCTCAGAGCTCACAGAGCATCTGCTGGCAGAGCTGAAGAGGAATGAGTCTACTTCTACCACCAGGACGTACATCCAGTGTGTGGCTGGCATCAGCAGGCAGGCTGGGCACCGCATAGGTAGGATGAGCAGCTTGAAATGATGCTGGGAAATGTACATGCATTTTGGAGCAGCGTTTCTTGGTAAAAGAAGAGTGCTCACTCTTCTTAATGTATTAGTGGCTTGTGCCACCCCGTATGGTTCTGGTCTGGTTCTCTGATCTCCACTTGGAAAGGAGACACCAGAGTATCTCTCTGGCTGCCCTTCTCTATTGACTAAGATTGCAGCACTTCCCTGGTTTGAATTAACACCTGTATGAACTAGGTCAGTGGATTCACCCCCTTTTAAATGACAGAGGGGATGGCAACATATTGTATTACTTGTCTTAAAAGACCTGCCAGAGTTGAGATTAGGTCCTAAGAGATCTCTAATCACAGCTCTTCCTGTGACTGAAATGCCAACAAGGGGCTGCAGATAGGGAGCAGGGATCAACTGCTGAAAACCAGCCCAGCTGGTTTTGGTGGGCTGCTGGCTCCTTGCCCGTGAGGTCTGGGGCAGGAATGCTCTGCCAGGCACAGGAAGGAAGGGGCAGGTGGCTGAGCTGTCAGCTGCCCAGGTGAGTGAAGTCTGGAATAGTTTTTCACTGCTGCTTGCTTTGTCTTTCCCAGGAGAGCACCTGGAGAAGATAATTCCTCTGATTGTTCAGTACTGTAACGTGGATGATGATGAGCTGCGGGAGTACTGTTTCCAGGCCTTTGAGTCCTTTGTGAGAAGGTGTGTGCCCTTGAGAAATGCCTCTGCACCATTCAGTGCATCCCTGTCCTCCTGGTGTAAATATCCATACGTTCAGCATCCTTGAAGGAGGGCCTTCCTGCAAGTATTCCTGTTGGGAAGGCAGTTCATATATGAAATCTCTTTTGCACATGCAGGGTTGGACTGGAATCATGAGCTGTTTTACCTCAGCATGGGAGGCTGTCCTTCTGTATTGGTTTTGCAGGAGTGGGAGTTTTCCTTGTCCTTGGAGTGTTCCTTAGCCAGAGGAAACTGCCTTGCTCCTGGTGCATGGAGGGAGCTGGAGGCAGGCAAGGGGAGTTGGGCAGAAGAGCTGCTGAGCTGCAGCTCTCCTGTTGGTTGGTCAGACATTTACTGCTTGGAAAAGGAGCCCTGCAGAGCTGCTGAGGTGTTCTCCCAGGAAGGGAGAATTGTGAATTGACACATAGAGGTAACCAAGGGCCACATCAAACCACAGCTGAAATGCCAACAGTAGGTTTATTTCATTACCTTGCTAATAACGCTGGGTGACAGACATAGGGATACAGGCTCTGTTTGGCTTATCCCAGCTGAGAGAAGGGCAAGGGGGTTTGCTGCCTGCCTCACTCTTAACAAAGGGCTTCATGCACGTCTGTGAGAGTGTATTATCTCTCCACAGGAATTGTACTTCTGAAAACATGCAGAGGATGAACAACATTAGGTATAATAAATGGAGTTTTCCCACACTGACATCTTTCGCAGTCCCAGCTGCAAGGTCACTTTGAGCAAAACTATTCCCTCCTCCTCACCAAATCTTCTGGTTTTAACTCAGTCCTCCCAACAGGATGAAGGCAATTGATTTATTTATTTGTCCTTGTAAAAATTATTGCATCCTCCCCATAGGGGAATGTGGCCTTGCTTCATGCACAGCAGGAAGGAGCATCTTTGGTTTAACTCGTATTATCAAAATGTTCACACGGTCTGTGAAGCACTTCGTGATCCTTTTGAGATTAATAATATTATTTAGATATTTAAAACAGCTTGATCTCTGATTAACTCTCACAATTTTCATTTGTGATAGGTGCCCAAAGGAAATGGACCCTCACATCTCGAGTGTGATGGGACTGTGTTTGAAGTACATTACCTTTGACCCAAACTACAACTATGATAACGAGGAGGAAGAGGAAGAGATGATGGAAACTGAAAATGGGGAGGATGAAGAGCAAGGTGCCTGCTTGTGAGGATGGCAGAACATGGGGTTAACATTTCTCCCCTTCCTGCTGTCTCCTCCTGGAGAGGGCAGCTCTGAGGATCAAGTGATCCTTCAGCTGCAGTTTTCTCACAATGCTGCCTTGTTTCCCCTTGTGTTGTTTCTAGAAAGCAACGACGAGTACAGCGACGACGACGACATCAGCTGGAAGGTGCGCAGGGCTGCGGCCAAGTGCCTGGAGGCCGTGGTCAGCAGCAGGCCTGACCTCCTGCAGGACTTCTACAGAACTCTCTCCCCAGCCTTGATAAGCAGGTTCAAAGAGAGGGAGGAGAATGTCAAAGCTGACATCTTCAATGCTTACATCTCCTTGCTGAAGCAAACACTGCCTACCCAGAACTGGCTGCACTCTTCAGATGCCTCTGGCAAGGATGACATTCCCCTGAAAATGCTTCAGAACCAGGTGTGTGAGCAGGTGGGGCTGTGTTAAATCACAAAGCAATGAGAAGTAGGCACCTTGAGAATGTGGCTAGCTGAAGGAGCCCTGGGGCAGGCATCTAGAGGGCCCCAGATCCAGAGGGCTGGCTGTTTAGTGTCTGTCCCCTGCCATTCCCTGGAGAAGGTGCTGGCACAGCACAGGTACAGCCAGCACTGCCCTTCCACCAGCCCTGGTGTGTGTGCAGGCTGAAGCAGGCTGGCTTCTGGGTGGTGCCTGGCTGGTGCCTTACTGCAGCTGTTGCTCAGGAAACTCATCGAATAAACCGTGGTAGAAATGTACCAGTGAGAGCAGCTGGGATGACTCAGGTGTCCCCTTCTCATTTGCTTCTCCAAACTGCAGGTTCCCAACATCATCAAGGCCTTGCACAAGCAGCTCAAAGAAAAGAGCATCAAATCAAGACAGGGTTGTTTCAGCCTTCTGACAGAATTGGCCAGTGTTCTTCCTGGCTGCCTGGCAGATCATATACCTGCACTTATCCCTGGTAAGCTTGTCTGTGGTCTGGGGTGAAGCAGCAAAATCCATTCTGAACGCATGTGCTCCTTGCCTGTGCGTTCCAGTTTCATTCCTGTGAGTTATTCTGCTCAGCATTAGGACAAACACATGAAGTTCTGCTCTGTGCTGATATGCTGAACAGCTCCAAGATTAATTCTGGCCTCTGCACTGAAAGCCAGGATAAAAACGTCAAGTTCATTTCCACAGTCCCCTGACAAGATGCTTTTGGGAGGGCCTATTCCAGCCTCCTCTGAAAGTAGCTAGAGTTGTGCTATTACCACACTGAGATCAGAAATACAAATGCCATTTCCTTTTGCAAAATGCAGTGTCATTTAAAAAAAATCTTTATATTGACTGATACTTTAATTTGCAGCACCACATTTTTCTCTGAGCTTTTCTGGCCTGCAGGCCTATGAAGCATCCCACTGCTGGAAGGCTCAGGTCCTGCCTTTGCTTTTGGTGTGATTGTATACTGAATATGAGAAAAGTCTCCTGTGATTGTCCCTGGCTGGATCCATGAACCTCCTTTGGGAAAAACATGACATCATGGTATTGTTTTCTGCACAGGTATTGTTTTCTCCTTGGCGGATAAATCCAGCTCCTCCAACATGCGGATCGACACGCTCTCCTTCCTCCACGTCCTTCTGTGCAACCACCAGCCAGAGGCATTTCACCCTCATGTCAAAGCCCTGCTGCCTTCTGTTGTGACCTGTATTGGAGACCCCTTTTATAAGATCACGTCGGAAGCTCTGCTGGTATCTCAGCAGCTTGTGAAAGTTATCAGGCCTTTGGACAAACCTTACAGCTTTGATGCCAAGCCCTATGTGAAGGACCTTTTCTCTGCTACTCTGAAGCGGCTGAAGGCAGCTGACATCGACCAGGAGGTGAAGGAACGTGCCATCTCCTGCATGGGACAAATCATTTACAATTTGGGAGACCATTTAAGCACTGACCTCCAGCCAACCTTGAAGATATTTCTGGAGAGGCTCAAAAATGAAATCACCAGACTGACAGCAGTCAAAGCATTAACCTTAATTGCTAATTCTCCACTTCAGATAGATTTGAGACCCATCCTAGGGGAAGGTCTCCCCATTCTAGCTTCGTTCTTGAGAAAGAATCAACGTGCCTTGAAACTGAGCACCCTGAATGCTCTGGACATCCTGGTGAAGAACTACAGCGACAGTCTCAAGCCTGCCATGATTGAGGCTGTGCTGACAGAGCTCCCTGTCTTAATTGCTGAGAATGACATGCATGTGTCCCAGGTGACCATCACGTTCCTCACGACTTTGGCCAAGATTTACCCATCCTGTGTCTCCAAGATCAGCGGCTCCGTCCTTGCTGAAATCTTTCAGCTTGTCCACTCACCTTTGCTTCAAGGAGGGGCCCTGAACGCCATCATCGACTTTTTCCAGGCCCTGGTCCTGACAAAGACCGCTGCCATGGGTTACCCAGAGCTGGTGAAGCAGCTGACAGCACCCATTTACTGCTCGGGTTCGGCCGGGGCCTCGCTGACCTTACACAAGCAGGCGTACCACTCCGTCGCTAAGTGTGTGGCAGCCCTGTGCTCAGCCTGCCCGAAGGAAGCCCCTGCCACAGTGAACCAGTTTGTCCAGGATGTGAAAAGCGCCAAGGCCAGCCCTGCTGTCCAAGTGCTGGCTTTCCTGTTCCTGGCAGAGGTGGGCCGCAGCACGAACCTCAGTGCTCAGCGGGAGCTCAGGCCCGTGCTCCTGGAGGCGTTCTCCTCCCCCAGCGAGGAGGTGAAATCCGCCGCCTCCTACGCGCTGGGGAATGTCAGCGCTGGCAACCTGCAGGAGTACCTGCCCTTCCTGCTCAAGGAGATCAGCAGCCAGCCCAAGAGACAGTACCTGCTGCTGCACTCCCTGAAAGAAGTCATCAGCTCCTCCCCAGCTGACAGCCTCACGCCCTACGTGGAGGATATCTGGGCTCTGCTCTTCAAGCACTGTGAGTGCACAGAGGAGGGGACACGCAACGTGGTGGCAGAATGCCTGGGCAAGCTGACCTTGGTGAACCCTGCTGAGCTGCTGCCCCGGCTGAGGAAACAGCTGTCAGCAGGTAATGGCTAGGGCAATGGCCAGGGCAGGGAAACGCTGCCTTCTGATGGAAATTCCTTTTGTAAACTGCTTGTGGGTACAACAGGGAGCAAAGCCCGTTGAGAGGAGAGCAGGTGACAAGATGGATCTCTCTGCAAGGGGGATCGCAGGAGCCCTGGTCTGCACAAGAGCAGGAGGGTGCTGGGAACAGGGACTACACAAGGAGATTGTACAGGAGCAGATTCAAACACAGAGTTGATAAGAAGAATCCTCTACTCCCTTTTGTAACACATGTGTAACAGGACCAAGGGCAGAATATGTACTAGAGAGTTATAGCAGTGATTTTTCTCTCTTGATTTTTCACAGTTAACTTCCCCTCTCCGTTGCAGGCTCCCCTCATGCCCGGAGCACCGTGGTTACTGCCATCAAGTTCACGATCACAGACCAGCCTCAGACCATTGATGCTCTCCTGAAAGGCTGCATAGGTAGGCTGCTTTGGAAGGGGCATGAGCTGGGGACATGAGGGCTTGGGTGTTGCTAGCAGCTCAGGGATTTTCCACTCCTGTGTGAATCTCATCTAGTCCAGTTTTTAGCAGTGTTTCTCAGCTTTTGGGATTAAACAGCAACACTGTATTGTGTTCCTAAATGCACTGATGCCTCGCTCTTGGCATGTTTCATTGTTTTTTGAAGTGCTTAAGTTCTTTCTGCATTTAATCTTAGAATTCCAATACCCCACAAAAGGATCTTCAAAAGTATAACCTACATGAGTGTTTGAGTCCAGGGAGCCCACACATAGATCTGCTGTATAAAACTGGCCCTTCTGTTTCACAGAAGTTTCATCAGATGGGATCTAAACGAGAAAAATGCCCCACAACTTCCTTGAATAACAAAGCTTCTGATTTGACTTTAGGGTGAGGTAGCTGTTTGTTTTTATGCTGGAATGCAGGACAGTCATGTTTCTTTCCTGTACCAAATGGAGGGAGAGAAAGCATCTCTAATGGCTCTGACAGACTGTGCCACTAGTTATTTTACCATAAATGCTCTTATAAGCAGCCTCCTTGGAATACACCCCAAAAAACTTTCAAAATACTGCAAAAATATTACGGTCTGTTGGCTGCAGGACTGACTGATGTGTTCTTATCCCACAGGTGACTTCCTACAAACTCTGCAAGATCCAGACCTGAACGTTCGCCGTGTGGCTTTAGCCCTGTTTAATTCTGCTGCTCACAACAAGCCTTCTTTAATCCGGGATTTACTGACCTCAGTCCTCCCCAGCCTGTACAATGAAACCAAAGTGCGCAGGGAGCTCATCCGTGAGGTAACTGGGCTTGCCTGGTGCCACCGTGACCCACAGCAGCCTGTGGAGCCCAGGTGGAGCTGTTGCTCTGTCTGCTCTTTGGGGACAGCTGTGCTGTTTGTCTTGGTTCAGGTAGAGATGGGGCCATTCAAGCACACAGTGGACGATGGCCTTGATGTGAGGAAAGCAGCTTTTGAGTGCATGTACACCCTGCTGGAAAGCTGCCTGGACCGGCTGGACATCTATGACTACCTGAACCACGTGGAGGATGGGCTGAAAGATCACTATGATATTCGGGTAGGTGCTGTGCCCTGACTGATGTAATTTTCTCTGTGGGGCTTGGCCTGCAGTTGGGCTGTGTTTCCCCACAGCCCCAGGCCAGGGGGTGCAGTGTCCCCCGGGGCTGCCAGCCCTTGGCAGACACCTGCAGCACTGTGCACACCTGGGCCACTGCAGCTCCAGCCCCCTGGCTGCCTGGGGAGCATTTCCAGCTCTTGGCAGAGCCCCTTGCACAAGTGCAGAGAGCTGAGCACGGTGCAGGCACAGCCCAGGCTGTGAGCAGAGCTGGTGGTGCAGAGAACCAAGAGCAGTTTCCTCCCCTCGTGGCAGATGCTGACGTTCATCGTGCTGGCGCGGCTCTCGGTGCTGTGCCCCGGCGCGGTGCTGCAGCGGCTCGAGCGCCTCATCGAGCCCCTCCGGGCCACCTGCTCCACCAAGGTAAGAGCAGCTCCTGCCCGGAGCCGCCTCTGCTCCTGGCCTTCTCCCTCAGTGCTGCTCAGCCAGCCACTTCCCTCACTTCCCCGGCTGGAAATCCTCTGCTGCTCTTTGCTGCTCTGTTGGTTCTGTGCCTGTACGGGCTGTTCTAAATGCCCACTGAAAACTTTGGATTTGCAGGTGAAAGCTGGTTCAGTGAAACAGGAGTTTGAGAAGCAGGATGAGCTGAAGCGCTCGGCCATGCGGGCAGTGGCTGCTCTCCTGACCATCCCTGAGGCAGAGAAAAGCCCAGCAATGGCTGAGTTTTCATCCCAGATCAGATCCAGTCCTGAAATGGCATCACTTTTTGAGAGCATTCAGAAAGATTCTGCCTCCCTCCCCACCTTGGAGGCAATGGACATGAGCTAAGATGTTTTTCCCCACCACCCTCCTGCCTTTGGGATGCCCCAGCCAGACACCAGCTGGGTGGGGAGGAACAAATACCATTGAATTGCTCTCCTGCCACAGCCAAACCCCAGTCCCTGGGCAGCCACAGGAGAAACTGGGGATGGTGTGTGAAATGTGACAGCTGGACAGGACTGGTTTGATTCAGCTGCACTTGTATCAGACACCTCAGCGATTTGGAATGAGACCTGAGATCAGGGGAATACAGCCTCATGTAGGGGAGGGGCTGGAAGATGAATATTCCCATTTTTAAGGAAGTTTTAAGGGGTGCACAAAGCAATCACAGTTGTAGTTCCATGAACAATGGAAACTACTTCTTCAAATACTCCTTACTGCAGTACAAAGATTTTTTAATCACTGCACATGCACTTTCTACCTAAAGTTGCCCAAGAATGTATTTATAGTGTTTTCACTAAAAAACATGGCTAAAAACTGGAAGCCATGTCTTTATGAATGGGTTCATCCCACAGGCCTTTGGGAAAGGAGGCTTGCACCTGCCAAGCTGCAGAGGCTGCACAGGGCAGGGGGCTTACCTGACACCCCCACCCTCCTCCTGGGGCTTCAGTTTAGCATTTGGGAAATACAAAGCTTTGTTGCTTAGCTTTCATATTTATGGTTTTGACTGCAAAATACCTCAACCGTCTTCCCCGAGGGATGATTGATTGTTTCAGTGACAAACCCTGCTTAAAGCTTTGCTTTGCACTAACATGGCTTCTCTTTCCCCTTGGAGCACCTCAGTGTTGGTGTCACCAGCCACAAGGGTCTACTGGTCCTGGTCACACAGCAGCAGCAGGCATCTGCAGGAGCACCAGTGGTCAGTGTCAGTCACAGGGGTCAGAGGTGGCAGGCAAGAGCCAGGGATGCAAGCACACAGCCCATAGTGGTTGCTGTGCTCAGATTCTGCTTTGTGCAAGAGAAAATGCCTTAAGAGACTAAGGTTCTAACAGCCAACTAGAGGATGATGCCATCATGACACTGCTGTAGCCATGAACTGCTCTGTGCTTTCTTTTCTATTTTGACAGAGTGGTTGATGTGAATAGTATTTATAGTGCTGTGTGAAAGGACAGCTGTTGTCTGGGTGATATAGAAAATAAAATACACTTGTGAAGCTGCGTGCCCTGAGTTCACTGACCATCACCATGCCACTGCTCCTCGAGTGCCCCTGACAGCAGAGCCCTGGAGCCACACACAGGCTGCTGCCCCTCCTGTGCCCATGCAAAACAGCAGCCAAGTTGGACTGAGGCTTTATTAAATACACCCGTGCTGCAGAGCTGCTACTCGTTCTCCTCGCTGCGCAGTCTGGCGTTGGGGTTGGTGATCTTGATGGCGAGCTGGGCGGCTCTCTCCACGATCACCTTCCTGTTCTTCGAGGACACGTTGTGGGCAATCTCTGCACAGTACGACCTGGTGGGGAGACAGACAGCATGGGGCTTGGCTCCAGCTGCCCCAGAGCCAAGGCAGAGCCCTCCAGAGCCATGGCACCATGGCAAAGCGTTGGAGCTGTCCTGGCAGCAGCACCCGGACACAGCTGAGCACAGGGGCATCGCTGCAAGGGCACTGAGCCACGACTGCCCCGCCTCAGAAAGCCTGACCCTTCTGGCCTGAAGCAGCAGCTCCCCTCCAGGACAGCTCAGCTTTTCTTGTGAATGACTCGGTCAGAGGTAGTCGTTCATTATTGTTTTTAATACTTCATAGCAAAAACAAGCACTGGAGCAGGCTTGTGCCCAGTTCTGACCGCGGTTACTGCTGACATGGCACAGCCTCACTCGCCACCATTGTGTATTTTTGCCAAGGGGATGAGATTGCCAGCCCCAAGCCCACCCACCCACCCTCCAGTAGCACTGAGGGCATTGAGATGGCATCTGTGCTCTCAAAGGCAATGACTTCCCTTGTTCCACCCTGACCATACCACCCCTCCCAGGTGGGAGTACAGGCCCCCCACACACTCACTTGTTGCTCATCATCAGCACTTCCAGCTCTTTCACATTGTGAACCAGGAACTTTCTGAAGCCCGTGGGCAGCATGTGTTTTGTCTTCTTGTTGCTGCCATAGCCGATGTTGGGCATCAAGATCTGCCCCTTGAAGCGCCGGCGCACTCTGTTGTCAATGCCTCTGGGTTTGCGCCAGTTGCGCTGCACAAATGCAGAGAACAGTCACAAAACGGGATCATCCTGAACACAGCTGGCCTGAAGGCTGCCTACAGCGGCCTTCCCACTCTCCCTGCCCCGCTGCTGCAGCTTGCCACCATCCTGCCGGGCTTTCCTTCTCCACTTACATCAAAGGCACCCCAGAAGTTCCTGACCCTGGGAACCTGCAGCAACTGCTCACCTTAATCTTGACATAGCGGTCAGACTGGTGCCGGATGAACTTCTTGGTCCTCTTCTTGACGATCTTGGGCTTCACGAGAGGCCTGAGAGCAGGCATGGTGCCTGCAGGACAGAGTGGTTGGTGTGAGCGAGGGGCACGGCCGAGGTGCGCTGCAGCTCCCCGGGCCACGCGTGTCGCAGACTGCCTTCCCCCGCGGGCCACGGCAGGCCGGCGAGGGAATGGGTCTTCATCTGCTGGGGCTCTGCCTCCCGCCTCCGAAGCTGGCAGAGCACTGGCAGCTCTCCAGATGCGATCCTGGGAGGTGCCGCGGTGCCATCCCCGCGATGCTCCTGCCGGAGCCCGGCGCCGCACACCGTGATCAACAGCGACCGAAACCCCCGGTTCCGCCCGCCCCCGCTCCACAGGCCCCGGCCCGGCTCGTGACCGAGCGCTGTCCCGGGAGCGCGGCCCCGCCGCCCGGGAAGGGGCGCGGACGAGGCCCCAGCGCCGCCCATCCCGGGTCGCCCCGGCAGGCAGAGGAGCGGTTCCGGCCCGCGGGGGCCGCTTCCCGCGCCCCGGGGAAAAGACGCGGCGGAGGGAAAGGGAAAGGGAGGGAGCCGGTCCGTGCCAGAAGCGCCGGAGGCCGGATGGCCCCGGATGGCGGCGGATGGCGCGGCCGGGACTCACCGGTGCCGATGGCGCGTCCACCGCGGGCCCGGCTGAGAGAGGGAGGTGCCCCGCGCGCAAGCGCTTATGGGACGCGCTTATGGGCGGTCCTGGCAGGGGCGGGTGGCGCTGCGGCCGCGCAGACAGGGCACCGGCCCGGCGGCCCGGAGGCCAGGCCGCCACCGCAGCGAGGTGGCACCGGTCAGGGACGTTCGGTCCGGCGGGGGAGTCCAGATCGGTGCTTCCCGCCCACCGCCACGAGCAGCGAGCTTGCTACGAAGCTGACAGGACCTGTCGGGAATCACAGCGCCAGGCTGTGCCCGCCGGCTGCTTCCGCCAGTTCGAGTGGGCGAGCAGGCGCCGCCTGGCGGCGTGGCGGACCCGATTGCGGCGGGTCCCGGCCCCGGCCCGGGCCCGGAGCGGCCCCAACTCCAGGCAGCCAACACCCTCCTCGGCTCCTCTCCTGCCGGAGCGACACGGGGCCCAGCCCTGGATGAGACTGGGAAGGCACCGGAACCTCCGGCGGCACCGGGGAAATGCCAGGGCCGGGCAGCGGGCGCTGAACGGGGCTCTGCTCTGTGCAGGTCTGCTCCTGGCACATCCTCTCACCCTCAGCCCCTGCCCAGCAGCACGGGGAGCAGATCCCAGCTGCTCTGTCCCGGGGCAGGGAATGGTGGGCACTTGGATGATGGCTGTACGCAGCCAGCCCCAGGCAGCTGGGGGCACAGATCTGCACTTGAAGAAGAGACAGGCACTACAAAACAGGGATGTGTTTATTTAAAAAATAGCAATGATTCCAGCCCTGACATCACACAAATATTTACACACAAAACTATGAGGTCACCCCCAGCTCAGTCGATGCTCAGCTTCTCCCGGTTCTCCCACAGCCACGTGTGGTACACGTTCAACTTGTGGTCCTGTGGCTGCACCTGAGACACAGGGAAAAGGTCAAGTATTTAGTAAACCACCTAAAAATATCTCATTGCTCCAACAATGTGAGTGTTGGTTTCCCAGTGCCAGGGGGGCAGTGGGCACAAGTGGGATGCTGAAGGAGTCGAAGGGCACCACCCACCTCCTTCCACTCGTTCACACAGAAGATTCGGTAGGAGTCGTTGCCGTACTTGCCGATGCCGTGCAGCTCGATGGGGTAGCGCCACGCCTTGCTCAGGTACTCACCTGTGGGGCCAGCACAGCACTCAGCACTCAGCACCCACACACACCCTGCCCTCACCGCTGCACACAAGGAGCAGCCTGTGCACTGTTACAGCTCCTCACTTGGGCACATTTCAAATGAAAACCACGAATTTTAGGAGTTTCCTGGTGAATGCAGGCCATGAATCCCCACGGGTTAATCTTGAACACCTTTTCAACAAAACAGCATGGGAGTTTTAATCATAATCTCATCAGAACAAAATTCTCTTCTGCAGGTTCTGAGTACAGAAAATATCAGAATCAGAAAAATCCCAGCTGGAAGGGCCTTCTGCAGATCACCAGAGCAACCCTGAGCAGAGCCACTCTGTAACAGTGCTGTAAACACAGCAGCAGTGCTACAGGCACTTCAACAAGTTTCTGGTCTGCAGAACATACTGTGGCTAGAATTTCTTTCCCAGTTCAGACTGGGATCAGCAGCTTTGCCTATGTGACACCAATGGATCCAAAATGCTGCATAAAATAACCCACCCAACAGAGGAGAATCCAGAGAGCAGCGTTTGGATCAAAGCTGTTTGTCTTTTGGCAGCATAACCAAGATTGCTCCAGATGTCAGGAAAACCCACCTGAGAATCTGATGATGGTTTTGGCTCTGAGTTCATAGAGGCCAAGAGGTTTGAGCAGCTCTGACATCTCTTTCCAGTCTGCAGCCCTGGCTACCTCAGGAGAAGGGTACTTCTTCAGGAACTCCCAGAGCACTGGAATGGCCATTTTCCCTGGTGAAAGAATCCCGTGAGCAGGAGGCTGGGATGGAGTTCTCCTTCTGGACTATCCATATGCTTTCTTAAGTGAGCTTCTCCAAGGCAAGGTACCAAATAAGGATTATTATTTCACAGTGACACAAGTTAAAATAGATTATTTTATTAATGCCATTAAAACTGGCAGCTATTTCAGCCCTGTAACACCTCCCAACATTTACACACCTACTCCTGCTACTCTACTTACCTGAAGTTTTGTTGAGAAATATGGTGGCAATGAGAAGCTTCCATGGATCGTGGAAGAGTGTTTCTTGGATAAGATTGAAAGGAGAACGTGGAGGAGTCCATTTTCTGAGGGCCTTCCTTCTGGGTGGGCTGAGGGCTATACAGGGGCAACACAGAAACATTTATTAGTCAGGAAAGGATGGCTTTACCTGTTTAAGGAAAAAAAAAACAAACCATTAAAATGATGACCTCTGAAGCATTTTTGTGGAGGCACTGTGCACAGATGAAGCCACGGCAGTTCCCACACAGCCTTTACAGGGCTGCAGGGGAATGTGTCCCACTTGGCACAGCTGCAGCCAGTGTCAAGCTGAGAGGAATTTTCCACATCATCACTTGATGCTGAGCCATCTTATCCCTTCCCCATTAAAAAAAAAAAGTATTTCCCTGAGTACAATACCTTCTTTGCTGAATTTACTGGAAAAATAGGGACTCGTTTTCCTTCTCTCCACTCGTGTTTGTGGGACAGACACTTCTGTAAAGAAAGAAAACTTCAGCATTAGGAAGAAGGACTAAGTGTTTTGCTGTCATGTTTCACACACCATTTCTGCTTTATGTCGTAATGGAAATAGAAGGAATTCTTCTCATGTACAGAACACAAAGGTACCTTAAATCTCCTCCAGATTATCGTCTGACACTGTACGGCTTAAGAGCTTGGTACAGTAAGTGTCAGTTTTGAGTAAGCCTGCAATAATTTAAATGCTGGATAAAAATGAGATTTGGATGTCAGAGGAGCTTGACCTGAAGCAGAACACGTGGCCTCAAGAGCCAAGAGAGGCCTGGGCAGAACATGAGAACTGGCATCACGTTCTGCTCTTGCACACACACACACACACACACACACCTGGTGACGCTGTGACTGCTGGGAAGCCTGTCCTGTCCCAGGGCTCAGCATCCACCTTGGAGTCAGACTGAACATTCTGCTGACCCAGATCCCCCGGATCTGGAACCTTCCCTGTCTCCAGTCCATAGGATTTCTCCTCAGGCCTCGCAGCAGGTGTGTCACTGGAGCATGGCCCCTCCTCTGGCAGGTGACCCAGCTCTCTCTGTGAGCCAGCCACTGACCTCAGCCGTGCCCTGGACATTCCTGACAGAGCTTTCCCTGCATCCACAGGATCAGCACCTGGATCACCCACAGCCTGGAAGCCAGCTCCACGTGTGTCTGTCTGTTTGTGGACTCTCTTGTTCTGAACACACTCGGTCTCCAGTGTGTTAGAGATTCTTCTCTGCCTCTTGTTCTTGGGGTCATCTTGGTTCCTCCTTTCTGAGCCCTTCCCACGTCTCCTAGTTTGGACACTTTTCCCATCTGCCCCCTTTCGTTTGGTTTTCAAACTCTCCTCTGGGTTTGTGCCTTCCATTACTAAATCTGCACTTTCCACAGTAGATGTGGCATCCTCCAGGTGTCCATTCCCAGCCTGGATGTTCTGAATTCCAACCTCAGCACCATTCTGTGCATGGAGATCCTGCACTTTGCTCTGACAATCCTCCTTTTCCAGGTCAGTCCTCACAGCTCCTGTGCCATATCCCCTCAACCCTGAGCGTGTGCTCCCTCGAGGAGCTGTGAAATCAAAATCTGCTGCTTTCAGTGTTGTCTCTCCAGTTTTCTGTAAATACTCCACAAGTGCTCGTTTTGACCTCAGCTTCTTCCCTTCTGGGCTGTGGTAGGAAAGGAAAGTAAATTAACAATGACTTTCTCATTCTCCTACTCTTCGCTTAAAAATCTTCAATAATACATAAAACAACACCAAAACAAAGGGCAAAAACAGTTTTCAAGGCGATGTCTGGGCGCATTTCTGTGGTCCTGCCAAGAAAGGGCACACAGAGCTCACTGACAGCCCAGCCTCACCTCACGAAGTACACGTCGATCCTCCCGGCCGTCCTGCCCGCCCGCCTGCGGCTGCTCACCCGCTGCCACCCGCGGGGAACGGCGCTGGGCGCCGCCGGGCCGTGGTCCCCACAGCCGGGGCTGGGGCCGGGCCATTCCTCCTCCGCCGTGCCTCGACTGCCGCCCGCGGGGCTGCAGGGGAAGAAGACCCCGGGTAAGGTCCAGGTGCCGGGGGAGCGGGCCTGGGCACGGACCCCCACACGACCCTGGGGAATGTGTCCCAGTAAGCACGGCCCCCCCTCACCCGCCGTTGACGAGGCCCCGCTCCCGCCCGGGCCGGCTCCCCCTCACCCGCGCGCCGCCATCCCCCGCGCGCCGCTCACGTGACGCTCACATGACGCTCCCGGCACCGCCTCCGCGCCCCGCCCCGCGCGAGCGTCCCCTGCCGGGCTGGCAGCGCCCCCTGGCGGGGCGGCGGACCCGCCGGCCCCGGGCCCGGGCGCGTTGCCGTGGCAGCAGCGGGGCCGGGGAAGCGGCGCCCGGCGCGGAGCGGGCCCGGCCGTGAAGGGCGGCGCCGAAGGGCGCTGAGCCGTACCGAGCCGTACCGAGCCGTACCGAGCCGTACCGAGCCGTGCCGGGCCGTGCGGGGCACGAGGGATGCGGGCCGCGCTCACCTGGCGAGACAGGGCCGAGCAGTGGTGAGCGGCCCCGGGCACAGCCGCTGTGCGGGCCCGGCCCGGTGTCCCAGTGTCCCGGGCCCATCCTGGTATCCCGGTGTCCCGGTGTCCCGGCCCGTTCTGCCCGGGCTGTGGGGGGGTTTCAGCGCGGGGTCGATCGGTGCCGGCGGTCCGTCCTGCTCGGGGCTTTGCTGGCGATCACACCCAGCTCTGTGCCCGTACAGTGCTGGCCATGGGCACATCTGTGTAGTTTTGTATATTTCTGTGAATGTCTGTATATTTCTGTGTATTTCTGACACGCGCTTCTTGCTTGTTCATTTCCCTCAGTATTTACGACCTCGCGTTCAAGCCGGATGGGACCCAGCTGATAATTGCTGCTGGAAACAGGCTGCTGGTAGGAAAACCTTCCTGTCCTCTCTCCTTTACAGCTGTATGAGCATGATTTCTTTCACATTAACTTATGAATGTAACCTATCTGAAATCCCCTTATCTCTGTCAGTGCAGCCTCACAGCATCATACATATTAATGCAGGCCAATTCTAAAGTGTTTTGAAGCTTTTTAATATTTCTTACCAAGTTTTAAGCTCTATTTCCAAAAGTAATGAGATTTATGTTATTAGTGTCATCTCGTCCTCTTGTGCCGTGCCCGGGGTTTGAGATCCATGAACCTACCCCGTGTCCTGGCATCGTGGTGTAGAAAGATGAGGGAACACTCACCTCAAGCTGTTTGTGGGTCCTTGGGGCTGCTGCAAGAGCAGCTCAGGACCAGCTGCTCACAGGTCCTGCAGAACTTTCAGATGGGGCAGGGGTAGGAACTGCAGGAAGGGGTGGATGGATGATGGATGGATTGTAGAGATGGAGCTCAGCACTGCAGGACAGCAGGTGTTATTTTCAGGGCTAACAGAATTGTGTATTTACTGATGCTCTTTTGCAGTAATTTATTATGCTTAAAATATCAAATGCATGGATGTTTTAACAGCAAGATGTAAAATATAAAAATAAAATATAAGAAGCCAATAAGATGTAAAACAAGCTGCCTAATAAACTCTTGAAAAATGTCCTTTGTACATGTTATTTTCTATTACTGAGTTCTTTCTTTCTAAGAAGTATCATGTCACAGAAAGCTGCTTCTGTGCTAGAAAATGCTTTGTTTTGTATGAACTGTATGAAATCCAAAAATCAGACACAAAAGGAAGTGCATAATCTGTTGGCCTTCAGTAGTTTTATGTCCCAGCCCGCACACTGGAGGTGTTTTAGGCCAGGTTGGATGGGGCTTGGAGCAACCTGGTCTAGTGGAAGGTCTCACTGCTCCATGGCAAGGGCTTGAGCTGTGTGAGCTTTAAAGGGCCTTCCCACCCAAACGTGGTTCTGTGATTTACTGAAGGGTTTTTTGTGTAAGGTCTTTTGTTCGTATGTTTGGATTGTTTTTTTTCTCCCTGTTTGAACAGGTGTATGATACTTCTGATGGAACCCTGATTCAGCCTTTGAAAGGACATAAAGACACAGTGTACTGCGTGGCTTATGCCAAAGATGGTAAATAGCACCTTGGGGCACTGTTAGCCTGGTTTGTGAAGTGCATCTGTCCCGTTTGTGATTGCCCAGTGAAAATGGAGAAACGGGGGTTGGTTCAGTCTCAGCGTGGGAGTGCTGGGGGTTTGTTCTTTAACAATTGCTGGGGGTTGGTTCTTTAACAGGTGCTGGGGTTTGTTGTTCAGAGGAGGGTGTGAGCTGCTGGGCAGGTGCTAAGATCAGCTGTGAACCCAAGAGCTGTGGTCCCACCACCCCTCCCCTTTGACCTCAGTGTTGGGTTTAGCACTGGTGCGATGTATATTCATGGGTAGCATGAGGAGAATCTCACCTCAGAGCTTCCTCTTTTTACTGCTCATCTGCCTCTGAGTTTTATTCCTGTAGTTCCTCTGTCCCAGAGGTTCCTGATCTCCTAATCCTTCACGTACTGCCATATTCACTGCAATCTGCTTCCAGTTCTCTCTATGACTCTCATTCAGTGGGACTCACTCTGTGGGCCTGGGTGCCTTCCTGCAGCTGCTGCTGTCTGGGTGATGGGAGTTCCTGTGACAGTGTTCCAGTTTAACTTGTTTCTCTGTTCCCATAATCTCCAGCCTGGGGTTGGACAGCACTGCAAGGACTGGTTACTGGCACCATGGAAATGGTGCACTACATGGAACTCCATGTGTTTGGGGAAGCACCAGCACATCCAGGCACTCAGTGTCAGCCCCTTTATTACTTGAGCCTTGTCGAGTTCAAGAACTTCTTGCTCTCTCTTTGATTAAGTATTTGGAGTGAAAGTGATTCTTGTATGTGTGGGATTTAAATTACCTCTAATTCCTAGGCAAGCGTTTTGCATCTGGCTCTGCTGATAAAAGTGTGATAATTTGGACTTCAAAGTTAGAAGGAATTCTGAAGTACACGTAAGTGATGCCATTCAGTTCTGTGCCTCAAAAGCCAATTTTGATTATGCACTGCTGCAATCAAAGAGCACGAGCTGTTAGATTTGGGAGAAGGTTCACTAAGGTCAGAGAAAAGGGGTGATAGGGGAGGGAGGAGGAAAAGAACAGCTGAATTATCTGAATGAGGCAGGAAAGCAATTAAAGGCATAAAAGGAGGTGGAGAATCCAGAGAAATCTGTGAATTTGGAGGGCTGACAGAGAACTAGGGAGACTCAGAATAGGTCAGAATAAAATGAAACATAATATGACAGTCTTCTAAAATAAACCATAATTCTGGTTCAGAGATCAAATTAAAGATGGGTTTGGCACTTTTGGTATATTTCAATCATCTGGCTCTGTTTTCAGTCAGCCCTCTGAAGCAACAAGTTCATGTTCTGTTTCCTGACTGCACATTTATCAGGAGTTGGTTTGTGTTAGCTGGTCACTGCACAGAGCATGCACAACCACACTTGGTTGAGGATTTGGATGCAGTCTTCAGTTATATTTCACAAACCCCAGTTGCTTTAATCTTGATGAGATACAGTGAATCTTGCTACTTGGAGACAGTTTTTACAAGGTTTATTTCTGATTTACTTCACAGTAATAGCAGATTTATTTGATGTACTATAAACCAATCCAATTATTTTGGCATCTGCTAAAGCTTTCAGCTCACTTGCTGAAAGTCAGAAAAGGGACAATTAAGAACGATTTATTGAATCTGATTGTAACTTCATTCTAGGCATAATGACTCTATCCAGTGCGTTTCATACAATCCTCTCACTCATCAGCTGGCATCCTGCTCGTCTGGGGATTTTGGTATGTCTTCTCCCTTGAACTCTTCCATTGAGCCAGTGAATTCCATTACAGCTGGATAGCTGAGCTAACCACAGATAGGTACAGCTCTATAACTGCAGAGGAAATGGGACACAAAGCTCCCTAATGTTCAGTGGCACTGGATGCTGATTTAAATCACTTAAACTCAGTGGGAAAGGACAATGTAGTGAGGGGTCACAGGATCAAATGTGCTGCTCTGCTACTGAAATTTTTTGCAGAGACACCCTCTGTTATTTAGATGGACTTTTTCCCCCACTTAATAATAAATATGTATTTAAATGTCATTCTAGCAGTGGTCAAGACTATGATGCCTCTAAAATCCCAGCTGAATTCTCTGACAGTATTAGTTTCCAGTCTGAACACTGGCACGTACTTACTTGTCATTGGCTTTTTGTTTTCTCTCATCAAGGCTTGTGGTCTCCTGAACAGAAGTCAGTCTCTAAACATAAAGCAAGCTGCAAGATTACTTGCTGTAGGTAAGTTTTAAGGGTTATCTGTGTCATTTAAATTAGTTTCAATAAAAACCATTTAAAGTAAGATTGAAGCTTTAAAAAAGAGGACTTTTCCTTCTTTTTCAGTAGCAAAATGTTGGGTTATGCTTGGTCCTATTTATAACCAAATCCTTCTGAAGGCATCAGAGACATATTCTGATCTTGAGCAGGTGTCTTAGGTTATCTGTCCATCTGTTCATGTGTCTTGTGCAACAGCAACAAAATGAAGTTAGAGGAAAAATAATTGCAATTTTTGTTTGTAGTTCATTCCCTGTACTGTTGGTGTTTTCAGTTGAAGGTATTACCTTTGTGGGGAACCTGAAGCAAGGATTCATTAACTAAAGTCATTCATTTGACTGAAGAAGAGACCAGAAGAGACCCTAGGCCCCCTCTGGCCTACACCAGACAGTTCAGTCTGATCATGTTCTAAATGTGGCTTTTAAAGCATTTTGGTCTACTCCCAGACTGCCATCCCCAGAATGTATCTGACTTAGCACATGTTACAAATGTTGCAAGCTTTAATTTATTATTTTACTTCTGTGTATATGATGAAATGTTCTCGATGTAGAGCATGCTGTTGCTATAAATGTGGATTTAGATGCATAAACAAACCATAGGATTGCTAGCCACCTGCCAGAACTCCCTCTTAGAAATATACTTTTATCTGCCATTCCTGTGTGAGTGTGCTGTATACCATCCTGCCTTCCTGCTGCTTGTTTGTAGTAGTTTATTCTTCATTATGTATGTGTTTTCTCAGCTGGACAAATGATGGCCAGTACCTTGCTTTGGGGATGCTCAACGGCATTGTCAGCATAAGGAACAAAAATGGTGATGAGAAAGTGAAAATAGAGAGGCCAGGAGGCTCTTCCTCTCCAATATGGTCAATTTGTTGGAATCCTTCCAGGTAAATAACTTCATCCTTCCTTTTTTTTCATGCTGAATAGAGAATTTTTGGCTGATTGATTGCAGAAAGGCTTGATTTTTATCCCTGCTGGAACAGGTTAATGTCATGTGTGTTACTTTCTTTAAGTAATTATATATTGTGGTTTTGTCTTTGCTGCCAGTCTTCAGCTGAATGGAGAACCTGAGGAAAAGTTACCTTTAGATTGGAGGTGTGGGATTGTTTAGATTGGAAAAGCCCTTTGAGACAGGGAGTCCAGCCCTTCTCCCAGCACTGCCAAGGCCACCACTGCCCCATGTCCCCAAGTGCCACATCCACACAGCTTTTACATCCCTCCAGGGATGGGGACTCCAGCCCTGCCCTGGGCAGCTCTGCCAGGGCTGCACAGCCTTTCAGGGAAGAAGTTTTCCCAATACCCAACTTAAACCTTTCCTGGCACAGCTTGAGGCTGTTTCCTCTTGTTGTGTCCCTGTTCCCTGGGAGCAGAGCCCGACCTCCCCCTCAAGCTTTGAGTTATTCCTTTAGAGGAGACTGCTTTTGATTTTGTGTCCCCAAGCTGTTTTCCACAGGTTTAAATGACAAACTGCTGTCCTTTCAGTTTGTGACTTTTAAAGAATAATGTGAAGTGAATTCTGCTATTCTGCTATTTGGTTCTGTTGCTCTGAGAAATTTGTTAATAAATTGCTGTGGAATTACTACTTTTTCCTTTTTTCTATTTTCTTTTTCAGAGATGAACGCAATGACATTTTAGCTGTGGCAGACTGGGGTCAGAAGCTTTCCTTTTACCACCTGAGTGGCAAGCAGGTATGTCTTGGAGAGTCAAAAGTCACAAGGTATTTTGGTTCTGTTTTGTGTCCCACAGTCAAAATATTTGTATACTGGTGCTTTATTAGTTACATTAAATGCCTTCTGTTTCCACACCCTTTTATGAGTATACTTTTTTTAGCCATCCATTACTCCATCAGCTGTTGTTTCTCACACAGCAGCTTAGCTGCTGTCTTGCAGTTCTCTTAAAACCCTTACAACACTGCTGACTTCTGTGACTTCTGTTGTAGAGAACATCTTTATGGGGTTTTCAGCTGGTTAAAGGGGTTTTGTGGATTGTTGCCTTCTGAGCAGAATGGTTTGGGCCTGGCCAGATTCTTGGACCTAATTTAGGACTGCCTTTGGGAATCTTAATATAGCCAGTGGTTCTGGCATGGAGATGAATGGTATCAGTGATGGTACTTGCTGCCTTCAGGAAAGATGAAATGATCCTTTTGTTAATGTTTTTGATTGGGTTTTTTTTGTTTTATTTTCCCTTGTAGATTGGGAAGGACAGAGTGCTCAATTTTGACCCATGCTGCATCAGCTACTTTACCAAAGGAGAGTATCTCTTGCTGGGAGGCTCAGACAGACAGGTTTCTCTCTTCACAAGGGATGGAGTACGCCTGGGCACTGTGGGAGAGCAGAACAGCTGGGTGTGGACCTGCAAAGTTAAACCAGACTCCAACTATGTGGTCAGTAGGGATATGTTAATTTTTCTAACGTTTTCACAGGGCATCTGTTACTTAAAGTAAGATCATACATTTTCAGCTTTGTTGCTTGGGCATTCCTACTGAGGCAGTAGAACCTCAGCAGTGTCTAGGGAGATCCTAGAACTGCCATTGGCATTACAAATATCCCACAAAATTAGAACCTGAGCTGTAAGAAGGATGCAAGGAGCATAACACCTTCTCTCAAGTGATAAGGTGTTTGCTGCATTTTGATTAAAAAAGAAGAGGGAAAAATAATTAAAAATATCAGCTAATGACTTCTGGAATTGACCAAATCTCATTCTATGATGGGAAGAAAAGGCCTGCAGGGCATCTGTCAGCCCAAAATGCTGCACTCTGAGTCCTGTACAAGTGGGAAGAGAATTAAATTTAAAAATGAGCAGACAAACACATCCGCTCTGCAAATAATGTAACCAAAACCCCAAGCAAATAAACCCAAGGCTCCCACCAGCATGGTGGTGTCCATGGGAAGATCAGTCCTCATTCTGCATTGCACCTGTGCCATGGTTAAATACAAGTCAGCTCTAACTGGTGTCTGTCTGTTCATTATGCAGGAAGGGGGACATGGTGTTCATATAAACACCACACATCTGCCAATTCTCACTCTATGTACCAGTTAACTAAAATTACTCCTTCCTTGTGTTCAGGCAGTAGGGTGTCAGGATGGAACAATCTCCTTCTACCAGCTGATTTTCAGCACTGTCCATGGCCTCTATAAGGATCGCTATGCCTACAGGGACAGCATGACTGATGTTATTGTCCAGCACCTCATCACAGAGCAAAAAGGTAATTCCACACTTGCAGGCAGGCCAAAGCTTCGTGTCAAAGTTCATATTAATAAATAGCCATCAGGACACTTGGAATAGATGATGCCTGTACCTGACAGGCTGTTGTCCCTTTGGCACTCAAACTGTGGAACACACTTTGCACAAGGAGAGTGCAAGCTTGAGGTGTGTGAGTTCAGCACTGACAAATGTAATGAAAGATGTGGGGATTGGCAAAGAGACTGAGAGGGACAGGGGCTTTTAAAATAAGGATTTAATCTCCGAAAATGAGATCAAATACTAAGTGTTATATTTAGCTTTTATTTTCCTTACTTGTAACCTCAAGCATTTGTGCTTATTTTGTGTCTTCATTTCTGCTGGCTTGCTATGGCAAGGATTCAGAGTACTGCTCCAGAATGTGCTGTTTGTAGAGGGTGGTAAACCGTGACAGGGATAGTAGATTATATACATGCAGAGCAGCAAACATATCTGAGCAGGAATGTGCTTTGAATTTTAGAGGTGCTCTAGGGAGATTCAATTTTAGTGTATTAGTTCTCTGATTTCTGTATGTTATTTTGGTGTCAACTTATACTTTATCATTTTGGTGTTTTTTTTTCTAGTTAGGATAAAAGGCAGAGAGCTTGTGAAGAAAATTGCAATCTACAAAAACAGATTAGCCATCCAGATGCCAGAGAAAATCCTGATTTACGAGTTGTACTCGGATGACTCTGCTGATATGTACTATCGGGTGAAGGAAAAGATCATCAAGAAATTCGAATGTAACTTGCTGGTGGTGTGTTCACATCACATTATTTTATGCCAGGTATGTGCCTTAAAAGCTGGAGTAGTCGTGGGGTGTGTTGAGTGTTGAAGGCAGCTGTCCCAGTCGTGGCTGGCAGATCATGACTGTGCTGTGGGATCTGCTGCAGCACTTGCCCAGGCAGTCCTGCTGTCCCCTGCAGTGCTCAGGTGTGGCTCAGGTGACTCTGGTTGAGTAAAGCACGCTCTGTAGTGAATTTGATAAATTAGCACAGAATCCAGGGGTACTTTTGGGTGGGAGAACTACTAGAAAAAGATTGGGGGTGTTTGTTTTTGTTTGCTCATAGGATTAGAAAATCTTAAAGAATTCACCCATTAAATTGAGTATTTGACTTTATGATTTTTAAATGTAAAAGTACACACCACTGCTAGTATAGGTATAAACATCACACATCAGATACAGATTTTTGTTTTCACCTCCAGGCTGTGTTTTATATCTTGCTTTGTCCTTAGGAGAAGAGATTGCAGTGCCTCTCATTTAGTGGTGTTAAAGAACGAGAATGGCTGATGGAATCCCTTATTCGTTACATTAAAGTAATTGGAGGACCTCCAGGAAGAGAAGGCCTCTTAGTTGGTCTAAAGAATGGCCAGGTAACACTTCATGTCTGGTACGTGTCTTTCACTGCAAACAAAATGTGTTCTGTGCTCTTAGAGGGAGACCTTAGGAGCAGCAACCTAGAACTTTGACAGTCTCATTTTGGGATTAAAAATTAATTACTTCTGTCTTTCACATTCTCTGACAGTAAAATTCATACAAATATGTTTAACTGTGTCTAGAAGTCTGAGAGTTGTTAATATCAACTGATGAAAAGTGAGTACTTGGTGCAGAGAGCAGGTTTGCCTTTAGTAGGGATTGAAGGTGTGTACACATTTCCTGCTGAGCACTTGTGAGGGTGTGGCTGTTCTCCAGATGTAGGTGCTGTGTTTCACATGCCAGGTGGCAGCTGGAAGTGTCCAACTGGAGCCCAGAGGTACTGATAGCAAGGAAGCTGAGATGCTGTGTGTCTTCTGTATGTTATATATTCCTGTATTAATGAACTTGTGTAACTAGTGGAGAATGCAGGATGCATGGCATCTGATTTGTCTGTATAGGCTTGTGACCTAGAGCATGCTGTGGCAGCCAGTCTGCTCAAGAGTCCTCAGACTGGAAGCATTTCCCTAAATTTACTGCAGTTTTTCTCTGAAAAAGCTTCACACTTGAGGCAGCACTGAAGCTCTTGGGCGCCGTGCAGCTTGCAGCTGTAGGGACGGAGCTGTGTGGAGTGACTTGGTGTGCACTGTTGCAGATCCTGAAGATCTTTGTGGACAACGCCCTGGCCATCGTGCTGCTGAAGCAGTCCACGGCCGTGCGCTGCCTGGACATGAGCGCGTCCCGCAGCAAGCTGGCCGTGGTGGACGAGAACGACACCTGCCTGGTCTACGACATCCACACCAAGGAGCTGCTCTTCCAGGTGACACCTGACTCCTTCAAAGGCAGGGCAGGAAGGAGTTTGGTGCACACAACATCCCAAAAGTGTTGCTGTGCAGAAATTCATGTAACTCGTTTAAGCTATTAATCACATCTTGTAGAATTTAACTGTGTTCTGTTTATCAAAACCACCCTCTCAGAGATGGTGGAGTAGGAATGAGAAGACAGGAAATCTGTGTGAGCAACAGCTGAATAAAGAGCTCTTAGACATGTGACCTTTTCAGTTTAATTTAGAACTCTGCCCTGTTTCCCTCTGAAGCATTACAGTTAATGAACATTTTAGTTTTATCATTAGTACGAACAGAATTAAAGCCTAAACGTCTTTGTTCATTGGGTATTCATAGGCTATAAAAGGAATCATGATAATGCTCTCTTCATTGGCAGTTTAGCAGTCACTTATTAATGTTGATTAAATGTTTTCAGAACACACTGGATAGCAAGGATGGAGTGCTGCAAAGATAGGGTCTGAAACTTCCTTTGTGTAATGGACTGAGAAACGATCAATTAAATGTGCTAACTAGCAGTATATTGTTGTGGAATTTGATATTATATTCTACAGATTGATTGTAGAGATCACTAGTAAATATTCATAAAAGGCAAGACAATTATAGCTGAATATTAAAATGCAAAATATGTCCCTATGAATGTGTTTAGGAATATTCTAGGCTTTAGGATATTGCAAACTTGAATAATGGGTGTGTGTGTACACACGAGGCTGTGGTGGGTCAAACACTCAGGCTGAAGGAGGCGTGTTTCTTGGCAAAGATGTGATTGCAGCAGTTGTAATCCTGAGATGTTTTGCTCATTAGGAACCCAATGCTAATAGCGTGGCCTGGAATACCCAGTGTGAGGATATGCTTTGCTTTTCTGGAGGAGGTTACCTCAATATCAAAGCTAGCAACTTCCCTGTCCACCAGCAAAAACTGCAAGGCTTTGTTGTGGGTTACAATGGCTCCAAGATCTTCTGCCTTCATGTTTTCTCTATGTCAGCAGTTGAAGTTCCTCAGGTAATCCTTTAATCTCATTAAGTGTTGCTTTATATCTCATAAACATGAATGTTTAACAAGTGAAGAAGCTTTTCTGAGATTTACTTGTATTTCATTACTAAAATGATTGCACTTCACACTTTCTTCGTTGTTAAGTTATATTGTGTGATCTATTTTATTTTTGTTTCTTCGGCATTAATTAAGCTAACTTCCTTATTGCTGTTAGTCATTGTTGTTTCTGACTCTCCCTTTCTACTTGCAAATGCACATAATCTAGTGTAGTGCAGGCCTTACCTCCTGCAGCATTTTACTGTGTTCTCTCTATATAATTTGTCTCTGTTGTGATTTCATTTTTCTTGAATACATCAAATACTGTTTTATTGTTGCTTCATCTAGGTGTCTTTAAACAGTATTTAAATGGAATATTTTAGTCTGAATGTAGAGTACCTGTGTGGTCTTTCTATTCAAAATTTTGGGATTGCCTTCCATAAAATGCTGTTTTCTGTGTCTTGAGATGCAGTGGAAGTCAATTATCAGATACGATAATGGTTACCCCAGAATGTTGTTCTGTCTGTGTATGAATGTTGTCTGTGTACAAAACTGGGATGTTTATTCTCTGGGCAGCTTGTAAAAGTTGTGATCAGAATATATTTTTTCCCAATGTATATAGAGAATTTCACTAATATATCTCAGTATTATGCTTTCTGACACATGTTTTTTTCTCTGACAATCCTCAGTCTGCACCCATGTATCAATATCTGGAACGGAAAATGTTTAAAGAAGCCTATCAAATTGCATGTTTAGGAGTGACTGATGCTGACTGGAGAGAGCTGGCCATGGAAGCCTTGGAAGGGCTGGAGTTTGAAACTGCTAAAAAGGTAAAGCATTTATTTACTCGTTTAGCAGAAAGCTTGGGTTTGATATTTATATATTTGTGTGTGTATAATGCATGTTTTATGACTGGAATGCAGGTGGTGTCCCTGGGTTACTGTCTTGCTTGTCTTTAGTGTGTCTAATTCCACAAACAAACCAATCGTTTGTTATAAACTCAGGATTTTGAGACGAGGTTTTGAACTGAAATCTAATGTATCTCTCCAGATAAATGCCGTGTTCTAAATCCAAGCGTTGGATAGAAAATGGTTTCAGCGCGAGTGGATTTGGGGCAGCAGAGCTGGGAGCCGCTCAGCGGTGCCCACCGGGTGGCAGCAGAGGATGCTCACCTGTCCCTGGTCCCCACCTTCCTTAGTGCTGCAAACTTGCCCTTTCCCCCGCTAAATATTTAATATAACCTCAGCACAAACGTGAAGATTGCCTGTTCTTCATTATCTCCCCGTGAAGGTTGTGTGAAGGCAGTGGGATGGGATAGGATCACTTCAGCCCTTTCTGTGTGCCGTGCCTTACTTTGGGGAGTGCTCTGTCAGTGGGCAGTAGACTGAACAACTGAGTTTTCCCTGGCATAAAATACTTCCCTATTTTCTTTCACCATCTCTTCTCAAGTAAGAGAGAGCAAACTAAGTTCAATGTCATGAATATTGTATGAAAGACAAAACATTCTAAAAATACGCTGAGAATGGCCTGTAATGATAGGCATCTTTTAATAACAGATTTTTTTTTTTTAAAAAAAAGGAAATTAAATGCTTTATTTTTCTCCTTTTTTTTTCTTAAGTGGAGGCATCAGAATAATTCCAGTTTCATGGATGGCTTTATGCAAATAGATACTTTTAAAAAGAAGTTTTCAGTGCCTCCTTGGAATTTTAAAGTAGTGCCCTCTTAGAATTAGAGCGGATTAATTCAAACAAAAGCAGCTTCTTGACATTAAAGGCTCTGATAGTTCCTAGTCCAATCCGATGTAAGCAGAATATTCTGTGCCCTCTTAAGTATTAGTTTGATTGGAAGTCTTGAATGTGCAGCCCAAAGAGTTAAATTTCTGTTTTGTGATGCATGTCAGGAATAAGTGCTGAGCTGCTGCAACTTGCACGTGACTTTGCCACTTGAGACTTTGGGTTGCACATTTATCTCCATTTGCAAAGATATTACACTGTCTTACACTTTTATCTTATCGTCTTCTTACTTCCTTTCCTCTCTCTGAGCTCTTTTCATGCTAGATTTTCGGAATGGTTTAAAAACTAGGAGCATATGCAGCAGGCTGACAATAGGATCAGTTACGTGCCCTTCCTTGTAACAGTTCCCTGAAATTTCCTTGTCTGTGTCACACCTCACATCAAAATGGAGAGGCTATAAAATAGCCAGAATAGAAGCATGTCATATTTTAATTGACACTGTGTATTTCTTGGGGGACTGAGAGGCCCATCTCCCACTCCCTGCGGTGCTGAGCTGTTCTGGGTGTACCTTGTCTCCTTTCCTGTCACAACTCAGGGTCCACATTCACACTCAGAGCCCTACACAAACCCAAACCTAACAGATTTCTGCCTGTCGTTTTTGCCTGAAGACAGCTTGATTCGTGCAGAATAATATTTGGATTTTTCTGGGTTTTCAAGTTAATGCCTTTTACTCTTTTTTTCAAATCATTTTCAATAGGCGTTTACCAGGGTGCGAGACCTTCGCTATTTAGAACTGATCAGCAGCATAGAGGTAAGCCAGTGTTGGAGAAGGTGGGTTTTCTTAAACTACTGTGCCAAAATCAGTACTTTCTGATTTTGGAAGGACTTTTCTTTGGATAGTGCTTCTGACTGTTGGAGACGTGTTGGAAGTGAAAAATCCTGATTAGTAGAGGTGACTCAAGTTCTAACCATGGGATTGGAACTTCGTGGACCAGAATGTGGGTGTTGGATGAGAACTTCTGAAACTGTCTTCAGGAGAACTGGAAAAACATTCAATATTCAGTTAATAATTGGTAGAATACTACTGTGCTGACAGAGCTTAGTACAGAATACTTTATAAACATGAGTTCATTAAGCCTTTCCCTACCCCCTGAAGGTAGGTAATTACTATTATCTCCTCCTTGCAGAGACAGAAACAGGCCCAGAGAAATGAAATTACAAATTTGGGGTCTCTTGACAAGTCTGTGACAACTGGAAATAAAATTTGGGATTCCATACTTCTATACTGTACTTTAATCACTCCTTCCTATTCTTTTCACACTTCTTGATATAATTTCACTCAACAATAACTGTCTGTCATGAACACTTGAAAGCACTCATCACCTTTGTCCTTCTGCAGAGATGGCAAGATAATGCTTAAAGATCTGCTTGAAGATGGCATAAAGGGAATTCCTCTTCCTTGTGTTAATTAGATTTACACCTTCTCTTAAAAGATACACTCCTTGTCTTCATGCCTGCAGAGCTGTCCTGCTGCTGTCACAGTGCCAGCTGGTTGCAGCGAACTTTTCTCTAACACAGGACAAAGGTCTGCATTAAGAGCCCCTTTTTCTCTTGGTTTTCTTTCTTTCTTTTTTCTTTTCAAGGGCGTAGATTGGTGAGAGCATTCTCTCACCAGCAGTAACCTTTCTTTTCCACATATGCTTCTCCAGATCTGCATTTATTGAGGATATTCTGGATTTGTCATGTCATATTCTGTTTAATGAGAAAGAATCCCCCTAAAAATAGGCATAAACTTACTTTCACACATCCTGAAAATGCTCCTTCTGCAGTGAGTTCTACATCCCCACTTACTCTCGCCTGCAGTGGGTTGGATGCCTTTTAGGGCTTGTAGGGTGGAACTAAACATACATGTTCCATTAATGCCATGGTTTTCTCTCAGTAATGACACTTTGTCTTTCTTAACTGATGACAAAGAAATATAGTTACCTGTGCCTATCTGGCAAGATTCTGTGGAGTCTTCAAAAAAGTATGTAACAAGGCCTCTGATTATTCATTTGACCAAGTTTCTGAAGGGAACTTTGAACACCAGCTCAGTGTCAGCCCAGTCAGTAAATGTGGCCAGGGATTGATGGCTGAGCCCCTCTGGCAGCAGAGGACTGGATTTGGATGCTCGTGGAATGCTTTTCCCCTTTCATGCAGTTTTCTTTAAATTCAGCTCACAGCTCTGTGTTTCCATACGGTGTGGGCTAACTGCAGCAATAATTTTATCCCAGGGAGGGTAGTGGTGTGTGCCCAGTACACAGGATAAGGCACACACATGGAAACACACACACACACACACACTCCTGTGTGCCGACCTGTCCTGGGTCCCTCACAAGTCGGGGTCCTGCTGCAGTTTGATTTGTGAAGGGTTTCTGCATGGCTCTGCACTAATGCTGTCCTCGTGGTCCCTTCCCAGGCAGTCAGAGCAAGCAGTTCTGGTTACCAGGAGAGCATGTACAGGTGCTCTGGAAGTGACTGGTGCTGACCCAAGTCTATGAGCTCTTGCTTGTGGGGGCAGTGGAGGTGTCACTGGTTTGGATTCAGAGGCAGGCTAACATACTTTCTGAATCTACTTATTGCTGGCAGTTATCCCCCTCTTTGTCATCCCACCTGCACATATTGTTAATGTAGCCAAATTATTTGCTGGTGAGATTGTAGGGAGAAAACAAGGAGCCCATCAGGTGCCTTTTTAAAAATAGACTGGCATAATGATAACATATGTTCATTTTCCTGTGTGAAATCAAGAGAAGTAACTTTTCATCACTTTGGTTTGTATAGTGACATTTAATTTTGCTCTTTGTAATTTTAATTAAGGAGGGATTTAATCCTTTAATTATAAATTCACCAGAAATGTAGTAGCTGCATAATTACCTTATCCCGTTACAGGTTTTTAATTATTAACAGTTAAAATCTAAGCCTGAAGATACAGTTCCTCAAAGGCTGTTTCTTACCTCGGTCCTGACCATCTAGAATATTTTCTGCATCTCTATTCAGTTGTTTTTCTTTTTCTGGACAAGGACCGGAGGAAGCACGGAGAGAACAACACCGCCCTGTTCCTGGCAGATGTTTATGCCTACCAGGGAAAATTCCAGGAGGCAGCAAAGCTGTACAAGAGGAGTGGCCACGAGAGCCTGGCCCTGGAGATGTACTCAGACCTGCGCATGTTCGAGCAGGCGAAGGTAGGAGCTCCACCTGGGCAATCACAAACTGCTGTCCCTGTTCCCACAGTATCATCCTGCAAGGCCTTTGGAGGAAGTGTGGGCTTTGAATTCCAGTTTTATTTTCTCAGTTATTTGTTTAGAGGTCATTTGGCTTAGAAGGGGAAAAGTATCTCTGGCCTGGGTGTAATTCAAGGCTTTTCAGTGAATTCTTTTGGCCCACCAATGACTCTTGTGATTACACAGTATTATCCATAGTCTTTTTCCTCCTTTCAAAACTAAAAATTTTGGATTTATGACTCTTTCTTCTCCATTATCTCATTCGAGAGTCCCTTTTTATTTATTTGTCCTCCAAAGATGACAAGGTAGTACCCATGTTATAATAAAAATATATTTATGGGTTGGAGTAAGTCAGTTCTATATTGATTGCATTTTTAAAACTTTGTAATATGCTAACATAGATTATTTTTGTTTACTACAGAATTTCTTCCAAAGATTCAGTGTCTTGGCTTTTTCTAAAACTCTGTTTCCATGTAGGAATAAATTGAATATAATTCTAAAAAGTGGTGTTTTTGTATGGTGATAAGAAGCATTACTTGGCTTTTAAGTCTTCTGTGGTGTTTTCTTATCAAAATCCCTGAGAATGCATGCACTGTTTAGTCTCATTCATCACTCATCAGAGCCCTATTCTGCCCAGTCCAGGACAAAGAATTCACCATGACATGCACAGAAACTCTTTGCTAGCAGAGATTCCCCAAGCCATGCTGCAGAGAGATCTTTTTCTTCCAAGAGCTCAGCAGAAACATTTGGGGGCTTTGCTGATGTAAGCCCGACTTCCGCTATTTTTGGCTGATGAGTCTTTGTTAGCTTCAGTGTTTTGGCTCCTCTTGAACATAAATGTAATTCATACAGGAAAATGTTCCCATAAGTCTTTGTAAGAATCTTCTAATTCTTGGCTGCAGTCATGTCTAAATTTAACCAGTAGAGAGCAAGAGGTCTCATGTTTCCTGTGCTTCAGAGTGACTCCGTGCAGAGAAATTCAAGGTGCTTCATAAGGCAGCTTCTGTGCAGGGAGTGCACAGGACGTGGAAGAACATGTAAACCCCCCTTGTTTGCCAGTTATTTGTCCAAGGACAGATACATGGGGGAGGGCTGTGTTTTTGTGCTGTTGTTTTCACTGGTGCTGCTGGAATTATTCAAAGAACCACAGAACCTGCTTTCTTGTGCATGACTTTGATGAGGTCCGGATGGGTCCAGACTGGAGGCAGAGGTTGGGAGTCCTTTGATATCTGGTCACAGGCTCTTTATCACAGCACCAGATCACTAATTACTGGCAACTCACAAAAAACTCTTTATACTGTGACAAGCTGAGCTTAGCTTTTGATTTTTGGGCTTATTTTGGTGACCTAAGCTGGAAAACAAGTCATGCCAAAGAGATGGTTTGACTTCAGCCCTGAGTGCAGTTTCCCATATTCAGAGGCTGTCAGGATGGCTGCTCCTGGAGCAGGGCTGTGCTGCAGGAGGCACGTCTGGGCTCAGTTAGAGCTGGCACTGATGGGGTGCAGCTCTGGCTGCAGCAGGGAACTGCCAAATCGCAGTGCTGAAGCAGATCTGGTGTGAGGGTGCTCCCTGTAGAGCCTTTTGCCCATTTGTTTCTTTGGTTTTGGTTTTTTAAACCTCAGACAGAATCTGCCAGAAACACAGGACACACAGTTTTCCACTCTTTTCCCACCTGTCATTTCTCCTCTGTTCTGTTTTTTCTTTTGATGGAAGCTGTTTAATGGGCAGTAGCCTGTTCTGTTAACAGACAAAATTGCCCTTAATCGATCTTCTGGTGTTGAAGGGGGGGGGTTTTATATTTTTTCCTGGCACATGATGTCAACAGATGTGAACCATATGGTGCCAGAGCTTTAGTATTGGCAGAAGAAGCTGAACTAACTATTAGAAATATTTCCAAAATGGTTGTCAACACAGGGTCCAGGCTTGGTGTTTGCATTCCTTCCACAAGTCCAAGCAGTGCTTCAGAGCACTCTCATTTTTGAACAGCTGAGGTTCTGTCCTTATAAAAGAACTTAATGGATATATTTTTTACAATATCTGTTTCCTGCAAAGACACTTGATAATTGTTTCAGCCTTCAGTTGATTTGTGGTGGGGCATCCTGATGCCAGTGTGTGATTAAGTGGATGTGCTGTTGTTAACTGAGTGAGGCTGGGACTGGGTTGTCTTTGAGAATGAATCCATACCTGCCTGGCTTGCAGGAGAAAATCTGAAACTTGGAATTGATCTGTTGGAGTTTTTAGATTAGTACCATTTTGTTTTGGCAAAGCCTGTTTCCTGCAGAAACTGTATCTCACATCCACAGAACCAGGCTTAGCAGAGAGCAGGAGGGGACATCAGTGTTGCCTCTGAGGCAGCTGCACTGCCCTTCTCTGGGCCTGGCCACTGTCTCCTGCTTTGGTTTTTATCTGAAAACTGTCTAAATGGGAGACTTGCCATTGTTTCCTCCTATTCCTCCAGAGCCTTGATGATGAGCTGCTGAAGGCTGGCTCCGTCCACATTGCTCTCTTTGGAGTATTTCTGTCCTTGGGAGGCATCATGATATTCACTACAAAAGCCTTTATCTCTTTTAGAGTTTAGACTGCAATGATGTTTGTGACCAGAAGGTAATGCAGACTTTTAAATTGGACTGTTGCAGGAATTTCTGGGATCTGGAGATCCCAAAGACACAAAGATGCTGATAAAAAAGCAAGCAGACTGGGCCAAGGATATCAATGAGCCCAAGGCAGCAGTGCAGATGTACCTCTCTGCTGGAGAGCACATGAAGGCCATCGAAATCAGCGGGGACCACGGCTGGGTGGACATGTAGGAGATAATGCATCGTAAAAGCTTGAATGAGATATGAATTCCATGTAATTTTAAAATAAGACCAAATGCGTTTGGTATCTGCCTTTATATCAGATTATCAGAGTATCTGAAACACATCTATGATTAAAAATGTTTTAAAAGTTGCATATGTTTAGAGGGTAGGGCCATAAATATGGCACAAAAACAAATGCATTACAGCAATGAAGAGTATGCATGGGTTTATCTCCAATATGAGATTGTCTAAAATAGCCTGAGTGCCTTCAGAGTAATCATCAGAGCAGTAATTGTACCAGGTAGCCCATTGCTGATGTTCTCAGCTGTTTAGGAGAATCACCTAGAGGGCAGAGAAGTCACCTGGAGCACAGAGTCCTTAGCAATTCTATGGCCACTCCTACTGCTGGTCATTTCTCCTCAATTTAAGGCTGAGCTGCCTTAAGGTGCTGGCCAGGCCCCTCAGGCTGGCCTTGCCTCTGTTTTGCTGTGTGGCACAGGGTGATATTGATTCAGGAGCCTGTTGCTCGGGTCAGGCTTGGGAAGTGTGTCCTGTGCCCTGAGTCGTGCAGGACGTGTTCCCTCCTTCCCTCTGCACGGTCTGAGATACAAAGCTGAATGTGAGCAAACGGGGAAGGGAAAGGGTTTGAGTTTGCAAAAGGAAAAAGCTATTTGGAATGTTTACTGAAACTGTTTCAAGTGTTACATGGTAGTACTATTAGGATGTTTATTAAATGTTAACTGATTAAAGGTGAAGTTATGACAATAATGAAAAGGCAAAGCACCAAGGCAGAATCTGAAACATCTGGCTTCTTTCTGCTGAGTCTAGGTTAATCGAAATTGCTCGAAAACTGGACAAAGCTGAGCGTGAGCCTTTGGCCAAATGTGCCTTCTATTTTAAGCAACTTGATAACCCTGGCTATGCTGCAGAAACCTACATGAAGGTTGGTGACCTGAAAGCGCTGGTGCAGCTGCATGTGGAGACTCATCGCTGGGAAGAAGTAAGTGTGCCCTTGATTTGTGTTTTGGAAACCACTGCTCTTATTGTCACTGCTTGCAACTGAAAAGGGAGGCAAATGTCTGGTTCCCCCAGAGAGGCAGGCAGGGAGGGAGACTCCTGCAGAAGGATTCAGAGTATTTCAGTTAATTGTGTATGCCAGTAGGTGTTTGGTGGTGGTGTGGTTTTCTGAAAGTGAATCGAAACTGCGTTTATAGTGTTACTTCAATTTCCTTAGAAAGTGTATTCAGTAAAAATACAAATATTTTTTGTCTCTTGCTGGGAAATCTACTAAATTTCCCAGATAATCACTTTCAAGTCTTTCTGTTTCAATAGTCAGTATGTTATTATGCTAAGCTTCTTTTCTTTTGTTGTTGATTGTTTTTTATTTTAAAACACATAAGTTTCATACTGGAGAAAATATGGATTACACTCTCTATATGTTTCACTGTGAATTTTCTTAGAGCTGAAGGATTGATCCCATGGAATATTTTAAACCCTTTAACTGTTTAAACATGCAATGTTCTAAGAATTAGTTTTTTATTTGTCAGGCATTTGCTTTGTGTGAAAAGCATCCTGAATTCAAAGATGAAGTCTATGTCCCTTACGCTCAGTGGCTGGCAGAGAGTGATCGATTTGAAGAAGCCCAAAAAGGTGAGAACGTCACTGACAGAGCACTGCTTGCTCCATATTTACTCCATAGTTCTCCACTACAGAATATGCAGACTCTGTCCTGGCCAATTTCTTATCAGTGATATTAAAACTAAATATAACCCATGTTTTTGTACTGATTTAAAGTGACAGGAAATCTCCTTATTTTATAGAAAAATGTGATGGATGTATCAAAAATGATGGCATCTAAATATAAGTCCAGATTTTCTGTCTTGTATGTCTGAGTGTGGCACGTAAGAGGTATTTGGCATATAATCCTGGCTGTTGTAAGATTTTCATCCCACAAAAATTCAAAATACGGCAGCCCTCCTATAAACCTGAGTGAAAAACGTAATTTTTCTATTTAGCTAATATTGGATTTGCACAAGTCAAGTTTTCCTGTTTCTTTAAGGTTTTTGTGGGGTTTGTTTGGCTTATAAGATTACATTTGAACAGAGCTGTCAACTTTCCATCCTGTGCACAAAGTGGAGAGACAGGAACTGCAGAAGGGAGCTGTGTGTGCAGTGCCTTGGCTCAGGTGTGGTTCAATGTGACAGCAGCAGCAGCTGCTCCTGAGCCTGCCCCGCTCCGAGGCCAGCTGTGCCCGGCTCCGAGGCCAGCTCTGTTCGGGTCCGAGCCCGGCTCCGAGCCCGGCTGTGCCCGGCTCTGTTCGGGTCCGAGCCCGGCTCTGTTCGGGTCCGAGCCCGGCTCTGCCCGGCTGTGCCCGGCTCCGAGCCCGGCTGTGCCCGGCTCCGAGGCCGGCTCTGCCCGGCTCCGAGCCCAGCTGTGCCCGGCTCCGAGCCCGGCTCTGTTCGGGTCCGAGCCCAGCTGTGCCCGGCTCCAAGCCCGGCTCCAAGGCCGGCTCTGCCCGGCTCCGAGCCCGGCTCTGTTCGGGTCCGAGCCCAGCTGTGCCCGGCTCCAAGCCCGGCTCCAAGGCCGGCTCTGCCCGGCTCCAAGCCCGGCTCTGTTCGGGTCCGAGCCCGGCTCTGCCCGGCTCCAAGCCCGGCTCCAAGGCCGGCTCTGCCCGGCTCCAAGCCCGGCTCTGTTCGGGTCCGAGCCCGGCTCTGCCCGGCTCTGCCCAGCTTAGGAGAGCCCAGGGCAGGGAACGAGCTGTGGGGTCGGGTTTTTCGGGGTTGGTTCTCCCTCAGCCCCACTCCTTTCTGTGGAGACTGCGTTGGCCAAATTCATGTTTGCCAAGTGAGAATTCAAGGTATTACTTAGTGCATCAGAAAAGGAGATGCTGTTAGTAAATGACAGAAGGATGTAGTAGCTGTACTCTTTTAAAGTATTCATACACACCAGAGCACTGACTTCAAACAATTTATTGTAGTTTTGATTTTGAGTGAAGTTGTGATTTGTAGTGTTTGGAGATCACTGGTATTTGTACAGAGATCTGATCATCGCAGCATCTTCTCTCTTTTCTATTTAAATAAACCCCAGCAACCAGTATTATACATACTTCTTGAGCTCAAGAGTTGCTGAGACAATGTAAAAGCTTCAAAATACCTACAGATTCTTCTCATGCTCCATTAGTGTCACTGTCAAGGAGGAAAATACCAATGTATAATCCCTTTTAGCCTGTCCTGGACAGTGTTTGATATGGGCTGAATAGACTGCTCTCAATTGAAAACCACTAATTTCCGTTAATTGATGTAATGACACTGTAAACCCGTCTTTGTTTTGGGCTGCAGCGTTTCACAAGGCAGGCAGGCAGAGAGAGGCCGTGCTGGTGCTGGAGCAGTTAACACACAACGCCGTGCTTGAAAGCCGATTTAACGACGCAGCCTATTATTACTGGATGCTTTCCATGCAGTGCTTAGACATAGTCCAAGGTGAGTCACCGAAAGGAAGTGTGTGTTTGTCACCTTATTGTGCCCGTGCACATTGTGATAGCATTGCTGCAGCTGCTTCACTGCTGCTGCTTTGCTTTGGGTTTTTGAATGCTGTGCCTATCTCGGGCTTGTGCTATTTTTGTAGTCCCCTGTTTTTCCCATGTGCTAATTTAAAACAAATAAACAAACCAGCGACATCAGCAGGCATAAGGCTCCCTCTGAAGTCTGGCTGGGATGAAAATCGTGCCTCGTGGGACCATGTATCCTCCTGCACCTTCCCACCACACCCATTGCCTGGAGGGCTAACGTGCTAGTTAGGAGATGTTGGAGAGTAAGTTACCTCAAGTGTTGGAACATAGGTATGGGAGGTTACTAATTATTTCTGCCAACAGGTAAAACTGATTGTTTGCTAGAAGTCATCTTGTCTCCCAAATGTCTGTCACTGGGGGAGAGGTATTTATAGTTAATAGGTGTAGTTCAGTGGTAATGACCACAGAAGGTGAGAATACTGCCCTTTATCCTGGTGCTCTAAGTACCTTTGGTTTAGTTTAGCTCATCTGTCACCCCTCAGATGTTTGAGGGGTTTTCAAAACAGCTTAGTAGTGTATTTGGTGTTTGTTAAAGTTTTCAGAACTAATTGTATTTGTGAACTCTGGCATTCTGGAAGAGGTTTCCAGGGATGCACAGCTGCTGCTTTCTACCTGTAGCTCAGCTGTGGCCTCTGTCTGTGTTAAACCAACTCAACTGTTCTGTGTTTGGCTGTGCCTGTTTCAGGCCAGAAGTTTGCTCAGAAGAACAGCAACTCTTGCACCATATGGTTTGCATGGGTAGATGGGACATGCCTGACCTGGTGCATTCCTCCTCTGGCAGTGCTGCTGCTAACATCATCACAGGTTGTTTTCTTCCAGCTGAGTCTCACAGTCTGCCCTTGGAGACTGACACCAATGCCTTTCCCTCCCACAGAGAACGAAGGACAGCAGACTGAAATGTTGCAGAAGTTTCATCACTTCCAGCATTTGGCAGAAGTTTACCATGTCTATCACTTTATTCAAAGATACACTGTAAGATAATCACTTTAGAATTGTGTATTTATGCTTCCTGAGCTTTTTTCCTTAGGGAGTCCAAAAATAACTAGGACTTTCCAAGCAATTACTGTATAGTACAATTATTTATTTATTTAACTTTATTTTATTATACAGTCCTCAGCTGTCCTGTACAGGAGCTTGCTCAGCTCCTTACAGCTGCAGGTGGGGCAGGGCTGTGCCAATGCCTGACCTCCCTCCTGCCCTTGGCCCTTTTTGCTGGTTGCCCTGGTTTGGTGCCATGGACCTGAGCCTCTGCTCCTGCACAGGCCAGGGTCACTTTTTCCCTTGGCCACTGGAAATCAGGGTTGAACAGAAGAAGGCAGGCTGGCCTGGGGATTTCCACGGGGTGCCACGTGTGTCACTGATGTGCATCACGAGTGAGGAGCTCCTGCAAATTCCAGCACTTAGAGTCATGCTGCCATCACCATTTGTGCAATATCTGTTGTAAAACATTTGAGAGCCCTTGCTCAGTGCCCTTGCCCAAAAGAAGACTCTGTGCTGTGGAATCTTTGCTGTTTAGATCTCACAGTGCTAGAGACTCTGCCCTGTGACTGTGCAGACTGCCCTCATTTTTAAATAACCTGTTAAAGGTTCTGTCTTAGCTACAGTGATCTCTCTGTCTCTTTTCTGTTTGTATCAGGCGTGAGCTTTGGTGATAAAGACATGCAAAATCCACTGTTATATTCTGTCAACACCTCTTTTCTCAAGGGATAAAAGAAACATAGTACTAGAGATGCCTTGTGCTGTGTTGCTTATTGATGTAAGTTGTTGGTTTTCCAGCTTAGAAATGTGTGTCTGTTTTTCATACCACAGGAGGAACCTTTCAGCTTCCACTTGCCTGAAACTCTCTTCAATATTTCCAGGTTTCTGCTTCACAGCTTAACAAAGGAGACTCCTCTGGGGATCTCAAAAGTGTATCCTTCAATATAGTTCAAAATCTAGAAGTTGTCATGTGATACATGAAAGGAATAACTGCTGTTGGTCCAAGGCAGGGACTTCCTGCAGGGAATCTTTGCTGTCAGCTGTTGGCTATCATTAATGGGAACTGACTTCTGTCCCTCAGGAATAATCAGCATCTTCAAACTATTGTGTGCTGAGCTGCACTGCTCTTTGTTATAGTTCTGGAGAGCTGTGCAAATCAGCTAACATGTAACTCTGTTAGGCCACCCTGAGCACCTGCCCAGTCTGTCTGCTGTGTCCCCTGTGTCAGAGGAGCAGGAGGACACCAGTCACTGCAGAAAGATGTTGGCTCTGCATCTTGGCAGTGCAAGGAGACTGAACTGAGGCAGAAGCAGGGAAACCCTGGAGCTTCTGCTGTCCATGAGGTGTGGCCGTGGGGTCTGTCAGGCCAACATCTGTATGGCTTTGTTGGTGCCTGGGGAACCTCTGGGGAGTGAGTGCTTCCCAAATGGGCTGTGTGAGCCCAGTGAAATGCACCTTTCTGTAAGAGAGAGCCAGAGGGTCACTGCATGCCATAGGGAGGTCTTGGTTCCACTTCATTTCTGGCTTTGGATGGGATGGTAGCTTTCCTTTTACTTAAAAACAGAATCTTTGATGAAATCTTTGATAACAGGCTGTGTGGTCAGTAGGTGTAAACAGCAGTTACTGTTTCACTCTGCTCAAAGGCAAGGACAGGGCTTGGTTGCTAACAAGGGGCACACTCTGAAATCACATCAGGTGCATTTCCTCACTGTCAGTGGGTTACTTATGCTGTAAAAAAATGTTTGGATTTTGTTTTTTTTGTGGCTGGGGGAAAATCCATGCACCCCAGAATTATTGAAATATTGTAAATGGAGTCAGAATATTTAACCATAGCAGTGTTTATTTATTTTTAGGGTCGGTTCCTTACCTTGCTAATAATTGCCCACAGATATGTTGATAGTCCTTTCATACATGTTTGTAAGTGAAGTTCTGTAAACAGATTTCTCTGGTTAAAGCCTGTTTGAAGTCCTGGTGTTGGATATGCTTCATTGTACGACTGCTATGATTAGACAGGGTATTGAGTTTTTTTATAAATGCTGTATGTATTTTTATTCCTTAATTAAATTATAGCAATACATTATTGGCACTGGCAAAGCAGAGTAAAGCTCTTGGTGCATATAAATTGGCTCGTCATGCCTATGACAAGCTGCAGGGACTGCAGATCCCAGACAGGTTCCAGAAATCTGTTGAGCTGGGCAGCCTGACAATCCGATCCAAGCCATTCCATGACAGTGAAGTAAGCTGTAATGTGGTTCATGTTAATCATTAATATGTGGCCTAATCCTAGAATATGAGTTCCTGTGTGCACAAAACAATCTGAAATACATTATGCATGGGTCTGTGATATAATTATGTTTCTGCTGGAAACACAGTCCTTTTATTGTTATTCTTCAAGTCAGACTTCCTTCTGCTCCTGAGAGCAAATTAAAATCAGCCTCTCTTTGTGGACAGCTTCCATCCTCCCTCTCCCCTCTTGCAGCCACCTTCCTCTCTGCCTATTAATTCTTCCAAGCCCTTTTCTCTCCAGTTCACATGCTATTGTTCCACAGCCTTTGTCTTTCTCTCCAGCTGGAGGTCACTTTCATTTGTCCCACTCCTCACACTCTTTCCCTCCTCCCTCCATCCCTTCAGTGACCTTCCTTCCGTAAATCTTATTTTAACACCTTTTCTTCTTTCACTGAAGTCTGGCTTTCTGCAGTGTTCTATAAAGCCATGTCTCAGGGAGTACTCACTAAAAATAAATTGCATTGTACCAGTGAACATGCACCTGGCCTCCTGAAATAATAGAAACACACCTTTTAAGAACTGCCTAAAATAACTCTGCTCTTGAAAACAGATTAATTAATTGGAGAACCTAAATTTGACCAAATCTTAGAGCAAAAAACTTTGCTTCAGTAAACTTCTCTTCAGCTTCTTTTGTCCCTGTGTATTTGATGCAGAACTCTGCTTCTGTTACTGCAAAGGCAAGGTGAAAATTTAATTGTTAAAATGGTGAAGACAGCAATTTTTAATGGGAAAACTTGCTGGTTTGTTAAAAAGGGAAAACATTTTCAGATGTTGAAGGATCTGATTTCACAGGAGTGCTTCTCCAGACTGGTGCTGGTGCTGTATCTGTGTTGTCAGCCGAAGGGGCCGTCTTTAATTGAAAACAAAGAGCTGAGGCTGTGCTGGTCTGCAATTACCATGCTCTCAATGTGTCTTTTCAGGAGCTCGTGCCCCTGTGTTACAGGTGCTCCACCAACAACCCTTTGCTGAATAACCTGGGGAATGTGTGCATTAACTGCAGGCAGCCTTTTGTCTTCTCAGCCTCCTCCTACGGTGCGTTGGGACCTCGGGTTTGCTCGTGCTTTGCAAGTAGATAAATGTTAACAGAGTGCATTAGTGCTTAATTTCTTCTCACTGCAATGTCGTTTGGCCAAACAAACTTTTGTTACAAGCAAACCAGTTCCTTTACTGTTGTTAAATTTGACTAAGTGGGGGTTGTTGGCTCTCACTGCAGAGCAGCAGTGCAGCATTGTTTTATTGCCAGACACACCTAGTGTGAAGATGAACACAATCCTTTCAGAAGTTCAGGGGGTTTGGTTTGCTGTAATTTTATTTTATTTAACTTGTTTCATGAGAGAAGGTGGGCAGAACATCACTGATGTGAAGGAGCACAGTATCTGCTATGAGCTTTTCCTGAGCTCTTGGAGGTCAAACACTTCCTGCCTTTCCCACCTTTTAGAGGTGCTGCATCTGGTCGAGTTCTATTTGGAAGATGGCATCACAGATGAAGAAGCTGTAGCTCTCATTGATCTTGAAGCTCCAAGAGTGAGTAAATGGCAAGAGACGATGAGTGAGCGTATCCTTCTGATTAGAAGTTGTTTCCTTTTCTTAGGGAAAAATTAAACAATTCAGAGGTTATTTTTCCCCTTAGGTTTAATTCCTTTTGTCATATGACTGATGTAAGTACAATTGCATCTTTGTTGTGTTAGTATAACAACCAAAACATGGTTTAACTAAACCTAATATTGTCAGGACGCTTTTCCATCAGGACAGTTTATTTATAATCCTGTGCAATATTTATTTTTAACCGTGGAATGCCATGCTTTACCTATTCGGTGTGACCTGCTTTCTGACAAGGATGAGGGGAATCTGGAGAGTGTTGCTTCCAATAACAGTTTCTTTTAGAGGCTGCCTTCTCTCAAGCCAAAGGAAGTAGCACTTCACGAGTCTTCCTGTTGAGATCTGGTTGGGAATGGTTTGGCATCCAGAGCTCCAGTTGCTGTGGGGATTATAGAATATGAGATGTGCAGTAATGCACAAGAACACACAAACTCTGACTAAAGCTGCCCATAAATATAACTTCAGTAGATTGCTTCCTTTGCTCTGTCATCTGTGGAAGGGTAGAACTGATGTCACGCCTGGCTGTGGTCAGTCTTGCTGTTCTACAGCAGCTGCAGTGATAAACTTCCCCAGGCACTGGAAATCCCAGCAAGGCCTTCTTGGTACTTTTTGTAATGACCTGGCACTGTCACAGTTTGAGATATTCTGAAGCAGCAAGGGTACTGGTCCTGCTGGGGTTCTCTCATACTGATTCTGTAATGGTAGGCAGAGCCAGTTGTACAGGAATTCTTGTCCTTCCTTAAAACGTGCATCCAGATACTCAGACTTTGAAGCTTGATGACAGTGCAGATATTATTGAGGATGGTGATCCCTTTACAGCAAAACTGAGCTTTGAGGTAAGAACTGTACCTGTGTCCACCAAGAGAAATTAATAGAAAATTTTGCTTTATAAAGCCACGCTTCTGGTGTGTGTGTGCTACAAAGAGAGCTGCAGAGCAGGGGACTGGGAGAGGGAAATGGACTAAGGGAGTTAACTCCTCCCTTAAGAACACAAACAAAACTCCTCAAAACAAACAAACTAGCAAAACCCACACAGAAATCCCCCAAAACCTCACAAACAACAAAGATTTTAAAGCAGACACTCCTGGAATTTCGTTTCCTCACTCTGTACTGGTACAGCAGCAACACACCTATAGAGCAGGCCATACTGTGAGGGTTTCATAGAGACTGTGACATGGCTGTTATTTGCAAGGAATTGTATTAAAGAGAGAAGGGAAGCTCACTGGAAACAGATGTGGCTGGGTGCTGCTGTTGATGAAGGTTTTGATAAAACTGACAGGGAGTTTGGTGGGACAAGGCTCGGGCCAGTTCTGCCTTAGCTTCTTCTGCTGAATTTTGCTTTGCTTCTTGAAACAACTGACAAATGCTCAGGGGCCCTGCAGTTGGTAACAGTGATCTTTGCACTCGTGCTCTGGTGCAGCAGGGAGGCTCCGAGTTCGTGCCCGTGGTGGTGAGCCGAGCCGTGCTGCGCTCCATGAGCCGGAGGGATGTGCTGGTCAAGCGCTGGCCACGCCCGCTGCGCTGGCAGTTCTACCGCTCGCTGCTGCCCGACGCCTCCATCACCATGTGCCCCTCCTGCTTCCAGGTACTGCCTCGTGGACAGCTCTGAAACGTCAACAAAGAGCCCTACCCAGAGCCTGATGGGTGGAACTGTGCTAGTCACTGAAACCTCGTGCTCTGAAATGTACTCAGCAAGTTCCTGAGCGAGGTGGAGGCAGAGCAGGGAAACCCCAGCTCTGAGCTGTGTGGTACACACAGGAGCAGCTGCCTTGGAAGACATGGCCATAGTCAAGAATTTGAGAAGTTGCCCTGGCAGCAAGTCAGAGCCTCTTGAGGAAACCTTGGCTGACCAACAGAAGCTGTTTGTATTTATTTCCTTTTGCTCTGTCTCTCTGACTTGGTCTAGAGGTCTAGCAATGAAAACCAGTCAGTGACTGTTGTCTGCTCCTGCCTCGCTCAGAAATGACTTTTTGAAATGCTGGAATTCAGTCATGTTTGCTTACACAACTGCCTAATTGTCCATCCTTTTGCAAAAGTAGTTAATGGGTTTGTGCCTTCTCAGCAGCACTGTCAGAGGTCTCTGAAGTGCTTGCTGCTCTGTTCCAGGCTGTAGCATCTCAGGTGATTGAAACTGAGAGGACCAATTCTCTGTGATGGTGGTTCCAGAATATCTGTGCTATTAAGCAGCAATTGAGCTCAGTGTGCGTTTTCTTAGGGTACAGGCTAACTTGTTTTAAATCTGTTCCTAATTCACAGATGTTTCACACAGAAGACTATGAGCTTCTCATACTCCAGCATAATTGTTGTCCATTCTGTCGGAGGAGAATAGATGAATCAAACCAGTGAAGAAAACCAGGCTTTTACCTCAACAGACGCTCCTGTTGGCTTGGCAAAACACTACTTAGACCTGTAGAGCTTTTGTAGTAACTTGGTTACGTCATCTTGTCTCATTTTGTATGTTAGAGTGGAACAAGTTGACGAATTGTAACTATTTTTTTAAATTAAAATGTTTGGGTTTTGTGAATATACTCTGGATTTTCCAGGCAAGCAGCTGAATTGCCACAGAATTTTACAGGAACGTTTCTAGGATTAACTTCAGCCTTTAAGTCATTGTTTTTACTCCAGATTGTACTTCTTAACACACACCAGTTATTGACAGGTCTTCAAATAAATGGGACTATTTTTCACTATTGTCTCAGAATTTGCTCTAATACTCATGCTTCTGATCTTGAATTTCTTTTTCCTTTCTATTCCATTTAGGCAAAAACAGCATTTAGAGCCCTCCAAATATAATCTGAAGAGTTCCACTACTCTTGGCTCTGGAGGCATCTCACAGACACCCTGGGGCAGGTGGTGGCTGAATCTGTGTGGAATTCACCTGGTTAAAGTGCACACCTGAGCTCCGTGCTGCTGCCATGGAGGGCTGTGCCAAGGGAGTGCTGCTGAGCAGGGTGTCCCCAGCATGCCCAGGTGTCAGTCCTGAGCCAAGGGTGAGCTCAGTGTGCAGGTGGGGGGAGGCAGACCCTCTGCTCTCTGCTGCAGCCTCTTGTGGAGGCAGGAGACACGGGGGGCATCAGTCCCAGGCAGCACCTGAGCCCGTGCAGTGGCTTGCTCTCCCTACAGGATTGGGCAAGAAGCAGGAGAGCAAAAGCCAAGAAACTCCCGTGTGGAGATAAAAAACAGTTTAATAGCTGAAGCAGAGCTCTGCATGCAAACAAAGCAAAGCAAGAAGGAATTTATTCCCTGCTTCCTGGAGAGCCAGGCTCAGCATGAATAACTGTCACTTGGGAAGGCAAACACCACAAACACAACATCCTCCCTTCCTCCCCCTTTCCCTGAGCTTTTATTCGGGAGCACAACGTCATCTGGAGTGGCACACACCCTTGGCCAGCTCTCCCAGGTCTGTCTCTCTGTTCCCAGCCCTGCTCTGGCCTGTTGCTGAGGGGACAGAGCAGGGAGGATGGAGAGCCCAGTGCTCAGCCCCAGTTGCAGCTCGTGGATTCCCAGGGCCAGTTTGGACACCAGCACAGTGAGGGAAGTGAGCTCTGTGCCAGTGACACCAACACGGATTCCTCGAGCAGGGGAATCTCACCAGGATGGCCACAGGGTCATTCCCAGCAGTGGGAAGATTCGTGTAGGTAACCAGCTTGGCTGGAGCTGGGAAGTGCTGTGGCTCTCGGCTTTAATCCAGTATGAACTGTGCCCATGTTGCCACGAGCTGTGTTGTGATGGCAGCCTGTCTGTTCCAGCCTTTACCTGGGTGGCAAAGGACACGAGCTGCTGGCTGAGGTGGTCGCTGCTGCAGGGCAGCTCCCAGGGGAGCAGCACTCTGCACGTGAACGGGATGTGTGTCTGCTCCAGTTCCTCTGGAAAAGGACACCCTGCAATCACACTGCCGGCTTTCCGAGTCCCTCAGTGGTTCCTGACCAAGTTTGCTTGATTTACCACTTTAAAAACATTCTGTTCTAATTACAGCTCGTCTGCTTTCTGACTCAGCTGTCACTGTTTGCAGTGAAGACTCTGCTATTGACATGGATAAACAATGCTGTTTGAGATGGGAGCCAGGGTGGAATTCAGCTCCTTCTGGAACTGAGCTGGCTGTGCAGAGCCAATGGGAATGAAAAATCATAAAAAAAGAAGAGAAAGGGTTTGAAGTGACACAGACACAAAATGGATCAATGTTTTTTTAAAACAACTCTAAATATAGTCTAGCTTTGAAAAGTGTTTTGGGCTTTTCTGGGCAGAACCACTCTTCATGTCTTATACATGATGGAGGTGTTCTAGTCCAGGCTGCCCTGTGCCCTGGAGTCCAGCAGCTGGCTTCATGCTGAGGAGTCCCTGGAGGTACAAGCGATCCCACCATGTCTCTTTGGTTGGAAGCTGTTGTGAGGAATTTGTCCCGTTCCTCTCTCTCAGCTGCCTGCCCATCCCACTGCTGCATCCAGTGGTGACGCACGCCAGCCCTAAGCTCTGCACAGCAGCTGCTACCTCAGCAGTGGCTTATTGCCTCAGCTTAAAGTGTTTTAGGAAATAAACCTTTAATCCCTGTGTGCTCAGGTACAAGTGTAAAGAGCTGCATTTGCAGTTAGAATGTGGCACTGCTCTGGCCTTGGCAACAAGTGTGAGAAATTAATTGAGAGGGACTTAGGGTGAACAGAGTGCATGTGAGGACCTCGTGTTTTCATGTTAAGGTGAAGAAAGACCTTTGGGACTGTCCAGAGACTCTGAGGCTGCCAGCAAGGTCTGCCCTAGCCTGTGCTGCCAGCACTTCAGCTCCTTCCACCTTCCCCACTTAGAGGGCAAGTTTCCCAGCTTGGTCTCTGCTCTAAGGAGAGTACAGCGCTTTGTGCTTTCTCCCATTAAACTTATTGCTAAACTAACCTACAAGGAACATTGGTGAAAACTAGGCCAGGACTGGAGGAAGTTTATTAAAGCCAAGAGGACATGAAATTCTGCCCAGCTTGCACCATGAGCTCCAGCAGCTCTGGTACATCCTCCTGTATGGATGAGGCCTCACGTTCACCTGCTCCAGCCCTCAGTGCAGCCAAAACAGCAAAGGGAGGCAGGTGCTCAGCTCCCTTCCAGCCTCTGTCACCTACAAAGGGGCAGAGCAAAGTCTCTCTTTGTGCTCACCTCCTGCATGTTTTGTGCCACTGCCTCTGAAAAACTAAGAAAAGATAATGTGAAACTCAGCTGCTGTTTGGCACAAGGGATGTTTCAAGCACAACTGAGTGCTTAGAGTGGTGAGAGAGAGAGACAGAGGGCATGGAAGGCTCCAACCAGAGCCCCGTGGAGTTTGATGATTATGTAAGGTTTGAGGAGACTGAGGTTGTCTATCAACCAGCATATGAAGCTGAGTGCTGGCTTCAGCTCTGAACCTCCCATCAGTGCCCTGGTCCAGCAGCCTTCTCAGCACCATTGCAGAATGATTCCAGTCCAGGACAGATGGAATAACACCTATTTATTAGGTGTTACCCATGTAGTTGGCATGACCCAAATGAGATACACGGACAGGCACACAGGAGGTGGCACAGCTGGTAACCTGCCAGTGTATCAAGTGTTTCACAGTGGTGGTCACACCTACAGCCGAATCCTGAGTAGAGAGGTGGCTGGAGCATGTGGAGAAGGTTTGGTCATGCTGCTTCTGCAGCTCCCACAGGGCCTGGCAGTATGTAGGGGTGGCTCTGCACTGGAGACTGGCTGGTCTCACAGATCCACAGTCCCCTTGTGAGAATGTGACACTCCTCTGTGTCCCACGGGACCACACCACACCTGCCCGGCCTGGCCACCATTGCAGCCCCCAAACCCACAGTCCTGGGGTTTGAACCACACCTGTTCCTCCTGTAAGGGGGAAGGGAAAGGAAGAGTGAGGCTGTGCAAGGGAGGTGCTGCTTGGTGTGAGCCCCTGCAAATGAATGCAGCAGTGCAGAGCTACCTCTTTATATATGTGACCATGAGCCGGGGTCTCCAGCAATGACAGCGCTGGCCAGAAACTGGTGTCACCTTAACACCTTCCCAGGAAAGCCAATTACCCTGGGATGATTATGATTAATAATTCTCTAAACCCTAATCGTGCTGACACCAGTGCCTGGAGCTTACCCTGGGGGCACTTTATAAGAGGTGCCCTGTGGGGGAGAGTTTAACTGGTTCTCCTTGGGGTGACAGAGAAGGCTGAGAGGTGGCAGGAGCTCCATTCCAGAGGCAATTCCCCCCTTCCACAAAAGAACTCCCAGAGTAAGAGCAGAAAGCGCCCCACAAACCGCAGCCATGAACGGGACAGAAGGCCAAGACTTCTACGTGCCCATGTCCAACAAGACCGGGGTGGTGCGGAGCCCCTTTGAGTACCCCCAGTATTACCTGGCTGAGCCTTGGAAGTTCTCAGCCCTGGCTGCTTACATGTTCATGTTGATTCTGCTGGGCTTCCCCATCAACTTCCTCACGCTCTACGTCACCATCCAGCACAAGAAGCTCCGGACACCTCTGAACTACATCCTGCTGAACCTGGCGGTCGCCGACCTCTTCATGGTGTTTGGAGGCTTCACAACCACCATGTACACCTCCATGAATGGCTACTTTGTCTTTGGAGTAACAGGGTGCTACATCGAAGGCTTCTTTGCCACACTGGGCGGTAAGTTTTCCAAATATTCAAATGTCTTCTGTCAGGAATTTCCCTGGAGTTTAGTACTGGGAGGGAAAACACATAGATGACCTTGGAAAAACATGGTACCTGTAATATCCTTGATCTGCTGCTGATGTGCACTGAGGCCATTTGCCAAGTTTCTGGGTAGGAGCTGAAGAAAGTGACAAGTGACACTTTTTAAAAAAAACCTTTATTTTGGGAGCCACCTGCTCAGTACCCTGAGAACCAGAGTGCAGCAATGAAAAGCAGCCAATAGCAGATTTTGCAGTTGTTGGATTTGCACATCTCCTTGGCTCACTTTCTGATTTGAGAGATGATAATTTTGTTCCTCCCATTTTGCAGGGCTGAATCTGCCATTGGCTCTGGTGTGGTGCATGGTGGTAGAGGCAAGCAGAGCTGGCTCCCCTCCCCATGCCAGCCTGATATGGAACCAAACAGATGTTAAACAGAAATTGTGTGTCTAAAAATGCTCTCCTCCATGCACCTCAGCCTTCAGCCACAGCTACTGTTTTACTGGTTTGGTCCTTGCACAAGTTTCCTGGGAAGCTGTGGGTAGTGAGGGGAAGCCCTGGGATGATGGGCACTTGCTGCATATCAGAGTGTGACCACAGGCTTGCAGGTGCAAGTCTGAGATGAATGGTGGCATCAGCCATGAATCTCAAAACTGCAGCAAAGTGATTTCTGTGGGTCAGCAGTACAGTGAGAAGGGTCTTCCCACACTGTCCTACCACATCTGCCCTTGACTGTTCTTCGTTTATCTTTCTGAACCCTTGGAGGAGGTTAAGCTGCTGCCAGGGGTTGTCCTCAGGAACATCAGTCTGAGGAGCCCTCATGCTGTCATCAGGGTGTTTTTATTTCCTGTTGCTCAAAGTCCCCGTGTCCCCTTCTGTCCCTCTCCCTGGTGCAGGTGAAATTGCTCTGTGGTCACTGGTGGTCCTGGCTATCGAAAGATACGTAGTGGTCTGCAAGCCCATGAGCAACTTCCGCTTCGGGGAGAACCATGCCATCATGGGTGTTGCCTTCTCCTGGATCATGGCCTTGGCATGTGCAGCTCCCCCACTTTTCGGCTGGTCCAGGTAGGGAAGGCACTGGACCCAGTGTCAGGGGTGTGGGAGCCTGGCTGGTGGCTCAGCTGTGGCTTCCAGCCAGTCTCCTGTGCTGGGTGCTGACGTGCTGGGCTCACCTTGCAGGTACATCCCCGAGGGCATGCAGTGCTCGTGTGGGATCGACTATTACACTCTGAAGCCAGAGGTCAACAACGAATCTTTTGTCATCTACATGTTTGTGGTTCACTTCATGATCCCGCTGTCGATCATTTTCTTCTGCTATGGGAACCTGGTTTGCACTGTCAAGGAGGTGGGTACCCACCAAATACACTACCCCTGTCCCAGTGCTGGCAAGGGCCCCACACCAGGCTCAAGAATGGTGACAGGGAGGGCCCTCCAGGGGCCAGCCTGGCCATCCATGAAGAGGGAAATAGCAAACTCCAGATGTGCAGCTTGACTACCCTGACCCTGACCCTGTGTCCCTGCCGGTGCAGCACCCACTGACTCCATCGTGTTTCCATTCCCTTCTGCCTGCAGGCTGCTGCCCAGCAGCAGGAGTCTGCCACCACCCAGAAGGCAGAGAAAGAAGTGACTCGCATGGTCATCATCATGGTCATCTCCTTCCTGATCTGCTGGGTGCCCTATGCCAGTGTGGCATTCTACATCTTCACCAACCAGGGGTCGGACTTCGGGCCCATCTTCATGACCATCCCAGCATTCTTTGCCAAGAGCTCGGCCATCTACAACCCTGTGATCTACATTGTCATGAACAAACAGGTAACTGGCAGGGTGCCAGGCAACTCCTCTTTTGTGTTTCTAACAGCTGGCAGAGAGTTACAGCATCTCAGGGTGCCAGTGGTCTAGAGGGGGGATTGTTTCCAGGAGATCTAGTCCTGGCACGTGGGAAATGAGCTGTGCAGCTCATCCTTGGTGTTGTATAAATCTCACAAATGCAAGGCCATTGCAGCTGAAATAATGCAGGTGCTGGGGTGATGGAGGAGCCAGGACAGCAGCAGGCAGGGCTGGCAGTAGATGGGGTGGGAAGCAGACAGTGGGGCAGGAGACTCCATATAAGCACAGTTCCTCCTGTACCACGGTACTGGGGGCTGCCAAGCAGCTTTGCTGGGCTTAAAGACGGCTCTGCAGCTAGAGCTGCGTGGTGTCCAGCTGGCTCACCCTGCGCTTCCCTCTCTCCCAGTTCCGTAACTGCATGATCACAACCCTCTGCTGTGGCAAGAACCCCCTGGGTGACGAGGACACATCTGCTGGCAAGACAGAGACCTCCTCCGTCTCCACCAGCCAGGTCTCTCCTGCATAGGCCCCATGGGAGCAGCCAGTCCCCGGGGTGCTGCCCTGGGGGCACAACCTTAGCCCCATCGCCGCCACCTCCTGCCCCTGCTTCACCATGGCCAAAGCCCCGTGGGACAGGCTCCTCGCTCCTGGCACTAGGAACCCTGGGAACAAGGCTGAAAATCTGTACACACGTTTTGTAATTAAAATGCAAAGGCTTAGCTCCTCTGGCGAAAATCCATGCGTTTCTGTTGACTTGCTGAGAGCTCATGCCCCTTCTCAGAGTGCAGACTGGGTCAGAGAGCTCTGCCTGGCCATGGCAGAGCTGTCCCTGCCTCCCTCAACCCACCCTGACACCCCTGCCAGGGCACGCTCTGCATCTGCTGCTCTGGGGCCAGAGCTGGGGCCACTTTCTGGCTCTTTTGCTGGTGATGGATCCCAGCCAGTGCTGCCAATCCCTCAGCCCATCGTGCTCTGTCTGCCCAGAGCAGGCTTGGCTGCTGCAAAGTGCCCCAGCTCTGCCAGATGCTCCCAGCTCTGGGCCTGTCCCATCTGCCACAAGTCCTGGGAGACGCTGTGATTCCTCCAGGGGGGTGGGACAGATACCAGTGCATGGATCCTGCTGGCAGGCAGGTGGCACAGAGAGCCCTGTCAGCACTGCACAGCCATGAGTGGCTCAGGAGAGCTCTGTGCTCAGTCCTCCAGCACGGCACAGCCATGAATGGCTCAGGACAGCTCTGTGCTCAGTCCTCCAGCACGGCACAGCCATGAATGGCTCAGGACAGCTCTGTGCTCAGTCCTCCAGCACGGCACAGCCATGAATGGCTCAGGACAGCTCTGTGCTCAGTCCTCCAGCATGGCACAGCCATGAATGGCTCAGGACAGCTCTGTGCTCAGTCCTCCAGCACGGCACAGCAGCACACGGACAGAGTTTGCACCCTCAGCAGCAGCTCTGCCCCATGCCCCCAGCACCCCTTCCCTGCAGTCCTGTCTCTCTTCCTTAGCATCTTTGGACCCCTAGAGCCAAGCCCCCAGCAAGCTTGCCCACGTCCCTCCCCGTTTTGGCTGTGGTCAGTTTGGCCCTGGCTCGGCAGGAGGTTCTGGGCAGCTCTGGTGCTCTGGAGCTTGCTGGGTGCAGGGTGATCTCCTGCACACCCAGCAGGCAGGACCCAGCAGCATATGGCTCAGCCATGCCGACATATGTTCAAAGCACTACAAGATGGCATATTGCAATTGTAGCAGCGTTCTTCATTTTTATTTTTAGTTCAGTTATACAAATAAGATGTTTTTCTCACTGTTCAGTGTTATCAACATTTGAAACTATTTTTGTACATTATTATCCTCTCTGATTTCTAATCCTATGCAGCTTTGCAAGGACTAATAGGGAATGTATAGAGCCCATGCGAGTTAAACCCTTAATAAAGAGCAATTTGCAAGTACAATTCTCTCATTATTTTTTTTATCGATACTTCTGCATATTCAGTGAAATCTAAAGATTAGAGTTTTATGAATAATTCAGTGTTTAGGCTGATGTCTGATTCATGTACTTCAAATCTGGGAGGTGGTTTTGGAGGGAAGGGAAGGAAGGATTCAGAGTTTATTTGCTGTCCGTGAGGCTGTGCTGCACAGGAGTGTGCTGATGCCTGGCACTGTGGTTCTCCTGCCCGTGGAGTACCAGCCCTGGCACAAGGCCTGGCCCCAAGGCCACAGGCTGTCCCCAGCCTGTGCCACCTGGCTGCAGCTGGTGGTGCTAGGGGCAAGCAAGGGTTTGGGACCCTCCTTCCATCTCAGCCAGGTGCCAGAGGCATCACAGAGCTACCAGAGAGGTGATGGATGGATCCAGGATGAGGAAATGCACCCAAACCTTCTGTGGTGCCAGCCCCAGCAGCTCTCCTGTGCCCCCACTGTCCCCTTCCTGGGGAATTCAGAAATGGACTGGAAATGAAGCAATGAACAGACTGGTGCTGGTGCTGGTCTGGGGAGGAGGAGGGCTTGTGGGGCTCCAAGCAATGGGTCTGTCTCCCAGCTCCTTGCTCCAGACCTGGCTCCTGCTGGCACCTCAGCCAGGATCTGGCCCCTGGCTCAAGAGGTGGGTGCAGATCCTGACAGGGGTGTCTGGGCAGTTCTCTTCAGGTCCATTGCTGAGATGGCCATGAGCCAGTCCTGCCATCATGTAATCCTGGTGTACAACTTCCTCATGTTTCCAACAGACAATACCCACAAAACCCCTGGGAGTGAGGTGGACAGTCTCTGCAGTGGGGACATTTGCACTGTTTCTACACCAAAGAGCCATTGGTGTTTTACTCAGGCTCTCCTCACAAGCACAGGTGCCTGCACGGAGGGGTCATGGAAGTGGCATGGCTGCCCATATCCAGGGCTGGGAGTGTTCTCCCCTGAACATGGGATTCAGTGGGTGGGGGCGAATTGTTGTCCTGCTTGTAGCACTGGGGGAGAATTGTTCCTTCGGCCTCTGCTGGCTAACCAAGAAGCTCTTAATTTTCCTCCTCTCACTTGTGGAATCTCCCCCCACCCATCATTATCAGAGTCCCATTTCCTAGTGAGGCCATACTCGGTAAAGGAGACAGCACATCCCACCTTCACACTGGCAATGGCTCTGTGGGCTCCCCATGCCCTGTGCACCCCACAGCAAGTGCTGTCAGCAAGCTGCAATCCCAGCACCCCAACGCCCACCTTACAGCAGGTACACACCTCTCATCTGCCTGTTCAAGGCAATCACCCTGCAAACCCCCCCCATCTCTCAATCCTTCATCAAACCCTCTGTTAGGTGTGCTCCTTCTCCCTCCAGCCCCTCACAAAGCTTTGGCAAAGAGCCATCAGCTTCCAGGCCCTGCCTTCCACCTGGGCTTCCACCACAGCAATCAGCAGCTGCCAACCAGCACCTGCAGCCAGGCTGCTCATCAGATAAATGGGATGGAGGTGAGCTGGGTGTGGTAAGAGGGTTTGTGCTGCCGTGGAGGAGTTGCCTGTGCTTGCCTGGGTTTGTGTGCTGCTATGGAGCCTCAGCTGGGTAAGGGGTCTGCAAATGCTGTGGGGTCCCTCAGAGCTTGGGCTCAGGCTCTGATCTGTGGTCTGAGGGGCTGTAGAGATGGGCAGGGTTGTGGCTGCTTGTCTTCTGAGGGCTTTGAGGCTGCTGGGGGTGTGAGTGTCTCGGGACTGGACTCCAGTCCCAAATGATCTCTCTTCCAGCAGCCAAAGCTTCTGGCATAGCCCGGCGCTGCCAGGCCCAGCACCCTCCAACGCTGCAGATGGTCAAGGAGGCTCTGCGGGCCCACGATGAGAAGAAGGGTGCCTCTGTCGTGGCCATCAAGCGCTTCATCCTGGCCAAGTACCCCAGTGTGGACCCCATCCGCCTCAAGTACCTGCTGAAGCAGGCGCTGAGCAAGGGGCTGAGCTGTGGGGAGCTGGTGCGGCCCCACAACTCCTCTGCTGTGGGGGCCACTGGCACCTTCAAGGTGAGCCAGGGCTGCTGCAGCCACAGGGCTGGGGCTGGGCTGCTGCCCGGCCCTGCTGACTCCCCTCTCACCTCCAGCTGGCACGGAAGAAACCGCGGCACAAGCTGGGCCAGGCAGACCCTGACAGAGGACAGCCCCGAAAGCCAGGACAGAAAGGGGCCACCGAGGCCCCTGTGGCAGGAGCACAACAGCCAGGTAAAGGGCTGCTGGTGATGTGAACGAGCTCACGCTGCCTGGCCCTGCCTGGACTCATCCCTTCTCCACAGGTGCCACCAAGCAGCAGCCAGCAGCCACCAAGCAGCCGAAGGCGAAGCCAGTGAAGGTGAGTGGGGGCCAGCAGCGGGCTGGGGTGGCTCATGGCACAGCAACACCCTGAGCTGCTCTCTTCCCTTCCCTCCAGGCCAAGCCTCGAGCAGCACAGAAGCCCAGCAGTGATAGAGCAAAGCATGCCCAAGCTGCTGAGCAGCCCCAGGCTCGTGGCACAGGGCCTGCAGGGCCCCCAAGAGCTGCTGGCCACCGCCAGGGCCCCCGAAAAGGCCGCTCAGGACCCAGCACAGCTCTGGCTGCTGAGAGTACAGGAGAGAGTGACAGCAACAGTGACAGCTCTGCAAGCTCAGTGACACTGACAGCTGGGGTGAAGGGGCCCCAAAAAGCCCCCGGGGGAAAGAGCAAGGGGAAGGTGCCAAAGGGGGCACAGCAAAATGCCCCCAAGGCACAGGGAGGTCAAGATCAGGCAAAGAAGCCCCGAGTGACTCCAGGAGCTGGGCAGGGGAAGAAGGCCAGGCAGAAGAAGGCAGCCCCCATGGCAGCAGACAAAAAGGCTCCATAGTGAGCTCAGCCCTGCTTCAGCTGCCCCCAGGCCCTTGGGGTCTGGGCTAGTTTCAGTCCCTAGGACAGGTTTTAACTCTGTGTTCACCTCATTCTAATAAAGTTTCTTTACTTGCCTCATGGAATGCCATGAATGTTGTGAGTCCCTGTGCTTCCATGTCCACATGGCATGGTGGTGAGCTGGTGCTGCCTTGCTGCCTGCCCTCGTGGAGAGGTGCTCTCTCTGTGCCCATGTGTCCCCAGCTGTGATGCCAAGCGGCTGCAGGGCTTGGGGGCAGTTTGTGCAGGCTGACAGTGTGCCAGGTGATGGGCAGGGACCCCGAGACCCACGGGACACAGCACAGTGACATCCTGAGGAACAGAGCAGCTCGGGTTTGGCCAGTGCTGTGTGGAACCATGGTGCCCACAGCCTGTGTGAGGTGTCCAGCTCTCTGCTGTCCTGGCTGCCCTTGTGCTAATGCCTGGCTGAGCTGGGATTACAGGAGCACCAGGGTGACAGGTCTGGGTGTGTGCCATGGGCAAGTGTCTCCTAGCAGAGGTGAAGCAGCCTGTGCTTTAACTACAGTAGGAGGAAGATAGAGGTGTCTTAAGGCTCAAAAATCAAGTTTGGGGTGTTACTGTAGCCTCCAGCACAGTTCATGCTCTTATTACCAGCCTATGGCACAGTTCCCACCTACAAACTTGTCTTGTGAGCTCCTGTGGGTCAGTGTATCACAATTCTATTTAATAGCCTCAATTGCCTGAATTTTTCTTGCTCTGCCCAGAGCAGGGCCCTTCTGAAGGTCATGCTGATTGTGTAAAGGGTTACATTCCTCCTGGGTGGGAGAAAGTAAGTGGAAGTAAAACTCTTTCTAAAGAGGATTTTGTTAATCTGCAACTGGCCTTGCCATTGCCCTCCAAGGCTCCTGGCCTTGCTTTGAGGCTTAAGCAAGAGCTGAGCAAACTGACTTCTCTTAAACTTCAGCCTCGACTGTGTTGATCCATCTTTAATGGAACTGGAACTCGTGTGCCCCCAGGGACAGGGTGGGGAATGTGGCCGCAGTAACTGAGCAGAGTTCACTGGGTTCTCAGATGGGGGTGGCTCACAGAGCACCACTCACCTGTGTGGCAATGTCCCCAGCAGTGCCAGGCAGGGGCTGTGTCCTCCCTCTCACCACCCACTGGATGTGAAATGCAAAGCTCTCTTGCTTTGAGAGAGGCCAAATAATTTAATGGCTGGATTTAGCTTTGCAAAGAATCCACTTCCTAGTGGAAATAAGAAATCCCTCTGGTGTCTGGAAAGAGCAGCTTTTACTAGGGGAGGGGGAAGATTCAGCAATGCCATGGTTGTTGAGGCCACAGCTGGTGTCAGGGTGCTGAAGCTGCAGCCGAGGCTGGCAGTGCAGGGAGGCACCTGGCAGAGGTGAGGGGCCCTGGCCACAGCTGCCCCTGCGGGGTTACTGATCCTCATGTGCCCAGCACTGCAGTGCAGGTGCTGCTGTCCCCTCCCGTGCCTGCTCTGGGAAGGAGCTGTGGCACTGGTGTGTGGAGAGCCCCAGGGGAACAAACCTGTTCTCACCGGGCTGCTGACCCCACACATGGTGTGTCCTGAATGTGCAAAACTTGGCTGTGCACGTGTCCTCCCCGTGTGCTTGGCAGGAACTGCACTTCATGGGTTCAGCACCTTGTTTTATTACAAAGATAGGCTTTGCCAGGAGTCTGCCACTTCCACTACACAGCAGGTAAGGGCACTACACCCACAACACGTGCCAAAGTTTAAAAACATCTTACAAAGGGCTCGGAGGTTCAAGACAACACTACAAACCCTCTGCTAAAGTTGCTCCTTTAAATGGTTGTAGCAACTACCTTTTCTTTTTTTTCTTTTTTTTTTTTTTTTTTTTGGCTTTGGAAAAATTAAATAATAAAACAATAGCCCCAATACATGGCCCAGCCACAGCACCTGGAGGCAAACTGTATTTACTCTTGGCTCACCTGTATCCTTTCTCTGTGACAAACAACATGGAGCTATAGCTCCATGGCCCTTTCCCTGCCTCCAGCCAAGCTCAACATTCTCTGCTACCTCGGTCCTTCTCACCCTGGCCTTTCCTCTGCTGGGCCTGCCTACATCTCTGGCAGCTATTCACAGTTTCTAAAAGACAAAAACAGCAAGAAATTTTTGTGAAATCACTTTCAAAATAAAATGTAGCCCAGCTACATTCTTAGAGTTTCTATTCTGAAGCCACATCTTCAGCAAAGACATTGGGACCTCCACAGTGTACATACTTTTTCTGTATTCTCTTTAAAAAAAACTCTGTTCTCCCCCTTCCCCCCCTCTCCCTCCCCACCTTTTAACATACTGGATAAAGTCTACTGTTTGTTTTAAAATAGATATCTATGTACACATACACAACTCTGATGTTCTGGTTTCTGACAAATGTGGCATTACTGGAAATGATGGAATGGAGACCACCTGTCCATGGCAGTGAATCACCCAGGAGTTTTGGTGAACAAAGTCATCCAACGCCAGACTGCATCCTAGCCAGCTGGATGACTAACAGAGGCTTCCCTTACACCCTCCTGCAGTGAGGTAGTAGCTGTGTTTCTTTCCTATATGGCAGTTCAAGCCGTGATGGCCGTGGTGTCAGCCCTCTGGGCAGGGCCTTTGTCGGGCAGGAATGCTGGCTTGGAGCTGTGTCCAGCCTCCACTGGAGCTGTGTGACACGGGCCAGCAGAGCAGTCATAGCTCCCCAGGCTGTAGGGGGGAGAACAGGCTGCCAGGCTGGGCTGGCAGGGTGGCACTGGGGTGTCCAGTCTCAGGCAAGCTCCATTTGTCTGCAACTGGAACCCTCCCAGTGACCCCAGCCTGAGCTGGACACTCTCTACCTTGGTTTGCAGCTCTGGGTGCTGGAGATGCTCTGCTGGCCCGTGTCACTGCTGGGCTGACAGCAGCTGGGTCCAGTCCCTGTGCCCTTCAGGGCTGGAAGCAGGCTGGCCATGCAGCCAAGCCCCACTGCCAGGTAGCAGCCACAGGGCTGAGCCCAAAGCAAGCAGAATAAGCTGCTTTAGGAGACACCTCTGCAGGACTGGCCTCATGCTTGGTGATGGTCACAGGGAGAGGCAGAGCCAATGCTGCCTGGTGTTTGCCCTGTGTGTGGCCTGAGGCCACTGCAGAGGGCTGCCATGGGTGCTGGCATGCCTGCTGCCATGGGTGGTGGTGCAGTGCCATGGACACGTGTGGGGCTCAGTCCTTCCCCCAGCCAGTCCAGGAGCGTGCCTGTGGCCAGCTGGCTCCTGGGGAATGTTCCCTCCCCACCACGCTCCAGCTCGCCATGCAGGGCACACGAGAGCCCAGGAAAGGCAGAACAGCCCTTCTGCAAACACAGCCTGTGCTCCCTGCAGCTCCCACATTCCTGTCTCCATTAGGGATAAAGTGCTTTCACCATGCCTTAGCTGCTTGGGAAGCAACTGCTTTGTCTCAGCCCCGAGTTCCCTGCTGTTGCCCAAGTCTCAGATGGAGGAGTGGTTATGTTTACACATACAGTACAAAAATTAAAAGGCACAAATATACACAGAATGCAGCAGATAGTGAACAGCTGATAAGAGTCCCTGGTGTTGGAAAAACAAGGATGTTGGAGGGATGGAGTGGGAGCTCGGGCCACGATGGTCTTTGTTGTCTGTGGTCATTGCTCCCTGAGGTGACCTTTCTGCTTTGTGTCTCTTGTTCCAGCCTCTGCAGCCCCGTCCTGAGGAACCACTCACAGGGATGCACGGAGTGCTGACCAAGGCAAAAGTGGAGAACTGACCTTGCCACAAGGGCCATGCCTCCATTTCTGGCTGGCAACAGCAAATAAATTATGGGTGCCACAATGCAGACCAGAGGAGTTTTAGCTGCTCAGAAAGGTGTCTTGTGGCTTCTTGTGAAGTGAGGCAAACTTTTAGCCATGGCCAGGCCCACCCTCTCCACAAGGCTGGTTTGAGTATGACCAAGGTATGCCTGCTGCTGAAGGCAGGTTCCCTTGTGGCACTGTGCTGCAAGAAAGGTCACTTCCAGGGCTGCAGCTGGCCTAGGCTTCACTGCAGGACTCATAGATGTTGTCCTCCATGAGTGCAATCACTTGCTCAAATTTGTGCTGGAGCTGGGTGCGCTTTGTCGTGGGGTTTGCGTCCAGGGCAGCCACAATCTGTGGAGACACAGGCAGGCATGGTGCTGAGGCAGTGTGGGGTGCCCACCTGCCAGCCCAGCTCCCCCCACCAGACCTATGGAGCCCAAATTCCAGCCAGAGCTCCAAAGGGGAGAGCCCACCCTGCCCCACAGCCCCTGTGCTCACACCCCTGGCACCCCTGTTCTCCTGAGGCCCCTGGTCAGGGCTAGGAGTGGAGTGGTATGTGACAAAGATGCACTGCTATAATAGAGCTGAGGGCACAGCACCAGCCCACAGGCTGCAGGGGGGCAGGAACCAGCCAGGGCCATTGCCCCGATGTGGCAGGGACAGGCAGGGACAGCGGGTGCAAGTTATTTTGGGGGTGGACCTTATCTGCAGGTTTTGCTCTCCTTAAAGGGTCTATGCATCTGGCAGCCGTTCTTCAGCCCAGCCAAATGCCATTAGGATGATCTGGGAAGAGCCAGCCTTCTCTTCCAAGGAGTTGACAGCCAAGGGACAGAGAGTAGGTGCATCTGCATCTATTACATATGTACTGCAGGTATGCACACCCCGATAATCCCTGCTCTGTGGGACTGGATGCAGGTGCCTGTGGGGTTATTGCAGAGATGGTTCCTCCCTTCCCAGGCAGCCCAGAGCCCTTGAGCTGTAGAACCCACTCACCTGGGAGCGGTATCTCTTGGCATATTTGTATATCTCAGCCATGGCGACATTGGTGTTGAACTCATTTCGATATTTCTTTATAAAGAGAGAAAAGAGAGGGGAGAGTATCAGCAGGATGGAGCATGTGAGTTCCAGCCCAGCCAGCAGGCACTGACCACAGTGAAAGCAGATTGTGCCTGCCTTTCCTGTCATGTTGGTACAGCTGGATTTTTAAGGAAGCTGCATTTGCTTGCATCAGGATAGGTCTTGGTCTTTTCAAAGCCAGCTGTAAATACCTATGCTGGGCAGCACTGCATATCCCTGTGTGTCCAAAACTATTTCACAGGAGGGGACAGCACATCAGCTGCACTGCAGAATATCAAAAGAAAAATCCTGCTTGGTGCCCAAAGCTAAAACACCCTGGGGAGAAGGTTTGATTTTGAGGAACCTGCAGTGCATCGCTGGCAGGACTCTGATCTGGAATGTGGCTGCCAGCTCGTGTGGCTGGTACCAGGGCTGGCTGCCAGTGGCTGTCCCTGGCAGTTGTGCCTGGGAGCCAGCTGGCTGGGTGGCTGCGGGACTGCAGAAATCCTCGTCCAAACTTCCTGGCTTTTTGGCACTGAATTTTGCTCTCAACTCCCAGCAGTGCCAGAGCTAGTTAGGCTCAAGCAAACTCATGGGTGTTTACTGCAACTCTGGCAGTATTTGAAGATGGTTGGAATTAGGTCAGATGAAGTTTGTGTGTGGAAGTTTCAGGCAAAATATCCTTTCCTGTGTGCTCCTTCCAGCACCTAAGCAGTAGCTGATGGCTACATGCATTCCCTGCTGTGGCCAGGCTCCAGCAGGACACTGAGCCTGCAGGCTCAAGCCCATCCCCTCCACCCCTTACCCGTGACTCCTCGGCCAGGTGGGCGTTCATCTCCTGCTCGCTCAGAGGGGGCATGTCGTGGATTTGCTTGTAGTATCTCTGCACTATCTTCCGGTACTCGGGGATCTCCTTGGCATACAGCAATTTGTTGGTCGGGGAGTCCTAGAGCGAGGGCGAGACACTGAACTCAGGCACTGGGCTGGTCCTGCCTGAAAATCTTACCCTGTTTGCCTGACCAGAGCACTGGCATCAGACAGGGACCTCAGCTACAGCTGGTGCAGGAAACAGCCTTGCCTTTGGTGCCAGCTGTGGCAGAGAGGAGTGCCCGGGCAGCACCGAGGCACGGAACAGCTCGTGGCACAAGGGCTGAGACACATCTAGGATCTCTGGATGGGCACCGTGTGCCTGTGGAGACACAGCACCATCCTGCTGCCCTCGCATGAGCTGAACATCCATCAGCTCAAGCTGGACAATTACAGGTTGAATTTCGTCATTGAAATGTTGCTTTTGGATTTTTCATGTAGCTTTGATTTATTTTGCATTGGCTAATCCAGCCTGCCTGGCCTAAATTGAGTGCACGTAAAGTAATTAACAGAGAATACGGAATTCTCTTGATTAATGTCAGCTTGGACACAGCAGCCTTAACCTCCCAGTCACACAACTGGGTTGTACCAGTGGAGGCACAACCCTGCTGCCCTCCTTGCAAACACAGCATGAATAATTTTAACCTCAGGCAATCCTGCCCTCCCGATATCATTACCCCAGGAATGAACTTGGATGACTAGCCTGGTGTTGCATCCCCACGGGGAACGGCCCCAGGCCTGGGGACACCAAAGGGAGTGAGATCACCAGGTCCTGCCACCCCAACACCGTGTGCAGGACTCTCCCCAGTGCTGACAGGTGGAGAGGGGAGGGGACCTGCTGAAGGGAGGCTGGTTTTGCCCACGGGCAGCACACTTGGCTCTGTCAGGCAGGAATAGGGGAGCCCGGGGTGACTCCAATCTGCTGCTGCAATCTGTAGCTTGGCTAATGCTGCAGGGGAAGCAGGAAACGGGCACCAGATCCCACAGCAGTTCATTTTCAAACCCAGCGACAAGGCATTATGAGAATATGGCCAACTTACACTGAGCCTGCTCATGGCATTATTTTTTTCCCCTTGGAAACACAAAGGAAAACCATGCTGCCTTTTTTCTAAGTTATTTTTTAATTTGTGTCTGATTTGTCTCTATTACGAAGCGATAGGTGCTGGTTTATTAACTGCTTGTGCACTGCAGATGTATGGACTGAGTCTGCTCTCACATTTGCAGTATCGAGAGCAACGTGCTGAAACCAAGGGAAGAATCCAGTCTGGAAAATGCTCAGTGAAACATTGCGTGTACATGCAAGCTGATTTTTATGCTGAGGACTTATTCTTCCCACATTACTCAACAATTCATTCACTTATACTATTGTATTCCAGAAAAGTGTTTCCATCTGCTGTCTGACTCCAGCTGACCCCTCTTCCCCTCATCTGCCACTTGACAAGGACAAATTGTAGGTGTTGCGTAACACATGCAAAAAAAAAGACCAAAACCCAAACAAACAAAAAATCAAGTACTCATTAGATCTTCCTCCAGCATTAACCTCTCCCAACAAAGGCTTCCTGCAGCTCTGGGGCTGGGGGGCAGCGCCCACCCCCTCACTGCAGGGTGTCCCCCAAGTCACACACTGCCACCGCCAGCCTCTGGGTTGGGGGGGCAGGGGGGTGATTTACAGCATTTCTTAATAAAACTTATTTATGTCAGGAAGTTTCAAATGTCAGCACTGCGCTCAGCCAAGGCAGTGGGAGAAAAGGGAAAGAATAAGCACATGGGACATCTCCCTGCTGGCCAGCCCTGCAGGGCTGTGTGGGGCCTGGGGGTGGGACAGGGCACCTGGCTCATGCAGCCTTGGTGTGCCTGGGGCAGGCTCAGCTCCCACTGCTGTGCTGAGCCCAGCAGCCCAACCCCACACTGGGCACGGCCACGCTGGGATGGACATAGATCCCCCGGCTGGGATGGACACACATCCCCTGGGTGGCATGGACATGCTGTACGGGAGGACAGCACCAACTGGGGCAGTGTTTGCTGATGGACAGTGACACTGGGATGGCCCTGGACAGCCTCACACCTCTAGGTGGGCCAGGCCTGGTCTGTGATCCCTGCACAGGTTCCATGTCCCGCCTAAGTCAACAGCAGAAAATATTTGTCTGCTTTAGCAGCAGCTCAGCTGGCTCAGGAAGCGTTTCAGACACGGTGCAGAGTCAGCAGGTGCTCTGCCATGGCTGCAGGACAGCTCCTGGAGCTGATGGACACCCTGAGCACACAGCCCAGTGCTCGGTGTCCTGCACCCTCTGAGCCCCAGCTGGGGACCCTGCCTTGTGCCCATCCTGCCTGGGACTGTGTCCCCACTCCCTGGCTACTGTTTGTGACAGAGGAGGTGCAAATTTCAAACTCAAGCCTGAGCAAACAGGTGGGGAAGGGAGGGAAAAACGCATCCCTGGAGACAACCAAAATGGAGCTGCATGAGGCCAAGCAATGTCTCCAGCCAGCCATGGAGGGAGGCTGGGCTGGTGACCCCTGCCAGGCCCTGCCCTGCCCACCCAGACTGGTCCCTGCGTGGGGCTGCCTGGGCAGGAGCCCTGCTGGCTGTACCTTGCCCAGCTGCAGGTCGGAGAGCGAGCAGGCGTCGATGAAGGCCTGGGCAATCACAGACAGACAGGCGTCAATGTGGTCTGTCTTGTCAATGTCGAACACGAACTGCGGGTTTTTCAGGATGTTCACCCAAAACCTCAGCGGTAGGCTGCAAAGGGAAGGATCCAGGGACACACACGAGATGAGTTTTTATGTACCAGAGGGTGGGGGGAAATGCAGGAAAGACAATGATAGAAAGGGAGTAGTAGAGAGGAAAGCTGAGGAGATGTGTTCTGCTCTTTAATCATCCCCAGTACCTCTGCCTTGATAGAGGGGCAGGGACACACCTTCACCCTCAGGCATTTTTTCAGGCTGGGGCACGTGGCACATACAGCCTTCTCCAGGCACACACGTGCCCTGCTCCTCCAGCAGCTCAGGCCCAGAGGGGCACCAGCAGCTTTGCCCATGTGGGTCTGGCGAGTCAGGCTTCCCCACTTGCTGCTGTTTGGAGCAATGGTGTCATCTCCTTCTCCCTCTTTCCTGACACTAACCATCATCTGGTTCTGATAGTGAGCCTGGCCCCACAAAATGCATTTCATCTGTCTTTTTTTCTGTCCTCTCATAATTTTCTCCTTCAGTTATTTCACTGCTGATTTGGCCACAACACAGTCTATTGCTCACCCTTCCTGAGCAGCTGAGAGGTGAAAACCACTGAAAGTCTTTGCTCTACAGGCCAGTGAAGATAGTAAAGGGCAGGCAAATCTGTTGCCCAATGGTTGTATCTGCATGCCTGCTCTCCCAGTAAAATTTGGTTTTAATTTTCACACACTGGCCTGGAAACAGTTCCTTTCTCCACAGTCTCCAAACTGCTGAGCCTCTCCTTGACGGTCTCTCCATTTAAATCCTCTGGTTTCTTTCCTGCACTATTTCCCTTCACTTTGGCTCCTCCACCCCATTCCTGCTGCTTGTGTCCCTCAGCACCACTCCATCTGTTCCACTGTTGTGGTGCTCACCACCACCACTGTCACAGCACCTGCCCCCAGAGTCTCCTGAATACCCTGGAGACTCAGCTTGGCTACAGACCTAAATCAGGAAAACTGCTACTAAAGGGCTGACAAGGCAGAAAGCAAATGAAAAGGATCCAAATATGTTGGTTTTAAAATTTCCATGACGTTTTAGGACCTGACATGGTCTTGGACTCTGTCTCAGATCTCCAGTGCTTGCAGCTAACATCATTTGCTGTCTCCCATCATCCTATTTCTCCTTTCATTACTTGTGTGTGCCAGCTCTTTCTGCCCTTTGTCTGCCCGTACCTCCTCTTTCAGCTCACTGCTTCCCTGGGCTTCATATTTGTTCAAAGCTCTCCAACCCTGTGTTTGGCTTCATCTTTCACACCCCTCTCTGCCACCCTCCCTGTTTTCCAAGTCTCTCTTCTACTTTTAGTAACCTAATGATTAGTCCAGGACACCAGGGTTTTGCAGCTGCTGCTCCCAAGAGATGGAAGGAAGAAAAGAAGGATTTCCTTTTCCAAACCTGTTGGTCTTCCAGATGTGCAGAGTGTCAGGGTCTGTGATCCCTCTCTTCTCTGCCTGTTCCTCTAGGAAGTCAAAGAAATACTTCACAGCCACGGGCGGTTTGTCGTCTCGGATACTGAGAATGGCTTTGAACAAATCATCCAGGAACTTCTGGAGCGTGCCCTGCAGGACAAGGACACAGGGGACCCTGGGGAGAGCTGCAGCACCCAAGCCCAGGTGAGCAGCAGAGGGGCTGTGACTGCTGCACGATGGGGGACACCCTTTGCTGCCAGCTGGATAAGTCAGAAGAGAGAGGGGATGCCAAAGCAAGGAGGGAACAGTTTGTCTGGATAGTGATATAATAAAGTTGCATTTGGGGTTAATTTCTTTTGGCATCGAGATTTTCTTTCTTACTGCTGGGATCTCACATCTGTGCTTGCGCTGTACAGCACAGACAAAGAAGACCAGAGACTGCTGGCCATCCCTGTGATCTTTGCTTCAGGGAGGCAGCATGCTGGGATTAAAGATGGGCCAGATCTGACCTCAGATCACACAGACATTTCTCTGGCTCCCACAGCTGACCATCTCCATCTCCTGTCCCAGCAGCACCTCTTTCTGGGGAGATGGGTTCAGGTCTCAGCTATGCATCTCAAGCCCTGAGGCAGCCAGAATCCCTCTTTCCTGCACAGACCCCAGTCCATCCCAGGGACATCATGGGGGGCACTGCACAGCAGCAAGGATGAGCTGGGAAGCTGCAGGGATCCCCAAGGAGCCTGACAGCCTCACTAAACATGTTCCAGTCATCCAGAGAGGAATCCCACTGCCTTTGGGGAGCAGCCAGCCCTGCAGCACTCGTTCCCTGGAGTAGGCTTCTCCCTCCAGACCACAAACAATCCCACCTGCCAAGAACGGGGCAGCCCAGCTCCTACCTTGGTGGAGAGTAGCCGTGTCAGGTAGATCTCTGGAAGAACCTTCTTCCTATGGCTCTGCCTGTGGGACTTCTTATGTTCCACTGATTCATCAGTTGGGAGAACCTGGTTCCAGATAAATCACATGGTCAGAGCACTCTGCCCTGAAAGTGTCATACTAAATTTTCCTTTCAGCATAGAATTTCAACTGCATATAAAATTCAATTAAAAAGCAGTTATGCTCTATAAACACACCCTTATATGGCTCTAAAAAAGTGATCCATAATACTCAGTTTTTCTGACATTTGTTTCTCCTGTGCTCTTTATTGCCTCTCTCACCCTAGATGATGGAAATGAACCCATCCATCTCCCCTTGCACACTGACCTGCTTGGCCCCCTGGGCTCTCACAGCCCTGTCTGGGCTGCACCTCAGGCTCCCAGCAGCAGTGCACATGGCTTCTGCAGAAACCACCTTTGCTTGGATTTGGAAAAAGCACAGTATGTAGGAATGCTGGCTTTTTCAAAACCAAAATGAATATTCCACTGGTCAGATCAGTGAATTACTCTCTATAATGACAAAACAAGCAACTGGAGTCCATCTTGGCATTGTTTCACATGTGAACATTGGTTTCCCATCCCTTTTCCCTCCTTGCTCTGCACGTGTGTGTGTGTGCATGTGTACTTCTACTTCAGCATGGAAATGCTGCAGAGAGAAAAACCTTCAAACCAGGCTATAAAATATTGTTGCTGTTGTCCATAACACCGTTTTTCATGACAGCTTTTAGCAGCATTTAGCACTTGGCGCTTGCAGCACGGTGCAGCAGCAGGAGCCCACGGAGCTGCCCAGCCTGCGAAGCAGGGGGGATGCCAGGAGCTGCCCACAGGTGACCCAGCTGAGGATGCTGCTGGCACTGACACTGTGCCATGGCATGCTCTGACACCCCCTGAGCTCTCTGCCTGCCAGCAGCTCCATCGGACACAGCAATTTCTCTGCCATCCCCGTAATTCTTTATCGTGTCCCACAGATTATCTACAGATAAAGATTACCTACAGATCACCTTTCTGTGCCTCTTTGAACCCTGCTGAAGAGAACTAATGAGCCCTGATGAAGCTTGTTCCTCACATCTGACACTATAGCCCACAGACATCATTTAAGTTAGTATCAGCAGCCCTCACGTGCAGCCATCATCCCAAAAGGGACACTTACCAAGTGGAAGTACTTCTCAGTGTCCAAATCCTTCACTGTGAAGAACAAGAGAGACACAGTGGCTCAGTCAGGGGGGCCCAAACTGAAATCCACCTCCACTGGTGACCACCATGTCAAGAGGCATCTGAATCCCAAGAACTCCAACACCAGGCTGGCATTCTCAATCACAAGTGATCTCAATGTCTCTCCTTGTTTTAGAGTTGTTTATTGCATTATGGGGCTCGTGACAAGTACCTAGGAAGCACTTTAAGGGGGACCTGAGGTCTCCCAAGGGATGTTTTAAGAGAGACTCGAGAGAGCAGGATGAGCACAGGGGCATCCCTGCACCGTGATGCCCTGCTGAGCCCTGTTGTGCCCCATGCTCCCAGATTATCCTGAACCCCAGCATCAGGGCAGCTCAGTCCCTGCTCCTTGACACAGCAGGCAAAGCACTCCTAGAGAGCCAGGAGGCAGCCTGGAAACAGGGTTTGAAAATCCTTGTTTAATCTGGATTTCTGTCTCACTTAGTCTGTTTTCACTCCATGCAGCCTGAAACCTAGAAATGCACTGGCAAGGGACTGAATATATGCAACTGTGAGGGAGAGGACTTTTTCAACCAAGTGGTTTCAGATTCTTCTTTTCTCTCACTCTGTCAGCACAGACTGGATGCCGGCTCCCAGAGAGGGTGTGAGATGGAAGGTGCAAACACCTTGAGGGCTGGAGAGCAGCCTATGCCCCGTGAGGCAGAGGGAGGACACTGGATGACATGTTCAGAGCCACTGCATCCCCAGCACCCAGGAACGGGGGCTGGCAGTGTCTTGCAGCACCTCCAGCCAGACAGAACCCTCTGACAATGCAAGCATTCCTAAGAAAGAGATGTTACCTCTGCTCAGCGTGGTGTCCTTCTTGTCTGTCAAACTCATGGCCAGGGATGCCCCTTCAGGGATCTGTGCAGGAAGGGAAGAACACACATTCATGATGGGGGCCTTATCAGTGCCTCCCTGGTCCTGGGGAGATCCCAGGAGCTGGAGGATGCTGGTGCAGTCATGGTTCTGCCACAAACAGCCCCTGAACCTGCCCTGCCCTGCCCTCCCTTACGTGGAAAGGCAATTTTCAATACAAGATAGTGAGGTTCTCAAACCCAGTGGGAATTGGGCAAACACATGTATATAAGATACATTTTTGGATGTGGACACCAGGTAATTGTAAAAGGAAGGAGAGTTTGGCTGTGCAGGTGCTGGTTTACCATTCCCCAGCCGGGAGACGGGGATGGTGGCAGCCCCTGAGCCACGGGGGCACCGTGCCAGCAGCACGGCTGCCACCCCCATAACCATGCTGATGAGCACTCAGCTCCACTTTTGTTTTCCAGGCACAGATACAGACCAGTGGGGATTATGCTTCCAGGCATACCAGGGAATAAGAACATCGTTAAGTATTTCTGGTTTCATTTAATTTTAAACAGAAAAACAGTCAAGAAAACAATCTGATTCACCATGTTTCCTCATATTTTTGGCCTCACTTCCTCCTGGTATCCCCAGCCCCTGCTCTCAGGGCAGGCACTGACAGTTGTAGCTGCGATTTCAGCAGGAGTGCAGATCAAGAGCACTGTGATACTAATCAGCCAGGCTGGTGGCCCTTGGGAATAAGAGCTTTTTCCCCTCCTCTTTCTGTTGTCAGTAATAACTTGTTTTGCATGAAGAGTGTTAATTAGTTTCTGTGTGTTGCAATATTAACGAGATTCTCGCCAGGGCAGATGTCTATTCCCTGGAAGCTCTCAGGGAGCTATGGCAACCCCTCTGCTTGTTGCTGATGATCCCGTTTTCGGAGGGGAGCTGCAGCTCGCCCTGGAGGCCAGGCAGGCTCCGAGGGAGCAGGGGTGACACTACCCTGGGGTGTCACAGCTTTACCTTGTAATGTGCTAATGTGTTGAGTTTCTTCCTGCCATCCTCCACCACCGAGGTGTCATCCAGGTCCCGCAGGATGTAGCTGTCGGTGCTGGTGGCAAACCACTCTGAACACAGAGAGGGCAGAGGTGAGACCCAGCCTGAAGCAGGCAGGGGCCAGGGCTCTGGGCTGAATGGCTGCCCTGGTGTCTGCCCTCCTGCCCTGCTCCCTCACCCACTGCTCTGGCAGACACCACTTCCAGTGCTTCCCCTGTTTTTCCAGCCTGGCTGGTCCCATGCACCTGCTCCTTACCCAGGTCCACGTCTTCCACCCTTGGCCACTGCGAGTAGGGGACGTTCTTGCAGAAGGCCTCCAGAATTTTCTCTTTCACCTGACTGAGTGTGTCCGTGTCCATGGCTCTGACACTCAGGGAGTCCATCCCACAGCCTTGGAAGGAGACGTTGAGGTTCTGCAGGCAGAGGCTGTGTTAGGGACCAGCTGCCTGGTTCTGCTGGCTCCCAGGAATGCTTGGAAGCTGCAGTGTCTGCACAGCTCTGGTTGGTGCACCCTGGGACTGTGCTGATGGAAATCAGGCTGAACTAATGTGGCCATCGATGCTTTACAGCATGAGAAGCTCTGATTTACTGCCCAGGGGCTGAGGGCCCTGTGGACCAAGCTGGGAGAACACAGGGAGCATCACAGCAGGCCCCTCTCACGCTGTCTTGCTAATGGGGCTTGACCACCACCAGGCAGGAGGAAGGATCAGCCCCCATTACCAGCCGTGTCCTCACTTGCTTGGCTCCAACTGGTGACTAATGGGACCACCAAAGCTCATTGCTCAGCCTCTGCTTAAAGCATGCTCCATGGCATAAACCAGCTCTAAGCCTGCTGCAGGATGGGTCTGCTGCAATGCCTGGAGCCCTAGAGAGCTCCTGGACAGTGGGACAGGCAGCTGTGAGAGCCCACAGGCTGCCACAGACACCTGCTCAGAGACCAGGGAAGCACAGCTACTGCCTCAGTCACAGCCCAAAGCTGCAGGGCAAGGAGAGCAACTCTTTCTAGGAGAAACCCTCTCCTCTTTTTGCCTTCTCCTCTCACCAGCTGTGCAGACCTAAATGCAATGAGCACAGCATCTCCCTCTCACCCAGCTCTGGGGGAGCCCCAGCACCTGGGTACTCACCCTTGGCTTTGCCTCTATGTTCTCCCTCAGCAGCCACTCCTCATTGAGGGTGTACCTGGCCTTCCCTGTGATGGCATCGATGGAACCCTTGTTAATCTGCTGTTTGATGGCACAGATCAGCAGGAAGAAGGGCTCTCCAACTGTCTCCTGGAGAAAGGAGAGAAAACCAAGTCAGCAGACTGGACCTGGTGGTGACAGGTCCATCAGCAGTGCAGCAGGGACAGGCTCTGTGTGGACAGTGAAGGTGCCTCCGTTCCAGGGAGCAGGACTAGTCCACCCCAGGTGCTGCAAACACCTGGTGGGGGCTATCACCTCCCAGCTCCCACTTGCCTCTCTCTTAGGCTGCTCAGAAGTTTTCAGACTTGTGGCAACATGACAGAGCAGATGGGGAAGAGGACACAACAGCCAACAACAGCCACAGGCCGTTTTTGGGGCTGCTGTAACTGTCAGCACCAACACAGCCCATCCAAGTCCTGCAGCAAGCACTGGAGCTGGGGATTGCACCAGGGGCTGTGCCAGCCTGTGCTGTCTCAGGGGCAGAGCTGGTGCTGCTCAGAAGGCAGGGACATATGCATGGCTGTGCTGAGTGGGGATGTGCACACAAGATACTCGGCAAAATGCAAATGTGCATTAATTTACATGTGAATTACACGGGAACAGGGAGAACCCAGCACACTGTGCTACAGAGATGCCTACTGACAGGGTGCAGACTGTAAAACACACTGCACTCAGCAGGACAAGACAGGGCTGATGTGCACAAAAATCCAAGAACAGAGATATCTGGGCATCCAGCTTTCTCATGAACGTGTCAGCTGAACCTCTCATTGGGCTGCATGGTTTGCCACTGAACTCTGGGAGTGAGCCCACAGCCTGGGCCTGTGGCTCTGGGAACCAGTGTTCATACTTCTCATACCACAGCAGGGCCCTCATCACAGCAAAACAGAGCATCAGGGTCAACAAGCTGTTCCCATGTGACAGCAAGCAAACACACCATTTAACTCCTTACATTCATCAAACCTAAGTTAATGGGAGAGAGGTGACACTCCTGTAGCAAGAACAAAAAATACAACAGGGAGCATCTATTTGTGGTGTGATTCAGCTACACAGTTTAATGCCAAATTTCTGATTCACTTCTGCCTGCTGCACTGATGTGCAAGGGAAACTTCAGCTATTTTCTTAAGGAGCTCTTCAGTGTTAGAGTACATCCCATTCTCCCTAATGTTCACGTTCAATTTCCTTCCAGCGAGGCAAGTGCAAATTCTGCACATTTCTGTATTCGGAGCCTCCCCCCGCACACACAGGCCTGCCATCTGAGAGCCTGCTCCAGACAACAGATACCCAGGGTTTTGATATTTGTCAGCTAGGAACTGCTAAATCCTGTTCAATCTGCTTCTTAATTAAAACTTGGTGATTCTTTTACCCTAATTGTCCTATAATTGCTAAAGCAATTAGTTGGATGTCAATTTGGATGCGCAGCATTTGGTGCGGTTGATGCTGGGGATGCAGCAGGGCTGTCGGTGGGCACAGGCTGGCTGTGCCAGCAGGGCACTCACTTCCTTTGCAAGGGTAACTTCATAAGCACCAGGCAGCTCTCTGGGTCTGCTGCAGGGGTCTCATGATTGCTGCAATGCTCCTATGAGCAGGCAGCACAAAAGGGGCTCAAAGCAGGGCTGGGGGTGCTGGGATGCAGGAAGGCATCACTTCTAGAATGTAGAGAAAGGTGTGGAGTCAAGAAGTGGAGAAGCTGAGGATTGCAAAGAGTGAGGAATGTGCAGAAGACACAAAGAGTTCATTTTGGAGAGAAAGGCAGAAGGAAGACATAACAAGGGGGCAGCACTGACATGGAGACCTCCTGAGGCTGCAGTACCACTGCCCTCATACTGCAAACCACAAGGCACCACCGGCTGGCCCTGCACACATCAGTCTCTGACACTGGCCATGCTACCAACAGGAGCCCTGTTTGTGTCACATGGAGCAGGGACAAACCTGAGGTCAAACTCAGGGTCGGGCTCTGGAGCCTGCCCATCCCTGCCATGGGCAGCTCCAGCCAAAGGGAGACTGCAGTGCCTCCAAAAGCATTAAGAAGGGCAAGTCCTACGGCTATGGGAGCCCTTGTGGGTTGAAATGAGCAGGGGTCAGGGCTGGCTGGTGGCACCTCCCTGCTCACACAGGCTGCCCTGGCACTGCGGGGTCACTGCAGGGAGCACGGGCAGGACTTGGGCCAGCCCAGCCCACAGGGGACACAGCCACACTGCTCCACTGCAGAGATGCTATTTCTGTTTGGCTTTTTGGCTTTCAGGCTCAGGAACTCTGGGATGTTATGGAAATCTGCAAAAGTGCTAATCAGACAGCGAATTTCAAAGCAGGGGAAGAAGGGCTGGCAGGCAGGGACTAGAGATAAAATGGCAAACTTGTGAAACCTCCAGCATTGTTCGGAAAACTCATCTGGAAAGGAATCAAAACTGTCTTTGGACTTAGCTGGTTAGGAGAAAGGAAGTTTAACCAGAAGAGATCAGTGCTGATTCAGGACAAAAAAATACTTAAAAAAACACAGTCTGGGGCCTTTTTTTTCCTCCTATTGTGAATGTATTTTAATGAGGCTTCATTTTCATTTTTGACTGAACTCTTACGGGCCCTTAAAGCTACCCAGGGCACTGAAATAACTGCAGTAATGGAAAGCACAGTTCAGGCTGGCAGGACTTGAACTGCTCCACGCACAAGGAGCGTGGGAGGGCTTCATTTTTATATGCCTGGGAAAACAAAAAGGTTTAGAGCACAGACTGGATTCACATGTTGCTGCCCTATTAACACAACTCTGACAAGTTATTATACATGTCCTCCCAGGAACACACTACAGCCATTTCCAAAATGTTTTGGTGAGCCTAGGGTGGGAACAGCACAGAAAACAGCTGCTTATCCCAAGTGCCTGCTAATTTTGGGACAGTTATCTGTTTGCATTCTGTGAAGAACCAAACCTCCATCCCACACACAAAACTTGGGTAAGCTCGGACCCAGACATAAAAGCCGAATTCCAGAACCCAAGCTTTCCTTTAACTCCCCAGCCCTGTCAGGAGCCAGGCACAATGGCACTGTGGTAGCTCATGGAGAAGGCTTTCTTTTAAAGCTCTTTCTACCAAAACTGTAGCACAATGTAGAGATGTGGACCAATTCATCTGCGATTCTCAGATTCAGAGCAGAGCTCTGCACTGATTGTGCAAATGCTGCAAGTTGCCTCTGAGCCCCCGTGGCTCACAGCAAGCCCCTGCCAGCTCCTCCCAGCCCCTCCCAGGCTGAGCCAGCCCCACCAGTGGACTCCATCCTTCAGGTGCCCTCCACATGTGCAGGCCACGAATGCCTGTGGCCAGCAGCTCCTTCCCAGCTGAAGACAGCTCCTTCAAATCATTTTCCCCCAAAACACAAATGGACGGGCTGTTAGGCAGAGCATTAATGTGAAACAAATGTTTTGAGCATGTAGCGTTGACTTACAAGGGAAAATACAAGCACTTGGAATTTTTCCACTGCACAACGGCAGGGACTTTCTCAGCAGCTGTTTCAAATAGACATTGTGATTAATGGGGATAATTCAGGAATGAAAACCAGGCCCATCATCACATGTCTGACAGAGCAGTGCTACAGGCAGGCGGGCAAGCCTTCTTTTTAACCAAGAAATGCCTCTCCGAAGGCAGCAGAGTTTGATCCTTAGGAATGCAAGGCACATGGGAGGCCTTTGGCTATCACTACTATTTAAATCACAGCCCTGAGCTGACACCAGCCGTGTGGAAGGAGTGCTGTCTGTTCCACCACAGGAGCTCCATCCTCATTTGTGTGGTGGGGAAGATGCCAGCTCTGCTGATCTGGATCAAGCTCCTGTCCCATTGCACAGCTGGGCTTGTGTCACCTGGGACAAATTTCCTCTCCAGACACTCCTATCTGACCAATTATTTTCCCTTTTCGTATTTCAGGAGCAGCTCAGTGTCTCCTCTGATCCCATCCTCACTGTGGATGGAGAATGTGAGATATCAGAGTCTCCTGGAAATCATCTTCATTGCTGTTTAGTTTGGAAACCATTTGCTTCCAGAGATGGGGCAGAGGCTGCAGGGATGCTCTGCACTGCCATGGCTTCAGGCTGGACATGGGAGGGGACTGCAAACCCAGTGTGCAGCCTTAGCCCCTGCCAAGAACCTGCTGCAGGTGATGGAAATGCACGTTCAGCCAGCAGCCCAACAGCTCTGCAAAGAACCCAGGCACCTCACAGTCCTGCCCCCAACCATGCCCCATTCTCATCCTCCCTCTGTGGGCCACGAGCTGGGGCAAGCCAGCTCACAGCTCACAGCATCACTGCCCGGCCCTGGGGATGGCCACAGCCCCCCCGGATGGCCACAGCCCCCCCTGGATGGCCACAGGCCCTGCTGGCCCCAGACCAGCCTGCAGGAATGGGCAGCTCCCACCCAGTGCTGTGTGTGGAGCTCCTCACCATTGTGAGCTGTGTAATGTGCTCAAGCCCTCAGGCCCATGTGATAAGGCTCCACTTTCCTCTTTTTCTTTTTTCCCTGAGAAAACCTTCTTGCACAATGTCCATTTTTAGCACAAGCTGGAGCTGGATCAGATGCCTCACATGTGGTCTCCCCTCCCCAAAAGGGAAAATCAGCACTTTTTTTGCTCCAATGGTTAAACTACAGGCACAAAATCTGAAGATTACAGAAATTTTACTAATTTCCTCTTTTCTGTCCTTTACAGGCTGGGTAGCTGGGCTACATTGGCACAGCCATCCTCATCCACTCCTGTAACTCTTCTTTCATTAGACTGGCTAACTGTGTCAGCTAAAATGAAAGATTATGAACTAAAAAACCACTGGCCTTAGGATAAAAAGTGATCATCTGGGATCAGAAGACATCACAATATGTATGAAGACAATATAGAATTGCTTCTGTGGATATAGAAAACACTTTGGAAAAAGAGATTTTTTCAAAGGCTTTTTCAAGGCTCTTCCCATGGGTAAAATGGGGTATCCTCCAATTAACTGCTGTGGAATCAATTAAGTTATTGCTCAATTCTTCTGGGGAATTCCAAACAGAGCTGGCAAACGTTGGAGATAAAGCACTGAGCAGATGGACTGCTGATGGCTCTGAGATGCCAAACATATTCCTGCTCATTACCAAGAGAAGCCCATCAGCCTTCTGGGACAGACACCCCAGCCCTCCTGCTCAGATGTGAGCAGAACCTCGGGGATGCCTCTGCAGGAGAGGCCCCACACAGCAGTGGGCACTGACACAGAGCAGCCCCTGCCCCGTGCCCCCAGCCCTTCTCAGCACCATGGCTCCAGGGACAGACACACTGACTGCTCAGCATGGGCTGGTCACACAGACTACACACAGACTACACACAGACTACACACAGACTACACACAGGCTACACACAGGCTACACACAGACTACACACAGACTACACACAGACTACACACAGGCTACACACAGACTACACACAGACTACACACAGACTACACACAGACTACACACAGGCTACACACAGGCTACACACAGACTACACACAACCACGGGGTTCCCAACACCTCCAGCCATCCTGGTTATTTTTCAGCTCCCCTATGGCTCCTCTCGAGCACAGTGAAAACGTTGATCTGTGCTCTGGCCTGCCATGAAGACTGAGCTCACCAAAGCCCTGGGCAGAAGTGGAGAAGCAACTGACCTTCAGGTTGCTTTCCTACACCTGAATCATTCAATACATGAGATTAGTGACCATTTGAGTGGCACTGCTAGCAAGTGTCAGGCTGTCCCCCACATCCCTCATCCCTGCTGCACACAGAGGAGATCCTGCACCCACTGCAGCAGGGGCTGGCTCTCTTACTCTGAGATAGCTGTACATGCAGATGGACATCCAGTTGGTGAGCATCTTCTCCACCACAGATTCTGTCCTCCTCAGCATAAGCTTGGGGTTTTTGGAAGCTGAAGCATCTATTAGATCTACCAAGAGGTCCTTCATGATGCTGGTGTAATACTCCAGTTTCCCATGCAGTGCAATAGTAAGCAGGGAGGCCAGGTTACACCTGAAATACAGAATGGTACAGGACTCAAGCCCCAGTCCAACAAGGCTGAACTGCTGGCAGGCACTAAAAAACCCAACACACAAAGACAATATTTCAGACAATTTTCATGAGTCTTCCTAATGGTGTTAGAAGTTCCAGCCCTCCTTCAGTGCTGCAGGACCTCAGGTCAGCTTGCACACTCTCACTGGTAAGCCAAATGGGTGAGTGCTCTTCAGGGTTTATGGCCACCCATTTCTAACAGAAATGTGGAGGCCAGTGTGACTCAACTGTGCACTGAAACACAGCCCAGACACTGGCTGGATTGCTTTGGGTTAGGAATAAATTAGTGTCCTGCAGCTGCCAAGTCTTGGTTCTGAAGCTCATACCTGTCTCTGACAGCAAAGTCCTTCTGCTGCTCGAGAGCATGGACAAACACGATGAGGAAGTGCTTGTTGTTGAGTAAGGTGGAGAACAGAGAAATTCCTTCTTCCATGTTAGGTCTGCAGTTCTCAGGGATCTGAAGAAAAATTTAGAAAGCAGACTAAGAAAACCCTGCTTGTTGCTTTCCTCCACATTTTATCTCTCTTGATGGCAGGGATGCCCCTACTGAGCACAGAGACACTAAGCAGAAGAGCCCCTCCTCCCTCTACCTGACACAGCTGGGTCAGTGGCAGTGGCCATTCCATTCTGTTCAGCACTCCTGAGCATACCTGCAGCACTGTGGCCAGCTTGGGGCTCCCCACTATGAGACAGATGGAGCAAGTGCAGCTGAGGGCTGACAAAACAATCAGGGGGTGCACAAGGAAAGGTGAAGAGGGCTGGGTTTGGTCAGCTTGCAGAATTTCTAGACCTTACTGCAGCCTCAGGGTTACAGAGCCAGGAAGGACCCCAGAGAAACACTTCTTCATGCAAGAGCAGATTCACAGATCTGCCTTCTTCAGCCACCAAAGCTGATCCAGTGTGGTCTGTGTTAATGGTTAGCAACACCCAGAAGCTGGGAGTGGGTTACTCACCTTCCATTCCCCCACCAGGAGAGGATGTGTTTCCTGGACCTGGGAGCCCAGCTGTGAGCTGAGCTGCTGGGATGGCAGGATGTAGCACTCCTCGTAGAGAGAGGAACACTGGAACCAAGCACAGTGTAAGGGAGGGCACTGAGTGCTGTGCACAGGGGAATAGCATGGGGAGGCACGGCACTGGGACTAAAGCCACCCATTCCAGAGACATGCACGGGGCTGCCTTAGGGAGCCTTGGAACACTTTGCAAGAGGCTCCTGAATGAGTAAACACCACAAGGATGGGGGGAGGCAGACGTCTGCACAAACGCGAGGCTGTTAGGGCAGGGAAACTGCAAATAGAGTAATGTGACAGCTAGAAAACTCCCAAAAGAGACAATTTTACAGAAAACGATATCAAAATAGAGGAGTTCTGAATGTTTCAACATATGTAACTTTTAAAACAGATGGGAAAAATGTTTAAATCTCTAGCATTTATATACCAGCCCAAATCTTAAAGCCTCTAGTGTGCAGAGACATGGAGACTGCGTAACCGAAAAACCTGAGTAATAGCTACTAATGAAACACTCTGCAGTCATAAATCATCATCTCAGTCCTCAGCACTGGCACACAACTGCCTCAGGGATGAAATACAGCCACAGTGAAGGGCGCAGAGGCACACAGCAGAGCAGCCAGTGACAGGAATGACGGCACCAGCACGTCTGGGGCAGCTCTGGTGAAGGACTCGGGGCTGACAGATTGGGACTGGGTGCCCAAGGGACATTTACTGGGAGCACCACGCACCCAACCTTGGACAGGGAGGAAAGGAGAGACAGAGACATCCAAAGAACTCCTGAGGACTGTCCGAATGGGAATGCTTGAGGACACCCTGCATGGGATAAAAAGCCACTCTCCCTGATTCACCCTCCAGCCACCCTTCAGCCTCTGCTGAATGGAGTGGGATAGCACTGGAGCCCTTGAGGAGACCCCAGCAGCCTGCTTGTGTGAGAGCTCTTTCAGAGGAGGTGTGCAGTGGCCCCAAAGAGGCAAGCCAGAGCAGGGACAGTTGCCGCCGGCCTCTGTCATGTGCAAACAAACCTGATCTTGTACGACACCTCAGGAGGGGCGGCTCCACTTTTGATGATAATTGAGACTGAAATATGTGACAAGTAAATATATAACAGTGGGATGATTTTGTGACACTGTAAAAGCCCTTTAGCAGAGCCCTAAACTGGTTGGGACATATGTGGGAGCAGTGAGGTGCCCGTGACATGCGCTGTGTCCTTACTTTGGGGAAGAATGTCCTGGTGACAAAGTGCTTGTACTCCAGGAAGGGGATCCCCTGGCTGCGGTTTAGCTCCTTGGTCAGGTCTGTCATGTCTGTCTGCAGCTCTGCAAAACCTTAACAAAGAGAGGCAGAGATGGTGAGAGCCCAGTCCCGACAGGCTGGCACTGGAGGCTCCTCTCTGGCAGGGGCTGGGTTTGCTCTGAGCAGCACATTCCCATTGGGGTTTAACCATCAGACTGTACACCTTGCCCCAAGCACTGACAGAACATTCCCTGCCCCAGGAGCCCCAGGAGCCCCAGTCCCCTCAGGACAGGATCATGGACCGTGGGATGGTGGGTGCCAACACCTGGAATACTCCCACTGCTCCACGAGGAGTGTGCTGCAGTTCCTGGTGCACCCAAGAAGAAAGCACACTGAAGGTTAGTGTGACCTTCACGGAACCCTCTGACACAGCCAAAGGCCATTAACCCCAGGGCAGAGACGCTGGTGGCACTGGAGATCAGTGGCTTGCCCAAGCCAGGCAGCAGGACAGTGGCAGGGCCACACTTCCAGCCACTGAGCCACATTCCCAAACTCTGTCAAAGCTCACACGTGACCACAGAAACTCTCCTACAAATAATTCTGTGAACTTCTACACAGCACAAGGTGAGTTGCTTCAAGCCTAACCTGACATCCCACTCCTGGCCATGGCTCCCAGGCACCCAGACAGAGACTCACCTTTGCGGATTTCCTCCCGGATCTGTGACTCCATCTCCTCCATCTGGAGCAGCGTTTTCTGCCAGTAGCGCTCGGCTCTGCGGCTCTTTGTGCAGAACACAAAGAGAGCTGCAAAAGAGGGAGAGAATAAACCTTTTGGACCTGGGCTTAGGAGCAGCTGCAGCTGGGATCAGAGCAGTTCTCCCTGACACGAGTGCAGAAAGCTGAACCCAGAGCTGGTTTCACACCTACCACCCGACTGGTATCTGTTCAGGCAGTTGTCGATTATCTGTAAATAAGTAAAACCAGTGGGGATTTAATGATCCTGCTGTAGCTGTCATCTTCAATTTAGGTCTGGGCTGTCTATATTCAGCTTAACTGTATATTAATGTGTTCCAGCTGATTAATGAATACAGAATTGAGGATGTTTACCACCTGTATTACAGTGTTCATATCTGACAGTCTTCCCATGCCTCCAGAAATGTTTCTAATGATGGGTGGTGCATCTAGTAAATATGGTGCATTAGAGCTTTTATTAAAAATAAATTAAATCCTTACTATAAAGCCCTCATTTGCTGTGAAGTGGCAGGTTTCTTGCTGCACAGTCATTCTGTGCAGGGACCCAAGCCTGAGGACAAAGGTGTGCAGCACAGCTTCCAGCCAGGTACATGCACCAGTGTGCCTGCTTCAGATTTGCAGCTAAGGATGCTGCCTCTGCTCTTCTACTCAGCCAGACACCTGACACTGCTTGTTCCTGATGACAGGATCTTGGCCCAAGAGCACCTTTGGAATAATCTGGGACAGTCATGCCTATGACCATGATCAGCATCTCACATCCTTCTTTATTTTGTATTATAGTAACACGAAGTATTTGGGGATTATTATTTAGTTTATAAATATCACAGGTTCAAGTAACAGTATTGAGCTGTGGATTCAGCCAGGAAAAGCTCTGTGCTGCAGGGAGCTGTGTGCCATGCCTGCTGCACCCAGACTACCTTCAGGTACTGCACAACTGCAGCACTCGGAGTCACCTCCATGGTCCCACGTGCAGAGACAAGAGCCTGGAAATCCGCGGTTCTTTCCCTTACCCACGACAGAAAGGACCAGCAGGATGCTGCAGATGACGATGGAGACAATGATGGCAGTTTCTCCTCCCCCGAGGTGCAGCATGGCAATTGTGTAGTTGAACTTTCCAACTTGGATCTGAGGGGGGAGAAGGAGGGAGGAAAAGCAGGAGCTGAGCAGGTTTCCAAGGGGCTGGGAGCAGGGTGCACACAGGGCAGCACCCAGCAGACCTTCACCCCAGGAGTCAGTCCCAGGCTGGGTGGGAGGGAGCTGGGCTGTGCCAGAGCCTGGACACTCTGCGAGGCTCCAGGAGCTCAGTTCCCTCCCTGTGCTCTGGGGGATGCCAAGGCCACACCAGCAGGCTGTGACGCTGCAGTGCTGCCCATCCCAGGACTACCACAGGGCTTTGGTGGCAGAAGTGCAGCCCCACGGCCCCACTGCTCCTACCCAGAGGAGACAGCCCTTCCCTAGAGAGCCTATGGCACTGTACAAGGTGCTGCTCTTACTAGAAAATCACTTCCACTAATCATCAACTTCTTTATGGCTCTGAACAGCCTTTGGAGCCCTGCTGCACTCGCCTTTCTCCTCCACAATCAGAACAGCTGCCACCCAGAAGAAGCAGGGTTAAGAAACTTGAAAGTCCTTGAAATATAAATAAACGAAGGGAATAAAAATAAATGAGACCATAGAGGAATAATGATCCTGTGGCTAAAGCAGTGAAAGGGGTGTCAGAAGGGGCTGGCTCTGCTCCCAGCCTGTGCTTCTTGTGACAACAAGCACAAACCACTAGAGCTCAGTCCTTGGGTTTTCTGATCTCCAGAAGGGAAGAGGCCAGCACACATCACAGGCTGGCAAGTTACTGGGTGCTGTTTACAAATAGCTCTTTGGGCCCTTGGGATGAAAGGATTCCAGAGCATCATCTGATAAGGAAAACTCATGACCACACAAGAATTTCGCTTCTGGAAATGTGAGTTTCACTTCTCCCAAGGAAGGAGAAGTGAGAGAAACTTGAGAAAAAACCTTGAAATTAGATAGGGAAGAGCTCCAATAATTTTATGATTTTGATTAATCTTTTTATTAATAAAAACTAATCTTTGATTTCCTGTGTCATGAAACACCTCTGGGAAAGGTGCCCACTGGGGTGAAATTCCAGCAGCTCTCAGCCACTGGACCAAAGCCATCCCACAAGCAGGATCCACCACCAGACACAGAGCTCCATCCTGAGGGGAACCCAGCTCCAGGAGCATTGGTGAGGGCATGGTGCTGCCAGTGGAAGGCTCCAGACACGGAGAGCTTTGGTCTCTACGCTGGCATTGTCCAAGAGCCACGATACTGGACAGGGACAGGAGCCACAGCACTGCAAGAGCACCCGGGCAGGTTCACTCTGCAGCCTCACAGCCACATGCCCAGCCACTTCTGCCCTCTGAAATGCTGAAATGAGGCACCTCCTCAATGTGTTTTGAGTCCTTTCTTCCCCACTAGCTCACCCTTTTCCATTTTTCAGAGAAAATAATCCCATGCTGTTTAATTCAATGTTTAAACTGTTTGATCATGAACAAAGATGGGCCTGAAGGTCTTGGCAGGTCTCTCTTGTGTAGCTGGACAGCTCTACTCAACACTCAGAGTGACCCAGGCAAGGCCCCTGCCTGCCCTGTGTCACCAAAGCCATTTCTCATGTGGGATAAAGCAGCAGCCCCTCGTGGGATGGCAAGCAGGTGAGGGCCCCAGCCACGTCTGGAGGTTTAGTAGGGGTGCACAGGTATGAATATAAGCAGATTAATTAGCTGCACTTTCATTGCTGGTGCAGTCTGAGCAGCCTTGTGACTCTCCTGCTTCCTGAGGACTTGCCCTCATTGGTTAATGTCACACCAAGACTAGCAAACTCAAAAATTCCTTTTCTTCCACAAAGGGATTCCCCTGTTTCTCAGCTCTTACAAGAAGAAAGAAAAAAAAAGTTTAAAATTACCCTGTTTAAAATTCCTGTCAAGATGACTCAAAAAATTCTGTTACTTCTGCATTTCCATGTTTCCAGTTTGCAACAGAATTTCATACACCTCAGATTGTTGCCAGGAAACTGGACGGCCCTGTCAGTGAATTGGTGGTGCATCCTTGTGCCTCTCTCCTGGGCAGCCCAGCTCCACAGCTCTGCAGTTCCCTCCAAGTCTCCTTCCCCTCCCTGCCCCAGGCTCAGGCTCCCAGGGCTGGGAGAGGGCCATGGGCTGTGTGTGACACAAGGGAAACTGAGGCACACACAGCACTTCAGCCAAGCCCACTGGAGAGCAGGGCAGTGGCAAAGTGTGGTGCATTTGCAGACACAAGGAGAAACAGCAGCCCTGAACGTGGAACTCTTTCAGCAGGAAAGCAGCAGCCCTTGGAAGCCCTGAGCACTGCTGGTCACAGCAGGGACCCAGCCCAGGGAGGGCTGGACTCTCTGCAAGGGAGCAGAGCCAACAGCTCTGAGCTGTGAGGAAATCCCCAAACATGTCATGAGGAGCAGAAAGTCTGTGCAGGTGACAAAACCTGGCAAGCCTGAGACCTCAGTGTGCCTGAGGCTCCCCTGGGCACAGTGCAGGGCAGCCTTTGTCCCCATGCCCTGCACCTGCTGGCCAGCTGCCCTGCCACATGCCAGCACAGAGTGCTTTGTCCCCTCTGCAGCTCCTGCAGGGCCCCCCCTGCCCCCAGACTCACCGTCACGGGCAGCTGCCGCTCCGAGGAGCTCAGAGACTCGTTGATGGAGCAGTGGATGACTTTGTCTGAAACAATCTGGATCTCACACGAGATCAGGCCGATTTTCACCTGGTACTCATTGCTCTCCAGGCCCAGGCTGTCAGGCTCTTTCTAAAGACAGAAATAAAATCAGGATGTCAGGCTGCAGCATAGCAGTTGGAATTGCAATCGATCTTCCTGCTTTACTTTCCATATCCCTGCTGTTTTGCAGACCTGGGAAGACTCTCCCTCACCAAGGACATTCTTCCAGCACTCCACAGGAAAGCCAAAACCAGGCCATTCCCCATTTTCCTGTTTCCCATTCTTCACTCAGCATGGGGCATAGGATGTACAAGCCCCTCATGGAACCTGGAAAAATCTGCTTTTGATCGGGCCTGCTGTGCGTGGAAGATAAGGATGTAAGAGCCCATCTGGGAGGGGGAAGGATGTACAGAGGAGGGGACAGCCAGGGGATGCGCCTGCAAAACCTGAGAAAGGGGGAGCACATTTCTGGAGCACGTTGCAAACAATTAGGATATCCTGCAGCAAACAATGGCCTTTGAATTACTATTGCTCATTGTCCAGGCCACTCAGCTTCTGCACCCCAACTTCCTTGTAAGCTGAGCTGAATTCAGTAGCCAAAAGAGAAGAATGAATGATCTATTTCTGCAGGAATAAACACCTATTGTCAGGCCCTTCTGCAGCACCTGCCTGGTTTCAGGCCAGGGCATTGCAGTTATTTTCCACATGTTTCACTTAGCCCCTTGCTACAACACCCTCCCCACACAGCTCCCTGGCATCATGCCTCAGAAGGCACCCCCAGACCAGGCTGCATCTCCTGGGGTGGAGAGATGCAGAAGCTGCAGGCTGAGCCAAATCCACCTGCTCCAGCCTCTCCAGGTCCCATCCTCCCCCTTCTGCCTGTGGACAGTCCCTGTGCTGGTACTGAGGAGCTGCCCCGGGGGGAGACGGCAGCACCCAGAGAGAAGCAGAGCTGTAACCAGCACCCTCTTACATGGATGACCAGAGTTAAGGGCTCGCCAGGATGGTGCTTGATCCACTTCTCCTTCTTGGCTGTGGAGAACTGGGGGTCAGCGTAGTAGCCCAGGCTGAACTTGCTGATGGGCAGGGCCTCCTCGGGGTACAGCTCCTGGTCCAGGGCCGAGCGCTCGTCTGTGTAGAGGCGCCCGTTGAGGTAGAAATCCACCGGGGCTGGCTTGGTGCCCACGGTGACGTTGGAGGCGGCCGGAGAGGGGCAGGTGATGGCGGTGTCGCTGTGAACCTTGCAGCGCTGGGAGCAGCACAGGCAGCTCGTCAGAACCCACGGCACCAGTGCTCCCAGCCCCTCCTGAGGCACAGCCAAGCCCCAGGTTCGCTGCAGGCACGCAGCCCTGCCCCGCCCCGGGCAGGACACCCACCGTGTGCTCTCTGCCGATGCCACGCACAGCCATGGACACGTTCTGCACCAGCCCGAAGCCTCTTCCTTCCAGGGTGATGATCCTGCCCCCACTTTGAGAAGGGAAGAAAGAGAGGGTGACTGCAGAGGACAGTGCAGCAGTGGCATGTGACGGCTGCATCTTCCTCCTGTCATTTTCTCAGAGATGTTTCCAAGCTGCCTGAGCAGAAAATGTGACCCAACAGCCAAAGCCTTCATCCTACTTACAGCAGGGATCCACACAGCTACCACAATATCAGGGAAGAATGGAAGGAAGGAGGAGTAGATGCTCTGGTGGAAAGGGGTGAGCCTCTTCCAGCATCAGTGGATGTCCCTCTTCCTCCCAGTGCCCAGAAGAGCAGCCTGTACATGCCAGGGTATGCAGCAGGCAGCCTGGCCACTGGCTCTGTAAGTGACTGTAAAGTGATGGCCAGGAGACAGCCCCTACCCCTGTCTCTGCCCCTGCCCTGCAGCAAGCCACACAGAACCGTGAGACTTGGAGAAGGAAACATCCCTCATCCTGCATCTTCCAGGAACTTCTGATTTACATCAAAATGTGAGAGTTGCTGTGTTTTGAATCTGCTTCAGGGCAATGCAGCACATGGGCCTCTCACTGTTCAGTCAACTAACAAGAATAATGAGCAGCCCCAATATGCACAAGGCAGAGCAATGGCTGTAGAACCATCACCACTCATCTGCACCCTAGATCAACCTTCCCCTTCCCCTGTATCACATTTGACTTGTTTGGAGTATTTGGCAGGGAACAGGCAAGACTCAAAAGTCCTGTTATCTGAAGAGCCCTCCAGGCAATGACTTCTGGCACAAGGCCCCAGGGTTCTCTGAAGCCTGGGGACATCACTAGGAAGTTATGATTCAAGTTTCTAACTAGGAGCCTGTCACATCTGCAGACTACTGTACAACTTTTGCATTGGTTTAGATTTTGGTTATATGGATTATTTTATCAATATGGTAAGAGAAACCAGACCCAGCTAAATTTTCACACCAGTTATTGGCACCTTGTGACCAACAACCCAGCAATGTGCTGAAGCACTTGGACTGCATGGGCTGCACCAAAGGCTGGAGAGAGCCTGCAGCTCCCATCCCTGTTCTCTGAAATTTGGGAACTGCTCTAAGTACCAAGGAAGCACACTAAGGTGACTAAGAAATACCCCAGTGGTTTCTTTTGTGACTACACGCAGGACATTCTTCCCTTGTCTCTTTTTAGACACTGCTCTGGCCACTCAGCAGTTGGAAGCTTTCGAGGGGCTGTGCCTGGCTGCGTCATGGCTCTGCCTTTCCCCAACATTCCCACAGCCTGCAGCCTTGGCATTGTGCTTGGGAACAGAGAGGCAGCTTTGTTCCAAGGGGATCAGACCACCAGAGCCTCCTCATGCCCGCCCCTGGGCGTGCTGCTTTCAGCAATGTCCCGCCAGCACAGCCCCTGCCCTCCCAGATTTCCTACTCAGCCCTGGGCTTTTCAGCTCCACAGGTGAGGAGGGTGCTATTTCACCAGCAGTATCCAAAGGAACAGAAGTCTGAGAACTCCACAGAGACATGAAACTAAAAGCAACGCACTTTAAAAATTAAATACTGTGACCTCGGGGAAGGTTGAAATCCAAAATCACAAATCTCATCTTATCTTCCAGCAGTTTTACTGCCAAGAAAAATCCTCAGGGTCTCATAGAGCCCCCACCTGGACCTCCCCAAAGCACTCTCCAGGTGTGCACAGTATAGTTACCAAGGCCGACATTTTTGCACTCCTAAACACATCAAAACAAGCTATGTGTGAGTCCTGGTGTGTGAGACCTACCTCTACTCCCGTGCTGGTGTTACCCTGGAGCACCCCAAGAGCAAGCTAAGGCACCCTCTATACCCGTCCAGCCCAGGGCTGAGAAGCCTCTTTGTCCTGCCAGGACCCTCTGCCCACGCCCTCCCACCTGGAACTGCCCCCCTCTCTCAAGGCTGTCCCAGCTAGGGCAGGATCTCACCTGATCTGGCTCTTTTTGGGGCTGATGTCTGATATAACCGGGTTCTTCTCATATTTGAAGGTGATGTTGTGGCTGGCACAGGACTTGTTCTCGAACTGCACGCAGACGGGCACGGCGGAGGTGAGCTCCACGGCGGGCATGGTGCAGGTGATGGTGCTGTCACTGCGGCTGCGGGGGCACAGCAGGGCTCAGCTCAGCTGCCAGAGGCTGCAGCCTGGCCTGAACACCCTGACAGGCAGGTGGCAGCCACAAATGACAAGCAGCTTCCAGTCACATGCCAGCTAGCTGTTCCTCCAGGCTGCTGACAGGCAGCTCTCAGCTCACAGCCTCCCTGCCAGGGGGACGCTATGCCAGCATGCAGTGGTGCCCCCATCAAAACCCTCACTCTGTCTGACTTCTTGGGGGACAATACCTTCCTAAAGCTTTGGCTCTCGTCACTACCCCAGTGCCAGCCGCCAGCCCTGCTCCCACCTGAGGTCCGTGCACTGCTTGGAGGAGTTGATGAGGACACGGAGCTCTGAGCCCACATCCAGCCTGCTGCCTCTGATGGTCACTCTGGTGCCTCCTGCCTTTGGGCCGTTCAGAGGAGTGATGGACTGCACCACGGGAAGCTAAAAACAAAGGGAAATCTGTGTTCTAGCCTGGTAAATCTGCAGCTGGATATTCCACACTGTACATGGGAATTCATTCAGAACTTTGAGTAAGTGTCCGGCACTATGAGGCTCGAACAGCAGCACAGGAAAAGCTTTTGCTGGCAAGGTTTCAGAACAAGAGAAGTGGTACAAACACTAAGGAGTAAGATCATATAAAACCTCTGTGACTCTCATTGGTCTCTAAATACTGGTTGTAAATGAAACATGGAGCCAAACAGGAGCCCAGGATCCCACCATTCCCTTCAGATTTCCAGCACGAGGTCCAGAGCCCGTGACAGTGCAAGGTCCATCAATAAAAGGAAATTTCTCACTCATTCCTTCCCTTACCATCTCAGCCCTTCCAAATCCATGTCCTCTTAAATGCAAGGATAATGTTAAAGCCCCACTGGATGATGGCCTTAAGATGGGTAAAATGGCCACCTGGGTTTAAATAATTGAATATCAGACCCCTGCTAAGGAAGCTTCAAATCTGCATCTCTTGAGGCAACAGGAACTGCGGGGGAAGTTACTTTGCCTCTTGCCATTTGCAGCAGAAATTAGTGTGTATGTTATCTGTGTTTGCAGCCCCTGGAAATCTTCCTGAGATTCATGAGCTGGAGGCTTTGATAACTCACGTGGCGCTGAGCCCTCTTGTCTGCTCACAGACACCCCAGGAGAGGCTGCTGGCAAAATCCCTGCTCCATTTGAGCAGGACAGCCAGGGCAGAGCAAATCATGATCTGGAGACCCTTCCCTAGGGCACTGGTGACTCCCCGTGAGACAGAGCCACGGGGGCTGGCCCCACTCACCCCAGCCCATCCCTCGCTGGTGCAGAGCAGACCACGCAGGTGGAGCACAGGCTGAGCCTGCTGGTGATGCCTGCCTGGCAGTCTGTGCCACACAAATCCATGTACTAGCATCTAGCCTTGCCCTTTTCCTACACTGATGGCTTTGCTCCTCTTCAGCCATTTCCTCTGTCTGTCCTGACCGTCACCCATTTCCACCAGATCTGTCTGGCTAATTTGTATTTCTCTGGGTGGCTGCAGGCAGCTGTCTCCTGCCCTTGGCCTCTAACCCACATATTCATAGCTGCAGCTACAGCATCAGCAGAGAGGATTATTCCTGTTCCCCAAAGCCCTTCCCCTTAGCCAGAGCCAGGGGCTGCTGCTCTCGGTGCACTGCCAGCACCAATCACCTCCATCACAGCTTTGGCAAATCCAGCTCATCCACAGCCTGCTGTAATGTCCTGAAGAAGCCTCTCCCTCCTTCTCAGCACAATTACAGCTGAATTCTGTCTCTTCCAGGCATGTATAATGGGGACATTGAAAGATAGAGCACACAAACAGTATCTGGTGTTTCATGAAGTACCTTCTTTGAAAAGGCAGTTCTGAAAGTCTTTTAAACTTTTCCAGGCAAACTCTACCAGTGCCCAAGCTCAGGTCTCACCAAGACCAGCCTTGCATGATGTAGGCTACTCCATTTGCATGCCATCAGGTGTGAGAGAAGAACTAAGTAAACAAGAGTGTTGCTTGGTCTGCCAATGCTGTGAAAGGTCTTTCAGTGTGACACACCATCATGCAGTGTCCCTCCTCAACACGAGGCAAGGCACTCCCTCATATCTGCTCCAAGTTTTGCTAAGACAAACAAGACAGACAGACAGACAGACAGCCAGCAGCTTCCCACTGTGCCACCCAAGCAGGAACAGCTCCTCTCCCACTCCTACTCCCTAAGCTTGCCCAGGAGCTGCCGGCACAGGGACCCAGGCTGAGGTCAGGGACTGGCTTTGTTCAGCACTGGTGCTTCCACAGGTGTTTCCTGAGAGGCTTTTCCTCGCATGTTAAGAGCTGCTGAAGGAGCCTCCAGCCCTCTCCCCTCTCTCAGCCAGCAGCCAGAAGTGGGGGATGTGCCAGCTCAGCACACACATCCTGAGAATCCCCAAACCAAGGCGCTCTCACTGGGTCATAGCCACCACTGGCACCTTAATCCACTCCCAGCTGCTGGATCAGGGGCTGGGATGTGAACCTGGACACCTGGAAGCTGTGGAAATAGGATCTGGGAGCTCCTGCTGAGACTGTCCTGGCAGTGCCATCACCCCAGCAGCCTCTGCACTGTCAGCCTGGCTCTGCTGGGTGCTGGAGTGCCATGCCTGTGCTGGCTGCATGCTGTGAATCCCTGAACTAAACACCCAGTCTGTCATTGGCCACAGGGTGGGGGAATCACTCTCCACGATCTGCCCAAAATTCCTCACAATGCCACCAGGAATCAAAGCGTTTTCTGGGGCTCCAAGTCTCCTCCCAGCAACTTGCAGGACGGGCTGTCCTGCCCCAGCTGAAACTGCAGCGGAGTCACAAAGGTTCCAAGCACTCCACGCACCCTCTACACCCACCCAGCATGGCTGTCCATGAATACTGCCCAAGAACAAGGTTCATGTAGGGAAAAGAAAAAAATGCAGTAATTTCTCTCTAGTTTATAAAGATGAAAGCTATCTTTGTGAGACAGCACAGCACAAAGTCATAAAGGGCTTTTCATTGCACAATGACATGGGGTTAGCTTCAGTTGAATCCCTACACATTATTTCATGCAAAAACTAACACAATCTCTGCAGCAAAAATATCAGCTCTAAATAATATGAGTTCGTGGAATGTAACTTAAACAGCACAAAGGGACTTCACAAGTCTCAAAAAACATCACAGGTTGTAACAGCACTTCAGCAAAAGAGGTACAAGAAAACTGAGTTCCTTTTTATAACAGGAGAATTGTCAGTAGAGCTGGGATGAGACAGACCCCCACAGGAGCTGAGTCTGGGAGCGTAGCTGTGCTGTCACCATCCTGCTGTGGTCCTGCCACGCCCCACACAGGTAACCACAGGTGAGGTGACACCTCAGCAGCTCCTTAAGGAGCCCACCACGTAGTTATAGATGCTGTTTCTCAGCCAGCAGGAGAAGGCGTGGGGAGCTGCACACTCACTTTGAGGGGCACAGGAGTCACCAGAGGAACACTCAGGACACAAGACAGGCACTCACCACGTAGGAGAATCGCTCCCTGGACCTCCCTTCCCGGCTCACGTTCACCGTCACCACGTCCGAAAACGCCTCCGGAGCCTCCCCGGTCTGGCACACGACCCTGTGGGCAGACAGTGCCAGTGGCCAGGAGCAGCAGCGGCCGGCCCTGCCCGGCTGCAGGGACAGGGAGGGACAGGGGGCCATGCAGGGCTCACGGTCCCTCCTCCCCAGTGCCCCACTCACGTCTCGGACACGACGTATCTGTGGGGCAGGGGCGCGCAGGGCACGGCGCCCACGCGCACGGCGCCCGCCACGTCGCTGAAGCGCCGGCCCAGGTTCCTCCCGCGGATGGTCAGCAGAGTTCCCCCCTCCAGGGGCCCACGCAGAGGCTCGATCTGCAGCACCAAGGGCAGGGCACAGAGTCAGAGCATCACAGCATCCCACAATGGCTTGGGGCGGAGAGGCCTCAAAGACCGTCTATGGTCCGTGCCATTGGCAGGGACACCTTCCACTAGGTCAGGGCAGAACCAGGAGCTTCTGGCCTTGGTCCCTGAGCCAGTCCCGGTGCCCAGGCAGCACTTGAGCCCTCTGAAGCAGACAGATTCACTCCTCACATTCCTTTTTGCCCAGTGCACCCAACACCATGGTCTCCTTGCTCCAGCCTGGCGCAGGAGAAACCATCACACTTCTCTGATGTGTTGGGCAGTGGAGTTTGGTCAAGGATCACTTCAGCTGCAAACACATCTGGGAAGAAACATGCTTTTTTCCACACACCACCTTTGAACCCACTCCTACACCTCTGCTTTCACCTGACAGCTGCTGCCCCAGCGCTGTGAGGGACAGAGTACTGGTTGTGACAACATCCCAGTGCCACGACAGGACAGGGGAGTGGCCATGATTGTGCTGCTGTTGTTTTCCCCACTAACATGATGAAGACTGGATCCTGTCACTAGCAAGATGCCCTTGCCCCCAGGTGACTCAACAGCATAGAAACTCAGCCAGTAATTAAGTGCTGGATTTGACCCCATCCTGTGCCAGGGACAATGTGCAGACCCTCCTCTGCTCCAGGCAGGACAGTGCAGCCAGTCCCAGCCCTTGGCACCAGCAGCACACCACGCCACGCCGTGAGCACCCTCCACGCTGCCTTCAGCTCTTACCTTGCGAATCTCCGGGGCTGGGCAGGCTTCAGGGAGCTGTGGAGGCTCGGTCTGCAGCCTGCAGCTGGAGCTGCCCTCGCTCCAGAGGCAGCGGTGCCCCAGGTCCTCCCTGCCCAGGCACTGGGAGCAGTCGGCGCTGCCGGTGGCGCAGTTGTACACCTCCACTGGAGCACCAGACAGAGACAACACTGTGAGCTCCCGGCCCGAGGCTCTCACAGCTCTGCTCAGCCCCAGGCAATCAAACACACACGGTCCCCCCAGCTCACCCCTGCCAGCTGCAGGAACCCCAGCAAAGCTGAAATCCAGCGGGCGAGCAGAGCAGCCTGCACACACCGTGAGATGAGGCAGCACTTGGCCACCATCCTGCAGATTCCCCAGGAGGCCTGGGTGCTTGTTCACACTACAATATAGTTTAGCACTTTCTTTTCCTTTTTCTCTTCCTTGAAAAACAAGCAACACCCAAACTCGGAACATTTGTCAGTTAATGCTACATGTTTCCAGCTTTCAGCATCCACATGGGAAGCTGCTTGGCAAAGTTGGCTCCAACCTGCCAGGAAAGCAATCACATTGCTTCCACACTGACAAAAATGGAGTGGTTTGTGCTTTGTACAGTGTTTACAGTTCTTTCCTTCCCCCTGTGACCACAGACCCCTTTCATTGACTTCTTTTCCCTTCAGACCAGCTCAGCTTCCATATGTTTTTCTTATACTGCCTTTACATTTGGTGCCCTGGGTTACATTTCCTCTCCAGCCTCAGGACTTCTGCCACTCGAGTGTGGGTACCCAGGGAGGTGACAGTCAGAAATGCTCAGGAAACATGGCTTTCACACCCTTTTCCCCACAGGAGACTTTGCAGGAGTACATAAAACACAGAAACAGACACATTTGGCACTTCTGCTCACAGGAGCATCTTAAGGCACTTCATGAGCAACTAATGAGTCCCTCAGCCTCAACGCTCTGCTGTGCTGTGCTAATGAAACTTCATCAGCACCAACACTCTCCCTGTGCCATGCTAATGAAACGTCACTGGTACTGAGGGTCTCTCCTATTCTCTACAAAAAAAAAAGTATATTCCATGTCATCTGCAGTCCCCCCAGGGAGTTACACTGGGTGGTTTTCCAACCAATAGCAGAGCTTGTATTCCTTCAATGGGCTATCAAAACAGAGTGTACAATAAAAACTAATAAATATTGAAATAATAAACACTAACATGAGTGATTTCATTAAAGACACTTTAAAAGATGCCCATGTTTGTCTGGCAGCTCCCTTATGCAAGGCAGTCTCTCTAATGTGACTCACACCAGCCTGAGCAAGGCGAGGAGGAGCCAGAGCAGCCTGACAGTCCCGTGGGAACTCCAAATATTCTGGCCAGTTCCGATGGATGCAAACACGGCCTATGTAAACGAGCTCCTTCTCCATGCAGGAGGAGGGGAATTCCACCAGGCTTTTTCTGCTGTGGTTCCTGCTCCCAGCACCACCCACACAGAGAACTGAGTCTTCCACACAGCCAAAACCCAGTGCCCCACCCCCCTCCTCAGGGTTACCACTGTATTGCAAAATTATGCCCTCTTCTTTCTGCAGAGAAACCAGATCTCATGCCTGCCCATGCTGGTATTCCCAGGTATTTTCACTTTTCAAGATAATCCTCCTCCATTCACAGGGATTTATCATGGGGAAACCTTTCTATCCTGGTCACTGCTTTTTGGTGCTCGTGTCTTTCTCTCTGTCACAGCTACCCTCCAAAGGAAAGCTGTCTTCGGGCTCCTGTGCACCTCAGATAAATCAGCCCCTTCTGAGAGCTGCTGACACCCTCGAGAGGCAAAGGAGCTTGGAAAGGTTTCTCCAGCCAGAGCCCTGGGCAAGGGGCACTGCCAAACCTCTGGCTGCGGTGTGGCAGCCGCTGTGCCAGCCTGGCTCTGGGCTCTCCTGCCTGGCTACCTTGTCTGAGTCTGACTCATTTCGAGTCTGCCTGCCTGCCCTCCTCAGTTTGCTGATGTAGCAAGGGCTTTTTTGGGAATCCAGCTATTCTTCACAGAGACAGAGAATAGGCCAGGGGTGAAATGTGCTTACACATTTTCTTCCTTCTCAGCAGAGGAAGGAAGAAGGAGGACTCAATTTTCACAGCATGTGGAACCTTGATGCCATACTCCTGTGAGAGCTGAGGGAAGAGCCCTGCCCCATCCCTTCTCTCCCCTGGAGGAATTCCTCTCTAGCCCGCACCCCTTCTGTGACTGAGAGCACCAGGTAACCTGTGCCATGCACTGCTGGCAGGTGAGACCTGAGCTGCCTCCACTCCTGGGCAGAGCTGGGCTTTGGCTGGCTCTAACAGGGATGTTGTGGGTGCCAGTCTGGGCTCTGGGCTCATGTCCAAGGGGGGTGACTCTGGGTAAAAACCCTTTCTCCATGTGCCTGAGAGAAGGAACTGCACTGTGCCCACTGGAGCTATGGCCTCTCTCCTGCAGCCATAAACTCTGCCCAGGTCTGAGAGTCACTCAAGCCAACCAGATGAGAAGAGCATAAAAATATTTTCAACTCAGACCTGTCATCATCTCCGGACTGTCGATAAATCTGTCTGGTTTGTCCTTCAGCTGAAGGTTCACTGGGAAGCGATGGCTTTTTTCTGATGTGTGGAGCTGCACACAAGAAACAAACAAAAACTTATGAAATTTAGTAAAAGAGGAGGTTACACACACATACTCTACGTGGATTAACCTTTCTTGTGAGGCTTCTTTGACCACTGCTCCTCTACTCACAAGGGTCTGATCTTTAGCAGAAGAAGTGGGACAGCTGTTTTGTTTTAATTATTCTGCTGAAGTCCCCGCAAAGGGCACCAGGATACAGTGCATATCGTGGTGAGCACAGAGCCCTGGGTTGCTGCTATTTTTAGCAGAAAAGGACAGGAAAATGAACAGCATGGCTTGTCTGCACATTCTCAGTGCAGGGCTGTGATACAGGTGACGTGATGGAAAAGTGCTCTTCTCCAGCTTCCACTTGCAATATTCCTACTGGTGAAAGCCCAAAATTTGCAGGTGCAATTCTCCCCCTGACAACCATACACTGCTTTCCAGTGAGCACCACAGCATTTTCTCAGGCCAATTCCTTGTTCAAAATAAAAGCTGCAGAAACAGCAATCCTGAAAGGTGGCCGATTTTTTTGCCTGAACTGAACTCTTCCCATTTAGAAAGGTAAACAAGCAGCTCTTTCCCAAGCCTCAGGGGAGCAGGGGCCAAAGCCACTGCAGATCCCCACAGCACTGGTGACATGTGTGTGCCCTGCCAGCACCAGCACACACAGAGAGCCCAGAGGGGAGAATGCAGGAGTGAGAGATGGAGGGAAGAGAGCAAGTGGTGTCCCACTGCCAGGTGGGAGGTTGGGGGTGAGACCCTGCCTGCCCTCGGACCTGATCCTCAGCCTGGGGAAGCAGGGCTGGCAGCCTCACCCCTCGACTCACCAGCACATGAACACACTCCACGGCAGAGGAGTTCACCCACCGGGCTTCAAACGTCCCGTCTGTCCCGAAATGGCACTCCAGAGCTGTCTCCTAGGAGAGGCAAGACAAGGGCAGGATGGCTGCAAGAACCATTTTGTGCAGTTCTCTGTCTGTCAGTCGATCAGCAGGGTCCGTGTCCCTCCTCAATTCTGCCACTGGCACCTGAACTCTGTCCAAGTCCAACAGGAGATCAGTACCTGGCACTAAAGGTGCAGGCCAGGAGATGAGCCTGGCTGGGCTCTTGTAACCCCAGTCCTCTGGGCCGGGGTGTGTGGAACTCATGCTGCAGTGCAGACTGAGAGCCAACGTTGTCCCAGGACACCTTGTCCAAACCAGTCCAAATCAGTCTGTTATTTCGGCTCAATCACCTTCTTCCTCCTCCTCCCAACAACTACACAGAGCAAATCTCTAATTCAAACAAGGACCCAGCTGAGAACACGTTCAAAGATTTCTATGCTGTTTTCCTGATAACACAAGGATGATATCCTGCACCAAATTATTGCTGTGCCCACATCCTGCAGGAAAAAAATCCTATCTCCAAACAGCTGATGCTCCACCACTACTGAGGTCTAGCTACCCTTTGAAAACTGGCAGATCTGATAAAAGACATGGAAGGAAGCACCAGGCTCCTGGCAGGCAGCTGCTGGCTCAGCAAAGACACAGGCAGAATCCTGCCCAGTGCATCACCTGTGCCCAGGCAGCTCTGGCTCTGCAGGCCACCCACAGCCCTGCCTCCTGTCCCTGCTGCAGCACAGGGGTCTGGGCACATCCCTGAGGCTCCCAGCTTCAGCAGCACTCATGAGCTCCTCCAGAGAGGGAAGGAAAAGGAGCCCTCCCCAGCACCCTGGGACAGTGAGCAGAAGGAAGCCAGACTGCCAGAGCCTCTCCTGCTGCCCCTTTCCTGCTGACTCAATTTCCTGTGGGCTCCATGCACTATTGCTTCCTCCTTGGCCACCTAAAGCATCCACACAGGAAGAAGGATTTCTCACCCTGTTTTGCTGATTGCAGAGGTCACAGCCTCCTTCCTGGAGGCTGGAGCTGTGCAGGAAAAGGCCACCCCATGCAGGCATGAGGGTCTGCTCTGCCCCTGTGCCAAGGGCAAGGAGGTGTGGGGGGAGTGGTGCCTCCAGAGTCTCCAGCTGCACCCTCCAGCACGTCAGAACAGCTCCACCAGCACTTCCAAAACTCTCCTCTCCTGAAGAACAAGGAGCCACTTGGCTGCCCAGGGTGCTGGAATCATCAGCAGGGACAAGGCAAACCTGGCCCCATGAGCCCTGCTGATCTGAGCCAAAATTACTCAGGGCAGATTTCTACAAACACCAGAGCTTACTCAAGCACTTTCTCAGTGATCAGCCTCTTTGCCCCAAATTCCTCTGGTTGTCTCAGGCATGCAGCACATCTCCAAAGGCACCATTTGATGTCCGCTCCTGCTTTTCACTTTTAGAATCAGCGTGTCAGAAAATTTCACAAAAAATACTTTTTCACACCAAACAAGCTCTGTAGTGATGACCTGAAGGACATTTTCACACCAAACAAGCTCTGCAGTGGCAATCTGAAGTTAAACAATGCTTCCATGCTATACTGAAGCACTGTGGTTCAGACGCGGCTCCCTGCCCACCACTCAGAGCTGTGTCCTTCACTCCTCAGGGCACTGGGGCCAGGCTGGCAGGAGGGGCTGGGAGAGCATGACACCAGCATGCTCCCACGCACGAGAGAACAGGGAGTTTTATTTCCCCCAAACACCTGTCCAAACCTTCCCAATGCCTTTAGGAACTCTTTTACCTTAGGGAAAGTTGCATTGGCCAGTGAGATCATGATGTTCCGAGACACACCCGTGGGCATTGGCTCCAAAGGGGCAGGTACTATTCGAGGACAGTCCATTTTCTTCTGCTAGGTACAAAAATAAGGGAAAAAGGGGTTAGCTGGGTGCGTGCTGAGCATCCTCAGCAACAAGGGAAGAGGAGACATCGTGGTCCTTGACAGGATTCATTTCACTGGAAGCAGGTAGTGCCAGTTACAGTACAGTGACTGTGTACCTGAACCTCAGCTGCCACCCAGCCTTGACAGGGCCAGAATGACTCTGAAAGGAGGCACTGCCACCTCCAATGGCAGATGTACCAGTGTGACCCTCCATGTCCCAGCCAGTGCACTGCTCGCTCCTGGCAGCACCTGCAGTCTGTCCCAGGGTGTCCAAGCTCCCAGCAGCACTGCAGAGTGGCTGTGTGTGCACACAGGCTGTGTGTACAGGGAAAGGGTAGGAGCAACTACAGGGGCTTCAGCTGGGGGGCTGCAGTAGTAGGGCAGCTGCACTGAAAGGCTTAAATGAAGCTGAAAAATGATTTTAAAAGGTCATCTGTCTCCCTACTTTTGTTCTCGTTTTAAATTGATGTCTCAGACACTGGAGCTGACTCAGAATTCCAGTCTATGTGACAAACCCGTCCTGTTCTCTCATGAGACGTAAATCACACTGCAAAACTACAGCAAAAATGAAGCCAGATTGTGCATGGCCCCAGGGCACATCCAGAGTAATGCCTGTGACAGTGGAGCTATTGGGGTAAAAGATAACAAAATACTTGGTCCATTATGCAGAATCATTTGCAGCAGGCAGGATTTCCTCCTGCTCACATTAAAGGCTGTCCTGCTGTGGCTCCACTGATGCCAGTGCTGCTGCTGCTCCAAGGAGAGGCTAAGCCTGCCCTCCCAGGGCTGGGATGCCTGTCCTGACACATCCCTGAGACCAGACATGCAGCAGGGGGAGGTTTCTCTCCTGCCCTCCCCAGACCTAGATAGAGGTCAGGGAACTACCTGGAAGTGCCTGTTTGACTGTGGAAAAAATGTTTCGCTTCTGTCAAGACACTCATCTAACCAAGCACAGTTGGTGCTGCCTAAACAAGGAGATTAAATAACAGAGAAGAATGTGATAAGGGCAGCAAAACAGCAAAGCAAATGAATGGGGAGAGATTTCAGTCCCAAATCTCTTCCAAGGGAATAAAAGGAGTTAAAATAAAACCAGCATGGCTACAATTTCAAGCAAAACCTCCCCTAGCCTGGTGAGTCCCTGCATGCCACAAGAGCAGGCACAGCTTCCCAGAGAAATACACTTTAGAGGATTGATTAACTTGTCATCTTGCAGCCCCTTCTCCTCCTGTTCATAGCCACCAGAAACAGAGCTCCCATCTGACTACATCCTTCACATCTGGATCAGAGGAAAGGGGCAGAATGTCCAAGGTGCTGCAGGCAGAGCTGTACAGTGCAGCTTTCCCTGCAGAGCCATGCTCAGGTGGTTTGTTTACCAAAAGCTCCAACTGCACGATGAAAACACCACGTTTCCAGGGCTACAGAGCACCTCTCCTGCAGCTGCTCACAAGAGCAGCAGGAGGCTCAGAGAGAAAACAAACATGCCCAAGCACATCAGCATCCAGCCCAACTGCACCTCTGGAGCAGGAGATCCAAGGAGGTAAAGTCAGTCCTCTGCTAATTGAGGACTAAGCCAAGGCAGTCCCCAGGTGACCCCACAGCCCTGATGTCACCCAGTGTCACTGCTGAGACTGGCACCCCCCAGTCCCTGGCACGAGCACACAGCAGTGCCAGCAGCACACACAGCCAGCGTGTGCCACAACCCCTGCAGGGCTCCCAGGCCCTGGCACACGACAGGCACCCAACAGCAGCAGCCATCAGGATGGTTTGCAACTTCCCAGCACCCATCCAGACAGCCAGGGAAAAGGCCAGACACTGAAACCTGTGAGGTGGACAAAGAAGAGGATGCTTCCCCAAAACACCTGGGTATGCACAGGCAGGCACAGCTGATCCCAGCACACTGCCCTGTGCTGCTGGGAGCTGCCACCTGGCAGGGACTTCTCCATGCCCATTTCCCAGGGATTTACAGGATCTGGAGCTGTACTGGTGGCTTCAGCCCCACCTCAATGCCCTGCACTCAGAATGCCCCAACTCCTCCCCACTGGAGGAGAGTGGGTGCCAGGGCTGGCCCTGGGCTCAGCCTGAGAGGGGTGGGACACCTGACATGGGGCCAAACTCCTCTCCATGATGAGCAGGGGGAACACTAGAGACCTGAGTTAAGAGCAGAGCACCAGTGCAAAAGGGATATTCAATTTACAGAGTAAAAGCTTGGCTTGGATCTAGAGCAGATTGATTGCTAAAAGGCCCATTTTATTTAAATTAACTTCAATTTAAATTTCAGTAGTAGGAAAACTCTGAGCCTCTGGGTATGAAAGCTGCAATTTGGAAAGGGGTGATTTTCTCCTCTGAGTGAGCACCCCAGTGGTGCTCCAGCACATTATTAACATACAGCAATCTCGAGGCAAAGCTAAGGGTATGGCTACCATGCACCCATCAGCCCAGCCCAGCCCTGCCCACCCCTCCTGAACACCAGCTGGGGAGGGTGCCCCAACCCCAGCAGGGCACAAGCCATGGCCAGCAAGTGCTGGTCACTGCTGGAGGAGGCTCAGAGCCCGAGCTGAAGGAGCCTCACCTCCATCCACAGTGCATCCTCACACTGGGAGTGGTTGGAGACACAGCTGTAGGCAGAGGGGCACCAGTGACACTTCCACCTGGCCGAGAGACAGCTGGTGCACCTGAAATGGCAAAGGCAAGGTGAGAAAAGCAGAGTGTAGGTTGCTCAGAGGGGCCACACCTCAGCCCTGCAACCCATCTTCACACTGTTCAGCCCTTAATGGTGCCTAGAAAAACCCACGGCAGGTGCTGGATTTCCCTCTCCTCTCCCTGGGACCTGGCAGGGGATGTGGCCAGAGCCCATCACCCCCAGGCATCCCTGCCTGGCCTCAGGCCATGGCAGGCTGAGAGCCACCCTCCATGCTCAGGAAAAATACATCTTTCCCAAAAAAACGCTCTTTCCCCTCATCTGTGTCTCTGAGGAGCCCAGCATGCTGGATCTGACTAAGACTCTCCCTGCTGTTCACACAGACATGGGGGGTGGTCAGGTCCTGCTGTAATGCTCCTGGGAGCTGGATGAGTTTTGGTGCGCAAGAGAGCCCGACCCTCCCTTCCCCAGTGCCCCACAGATGCCCCCACACACTGCTGGGGAGGCCACCTCTGTTGCCGAAGGGTTAACAGAAAAAGCCTTATTTTTAAACATTATTCATGTTTAAAAGAAACGCAGCATGTCCAGATGGCGAGAGGACCCTCCCGTGGCACCACACCGCCCAGGATCCTGCAAACCCTGCCCAGCCACGTGCCCCCCGAGCCCACGGGGCAAACCCGGCGATCCCGGGCTGGCCCCTGCCCTGGCCGCCCCACCGCGGCCACCCCGCGCCCCGCCTGCACCGGCGGCTCTTACGCTCTCCTGGGGTAAATGGTTACAATCCTTTTGCAATCATAGATGGTGAAATTGGCCCGGATAATGTTTTTGTTGTTGACCCGGAGAGAAGCTTCGACAACCACGTGGTCTGAGAAAATCAAGCCAAAGAATATTGGGTTGCAACAGCCCCTTGCTCACACTCACAACCAACAGACAAGAGAGACCCTTGGGAAAACAAGGGCTAAACCTGATTTGTTTTCTCTAGGGCTTCCTCCGAACTGCATTTCAGAACTTGGACCAGTCATCCTTTCTCCTCTGACCTTCAGCTCTTCCCTCCCAAATCAGCACTTTACATTACTCTCACAGAAAAGAACATGGTGACTTTCGGCACAAAATCCCAGCATGTTATGCAAGTGTTAATTAGCAGATTTAATTATTGTCTTCACGTATACAGTTGGTGCTAAATTATAATTTTTAAAAAGTGGTAATTAAAACATGTTAGTTATCATGTTTTAAAATCCCGCTCACTTCCCTGTGCCAGCAAACCTGCAGAGAGAGGAAATCCCTTTTTTGGCTGCTCAATACACCATACTACCTTCCCTCCCCCCTAAATTGCCTAATGTTTTTTTCTTTGCAATTTTGCCATATAAGCACCAGGGAGAAGAAACAATGACTCTTTCAGAATACAGACAATAAATCAGTGCACTGGATTCCAGAAATTCATTTGGACATTGCTGTAACCAACAATACAGAGCAGTTAATGATCTCCCATTCTTTGGATAGTTTGGGAGCAAAGCAATGCAGCTTTACAAATGGGCCTAGAAAAAGGGAATTTTCAAAAGGACAAGCTAATTCTCCCCTTACTCAAGTCAGCTATCTTCAATAGCACATTCACACCAGTCTTGAAGGATGAAAATTTAGCAAGCACTCAGGTCTGGACCGAAGCATCCAACGTCTCCAAAGGCACTGAGAGGGGCTGGCTCCATGGCCCAGTGGCCAGTTCAGGTCTCCAGCCTCCTCCACTCATCTCCCCTGGAGCAGCTCCAGGGAGCCTCGAGACAGGCACCCCTTGGCACCAATGGAAAACAGGGGACACTGGACACCTCTGTCTGGCTTTTGACTGCAAAATGGGGGCCAGGAGCTCCTGAGCTCCTTTAGGTACCCACTCACTCCTCCAGAACTTCTGAAAGGCAGCGTGTGTTTGGGAGGGAAATTAAACAGAGCAATTGAAAATATCAATATAAAAAACTACATTATTTGCCCAGGGCTAAAACACCTTTTACTTAGTACACACTAATTCTAAAGTAGAAGGTCAAACCAGATAAGAATAAGTACATAAACTGGCATTTAAATTCTGACATTTAAACCAAAAATTGATAGATTTGCAATACTATCAATTCATGTAAAGATGGTGGAACTCCTACATTTCAGAGTCATATGCCCTGTAAAACAGAAGCAGCTTCGGGCTTTTCTTCCCTTTATGCATTAACTGCACATACAACTGAAAAAATAAATAAAGCCTATTGAAAACTATGTCCACAAAAGTGGTTAGAAAGAACACAGCTTGTTTGCCTCTACATACCTTGGTCATCAGGAAATGCTGGATATTTCTCACGTGGAAGCAAACTGCAATAAATAAATTGGTTTACATAATCCCCAGCAACTCTAGCTACTGTGTGGATGTTGTTTCCATAGTCACATGAAATATTTGTTCCATTCAAGTTCGGGATAGTTCCATTTATTTGTATTATCAGGGCCTATATTAGACAAAAAAGTAAGCTATTATCACAGAAAATTATATTTAGAAATTGTCAACATTTTAGAAGCTCTTCAGAGGTAGGCAACTCCAAAACAAGCCCACAGACAGGGTCCGTCTTGAAACAAATAATATTTTGGTGAAAACCTCTAAAATATAATTTAAATACTTTAAAACAGCAACATACATAACCAGGAAATGAGTTGACTCAGCTGTGTGCAGCTGATTGTATTTGAATTGTTGTGACCCTGCCCTGTGTGTTTGGGGCAGCAGTTTGGTGGTTTTTGCTGTGGGCTCAGCTCTAGGTGCTGTTTGCCCACAGACCTGGCATCCAGCTGGCTCAGGCTGTGGGGTGCAGGTCACCCCCAGCTCCCTGAGAGCCTTGGCCTGATGCAGCATCCCCTGAGCCACATCCAGGAGCCACAGTCCTGCTCAGCATCCCCTGCTCAGCATCCCCTGAGCCACATCCAGGAGCCACAGTCCTGCTCAGCATCCCCTGCTCAGCATCCCCTGAGCCACATCCAAGGCACGAGGCTGTGCTGCTGCACGGGAGGATGTCACCCACCCTGGAGCAGGCAGTGGCTCCGGAGACACTGCAGGGAGTGATTTGGAACTGGCATCAAACGCACCGGGTTCTCTTTGTCAATGTTGATCTCAGGCTCCAGGATGGTCATGGAAGGGCACTGCTGCACTCCTTCACTCACACTTGCCCAGAAGTTGGTCCCTGTGAAGTTGGTGCACTCGTGCTGCAGAGAACATCTGCAAAAAACAGAGGAACAGCTCATATTGATGGCTTTGAAAACATTTGATAAAAATTGTGAGGGAAACTCCCGAGAAAATCTTGTGTTGTATCTTTCTCCTTCACCCATGCAGCTAAGCCTTAACGTTTGCTGCTGTTTAAAGTGTCTGCTTGCCATAATAAAAACATGTACTCCCACAGCCCCAGTGGAGCAGCAGGACTGAGGAAGGAGGAAAAGGCCAGGCTGAGCCCAAGCTCAGGAGGAGAGGATGACATTTTGTCCAACATCTTCAGTTTTCAAATGTGGAATCTAATTTTGGATATCCCCTTTTGCATGTGATTGTCTTCTACTGATAGATGAGATCTGCAGGGGCAAAAGATGGACTTTCACAGAGTGTGGGTTCTCCCAGTCCCAAGGTTTGACACCTGCAAGAGATTCTTTGTACTGGCAGCTGCCTGTGGCATGACAATGCAGCTATGGTGGAATCTTGGCTCTGAAGAGCATCCCAACCCATCCTGACCCTTTGGGTCAGATGCAATTGTTTCTAACAGCATGGATTTTTTAAGGAATGGAAAAAGACTGTTGGTAGTGTGTCTCTGGGGAAATACAAAAGGCACCAGAAATTCTAGCACAGGCTTGAGGGCCAAAGGATTCCCTGAAGGGCAGTGGGACACCGAAGGGCTGGTCCTACCTGGTCTCCATCGTGCACCACCCACAGTAGGCATCAGCAGCAGCCAGGCACTCCCTGCACGTCGAGTACTGGCTGCAGGCAGCCACCTTCACCCGGGTCATCTGCACAACAACAGCACAGCTGCTTCCAGAGGTGTCCCAGGCCCCCAGGAGCACCCACCCAGCGTGGCCTCCTGCAGCTGGAGACAAGACACCAGCACCTCGGGCTGGGACACTCTTACCCTGGAGTGAACTCACCCAGCACGCCACAGGAGCAGCCCCTGGCACAGCCTGGAGCCTGGAGCTGTGCCACAGCCACCCAGCATGGGGACGAGCCCAGGCAGCCACCTGCTGCCCACTGGGGGCTCCTGGAGCCTGTCCAAGCCAGGGGCTGTGAGCCCGGGACAGAAAGGGTGCCCTAGGGCTCAGGGATCCACACGGTTTGCAGGCAGCTGGGCTGAGCTGAGCTAGGCTGGGCTGAGCTGAGCTAGGCTGGGCTGAGCTGCTCCTTTTCAGCTGGTGCCATGGCAGGAGCCATGTGATGACCAGGGTAAGAGTGTGACACTGCACCTTTCAGAGGTGTCAGATGGACAGAACTTCACAGTTTGTCCCTCTCTGTGAAAAGCTCTCACCCAAACCTGCAGAAATCTCCTCTCCAGACAGAGCCCAGCACTCTGGCTGTATACACAAAGATCAGAAAGCAGCACCACTCTAGAAACCTTGATTTGTAAAAAAAAATCAAAGTACCTCTGGGGACTCACTTGGCAGGAGCAGCTGGAAGGGAAAGCATGTGTTGGTTTCTGCTCTCTCCTCCTTTGATCTCTAAACATTTGGGAAGGAAATCTGAGTGGTTTGGAACAGTGGGGACTGAAAATGTGAGGTGCCAAGAGCCCTGAGCTCCCACCAGGCAAGCACACTCCAGGCTGTGGGCTCCTTGGCCAGAGCCCCACTTCACACACAGCACTTCGCTGTTCCCCAGCCCTGCAGGGCTCAGCAACCCCACCCCAACGCTGCCAAGCTCCTGGGGAGCCTCCCAGAATGCTAACTCTACCAAAGAAAAATTAATTCATCAGATTTATTGGAAAAGAAGCAGTCAGAGGAGGCTCCACAAGCAGCACACCAGTTGTTTGATCAGCCTGAGTGGAGGGCACAGCCCAGCCAGGGGCTGAGATGAGACAGTTGGAGCCATCAGCTAAAGAGGTGTCCTGGGAGGGGTCTGTGAAATGATAATGACCAATCTCCAGGGAATTAGAGCTTGGAAAATACAAATGCGACGTGTAACATTTGTGGTTGTGCATCTGTTTTGACAGATTAAAATGTAATTCAGGACAAACCATCAGTGCCTGAAGCACTCAGCTCTCATCTTCCCACTCTGTGAACTTGATGGAGATGGGGCCGCCTGTCTGTACCTGCTGCAGCTCTCCAGGTCTCTGCAGAGCCCTCCTGCCAAGCACTGAGCAGAAACCTCCCCAGGGACCAGGCAGACTTTTTGTCTGTAGGATCTCCTGAAAGCCTTCCTAAAGACCATGAACTGCCATTTTGGGGTTTCTGTACAGGAATAACCTTTGCTTATTTCTGCACTCCCATAAGTGCAATTGGTTTCAGGATCTTTCACTCTTCTTTTTACCTGACCACCACAAAGACCTGATGAGCTGGGCTCCATGGTGTTATCACCCAGCACAGGAGAATGGACAGGCACCTCCTCAGAAAGCCCAGTGACAGCCAAAGCTCTGAACATCTTGGCTCTCACCATTAATCTTAGAGAGAATCTTATTACCCCTTTCTGCTCCCAGCTCTGAGCCAGATCAAATGCGTGCTGTGCTCCAAGAACTGTTTAGTTGATGCTGAAGATCTCACCTGGTAAGAGGTCATCAGGTAGAGGTAAGTGGAATCAGAAGGGTCAAACTGCATGATGGGATGGACAGGCTCTCCATAAGCCACCGAGATGGATCTCCTGCTAATAACCTTCATTGTACTGTCCAGGTTAATCTGGAGAGAGAAGAGGCCACTCACTGAGACCATTTTCAAACACTAAGGGGAGAAGACTATTTCTCCTGGGTTATAAATAAAAACCAAAGTGGTATACAGCAGTGCCTCAAATTGTAAAGCACTGTGAATGTCTGCACACTTTGCAGGCTGCACACACAGAGCTTTCCTGGAAAGTCAGCTCTGTGTTACTGGGCAGGCATGGCACAGCCCAGAAAGCCCCAGCCTTGCTCAGTGAGGCAGGACCCTCACCATCCCTGGTGCCTCTGAGGGGCTGCTCTGGCTGATAGGAGGCTCTGCCCCTGCACAGCTGCATGCACAGCAGTGTCTGTATTACCCTCATGCAAGTGGCACCAGCCTTCACCATCACATACATACACACATTCTGGACAGAGAACACTGAGTTTCCAAAACTTAATGAAAAACAGTGAAAATCAGCAACAGGGCTGTACAGCACGGCATCTCCTGCTCCCTGCATATTTGAAAAATAAGTGTTGTCACTCCCAGCCAAAAGAAGCTTCTATCCCTGCTGGCTCCAGAAGACCATGGCAGCTGCCACAAGAGTGCCAAGTCCTACCTGGCCTCATGAATCACCAGTCGAAATGCTGGCAGTGATGGAGGAGGCTGCACAGCATCAGCTTGCCTTTCAGTTCTCTGAATGTCTTGGCATTTGACTTGAAAATTCAGTAAATTAAATGTGGCATTGCTGAGAGGAAATAACAATGGGGCTACACAATTTCTCGTGACAGTCACTTTTCAGCTTAAAACAGAAAGGGAGTGAGGAAAATTCTTCCCTCCTTGCTAGCAAAGGAAGGCAGTAATTGTAATGACCAAGTGTGCCTCTGTTCTCTAAATGTGGATTAATTAATTAATCAACATAGGTTAATTAATTCTTACACTAGAGCAGCACTGACACACCCCAGTATGACAGCACAGGCTCAGGCTTCTCACTGCTAACAAACACATGCAAACACTGAGAGCTATGCAGAAAAAGTAGGGAACTATCACTGTGTCCATTTTAAAAGCTGGCTAGCCAGAAGCTGAATTATTTCCCTGGGATCACCCAAGATGCCCATGAACATCCCTGACATTCTCCACTGCATCCTCTCTCCCTCCCTGCTGGGATGTGCTCCACGTGTGGCTTTTACAGACACCTGTGCCTGCGCCCTGAGCCTCCTGGGATGTTCACCCTACAGCCTCTTCACCCAGGCAATTTCCCTGGGTCCCAGGGGGCTGCAGGCTCTGGGGGAGAGCCCCCACAGCAGCACAGAGGGGCAGTGACCACCAGAGCACCACCAGGTGAGCAGGCTGGAGGACATGCACTGCCCTGGGTGCTGGTGGGAGCAGAGCCAGTGAAATCCTGGGTAACCTACAGCACTTGTCTGCAGCCTTCCAGATCTGGACACACCAGGACAGACCCCTCCTTCCCACTGGTACCCTCGAGGGCACCGAGCCCTGGCACGTCTTGCCCTGGCCATGCTGCCCAGGCACTGCTGGCCCTCTCATGACTGCCAGATGTGGAACTGGCCCTTACCAAATGCCTGTCTGCAGCCACAGAATCGCATTAATTTGCCATACATGCCCCTGGTACTCTAATTGCTGCTGGCACGAGCTGGGCAAGCACTATTTCTGCCCCTCTGCTGTCTTTTCTCAGGCAACAAATCTGAATGATTTGCTCACGCAAAGTGTCTTGCTTCCCGTGCCAAAGAGCAAGGAGCCCCAGAGGTAGAAGGGCTTCTGGTTGTGCAGCTGTGTTGTGGAATTAGATTACAGCTATCTGAGCAAATTATCCCGGCACAGGGTAGCCAAGAGCCTCTCCCTAATGGAGGCACTGCAGATAAGGCTGGTGTGTCGGAGATGATAATGGAGCAGAGCTGTTAATGCCGTGTGAACAGCCCGCGCTGCGTGTGGCATGTGCCCCCCAGCCCCTGCGCCTGGCCCAGCGCCAGCTCCCTCCCACCCTCCCAAATTACCTGCCCCTCTGGGCAAAAATCAAAGCACGGAGTTCCTTTGTGATTGTTCCCACATTTCTGCCAGGAGCACTTAGATGCAAGGGAAGAGACTGGGTAAGTTTTCCTCTATCCAAGTATTTTGATCCAGTATCCCACATTATGCACCAGCCCCCCCAGGCAGAGATAAGGCAGGTATCAGCTCTCTCTGCTCCAGGCCTTTTCCCCCTCTTCTCTATGGACCTGTGATACTGGCAGCTCACTAGACTGCAGTGGCTGCCTGGAATCAAAACTTTCCCTGGCAAACTTCAAGCACTAAGGCTACTGAGAGCTTGGCCTTGTGTCCTGGCTGCAGACCTGGGGCATTGCATCACTCTGCATCACCTCTGGCATGCTATTTAGAACAGACTCCACCATGGGTTCACACCTGCTGTGGATTCAGCTGTGAAGAAGAATCTCTTTGTGATTATCCTGTCTGCATGGAGTCTTCGAAATCAAGGGAGAATTTACTAGAAGAGTTTTTAATAATTGTAATAACTTCAACAATTAAAATAATAGCAAAATATTGTAATTAAAATTATATTGTGTATGTAATCTTATTGTTTAAAATTATATTAATATAATTAATATAATAGTTCAATACAATTAATTAATAATTCAATGCTGCACAGTAGCATTTTCAGTCAGCTTAGGGTTCATCAAAAACATGCTGCTCACATGGCAGCCCTGAGCAGTGATTAACAGCCACCAGTGATCAGGCAGCGTGTATCACTGTCCAGGTTATGGCAGAACCCAATTCCTCCTTCGCTGCCTGAAGGAAGCAGGTACTCAAACCAGGCAGACAACAGCTGTCCCGGTCTGGGCAGAGCAGAGGGGCTGCAAGGGGGAGCCCCGACACCCACCCTGCCCCCAGTTCTGCTGACCCATGCTGCTGCTTGGCCCTACTTGCCTTCAGGAGTCCTCCACTGGCCGTGCCCAGGAACACCACGGTGTAGTTGTTGACACTGGCCACTGCCACGGCAGTCAGGCCACTGTAGGTGAAGACGGGGGTGGCTGTGACAGGGTTCACGATGGCCAGGGGGTGCTGGAGGTGCGCGGCTCCACAGTCCAGCTGCTCCGGCTGCAGCTGGGGACAGACACAAACGTCAGCAGGCTGCACAAACATCTGCACAAACATCTGTATGCGCCCTTGCCATCAGGACAGACTTCTCAGAGCCCCACTCTGCCTTCCTAGAACCCGTCTCTGCTGGGCCATGGAACGGGAAAATGCAGCTGGCCCGCAAGGGCTGGCACGTGGGGCACAAGGCTGGCAGCAGGGCTCCCACGTCCATTCACTGCCAGCTGCCAAGGGCAAAGGCAGTGCCTAAGGATTTGTCACTGACCTGTGTCTGTGAGCAGGCTTTTGACTTGTTTGGCCAAAAGCACGACAACAGACTTGACTCTCCTGTGCTAAATTAATTAGTGCATTTGCTTCACGACAGCAGCATTTACAAGTGGAACTGAAGCCTCATATTCCTCTGCCTTGCCAAGATGCACCCAAGATTTATGAACCCCTCACTCCAAATCCTCTGAGCTTCTCGTGTAATTTCTGCTCAGACAACTTGGCTGGATTTGACAATGCCTGAACCTCACAACAGTTTCACTGCCAACAATTCACCTGCAGTCACTCCTGCAGCAGCTTTTCTGAGCTGCAGCAGGTGCAGCCAGAGCCTTCAGGGCACGTTTCACCACATCATCCACAGTGTCACCCCAGGTGTAGCCTAGGGGAGGCTGTGACCACACTGTCACACTCCTTGGTAGGGCTGGCATTCCAGCAGCAGCAGGTATCCATAGGTCACCTGCACACAACCCAAGCGTGGTTGTGGGAAGTGCCTGTACAAAACTCCAGCAAGACATGCCTGGAGGGTCACAGCCCACACCCCAAGGACAAAGCACATTTATGCCTTTCTGAACCCAATCATAATGCAGATAGCCCTGCCACAGAAGCTGACAGAAGTCTGAATTTAAGCAGAATAAATGTAGGGATTTGAGGCTATATCTGTCAGGGAATGGGAATGCAGTTCCCACCAGGCAAAAGGTGACTACCAGTCTGTCCAGCACAGTCCTCCCTCCCTAGGCTCCACCAGGGCTTGGATGCTAATTCTCTGGTCATCATTACTATTTCATTAGTGGAACCAGGCTAAAGCTTTGGCTCTCTTCTCTCTCCACACAGATCAGAAGATTAAAAATCTTTAGGCTTTGCAACAGGAGGGTGACATTGGGCAGGATCTCTCTGCAGGATCATCCCACTTTGGGGTGCAACTCTTGCCTCGTGCCCATCTTCTCCCAAGCCACCACCATGTCTCTTGTTGGTGCCATACCACAGCAACACATTCCTGGGGAGGAGTGGGGAAGGAACATGCCAAACCCCAAAAGGAATGCAAAGCGATGGGGCTTTGTGTGCATAAGCAATGGTGGTGCCCCTGCACCCTAAAGAAAAGAAGCCCCAGACAGACACCCACAGGGGGCTGGTGACCTCCCTGCATGGCCACAGCTGGTCCAGGGAGCAGTCAGCATGGGGACTGCAGGCCATGGCACTGCCCACTCCTCCTCCTTGCATGGCAGAGGACACAGCAAACCTCACCAGGAGCTGTGGGTGCCAGCCAGCCCTTGGTGTGCTGCAGCAGCTGGTCAGCAAACAGCACGGGCTACCCAGCAGAGCAAACTCTGCACAAGAGCACCTACCCCTGACCACAGGGATCCTGCTGCTGCAGACACATCCAGGGCTCACATCGCTGCTGCTGCACTAGCATAGCCACAGTGCCACCAGAGACAGGCTGGGTCTTCTCCAAAATCACCCTGACCTTGGTCCCCTGTGCCCCACCAGACACCGTGGCCACCACTGGCTGTGCCAGACGCAGAGGAACAAAGCCTGATGTGAAAAACTTCCTCTGCTCAGAGGAGTGCCAAACGGGACAGCACATCCAAAGCTGCAGCTCTGCTCTTAGGGGACCAAGACAAAAGGATCAAGTTTGTGGATGCAATGCTAAATGTATTTTGCAGTTTCACTGCATCTCATTCTAGTAAAAAGTAAAATCACAGCCCAAATTCTTAAGTGTGTATGTTTGCCCTGTAATTGGGCCACACAACTTTTTTCATGCTATACAGAGGACATGGCAAGCCATTCATGTATCCGATTTAATGACTCCTTCACAAGCAGACAGTTAGAAATTCACTATGGTTTATTTACTTGTCTTAGGGATGATTATCTTCTCTTCATTACTCTTGAAGAATATCACCACCTAAAGCTTACAAGGCTCCTTCCTGCAGGGAAACTGAGGCACAGAGGCACCTCCAGCCACCTGGGACCCCAAGGGATGCCCAGCACCTCCTCTCTGGAGCAGCTGTGCAGGAGCTGGGACCGGCCTCACTGCCTGCCAGCCTGAAAGACATGGCCCATTCTTCTCACAGGTGGCCAAAATCACGGGAAGTCCCTTATCTGCAGCGCCTGCCTGTTTATAAATCATGCATTTCAAAGCTCATATCAGTGCAAAGTGTTTTCCACAGTAAACAGGATATAACTATTCTAACCCAGGCCAAGCTTTATTTTGGCTGTACACATCCTTCCTCTGCAACACCTTTTTTCAAATGACATCAGATCTTCCAACAAACGGATGGGTAGGAGGCTCATGGCATTTCCCTCTCCAGGTCCATAGAAGGGATGACGTGCTGTGCTGCTGCTGCCTGCACCCCATAGCACCAGCAGGACAGCTAGCTCCATCACTTTACAGTAAACAGGATACAGTCAAGTCACATCCTTCTGCAGGCACCAGGCAGTCACCACAGCTGGGGAATTGCACTGGATGAACGGAATAGAAAGCCATCTTCAAGGGGAAGGGGTTAAATCTCACTCTTTCTTAAATCAAGCTGGCCTATCCTGAAGTGGGAAAAGCACAAATGTTACCTTTTCTTCCTAAAGCAATCTCTTTCTATAATCTGCATAAAACACCCCATGGGCATTTACTGTATTGCCTCTATTTTTCTTTGACATGCTCTGGGTACTCAGTAACTCACAGAACTGTGGGCTGACTTTAGATCTGAAACCTCCTGCCCACAAAAGGTTTTACTCTGCCACTCTGTCGTTGCTGAGGAGCCTCTTGGGCCAAGCTGGGCACAGGCACAGCAGCAGCAGCTCTGCCCACACCCTGCCAGGATGAGGGGAACACGCTGCTGAGCCCCTGCACACTGCAATATGTGCTGCTGCTGCTGCAGAACTTCACAAGTGATGCAAATGAATTCAAACCAAGGGGCCACAGCTAAGAGGATGGTTACTCAGATTAACCCCTGAGTGCGATTGCAGAAACAAAGTGGGACAGAGATAAAAGATTTCCAGCACATCAGTCCTCAAGAGTTCAGCTGTCTTCACAGTGTGAGTTCAGTTCTTTATCCCAGGCCTATAAGGAGCATAAAAAGCGATTTCCCAGAATTTCCATTACAGCTCCCCAGCCCTGGGCATGCAGGATGTCCCTTCGGGAAGGAAGTCTGTTGGAAACAGAAGGAGGAAGAGGAGTGGTGAGGCAGCTCTCAGGAAAACCATGAAATGCGCTGATTTCTGCATCCTGTGTTTGTGACCTTAAAAATAGTTCTCAAGCAAGGCTGGAGCTAATTTGTGAGTCAGAAGCTGCGGCGCAGAGGAAAGCCCTGAGCCCCTGCCCTCCCCAGGCCGTGCTGGCTGCGCTGCAGCAGCTCCAGAACCCGGAGTGAGAAGGGGAGCCCGGCCCCTTTCAGACTTCCTATCACAGAGGATTAAAGCGTTGGCTTCCAGCATGCCTGGAGTCCTGGGAAAATGACACAGCCAGCATCGGATAATCCGCTCCAAACTTGTTGATTTGTGGGACTTAGCCATCATCTTCATAGGCTCAAAATTTGGCAGCTGCTCCCACACAACTGACATTTTCAGGCCATTAAAAGCTGTGATAAAAGGGCTCTAGTTTTATCTCTTGCCTTCCTTAACATAAACCATTAGGCTTTTATTAACATTTAGGTATGACTCAGGGAAATTTCTGACTGCAGAGAGAATAATCAGAATAATCGGGATAGTGTCTGAAGAGAATAGCAGGACACAGACTCGCATTGAACAGCAGAGACAGGCTAAAAACCAGGGGAAATATTGCATAGGAGAGTGGACAAAGCCAGTGATGCCAAGGCAGCCTGGCTGCATTATGCTAAGGGAAAGTACAAGCCCTGCTCTGTGTCAGGCAGAGCCCAGACCAACCACACACCCCCAGCACTCCCCCCGAGCTCCCCCGTCCCCCAGCAGTTTGTACACACAATCACTCATTTATCTGCTGCAGTGTCGCAACCAGACCTGTCAAAACCAGGCTTTTTGGGATGCCTGGAGGAAAATGTCATCCTCAGAAGAGGACTCCACTGTTGAGGCACTTGAGATGTAAGCAGTCTCCAGCTGCAGTGCTGCTCAAGGGCAGGCATTAGCACAGAGCTCCTCAGACTTCCCATTATATTTTTTAGGCAACAGGAGGCAAATCCATGTGCACTTGTGGCCAGTAAAGGCACTCAGGCCGAGAATCTCAGGATAATTTTTTCTCAAGAATTACCAACAGCACAGGATACATGCAGCACAGCAGATATTCTTAAAAAAACAAAAAAAGGCTTAAAGTGAGACTTGCACTCTGGTTTCACTGTTTGCTTAGACCACAAATTCCTCAAGAGAGGGGGCAGCAATTTTGCTGTGTTTTGCCCGTTTGCACAATGCCAGCCCTGGGCTAGGGTACTTTGTGAGCCACTAATGTGACACCAGTAACGGTCTATCCCAAAATCCTTCTGCTCCCAGCAGCCACCTGGACCTTGTGCCTGTAGGGAGCTATCACTCTTAAAAAACACTCAGTTCTTCCCTCCCTCTACTCTTCCAAATCCTTCTTTCCTGCCAGCTCCTAAATTTCACTCTTGGCAGCCTCACGTGGGACTGGTGGCTGGGGTAAGGAAGGGGACAGAGCTCAGAGGACTGGCAGAAGGACAAGCACAGGACTAATGTCTAGGGAAAGGCACGGCTGGCTGGGGCCAAACCACTGCAGCTCAGCAGCAGCAGCCACAGACCTCAAACCACCAGAGGTGTGACAGTGTGAATTCTGGCAGAGGCTCTCAGTGGCCCAGACCATCTCAGAGGGCAAAACCCAAGCTCCATCTGCTGCTCTGGCAGGGGCAGCCCTGGGCAGACAGCACGGCTGCTGCCTGCCAGAACCCACCTGAGCAGGAGGACACAGAGACTGGGACAGGATCAGGCACTGCTGGGCTGCAGGCACAGCCACGCTGCTGCAGTGAAAGCCTGAGAGCTGCTTGAACAACCACGGGTCCCTCCTGCCACCCAACCATCTGCTGCTGTGAGTCCTCAGAGGCTCCAGCCCCAGCCCCAGCAGTGTCACCACACTTGGGTGCCTGCAGCTGACAGCCTGATTCCCTTCTAAGTCTGCTCTGCTCCCTCCTCCAGCCACAGCTCGTGGCCACCATCACTCCATCAGCCCCAACCGTGTCATGCTGACCCCAAATGGAGAAGAAAGCTGAAGGCAATGTGGATAGGGGACCGGCAGGACCTGCACAGCCCTCCCCCAAAACCCTTCCCAGCCCTGGCAGCCCCAGCATGGGTCCCCCTTCCCTGCTCCACACAAGTCAGGGGTCTGGCACCCACCCGTGCTTCCCTCAGCAGGGCACTGAAACAGCAAGTGGAACAACGTGGGGAACTGCTCAAAGCAGAGAAACATGAAAAAGAAGCACTTTTTAAACTGAAATTGCACATCCTTCATGCCGCCAGGAAGACTGGTCAAGCTTATTATGTTAGCCTTCATCCTGCATTAAATACAATACTTCAGATTATACAATCAAATCCACCAGGAATGGGCAAGCAGAGGGATTAACAAACAGGCTCCAGAGGGGTTGTCACAGTGGGAACAGCACGTGTTTGAGCAGCAAGAGCTTGTATGTCCTTTAAATTCACCCCTGCTGGCTCCTCTTCCCACTCCCTGGGGACAAGGGGCTGAGCACGCCAGCCGAGTGCCTCGTCTCAAGGACACCCACTCCTGCCCAGAAACCCAAGAGACACCTCCCCCATCGAAACTGGTCAGAGTAAGACACTTGGTTTATTTAGGCTGTACTTTCTAAGCTGTTCTTTCCTTGTTAACCCTCCACCACTCAACCTGTGTTTCTCATTTACATTAAGGTTTGGCCTCAGTAACCAACCTCAGACCATTCAGACTCTCTTCCACAGGGAAGAGTCCCTGATGAACCATGAGTCTGGCTCCTCGATCTTTGGTCGTTACTATTTTATTATTGCTAGTACTAACACTTAGCACTTCACATGCTCAGAGTGCTCTGAAGGCATATCTGTGCAAGTCAGGGCTGAAAAAAGCATCCATTAGAGTAACAGCTTCTTACCTAGCACAACTGGTCTTTTGCATGTGTCAGTTCAAATCTATTTCATTTAGCAATAGTTTACAGTAAATGTTTTCCTGTATTTTCCTCATTAGTTCTGCTGAATCAATTAAGCCCTGAGATAATGAGCAGAACTCTACCCTTCTTTTACACATCCCAAGTAAAATCTGCCTCTGAGAAGCAATGCTGCGCTGCAGTGCTGTCCCCCTCTGGGTACCCCCCACGCATCACCTGCTCCACAGCACCAGAGTCCAAAAAACAAACCACCACCACTCGTTCAAGCACCCAGCCTGCGGAAGAAGCTTGTCAGGGAAACGTTAATAAAACCCCTTTTGCTCATTAACTGAGCACTCCAAATGCAGAAGCAACCATGCAATACAGATGTAGTCTACAGAAGACACACCACTTCCCTGGACCAACAGTGCAGCCTTCCTCCACTCTGACTCCTGCCCTCATGTTGGGGACAGAAGAAATTCAAGTAAAGAGAATTATCAATGGTTATAGAAGTGCAAAGGATGAACATGTGAGCTAGGCTCCTCTGGCCTGTGGCCAGCTCTCCCACTCACACCCTGTCTCCTCTGGCAGGCAGCACCTGAACAAAGCAAAAGGTGTTCTCCAGGCATCACTCTGAAAGCACTGTGCCTGCTGGCATCTCCACAGCTTCAGCTCTGCAGGTCCTCATTCCCTACCCCATTCCCCTCCCAATTAGGAAAACAGGATCATAATAATTACATAACTTGGATAATTTCAAAAGTTGTTACAGATCAGTGGTCCTACTGGACTCAGCAACTAAGCACTGCTCTGATTTGGTTAAAGCACGTAGGGCTTTCCGTTTCTCTATCATTTTACATTTTTTTCCCCAGATTTTTAGAAACTGCTGTTTCCAAAACTTTTTGGAGAGACCCACTGAGCTTGCTGTGATACCAAATCTCAGCAGGAAATGGCACTACAGTTAGGAGATCCCAGGGACACAACATTTCAACCCCAGCTCCTCCCAAAACTTGACATCTTTTTTCCAGGAGCTTATGTGAGTGTAGCCGAGCTGTGGTTGCACAGTTAAACAACCCCAGCAGCAAGGCTGCCACCACCATGCTGACCAGAGCAGTGCCCTGCTTGGGAACCCAGCAGGGATACACAGGGAACACCCATCCCAATCCTTTACCCCTTACCTCATTCCAGAGACATGTACACATCAAACCAGACATTACCTGTATCTGCTCTCCAGACACCGATTTCTGTACCTTCAAGCAGACATTTAGCCCCAGTTTCCTCCCCATTTAATTGGTGTGCTACACTGATTGCCAAGAGCCCAACCTGAGCCCCCGTGCTCTGCAAGGCAGTTCCCAGCCTTGGGAAGCTGCACACAACAGCACACCAGTCCTGATGCCTCTGAACCACAATGTCTAGGTCTATGAGACAGACTGAAAGATGACAGGGACTTGCAAGCCAAACAACTTTGGAATTATATTCCACTAAACCCCCTCATCTCTTACCTCTCCCCTTCTTCACCGAGTGCTATCATCATACTGTAAAATTTCCCTTCCTAAAATGATCACTCCACATACAGCTATTTCCAGGAACATGTCAGGTTTTCAATAGCCCCTTTTAATTAGGTGACCCACCAGAGATGGTAGTGGCCACAAGCAGCTCACAGCCTGCTGGATATTGGCAGCACGCAGCAGGCAGCGGATGAAAACCAAATAACCAAAGGGCTCCTGCTCCAGAAGGGAGGAGAACACAGCAGCAAAATACCTTAAACAGAGATGAGACAGAAATTGAAAGGCAAGTTCCAGATTTCCTCTAAATAACAGACATACATGCTTTCAAAATCCAGACTTTCAGGAAATTTTGCTTCTGGTTAGAATTAAAAGATTCATCTTCCATTTCCACTTACAATATATAACCTGCAGATGTCTTGTTACAGCAACAACCCTCCAGTGGTTCAGGCCCAGAAATGGCAGCCTTGTTCCAGCAGCTGGCACAGCACTGGTTAGGTTCCATGGCTGCAGGTGCAAACATGAGCCTGCAGCTTCCCTGGACACTGGGACTTTCACAGGGGTTTGTGTCTGGGCTCAACCACCCCACCAGAGCTCCACAGCCCCCACAGCAGCACCCTTGGGAGCATGGCAGCAAACTCGTGATTGTGGCTCTGGCCATGTTGTCTTCAGAGGAGGGGCACAGCAGAGCAAGACCCCTAACATGGAAAAGAGCTTGACCGTCCAAGTTAACACCTATCATATTGCCCACTGGAGAAAAAGCCCACGCTGAGGAGCCTCTTGTCCCACCTTGCAAAGCTGTGCTTATCCACGGGTCTGATAAATGAGAGATGAAGGCACGGGAATCAGCAGCAGCAGATCAGACCATGTGCCATTCCTGTTGCTGCAGGATGCCACAGCCAGCACATCCCCATTCCTTGGAGAATCCTGGTCCCAACTCCCATGGACCTGTGTAAGGAGCCAGCATGCTCTCTCCGTGCTGGACAAGCCCCACTGACACTCAGCAGGTGTCAAGGCAAGGTCATGGTGGGCTTTGTTATCCACCCTGCACACCAGCACATCACATCTGACAAGGGCTCATCTGGGCCTGGTCTGATCTGGGCTTTCCCAGGCACAATCCATCCCACGGCCCTGCAGCCTCGCTCTGTCAGAGCAGGGGCTGCCAGCAGAGCTGCTCTCCAGATGTCAGCAATAGGAGCTGCTCCCTCTGCTCAGAAACTGCAATAAATTCTACCGGCCTCTCAAAGTGAGAGATGCTGTAGACAGTCTACCACCTCCTCCACCTGCTGCAGGGTGTTACAGCCCAACTTGAAAATAAAATAATTTCTTTACCAATCCCACAGGAATCAAAACCAAAAAAAAAAAGAAAACCAACCAAAAACACCTGACCAAACAAAAAAAAAAAAAAAGAAATAGCAAAGCAGATCCCTCCTGCAGACATTGCTGTTGGTCCCCTGTCACACTATGGCCCCAGGGATGTGTGGGGCAGTCACAGAGAAACACTTGGAACCTCAATTCAAATCCTGACACTGCCATTCTTCTATCAGAGACATCGGCTGGGGACCTGAGCACCCACCTCCTCACCATGAAACACACACAAAAATGCTGCCCCAACACAGGAGCTGCACTGTACCCAGGGTCACCATGCCAAAGGGACTTTGAGTGCCTGGGGCTGTCACAGCACTGCCCTGGGGCAGGGCACTGGGGACAACCCACCAAGCAACAGACACCCACCCCTGGAGTCATTTTCCTTCCTCCAGTCAAGAATTCCAACCCCCATCCATCCCATGCCTGCTGCAGAGGAGCAGTCACACTCCCAACCATCCCATTCCCAGCACAGAGAAGCAGCCACATGCCCCCTCCACGCCCCTTCCCAAGTGCAGCTGAGGGGCTCAGCCCCTGCAGCTGGGAGCCGTGGCAGCCACGGTGCCCCTGGCACACGCTGGGCACAAGCCTGCTGAGGTAGTGTGTGCTGGCACTCAGGTGCTGTGGGGAGGGTATGGTGGCACTCAGGTGGTTATAACCTGAGTTATTGTTTCCAGCCACCACAAGTTCCAGCTTGTCCAGTGTTTGCATTAAATTACCACAGCCAGGGGCTCAAACTTACTGTGTTTCCACCCCTTGCTGGGAGAAGACATCAGAGGGTCCCAACAGTGCCACTGAACCTGCTGGGATTTACAAGGCATAGTAAAGGCATGTTTCTAGAGGCATCCATACATCCATGCATCCTGGGCATCCACACACATCTCACGGTGCCTTATTCACGTCTTCAGGTGCTCTCAGCCCCGGCAATCTTGTCACTCAACCACTGTAAATGAAACTTTGAAACATCAGAAAAGAGATGGCAAATCCCTTCATTCCCATTCACAAAGACCCTGCAGCTGAGCCTGCATCCATTGCAGCTCCTGGGGCCTGGGTTCACATTCACAGGTGGGAGTCAAACACTTGCCCTGGAAAACCCTTGGCTTTAGCCAAAATGACCGTTTTCCCGTTTTCCACCTAAACTATTTAGCTACAGGGGATTTGATGAGCTCAATGGATCAAATCTAGTCTGAGCATCCAGGAATGACTAGGTCTGTACAGCCAGCTCTTGGCAGAGCTCTTCAGAAACCAGCAGCATGCCTGTGAGCCCCCTGCCATGCTGAGGGACTGGCAAACTTTGCCTGCCCAGCCAGCAGCACTGGGCTCCAGAGCAGCCAGCACTGTGCCACAACCAGGAGCCAGTTTCTGTTCCCTAAAGCAGCACAACTTCCTGTTTCCAGGCACACAATCTTTTGCCTCTTTGACCGAATTTCCCTTTGCAATCTGGGACCTGTTTGAGCTTGAGATGCAAAGCAGGGATGAGCCCTGGGGCCCCCAGGAAAGCATTCCCACCACCCACCTTCAGCTCGGGGGCACGGAGCTGCTCCTCAGGAGACTGCCCTGCTGGCACGGAGCAGGAGGGCCATGCCAGCCCTGGCACTGGGAGAGCCCCCGGGCACTGGCAGCCCACAGGGCTGAGCCTGCCTTCCCAGGAAGGATGGTGTTCACACAGCTGCCTCTGTGCACCCCGACTGCAGCAGCAGGTGGTATTTTCACATAAATTCCCAAGGAAACCTAACCAACAGCTGACCACAACTCACTAGTACCAGGTGAGAAATAGAACAGGTAGGCAGGGCTCTGGGCTGGGTCCAAAGCCAGGCAAAGCTGACACTGTGGCTTAAACCTCTCGTCGGGGCATCCGGGGTCCCACTGGCCCCTCCACCGGGAGCCCTCGCCCTCGCCCACAGCCCGTGCAGGGCAGCTGGAGGGACGCTGACCTCAGTGTGTGACCCACAGCCAGAGCAAAACACATGATGGGGACAACCAGGGTGCAGCTCTGCAGTACCTGGGCAGTGACACCTTGGTGTAGCGCCAGCAACTCTGAACAGCCTGCACTGCAAAACACAGAAATTAGGCTTACTACAAGAACTCCTGCCTCATTTTTAATGAAGAAATTAAGTGTAAATTCCCAGTTTCCTTTCTGTGGCTAATCCTCCGGATTTATTTGAGTAGATGTAAGGTTAGAGCACATTTAGTTTCATGTTTGGAATTTCTAAATTAGTATAAACCAGCACTTCAAAGTAACTCAGCTCCTATAAAACCCAATCCCATGGAGATGCCACAGTATATTTGGACAGTAAGTAGATGTTTTGTCATATTCCCACGTGTATATGAGATTTTTTTCTTTGGGAACATTTTCTGACTGGTTTTAAACCACATTTCCACGCCCAGGCACGCATCTATACAGAGACTGTTTATATAGTCTACCCAAGGAGTTCATTTTATTTAACAACCCATTATAGTACAGCTCACTGGTGGGTATCTCATCATTACACCCCCAAACACGGTGTTCAGTGACCATGTAGGATCTGACACAAAGCCACAGAGCCAGAAACTTGAGAATTAATGCTGAAACATTTTATTATCCCATGCCACTATGCCTATGGTTTTCAGAAGAGGAAACAAACTGGATTTTCAGCCTTTTTTGAGTTGTAGACTCCAAAATATTTCCCAAGAGAGATATACTTGCCTGGCCAGCAAGTCTAGGCCTAATGAATATGTCTGCTTTCTGTACCTCTCCAGGAGTTTTAAGGAGACATGGGGCTCATGCAGAAGCCACAGAAGACACTGAGCTTGGTGCAGCTGTCAGCATGGGAGGGGGTCTCCAGTTCAGCTTTTCCTCAAATGAGCTTGCTCATCACAGCAACGTGTGCACACAAAGGTGCCTGGCCATGTGCCCTGCCAAAATACCCATTGAGACATGGGGCAGTGGCAAGGGGACACTGTGGGGGCTTTGCTGCATTGGGACCATGCTGTGATGCAGCGTGACCAAAGGAACAGCCAGGCACACCTTTGTTTGCAGTGGCACTGAGGGGGACACTCCTGGGCTGCCCCACACGGCCACGGCTCTCAAGCCAGCCCAAAGCTGGGGATGGGCTCTTGCCTGCTTTGCTTTCATAATGGCTTCAGCATCCCACAGCTGTGTCACACTCCAGCCATGCAGCCAGCATAACCTTCAAACCCACTGGGCCACGATCCTCCTGGAGTAAATAGCTCAAATATGAGCTATGAACCCACGCAGCATCCCAAGAATTTGATAAGCTCTGTCAGCACACTGCTGCAAATACTGCTACAGGCAGTTTGCTCCAGAGATCTCCTACTCCTCTTCCCTTCTGGGGGCTCAAGTCCAAATTCCACACGGGCTTTGAGTGGGAAAAACACCACAGTGATTCCATACAAGTATTCCTATTTGGCTGCATTTGACACAAAATTCATAATAAAAACCTATTTTGGTTGAGGGGAAGCAAACCTAGAGCTCACCCACTCACTGTCGGTGCAAGAAGCCAACCAACCTAAATCCTTCCCTCACACATCCTCCTTCCCCTGAGCTGCTGCTGTGAATTCATCTCCCTATGTGACTTTTCAGCAACCCTCATTGAGAAGAACCAACAGCCCCCACTCCTGACCTAGGCACATTTTCTCCTCGTCTCACACAAAGCTGTTAAGCATGTGCCTAATTCCAAGTAAGCATTTCATTCGAAGAGAGGGGCCGTTTGCAGGCCAAGCTGGTGGCTCTCCTTGCCCAGCCTGGGGAATGCAGGTCAGCAGGGCAGCCTCACCCACAGCCCCGTGTGGCCAATCCCACATGGTCACAATGGGAGCCAAAGGGCGGCTGCCACCGCATCGACCTGTGCAGGGACAAAAGCCCTGATTCCCTGCCAGCCTCCCTCAGAGCTCGCAGCAGCACTGAGTGCTGAGAAGCCCTGCCCCACACCAGCCAGCTCGGAGCAGAAATGCCGTGGGCACTGACAGGGATGGCTGGTGTGCTGAGTGCCCACTCCCAAATGCCTTCACTGGTGGGTGAGTGCCGGAGCTCCCTGGCGGAGTCAAAGCGAGCGCTGCTGGAGGGGAGCATTCAATTAGACTGGAGAGCACACGAGGGGTCAATGATTTTCCTTTCACACTGCATTACACCTAACAGCCCATGGCCCAGACTTGTAACAACTGACTACCTCAGCTGAACACATGCTTGGAATGAATCAGGCCAATATCAGGGTTTTTTTCTTCCAAAAGGAGATTAAAACTCGCTCTCAGGAAGAACTAACGAGCCACACTTACTAACACCAGAGCCCCTATCAGTGATGCACAGGCAATGGGAAAACTGGAAACCCACTAACAGGAGGAGCTCACAACGGGAAGACAGATAGATACTGATCTGCTCTGCCAGACCAGCTGCTGCTTTAATACATTTTCCTGCTACATTTCCAGGTCTGGGACACAAAACGTATTAGAGTATTTCACTGTCTTGAAGGTGGAAATTGATGTTAGGTTTTTGCAGCACAAAGAAACACACTATTACAACTCTTCTCTTGACACTGCCACTCTGGGAAAAAAAAACAAACAAACAAACAAAAGAAAAAAAAAAACCAAAAACAGCTTATTAACTTGTTGGCAATTCTAATTGTTAGGGAAAAGGCAAAAAAAAAAAAAAAAAAAAAGGCTCTCCTGACTAGCAGGATGACTTCCCAGCAGGCTTGGTCAACAGTTTTAGAGGAATATGTTTCAAATAAATGGGAAGTGTAGAAATATTAGGCATGAACGAATATTAATGTTATGCTTCATTTATATCCTGCTGTACTTGACATCAAAGGATCTCAAAGGAGCTTTACAAATGCAATCTGACACTACACGAGTTGGGTTTCTGAATAACAATAAATATGGGAGCATGTGGGAAACTGAGGCACCTCGAGTTCAATGACTGCTTCAAGCCCAGTGACACAGCAGCAATATCAGTTGGTACTAGAGCCCAGTCTCCCCATCCATCTCATACCACCACTGCTCTTACTTCTCTCTCCACATGAACAAATTTTCTTGCAGCCTGATCTCACCATGGCTGGAAACACGGAGGGTTCCCACTGACTCCCAATGGCTTGGCAGTGCTCAGTTATTTCAGCTCATTCCCTTGACCCTCACATCCCCTGCTGCTCATCCCTTCGGGAACACAGCTTCCTTCTCAGCCTTTATGGCATCAGTGACAACGGGCTCTTGGCCGCCCTCCCTGCCTACCCAGGTAGTTCTTGGAGAGGAAGATGCTACCAGGGACACACAATGCAGTGGAACAGCGTGACAGGCCGGGACCAAAGATGGAGTGAAATCTCACCTGTGCCTAGTCTCCTTTGAGGCACTCATGAATGAGCTGCCTAAATACCTTACTGGATACGGCACTTGATACTTTCAACATCAGCAGACTGCTGTTTGTCATGATTATTTTCCTTTCTGAATAAAAGTTAGAAAAAGCTGTATCTCCACAGCAGTCCTGGTGATGGGTGCTTCTGCCACTGTCTTTCAGTTACAACCAGGCTGTCTGTTCACTTCCCAAGTGCCTCCAGCAGCCCCAGGCTGGTGCGAGTTTGACCCCAGCTCAGTCCCAGCCGGGGCTGAGGGGATGCTCCGCAGGCATGCTGAGCATCAGCCACAGCCAACAAGAGCTGTGGGTGCCTTCACATACTCTAAATAGGATTCCTGACTCCCAGTGAGTCCTCTGAGAGCCGTGACCATGCCAAGACGTCAGGACTGAGCTCCCAGTGTTTAACACACCCAGTCTTGGTGGAATTAGCTCCAACTATTAGGTTTGCTGGCTGTCAGGCAGCTTGTACTTTGTCACCAGGGAAAAGCCGTTCGACTTTGCTAGAGTAGGTCTATGAACCAAGTGCATTAAGACTACATATTTTACCACAGAGTGGAGATGCCACACTAAACACTCTGGTTACCATGGGAAACCTTTCTCTCTTTGCCACTGGCACTGCACAGGGAAGCCCAAGCCCAAATGCTCTATCTCGCCTCTGAAATCAAACAGATGTTTTCACGATCTTTGATGGAGCCGAGCTGTGCACTCGTCCCAGAGGAAGGGAAAAATGCAGCGTTAAAGCAGCCCTTTTCTCTCTCTTTTTTCCCAAGCATCGTATATTTCCAGTGAAAAGGGAAACAGGCGACCCTGTGTCGCGCTAACATTCACGGCCACTCACTAACAAACTGTGACAATGGCAAACTTCTGCCACGAAGGCGGGGAGCCAAGGCAGCCTGCGTGCCGTCCCTGGCAGGGCTGTGCGCCGCGGGACGGGACGTGGGGCAGGCGATGCCCACAGACATCCAGCCGCGCAGGGCACCCACGAGAACTGGGGCACCGGAGCCCAGGTTAGGGGAGCGATGCTGTCCCCGAGAAGGAGGGAGGAGAGCAGAGAGGGCAGCGGGATGTGGGGCTCAACTGCCCGCCCGGGGGAAGCGGGGGATGCGCTCCAGCTCGGGAGAGGTGGCGACAGCAGCGGCCGCGGGACGGGACACGAGATGGGGCCGCTGTCCGCCGCCGGCCACCGGCTCCCCGCGCCCCCTCGCCCCGGCAGGTGCCCGCCGTACCTGTATATTCCTCTTCTCGCAGGCCGGGCCGGTGCCCTGCACCACGCTGTCCAGCACGGTAACCATGCCGGCGGCCGGGCTGACGAAGCAGGAGTTGCGGGCGGCCCGGATCGTCTCCTCGATCTCGGCGAAGCGGAAGACGCAGAGCGCGGACTGCGGCCGCCCCCGGCCGCCGCCGGCCCCGGCCCGCTCGAAGACCCCGAAGAGCAGCTCCTCGGGGGCCGGAGGGGCCGGGGCCGGGCCGGGAGCAGCGGCGGGGCTGCGCCAAGCTGCCCGCGCCGGGAACACGGAGACCAGGCGGGTGAAGGCGTCGGCGGCGCCGCCGCAGCGCAGCCCCAGCTGGATGTAGGACTCAGTCAGTTTCTTAGTCTCGCCGCTGCCGTTGAGAGTGGCCTCGGCCGGCTCGCCCAGGCAGATGCGGGCCAGCAGGCTGTGCGCCGGGCTCTCCTTGTCGCCCGCGTTGGCCTCGCTGTTGAGCGCCAGGTAGGCGTACGGGCGGCGAGCAGGCGGCGCGGCCCCGTGCTGCAAGAAGGCGCGGACGAAGCTGAGCTTGTGCCGCGCCTTGTCGCCCTGCTTGATCTTGAGGATGTTGTCGTCGGAGGGGTTGATGTCGAAGGTGAAAAGCTTGGCCAGGTCGCCGCGGGCGTTGAGGGCACGGATAGCGATCTCGGGCGTGTTCTCGAAGCGGTGGTCCTCTAGGCTGCGGTTGCGGGGGAAGAAGGGGCTGCCGAAGCCGGTATAGGTGGCGGCCACCAGCAGCCGCGCCCCGCCGCCGCCGCCGCCGCGGCGCAGCACCAGCCCCACGGTGGAGGCGTTGGGGTGGTTGGCCGCGACGTTCAGCATGCTCGGGAAGACAGTGACCGAGTCGCTGCCGCCCGGCGGGAAGCGCACGGCCACCGCCGAGATGTTTGCCATGCTGCGCAGCTGGCAGAGGCCCTGGTAGATGGAGCCGCAGACGACAAGGACGCCCTGCTCCGGGTCGGGCTGCAGGATCTTGTTGTAGTTGTTGGTGAGTACCCTGGGGTGCTCACAGGAGGCCTGCGGCAGCTGCGGTGCGTGGCACAGCGGGCTGTCCAGCACCGGCCCCACCGCCGCCTCCGCCTCCAGTGCCAGGTCGCCCCCCGACAGCTGGAACAGCCGGTTGACGGCCGCCAGGTAAACGCGGGAGCCGGGGCCGTCCAGCGCAAAGTTGTTGGTGAGGGTGGGCGAGAGGAACTTGCGCTGCACCTCCAGGCCGGCGGCTCGGCCGGGCAGTAGCAGCGGCAGCAGCGGCAGCAGCAGCGGCAGCAGCGCGGGGGGCCGCGGCTCAGCGCCTGCCGCCGGAGCCGGGACCGGAGCAGCAGGAGCAGGAGCCATCCCGCCGCCGCGCCGCACAGTGCATGTGCCCGTCGCCGGGCGCGGGAGGGGCGGGCGCGGGGCCGCTTCCTGCGGAGGCAGCGCCCGCCGCCGAGCGACGCCCGCGGGAAGTGGCGGCCGCGGCGGGGGGCGGCGGGGGGCGGCGGGGCGAGCGGCCGCGCCACCTCCCTGCCCCCGCCCTCCGCCCGCCCCCGCGCCCGCCCCCGCGCCGGTACTCACCGCGTCCCGGTGCTGCGGGCCCGTCATGTGCGTGCCGTGAAGTTCCCGCTGTCTCCCGCGCCGCCGGCTGGGCGGCTTCGGGCGGCTCCGGACACGGCGTCCCCCGATGCGTGGAGGGGCTGCTCCGGGCTGTCCCCCTTCCCCTCCTCTGCCTTCTTTGGGTTTTCGAGCAGGACAGGCCGGGGGGGAAGGGGCGGGGGAAGAAGCACTTTTCCCAGCTGCGGAGCAGCACGGCGAGCCGGAACAGCCCCGGCCGGAGCCCCCTCGCAGCCCACACATCCTCCCCGCAATAACCCTCTCTCGCTCCCCGGGGACCGGGCGGGGGACGGGGCCCCAGCCCTGGAGCGGCTCTGCCCGCAGGACTCGTCAAAAGCGGAGCACAGACTGGCCTGCGCGTCTCCTCTGCCCTCCAACGGGTGCCACTTCAACTAAAGAAAGATCCAAAGAAGTGATTTCCCAAATTTCACACTGGGACGATGTAGGGGACATTCTCTGAATCATCGCCCCACCGGAGATCGCTCCTCCTGAGCTGCCTTCGTCCCCGTCCACCGGTGTGTCAACTGACTGCTCGTCGTGAGGGGACACATCCGAGACTGAGGAGCACTCCTGGGCAAGGCTGTCCGGAGAGCCAGGGTCCATCCCGGGATGGGGTAAACGGAGCCACGCGCCCTGCAGCAGATACTTTGTTTGCCCATGTATCTCTGTCCCTCCCCGCAGGCTTCAAGGAATTACTTCAGCAATCACCCAGCCCATGACCCAGCTGGCCTCCTGCCACGATATCGTGACACAGGGCACACCCATAGGTCACCCAGGGGCTTGACTCCCCGGCAGCACTCCCAGGTCTCCGTGCAGGAGGGGACACGGGTGTGCTGCAGCGCACGGCAAACACCAAGGTCATGAAATGCTCAGCGCTATGTGCAGGCTTCAAGCTGAAGCATTGGCAGAGCTTACAGGCAAGAGGAGTGGCTGTGGGATGTGGGCACGGCATCCTTGCCTCCAGCCCGGGTTCCCACCAAGAGCAGAGACCTGGCTGGAGCAGCCGAGCCCTGCAGGGGAGTCAGCGCTGGGTGCAGCTGCAGCAGCTGTATCAGCATAACGGTGAGGGTTGAGCATGGAGGCATCTCACCGTCCATAAAGGGCTGGCAGCCTTTAAAACAAGGCTGGGAAATGGAGGCTGGCGTTTGGTCACAGCTGCCCGGAAATGCTGCCCAGGCAAGCCCTGGAGAGCTGTGCTCCCTCTCCCCTGGCTGTGCCTTAGTCCCCTGCCCGTTCCTGTGGCATGGAACTTTAGTTATACAAAACATGCTAGTGAGGCTGATGGGGATTCTGCACGACTTCTGTTCTGGAGAGAAAAATCCTCTGTTGTTGTCTAATCTCATTTCTACACCTGCCAATTTTCCTTTCCCCTTCCTGTCTCCTCACCCTCTTCATAGCACTAATTAATACACAACTGCCTTGGCCGTGCCATGTCCACTGAAAATCTGCATTGAATTAAATGCTGTGCTTTCTTGCTATCTAACTCATTGTCTCTGCTAATCATATCCTTAATTAAGAATTATTAGCTATTTTAAAACGTGAGACTCCCAGTTGTTAGTGGCTTTTTTTTTCTTAAACTACAAGTTAGCAATTTTTAAATGTGATCATGTCTTTAATTGCATAGAAATAAACCCCCATGATCCCAAACCCTTAATCTGCCTATTTTAGGATTTCTTATGGCTGCTTACCCTGATAGCAGAGCTTCTTCCATGTGAAATCAGCCTTTTAAGGCATATCAAATTAGGTTCCAGATTACAGTGAATTAAAAAAAAAAATCTAGGCCAAAGAACATTGAAAAATGTGTGACTTACCCAAAGGTATCCAGTACTGGCTCTGTCAGAAAAAAATCCCCGGGAACTCTGGCTCCTATTGCCTATGCCAAGCATTTATCTAAACTGATACAATTAAAGACAAAATGTTTGTGGTATTGAAGGATTATTTGACAAAGATTTTATTGCTATTGTTGTTGTTAGGAAACAATTTTCTGGTAAGATGCTTTGAGGGGAATATTCTCCAGAAATGATTTCCCACCCCTATTATCTGGGCTGTTATAAGCTCCAGTGAGTATTTCAGGATAATGCTCCTAATGGAGTAGTAGAGGTTTTTAAATCTCTCATACACAGATCTCACCATTATTTTTTGTTCAGAAAGACGAAAAGGTCAAAAATAAACCACGAACCTCTTGCCATAGAGCATCACCCCCCAAAAAATCCCTTCCTCTTTGACTCATGTGCAGGTCTGAGGATACCAACCTCTCAGCTGGGGCAGGGGGAGAGGGGCTGTGCACACAAGAACTCAGAACTGCTTTAATTATTGATAAATATATTTACACAAGAACACTTTCGCTTTAGGGGAAACATGAGTTACTCATGCAATTACTCAGGTTATATTGACTCAACACTGCCAAACCCCTGGATTTCATCACTTTAATACAGAGGGTATAAACATCTATTTATTTAGCAGGGGTTATCTATGAGGTGCAGAGTGCCCTGTGGATTTGGGAAGGACTTCACCCTTGCAGCAGGGGCATCTCTTGGCCCTGCACTGGCTGCCCAGGGCAGGGCAGAGCAGGGGAGCTGCTCACCAGGCAGGCATGCAGGACCACTGGTACCCCAGGGACCCGAGAGAAGAGAAGAGAAGAGAAGAGAAGAGAAGAGAAGAGAAGAGAAGAGAAGAGAAGAGAAGAGAAGAGAAGAGAAGAGAAGAGAAGAGAAGAGAAGAGAAGAGAAGAGAAGAGAAGAGAAGAGGCTTCATGTCTCTGTGTTGGACACGGAGTGCATCGGGAAGCAGTGACCAGGCAGCACATGCTGGCACACGGGGCACTGCCCTCCTCTGCCCCACATGGCCCTGCAGAGAAAAGCCCAGGGTCAGACACCACAGAAGGCTTACAGGGCACCCTGACAGAGGAGCTGGCACCCCAGAGCTGCTATGGGAGAGCTCTGGCAGTGCAGTGGGTCAGAAGGTGCTTCTGCTCTGACTCAGGCAGCCAGTCTCCTTTTTTCTCATTTCCTTTACTCCCTGGCCTTCCTTGTGCAATTTGGGTCATTTCTATATGATTGCAGAGCAGGTTAGCAGCCGACTACAAGGTGAATTCACACTTACAGACATATTTTGAATCTCTTTAGCCACCTACTTTCCCTCTCAGAAACCTGTACTGATGGAAAATGGCCACTGGATAGCTGCATTGCATCACAGCAAGGGTCCAGTCCCTGTCTTCTCCCCATGCCACGATGGCCATGCAGAGACCCATCCTTCAGAGGCCATGCGTGGTTATCCAACAGAAGAAGGTAACAGGTAGGAGAAAGTGGAGTGGTCCCCTTGGTCTCCACTGTCCCAGGCCAGAGACAACCAGAACAAAGCTGTCCCCAAAGCAGCATTTCTGAACAAAGAGCCATTCACCAGGGAAACACAAGGCAAGATGAGGAGGAGCTGAGAAGCACTTGGACACAGAGAAATGGTTGCCTGAGCTAGAGCTGTTCCCTGGTACCACACTTAGCAGATTGTCTCCAGCATGCCTGTTAGCCTGCCCTGATGCTGTCAGTTTTCAGTCTCCTGAATCATCAGGCTGGATACATCGGCAAGTGCTCACTCAGGCACTTCGGGGCACTCAGGACTAAGTGGGCTTGGAAATAGACTGATCAGCAATCCTCGGTGTATTTTTGGATGTGCATGGACCGAGACCCCATTTTATTGTTATTAATCTGTATTGCAGGCACTGCTCATGGATGAGGCCAGACTGCCATTACTGTTTTTACTAATGATTTAGCACGCTGGGAGTCTGCTAGGAGCTTAGCAGAGAGACTAGGGCAAAGTCACTTCCCCAGCGTCCTTTAATCTGAACACATGCTCCGGTGTGGTCCCAGGCTCCGCTGCAGACGCTGTGACAGGAACTGCAGGGCAGCACGCTCTGCTGCCACCATGCTGCTGGCCTCCAGCCCTGTCTGAGCAAGGGTGAGAGGGATTTATGGGGACCTCAGCCACTTTCTGAGTAAAAACAGCCTTTTTTTCCTTGAGCCTCTTTGTTTTCAACGAGGAGCGTTTCCCAGTGTAATATAGAGCCTTGCTCTCCTCAGGATGTGTAATGCAGTCATAACCTTGTCTGCAGCATGCAGCCTGCTGACGTGTTCACCATGAGGGATGTGCCTCCTGAGAGGAGCCGTGCAGACAGAGAGTGTGAGCACAGAAAGGTTTCTTTCTGGGTTAATGACAGATTCGGTGATGGTGAAAGTTCACACACACAATAATGCCAGGACTTTCTGGGCTGGGAGGTTTATCATAAGGCAGTAAAACATGTCTTTGGTAGCCTGTGCATGGTTTGACCTGGGCCCTGTGGGTGGACAGAAGCTCTTTCACCACTTGGGCCCTCACTGCATGCAAAAGCAGCAGTTTTCCCAGTTTTCCCCAGACCCCCTTGGTGACCTGTTGCTTTTATTTTCCTGAGAGGCTTAGGGAGGACTCAGCACTCGCTTATCCCAGCTTCACACAGGTCAGGGCTGGAGATGTGGCTCATGAGTTCAAATGCAACTCCAGTCCTGATCTATGGGAAGCTCAGCCTGTGCTGAGGTGGTGTCCAGGTGAATACAGTCCCTTCCACCCATTTACACTGACAGTCTCTCATGCATACCTGTCCCTTGATGAGACGTGGGCATCTCAGGCAGGCAGGGCTGCAGGTGCACATGGCACAGCAGGGCCCTGGGTCCAGCCAGCACCAGCCTTAGAGCGTTTCTGTGGGTAGCAATGGTTTTCACACGTTTTGCCTGGGCTAGTGTCAAGCAGGGGCTCGTTAAGCCCCCAGAGCTGTGGGGCACTGCCCACAGCATGATGGCACAACGGGGACCATCCATGTCCCATCTGTGCCAGGCCCTGCGTGTCCTGACTGCCTGCCAGCCACGTAGGATGCACAACTTGGCTCCCAGCAAAGGAGACAAATCCAACATAAAGCAGAGCATCCCCTCATGGGATTCCCAGGAGAGGCCATGCTGATTGCTCAAAACAAAGCTTGGCTGCCTTGGAAGGGAGTCTGACTCCTACCCCAGGGTTCACACATGGCAGCCCCAGCTGACCCATACAGCAAAGCCCTGCAACAACAACCAGCAAGGCTGATCCTACCAGCTTTGTTCAAACATCCTCCACCAAAGCCTGGAGGAAGTTTTCCTTATGAAGTCAGGCAGGATCGTGCTGCATGCTCTGCAATATGCTAACTTCCCCGTGAGCAGTTGCTCAATACGTGTTTAAGTAGACAGGCCACCACTACTCCTTAACCAAAACAAATGGGAAAAGGGGAAACTTACAACACAACAATTGCTTTCAATTAGAGGATATATCTATTGCCAAAATATGTCAGTGGGATCTGACAGACCACATTTTTAACTGTGTACTACTGAAGAACAGGCTACACTAAAATGCAGCCTAAACTAAACAGGAACTTAATCCCCTTCCTTCCTTCCCACAGCATAATCATCAGGCTGTAAATATATTATTACAGCCCATAGTACCCTTGTTAATTCCAACCAATTTGACTTACCTCAGTGGCTTCAATGTTATTCTCTCCCATGTTCACTGAGCTTATTGAGCCTTCAGTGTTGATGCTCATTTTGTGCTTTGAAGTGAAGGGGTTAAATGTGGTTAATTGTAAAATTATTATTTGTTTTGTATGGCTTAACGCAATCTTAAACATTTTAGTTAATGTTTCATGTTGTTTTAAAAGATATATCATGTTGCACTGAGCTGGCTTGTTTGGTTTTGGATATGTTGTATGCAGACAGTGTGATCTCCTTCTCAACACTTCCCTGATGATCCCAACAGTTTCAAAAGCTTCCACATTGCTCAGGTACAGGAAACACATTAACTAATCTTAGAGATGTGTCAGAAGTCTCACACAAAAACGACCTGTGGGCATGTACACATTCAAAATGTCAGCAAGCCCGGTGCTGGACTTGGTTGCATTTTGAATTTTGTAGCACAGAAGGAGAGTTCTCAGATAGTTCCAGTTCAGCTTGCAAATAAATATACTGTCCCTGCACAATCCACATGCTTCTGTGCACAGATATGTATTCAAGAATGTAAAATTTGTAATGTTAAGAGTGTGCTGATGGAAACAGTCACATGAATCCTTATACACTTGAAACCAGTTTTTTATCCAGATAACCCAGGGGAATGTGCACCCAAAGTATTTTACCCACCATTGAATGTGACCCTGAAACTGAGCAGAAGCAGTGGTAAAAAAGCCAAAGGAGATGAAGCAACCACAGCTGATATGCCTGAGGAGAGTGGAAAAGGCAATCAAGCTACCTAAGTAGTAAAAACTACCTTTCAACACTCTGTTTTAAACTATAAGCACCACACAGTTAGAGACTGGGGTACTTTTATCACTTGAATGCCAACTCAGCTGTTCTGTCTTTCTGTCTAAGCAGTAGTGCTTGTGCTATTTCACATCTATCACATTGTACACAGCTATGCAGTGTATTTCAGGAGTTGTGGCTGTCCCTAGTGTCCCTTTTCTCAGCCTACTCTGCTCTACAAGGGGTAGAAGGACTCATACAAATCCCTCTGCAATCTTTCCAAGTACCATGCAAGTGACACTGCTTACACAGGATGCAGTGAAACTCCAGCAAATCAAAGAGCTGGGCAATGGCAGCAGCCCTTCACTTCACAGTGCTTGTCTGGAGTGCAAGAATGAGTTCTAGTAAGCAGCAAGGACTGGCGAGCTGCAGGTGCTGCACTGAAGGTGACAGCCTGGCTGAGCTCCTGTGCCTCTCCAGCTGAGCTGTGGATCGCCAGAGTTTGCTCACCCAAGGCTGGAAAGAGACAAATCCTGAGACACAACATCAGGTCAGATTTGGGTGTGTCAGCTTTTGTCTCCTCCAAGATCCAAACCTGGGATTCTCACCTCCTGCAATCATCAGCATAACCTCCAGCCAGGGCAGGACTTGGGTCAGCCTCCCTCCCATTCTGTTGGGGTCAGCCCTAGCCCAGGGCTGTTTGACTCCTCCCTGCTAAATGCTGGCCTGAGGACCAAGAATCTGCCAGGGGTCACAGTGGGAAAACATGCATTTCATTAGGTGCCTTTAGGATGTGCCATGAAATATGGGACCTTTCTCCTCCCTAACAGCAAGTCCTTTCAGGCCAGGCAGCTAAATACCCAAGATTTGTTCACACACAGAGAGCTGCTGGCACACAGGAATTAGCTGAAAGGCTTGGGTCAGTTCCTGGAGAAGAGGTACGGGCAGCACCAAAGCCATCACAGCCAGCAGTCACTAGCCTCTCCCCTGCAACCCATGCACAGGTGCTCAAGATGGAGAGAGCCACTGAGATTTCTCTAGCCTGGATCTGGCCTCCTAATCTTCTGATCTTCCTCTTGCTGCTCTCTGTCCTCTGGCACAGAGAACAGCTTGTCATGAAAAGACAAGCTCCCTTAACCTACCTAATGGTACTTTTCACCTTCAGGGTCCGAACATGCACTGGGTTTATCTTTTGATTGATGTTCCTCTTCTAAGTGATGTCTTTTGAGCCTAGGTTTAAAAAAAACAGAGCAAAACTTACTTCTGGTTTCAATCAAATCTGTCAATCTGTCACCTTGCTCGTGGTAGCCTTGCTTAGCTGTGTTTGGACTTCTTTGTGCAGCACCCACAAAGCAGTCTGGAGGCCAGTCTCCAAGATCCTGGTACACATGGAGAGGCTTCCTAGCTCAGAAACGGATTTTATCGAGGTTTTTGCTAAGCAGCTCTGTAACCACCACTGGCAGGGACACAGAGCATGGCCCGTGGCAAACTCCATCTTTGTTCTAGCTTGTTCCTGGGACTGAAAAAGGATGTGCATGTCGTTCCCAACTGCTCTGACTGTTCTGGGGATCTCAGTCAGATGCCCACATGGGTCAGGCACCAATTCTGCTTTGCAAAGCTTGAACCACAGTGGTAGGCCCTGGCCTTGCTCCTCTCTCACTTGCAGGAAACTTGCAGAGTAAGCAGGGCAGCTAGAGTGCAGGATCTGGCCATGAGGCTGTTCAGATGCAGAAGGTTGAATAAATATTAGTGGTTAAACTAGCAGTTAACCCACCAGTTGAAACAACCAATAAATTCTGTTTTTCTCGCAGTTGATGCAAATGAGAGTTGATTGTAAACACCTCATGCCTAAATTATACCTTAGAGAATCTCAGTGACACAGTAGCCTCCCCTGAATTATTCCAATGTGAACAAGGCAGACAAACGAATGTAATTGTCCAACTCCTTTGACTTGCTGGCTTTCGCCCTGCTTGGAAACTCTTGCAGCTGGAAACTAATGCAAGTTTTGGAGCATAAATGCACCTCTGCTCCAGCTCTGGCACTATTAACAAACCTGTTCTCTTTTCATTCTTTTTAAGATAGAAAGGGGTGGAGTTGTTTAAAAGATGGGAAGAGTCTGTTTGTGGTCGTAATTTCAAAAGAATATTACACTCCAGCTTCAGAATGACCATTAAGAAACTGGTAGCCGACTTTTGTTGTTGTGCTGGATTTCACACTTAATCAGCTTCAGATCCACCAACTCTCTTTCCATGCAAGAGATGGGGCACAACAGCATGTAAAAATTTTATCAGTTTCCACTTGCCACTTTACTTGTCACATGAAACTTTGCATCTTTTTCACCTTAAGACTGATCAGACCAGCTCCTGGCTGGAGCTTTTTTGTTCCAGAATTGGATCAAAAAAAGAAAAAAAGCACCAATGTCTACTTCCTTCCTAAGGGGCCAACTCTTCCTTCCTTTCATATGTGCATCCTCCACACAATCTTCAGAGGAAGTGGGGAGGGAAGCATCAGAGGAGCGAACAGAAGAGTGAATGGATTCAGGAAATACAAAGTAGCTGAGGAAGTTGATCCCAGAACAGCTTTGGGCAGCAGTGCATCTGCATGGCAGGTGGTAAAGGTGCTGCCCACAGGCAGGTGAGCGCTGTGAGCCCAGCAGCCTCAGCACGGGGCACACAGGTAGGCACAGCCAGGTGTGCCCCTCCACAGGGGCTCACAGGCACCACACGCTGCGTTTCAGCCTCCCCGTTCCTGATGCCCAGAGGTGGGCTCTGCTTGCTCAAACAGCAGGTCTGTGTGTGGTGGGGGAGCCAGGATTTGGAAGAAGCAAAAGTCTTTATGGAAGCTCCACCAGCTCATTCTCACATATGTTGTTTACCAGGATTGCAGCCTGCTGCTGTGAGGAGCTGCTTGTTGCAAGGCCAGATTAACAGTTTGTTGGGCAGAGCTGAGGGATTGGCTGGCTGGATGAGCAGCAGGAGATGGAATTCGTTTCTCAGCCCTGATGTTATCAGGTGCCCCCAGAGCCACAAACCAGGCTGCAGTGGCCACCCCAGTCCCTGGCTCTGGGCATACCCGGAGAGGAGAGGCAGCACTGGAAAAGTGCTGGATTGTACCTGTGCACTCCCCTCTAGGGAGCATCTGTCTCTCAAGATGCTTAATGATACCACTCTATTGAAGAAAACAAGTAATTCTGTAATTTCAGGAGATCTTATTGTGAACTTAAAGCTAAAACAGACAACCAAACACTGTTCTGATTTGAGAAAGGAAGAGATGAGGGCATTCATTTCCCAGCATTACAATGTGGAACCCTTTCCACTTAGGAAAAACAAATCTCTGTCTCCTTATCTTTTCCTTTGCTGGGGATTCATTGACTAATGAGTTCTTACCAGCTGTAACAGTCATCTGCACACTTAAAAATCAACCTTGTAAAAGTCTACTTGCCCACAGTGAGTAATTCTTTTGGTGAGTTAATAATTTGTCTCCATGGAAGGGCTTATGTTTAGCTTATGCTTTTGCTGCTTAGGATAACAGGCAGTGGGAATCTACAAGTTTTGTATAATTCTGTGTTTTACCTAAGTGTTGAGGGAACTCAGTCAGGAGCGGGTAATTTCATTTTTATTGTCCTTAACAGCAACTGAAAAAGTAAATACAAAATAAAAATCAAAAATCAAATTATGATCTGAATCTTTGATTTTTCTCAAGTTTACCCCAATAAAGGATCCAGGAGACAATAGGATGGCCAGGATGGGAAATTTCCATGGCAGATTTTCAGGTGCTTCCTAAAATGTTTTCCATTAAGTGTCCCTAGAGGTCCAGTATTCGAGTAATTATCCGAAGAAAGAGGTCTTGACTTTTCTTTCCTTCTTTGGTTTCCTTCATCTAATGGCTCCTTAAGGCTCTGCAACCCACATTTTTCTTTACAGAACACAAGAAACAGCATCCCTTGTTTTCACACTTGAGAGAAGAGACAAAAGAGACCTTTTGGCAAAATGTCAGATTGTGTGACTGATAACACCCCCCATCATTACAGACTATGACTTGTGGCCACGTTAGACTCAGAAGTGAAAACAAAACACATACATTTTATATTGGCCACTTCTCTCCATCCTATTAAATTAGAACTAGTCATTAGCTGGTGGAAAGGGAAAATAATTTCCATCAAGAACTCGGGGGGGTGTGTGGGGGAGAAGAGGGGGGTAAGCATCTGACATTCCCCCTCTCCTCCCTCCCCCAGTTTTCCAGCACTTTCCCTCCAGAGATGCTGGTGTGAAACCAGCTCACATGACAAATTAAAGTGATTCATAACCCAGCTGCAGTCCCTGCTGACAAGCCCCATTGCAGAGCAATCATGCAGATTTTATGCACCCAAGAGCCCAGGGAAGGGTCTGGGTCGTGGCACACACCACACTTCAGAGCAGTCTGACACAACTTGGCTGAATTCATCCACAGCACGTGAAGGCCAAATGGCTGTCACTTGACAGCAGTTAATAATGTGGTTTTAGAAGGGATATTTTCTCTGCTAAATTAAATTTTCAATACACCACCCTGCATCTTCAGCTCTTATCTTTTTGTCTGGATTTTTTTTTTTTTTTGGCTCTCCTGTCAGTCTTCAAGCACAGTAACAGAGATTACACAGATAAGCCTGCAGTGTGGTTCATTCTGGCAGTGGCTTATCAGTCACAGTTAATTAAGTTGGGGATCCATAAACTGGACAATGAAGCTGTGATTCTCTTGTCACCACAGTAAAGTTAGAAGCAGCTCAGGGCCCGTTTCAGAGGTGCAGCTGCAGCCCCAGGTAGGCACCGTGGAGGATGGCAGTGGAGCAGAACAGCAAAGCCGTCCCGAGCACGGGGAGCAGCACTGGTGGCCCCACACTGGCAGAGCCAACATGCCAGGTCCAGGGCCCGTCCAGGGGATCCCCTCAGAGCAAAAGCAGACGAGCCCATTAACCACACGCTGCTGAGTAACAGAGACCTGGCTGTCCCACATGGGCAGCCCTGAGAGCCACAGGACACAAAGTGCTGCGTGCCTCCGCCCTTAGGGAGTGACTGTGGAAAGACCTGCTAGTTTAAATTTTATCCAACATGTGATACTGGTGCTTCTGCTCAGACCACAGAAGGGTCTAAAATGTGGGGAACACCTTGTCTGGCCCTCAATCATCCATGTCATGCTGACTGTGTGAGGCTGCTCCGGGAAGACCCCTCAGAAAGAGATATTTAGAGGTGTTTCCACTGATGCATTGATGAGGGAGAAAAGCTGCAGCAAAAATGCAGAGCAGGAAAATGAGGGATTTCAAAATAATGACCTAGGCTGATTTCAACTCTAAAGTAGACGGAAGGAATGGAGCTGGGATCCGCTCCCATCAGATGGAAATAAATTGGACTATTTCCCGGACAGATTGGCCCCAGCTGGGAAAGAGAAAGAAGGCAAAGAGGGAAGATGGTTCAAGTAGGAAAACAGAAGCTCTGATACATCGGGCATTTTCAAGAAAGTCAGATTAGATATATTATCAAATCAACAGCATTAGATTCAGCTGGCAGCATCCTGGGAGCCAAGAGACAAAGCTTGTCAAAACTGATGGTAATTCAAGGTGGAAAAGCAACCAGGCTTTGTGGTTTTGGTTTTTTTCTGACCAGGACAAAAACCCATCCGCCCCTCACAGGACAGAGGGGATGCACTGGAGCATGGCAGATGCTCCAATATCTCTCCCACCTCTCCAAGAGACCTTAGGAAATGCCATCAGAGACCTTGTCCTTTCACCTCCCCATGCCTGGGGAGGAAGGCTGGCCTCCCAGGCTGCTTGGCAGGAACCCTAAATATTAATTAACACATTCTTAGCCAGAGCTCCAAGCAAATGTTAGAAACTTATTTGGTGAAAATCTTCAGCCCTTCTCAGAACCTCCCCTGAAAGGGCAGGGTTGTCACCACCTGTATGTTGTGGCAACTACCTGCACGGTCAGAAATTCTCTGGGGTTCCAGATGCTCCAGACAAAACCAGACCAAACCTGGGCAAGAGCCCACGAGCTGAAAGACAACAATTAACAAAAGCCCAGTCACTGATTAGTGTTGGCTCGCTGTTCCTCAGGAGGCTGTAGGGGAGCACCGGCATGTCCTGAACCTCAGCCTGTGTTGGTGACCTGACGAGTTACTGAGACTGCTTGTGCTGAAGGAAAGGAAGCAAAGCACAGCAGTCCCTGCTCCGGCAGCCTCCAGGGTGGGAGCGCACAGAAAGACATCCTTCAGCATTCCCAATGGTGCAGCGGTGGGAAAGGAAGTGAGTCAGGGCTGGAGCAGGCTAATGGAGAAGAAAACCAGCACCCTTAAAAACCACCGTCTGGCTTCAGACAGGAGGAATGGCCAAGGGCAGTGGAAACAGGAAGCACGGCAAGAAAATCCAGCCAGTTCCTGCTCTATTCTGTCCCCTCTCCCTGCCCAAAGCTGCACCGGACCGCCCACCCCTGGGAGAGAACGGGAGCCTGTCTGGTGGGGCTCTGAAGTGCTGCTGCCAGTGGAGCAGACAGTGAGTCGTAGGTCCCCCCATTGGCCATCAGAGCTTTCCTGGTGTTCAGTGCACGCCTGCAGCCTGGATGTGGGCTGGTGTCACTGGGGGAGGCACTTGCCCCACTCCTGCACTCCCCGAGCTACTGGTGGCTGACACAGCACTGGGGCCTCAGCAGGGCTGCTGGCTCCCCTGACTATGCAGGGGTACCCTGGCTTGACCTGGTCCCACCCTGTCCCTGGTCTCAGTGCAGGGACATGCCTCAGCAAGGGGAAGCTCCAGCGTGATGCCTCTGGTCTGAGTGGTGTTGCCAGGAGGATCACTACAGTCCTGGCTGGCCTTGGTTGTTTCTGCACCTGTGACCTTTCTCAATGCCTTCACCTGAGAGGGAGACAGTGGTCTACCACCAGCTGAGCCTCACCATCACCCTGATGAGATCTGCAGGGACAGCAGATACTCCATGCACATGCTCCAAGGGGAATCTTAAAAATAGAAGGCAGCAGAGTATGGACCATCTCTGCCAGGTGCCACAGTCACAATCAAACCAGCATGAGGTGTGAGCCAAGCCACTTGGGAAGGGCTTCACCCACCCACAGTCTCCTGGAAGCCGGCTGTCATGTGAGGAGTCCTTCAGAACCTCTGTACCGAGTTGTTGTCTGCACGACTCTGCTCCAACCACCCCAGGGTGGCATCTGGGCAGGGCCCCAGGGTGCAGCACCTGCTGCCTTGCTGCCAGCTGCTGCTTTGGGGCTGTGGGCACTGGTGAGCCCTGCACCAGCGCAGGAATTCAGCGTCTGGGAAAGAAAATGGAACATAATTAAATAAAAGCCCTTTGTAACCCAGATAGTAGCAATCCGTCTACTGCACTGCCGTTATCGCTCCTGCTCACTGGCACAGCCGTGTGTAAAGCACGTTTAAGTAAGCCTAGCAAGGGCGATTATCTTGACCTACGGACTGTGCCGTGTTTCTGTATCAGGCAGGAGGACTAGGCAAGTCCAGCTGCGCTGCTCCTCTGCACACACTTGGTGCTTACCAGCAGGCAGAGAGAAAAAGCCGAGGCTGTCCCAGCCCTCCTCAGCAGCTGGCTCCAGGCTCCCTGCGAGCCCCCGCGGCAGGAACGGCTCCACACTGCGGGACCGTCGGTGCCCTCGCACACCGCAGTCACCGGAGCCGCCAAATCCCAGCCCCAGGCTCGTCTCTGCTGTGCGGGCAACCCGCTGTGGGGCTGAGCTTTCCCCACAGAAGGACGTGACTTGTTTGAGGTCAGATAGGACACGCCAGCTCACCTGCTTTTTACATTCCTTGAATTCTTGCACGGGGTTCCACAAGCAGCTCTCACAACTGTCCATACACCAGAGCAAAACAACATATTATCTTGGACAGCAGAACCCCCAATTTCCTTCTGTTGATAGGGAGAGAGGGAAGGATTTCAGCAGCTCAATTAAAACCCTTTTTCCAGCCAGCTCTCTGCATTCCCCAGCTCACAGTTGTGCTCTGTCCCCACAGCCCTTGCTCTGCAGCCTCTCCATTTTCAGATGGGGCCACACCTTGCTCCCAGTAATTAATGACAGCGTTTTGCTTCTGGGACCAGCCAGCAAACAGGACAGCACGTTGTCTGGGAGCCAGAGGAGACACCAAGGCTCTAGAGCCAGAACTGCCATCAAAGACATCAAGATGGGAATGGGAACAGGAGTGGCAGCAGCAGGAGATCAGGCCTGGTTGCCCAGCAGAGATGCACTGGATGAAGCAGGGAGGAGCTTGTCAGCAAACCTTTGTAGACTCCAGCCTCACTTTGAGGAGAGGAGAGGAAAGGTCCAGATCAGACAAATTACTGATTTTCACGGTAATCACAGACCCAGCCATGCTTAACAACAGAAGCAGAGCATTCAGCCTTATGTGACTGCTGGTTTGAGAACCATCAAGCATGTCCCATGAACAATTACCCCTCGGAATGGCTCTCTCCGGAGCAGGGATTGCAGAGCTGAGGCATTGCAGAGCTGCAGCCTGTGTCTGCACATTCCATCTCCATGTGGACAACGGAGCTGAGTGCAGGCCTGGGCTGCTCTGTGCAGGATCGGCAGAGGGACTGCAAAGCCTGAGCAAGGAGAGGCTCTTCCTCATCAGAGCCAGCACGATACAGGACTGGATCCGAGCAGTAGTAACCACTGAGTTACTGCTGTAGTGATGCTGAACCATGAGGCAGAGGGCAGGGACTTTGATGTGCTGCAGCTGCTGCCCGTGGCCCAGAGACAGAGCAGGGCTGTTTGTAAGTCCGGGATGCCCCGGAGCCCGGGGCAGCCTCGGCGAGGTGTTTGTGTGACCGGGCAGCTCCGGGTCTCCGCGTCCCCTCCCGCTGCACAGCGCTGCTCCGGGATGCAGAGGCACCGACCGAGCAGTCAGGGGCAGAGCTGGGGGCGCTCCGGCAGTGCCAGAGCGGGTGGGCTGAGCTGTGCCAGCTTCCCCGCTGCCGGTGCCTGCTCCCATGGCCTCTGCGCACCTTCCCGCCGCTGCCAGGTGCAGCCCGGCCCCTCGGGGTGGAGGGGCAGGCCAGGGCATTGCAGGGGCAGGGCATTGCACGGGCAGGGCACGGCGGGGGCACGGCGGGGGCACGGCGGGGGTGTCACACCCGGGACAGCCGCTGCGGACACGGCCCGGGGCTCCCGCTGCTCCGCCCGCACTGCCCGCACGTGGCCGCCAGGGGTCGCCTGAGACCGCGGGCGGCGGTAATGTGCAGTGCCAGGCATCGCCGCTAGGCGGCGCCAGAGCCGGCAGGGGGCTCGCGAGTCCCCTCAGGGCGCGGCGGGACCCACGCGGGTCACTTGGATCGGAGCCGTCGGAGCCGTCAGGGCCTCTCCGTGAACTCCGACATCAAAAGGGGTTCCCATCAGCCGGTCCAGATCCCATCCCTGTAACTTCACAGCAGCAGCGCCCCAGTGCCGTGCAGGCGGTCCCGCTCCCTCCCGGCCGGCCCAGCCCCTGCTCCGGCGGAGAACACGGCTCTTCCCCCAGTTCAAAGGGGCAGGTTTTGTCTGCATCCACCCGCAGGCCGGGAGCTGCCCCCGCCCGGACTGCGGAAGCCGCCGGCCCAGGCACCCGCTGTCCCGGCTCTGTGCACTCGGGGTAGCGAACACTCGGCCCCGCCTGGGCCAGTCTGGCCGTTCCCAGCAACAATCGGCCTTTGCCACCTGGGAAGGCAATGGATGGGACAGATGGAATGCCAGCAAAACCTACTTGCCAGTCTGTTCCCAAAGGTGGAGGGAAATGCCGAGGGGCCCAATGGAGGTGGAGAGCTGGTCTGAAATGAGCGAACGATCTTTCAAAGAAACATTTTTGGACGAACATACACGAAGTTCGTGAGCAGTGTAGGACAGGGCTATTCTATCCATCCCAAGGATCATAACTGCTTCAAGATGTGTAAAACAACAATCAGGAGGGTCGAAGGATGCTGCTTCCTCGAAGATGTTTTCTGCTGAGGAGTGGTCGGTCCATCAGTGAAACGTCACCTGCTCCTCATAAAATCCCTGTTCTCTTCTCAGCATCCTTTGCTCAGGTAAGCAGGATGTCAATTTGTAAAAGATCCCGTTTAGTTCTCAGGGTGTGCCTGAGACAAGGATGAGCCATGCTTTCTGGTCACAGCTCTTTCCCAGAGCAAACCAAGCAGCTGCCTCCCCCTCAGTCTGCTCATCTGTGTCAGCACCATCTCCTTCAGGGACACGTTCAGCAGAGCTGACGAGGAACAGGAGCTGGCTTGGCCCAGAGCTCCTGCTCACCCTCAGGGACTGGAGAAGCATGTCGGTGATGTGCAGATATGTCAGCAGTGCCAGAATCAGGTGGAATTGAGGAGCTGACTGACCAGACAGAGCAATATGGTGTCACACTCGCTTCTCTATCCTGGCCAGACAGGGTCTCGGGGATCCTCCTCCCTACAGATCACAACTGGAGGATTAGGCATTAAGGTGTTCTTCAAACAATGAATTGGAGCCAGAGGTGTCCTCAGGCTGTCACAACAGAGGTCTGATAGGTGACGCCAATCTGAGAATGCTGTTTTGTGTGTAGTGGAGGAACCTTTGAATGCCTTCAGACAAGGCAAGGAGAGTATCAACAGAAAGCAAGCAGGGCTACAGGAACAGCTGCACTGAGGAGGAGGAAATGACTGTGAAAATGCACTGCATCTTCCCTGCTCTGGCCTTTCTCCTCAAACAGTATTACTTATTTTTCCCCCTTTGGCCAGGGTTGGCACAAGGCTGGTACAAAAGCAAGAAGACTATGAGGTGACTCTTAATCCTAATTTCAGAGGGGATCTGGCTAGAGTACAAGCTACTCAGCAGACCTGGTTTGCCCTGGGAAGTTCTATTTCATGCTAACTCAGGCAGCAAAGAACCCTCTTCCTATTTCTAACTCCAGTCAGTGGGGGAGGATCCACCGAGGCTGGTGAACCACTCACCAACACTTAAACACCATTGGATTTGGCGTTTAAGGAACAACTTGAAGATGGGTATTTTGTGGTAGGGAACTGGCTATTTGCAAATATTTCCACTATTAACACATCAAGGTGGTTTTATTTGGCCAGGGAGAATGACTGCTCCAGTGAGAAACACAAGCCAATTCCTCACCTCCACTGCTGCAACCCAGCATGGCTGTACCCTTGCCATATCCCTGTTTGCTCCCCAGGACCTGGGTGGAGCTATCGAACCACTTCCCACAGACTAACCAAAATACTGAGTAACACCACCTAAATTATCAGATTAAATCTGTTGACATGGGAGTAGAAGGCCAGTGCTTTCACCTTTGGTCATCATGCCCCCCTGCTGGTCCTGAGCCACAGCCAGCACCTCTCAGGTGTCTGCCCCACAAGAATGCAGAACCATTTACCTTCACAACCGTGTCCCATCCTAGAGCCAGACAGCTCTAGCAAAAGCAGCACCATGCACTCTCTTCATCCATAAACTGATGGAATTTGCATTCTGGTTGTGAGGAGATTACAGAGGGGAAAATCCTGCAAACAGCTGCTTTTGCTTTTTGATCTCTTGCTGGTTTTACAGTACTTGCATCTCTGTGAAAACAGAGAGAAGGACTGGGTACCCTCCTTAAAATGTTGTTTCCACTCCCTTCTTGGTTCTTTGTCCCTGATACCACATGACCAAAAACCAAGAGGAACTTGGAGAGTATCTTCTCCACATCAGTGAGGAATCTGCTCACTTCCAGTTTGTACAAATAATAAAGGATTCAGAAATTCTTCTACGAAACACAGTAGCTAAAATACCTCTGTTTATAGCAGTGGCTCAACCAACATTCTGCAGTCTCTTGCCTCTGCTCAGGGAGAGGGAGCTTCCTGCTAAGGAGTGCTGTCCTGCAGCTGCAGCCTTCCTCATCCAGGCCTGGAACTGCTCCATCACAAGCTCCCTGAGACACATGGGTGATGCTAAAATTGCACCTGCCTCTAAATATGCAGCTCACACAGAGTGGGCCCTGAAATCCCTGAAGGACAAAGTCCACAGAAGCAAGGGCCCTTCTCATCTGGGACACGGCATGTCACAACCAGCAGTGGGAAAATACAGGACTAACTTCAGGTCCTTGTGAGACAGACACTTGTTGGGTAAGTCATCTCACTTGACTGCACTCACCTGCAAACCGAGTCAGTGTGGCAGGGAGGCAGGCAGAGACACTGTGATGCACGAGCCCCACCAGAGGCTGTCCCACACACAAGGGGGCTGGACGCAATCAATGGGAATGAATGCAGTGCTGCTGCTCCTTTCCTCTACCTGCAAAGACCAGACACTGACACCAGCTTATTTTTGTTGTGTTCTAGCAGTGTGTGGCTGAGTGTAGGATGAAGTCTGACAATCAGAGCTATGGAAAACTTGCTCACATTTTGAGCTCTTAGGGCTCAGCAATTTTGACACATACCTCTTCTTCTCCATGACAGCACCTCCCTCCCGCTGCCCCTCTGGAAAGATCCAAACTAGACCGGTGTTAATAGCTGAGGTCTTTATTTAAAGTTTTTTATATACAGTAAAAGTGCCACAGATAAATCTGCGACAATCAGACAAGACAAATGTAAATCTCTCTCAACAATTAGCAGCTTAAGATCTATAAACTACAGTGTTACGTTCACAAGTGTCATTTCTGTACTTTTCAACCCGTGCAAGTGAGTTTTTCCGTTTATTTTTTTACACTTTAAAAACACACTTACAGCTAAGTCAATTGCCTACAACTATACCACCTGGCATACACAACACAGACACACAGGGTTTGTAACTCTTTAGCCACTTTCAGAATTCACTTAAAAACTGGCAAAACTACCCAATCTTGAACCCTTTGTAGCTTGGCTTCTTTTGTTATAATGCCTTTTCTTTTTTTAATTAAAAAAATGCATATTTTCAAAGCTGACAGACAGTGCTTTCCTGTCCCAGTGTAACACGCACATAAGTCAACAGTTAATCTGATCCCACCTAAGCACGCATGGGATTGGAATAAACCAATAGAGTAACTGCTGGGAGCATGCTGAGTATCATTGAACTAAACTAATAAGGCTGAGAGAAAAAAGAACTTTATCAATTTTTTTAAAGTAACTTATTTTGCATCAAGATTTTCTTTCTTCTTTATATTGAAGGAAATGGGGGAAACAGATGAACTTCACTTGAACCCTCCAATGTTAATGAGGAGGTGCTGCTCTTGGAACTTACACAGCCCATTATATTTTTCCCTTTTTATGTGCCACGGCAGTATGTGCTAAACGCATCTAAGCGATTTCTGAATCACTTCAACTCCGAATATGAAATGTTTTGGGAAACATTCTGCAACTCAGAGATGGTCACTAAAAGGTTTTTATCTACAAAGGAGACTATTAAAGGTACTCACACACGCACTCACATCCACAGCAGAAACTGTCTATGCATCATCCAGAAACACTCCATCAGGAAAGCAAACACAACCATGTACAAGGAAAAGGAGCTTTAAAGCTAGAATCACATTTCCAACAACATCATCATTAAGCTATCAGAAATCATCACAGACTTTCAAATTGAAGGGGGAGGAAAACCCCAAAACGTTCTGCTAGTGCAAAAGGCAAAACACATGGCAGTTGTGTTAGGATACGAGAAGTGGATGCAGCATCATACATGGTGTTACTGCAGACAACTTTCTGGAATGGAACTGTTGAGAGAGAAAGAGACAGACACTTTGTCCAGACCCATAGGTATATGGCCTTCACCAAAGAGTTCCGAGATGTCAATTTTTATTAAGCCTGGCAAGCTAGCAAATGGTATTTACTGAATATGACAGAGTTGAGACAATAAATGAAATTGGGATATAAAGAAGATGGACAAACACTTCCTTAAATACTACAGACACTGAGTGTCCAGAGCCACTAGCTTTTAAATCCTTCCTGATTTGACCACATAAAAATTTCCTTAAGCAATTCTAGTGAGAACAAGACAGAGAAAAAGAGGTACAAAGGCCAAGTTTCAGAAAAAAAGGCAACAAAGCATTTCAGTTATGCACCAAATCAGTTCTTACTGATTCACACATTTGTTTCTCACAAAACCTGCATAATGGGAAGCTGACAGTTACCCAAGGAATGTGAGTCACTAGAGAAGAACCTCACTGGAGCAGGAGCAAGGGAGGGAATGGCCACGCACCTCTGCTCTGGCTGTGACACTGCAGAAAGTAAAAGCAGTTTTGGCTTGAATCAGCTGCAAATGGCAATCTGTGTTTTAATTAGGACAGAGCAGATTAGTACACATGGTGACAGAGAGGTGTACTGGGATCCCTGGGGGAAGGGCACCTGAGTTTCCTGTGATTACTGAAGAGAAGAACCCTTGGAGGAAGAAGGATGGTTGGACAGTGGAGGGCTTGCATTTGCTGGCAATCAGAAAACACTCAAGGTATTAACCTTGTTTGAGGGAATTTCTCCGAACCTGAAATCTGCATCATAGCACAATGCCCATGTGTGTATATATATGTTGTCCATGTCTCATACATGCCTGTGTGTAATTTCAGCTGGTTTAGATCACTTGGGCAACATCTGATTCCCAGAGGGAAGCTGATCCTGGAAGGAAGGAAAACGGTAAGACCTTACTAAACACTATAAATGGTTTTGACAGAATCCTGGAGTCTTTTTTTTAGATTTCACGAAGACAAAAGATGAATCTTGGCACTCTTATGGTGAAAGGGACAGCAGTTAAAAACCAGCACAGAATGAACGCAGATTCCTTGCACTTGAGGGCTGCCTGCCTGTACCAACAGGCCACCAGCAATGGCACATTGTGGGGTTACATTTGAAGCTGACATTTCCTTTAGAGATTTGCAAAGGTGTCTGCACCAAGTGCTGGGCCCTGTGGCTGGAAAAGAAGATGGCACACCACAGACACAACCTTACCAGAGCCTGACAGGAGGAAAGCTTTGGTTTTACTTTTCAGGTTTTTTGTTTTTTTTTTTTTTTTTTAAAATTAGAATTATTTTTGAGATAACCATTCTGTTAAGTGGACTGTTGAGTCAGTATTTTTTTCCTCAAAAGAACCTGTCTTTTCCTCAGGAAGAGATGAACAGAAATTCCTTGCTCTTATCCTGAGGCCAGGAATGAGAGATGACGTGCAAATAAAAAATATAAATATACCATCCTTCACATGTGGAAAAACAATAAAAAGCCCTGCATGATAAAAAGGTGTGGAGAAGACAGATGTTTTCCATGATGCTGCATCTTTATGCTCAGGAGGACAAACAAATGGCATATGGACAGTGCTGTGTTCGACAGGCTGACACTAGAAACTACTCTCTGCCCTCCTCAGAACTGCTTCAGGACAAGACGGCTCACAATTATTCACGCATTTCTTCATTTAAAAACATCACTTCTTTATTTGAAAGAAAAAAAAAGTAATGACCCTCCCAACCCCTTCCAAAAAAACCCCCAATAATAATAATAATAATAATTATAATTATAATAATAATAAAAAATCCTATTAGAAACAATAAGGAAGCACTGAGAGTTTGAGTATTACACTCTTCAAGTATGCTGTTTGGATTTTTTTTAAATCTGTGAATATACATATATTAAAAAAAACCTTAAAAGTGCGACCAAGGGCTTCTGCTTAAAGATAAGTATTTCAAGGACTACTTCAAAATACTGTAGCACGACTGCGCAGTTACTGTGCACGTGTATGGCATGAGGCTTCCACTCCATATAATCAGCCACGTTAGCCAGCCTTACAGAAAGTTACTGAAGTCAGGTTAGCACAAACGGCAAACCCAGATGCTGAGCTGGGAGAGGGATCCACACGTTGTTGTTTTTCTCTTGTTAAGGAAAGAAACCACTCAACGCATACACTCGGACATGGAATGTGAGCAGACTTCACAGTAAGAGTTTAGTGTTACAAGTTTGCTGTGGTACCATCATTCAAGGCTGTGCACTAGATTGAGCTTTGCCCATCTTAAGCTAACCACGTTCTCTTCTTCCTGACAGGTTTAGTACAGTAGTTCAAACCACAATTTAAATTGCCCATTGGTATGCTCCAAGTTTCTGTGGTTTTTTCATTTCTTTTGTACACTTTAAAGAATCTTAAGATTTGCATCCAAAGAGAACCATGCTACATAAAAATTATCCAGGATTCTCGCCAAAAGAGTTCTTGAATAAAATCTAGAAAATACTATTGCAATGCATCTTGCAGAGAAAAAACGTTATTCTAAATGTAAACAAATTCACTCAGACACTTTAAAACTTCAGCGGAGCAGTTGCTGACTAATCTTTGCCACACTTGCTCACCAAGAGCGCCAGGAGGGAGCAGCGCAGCCCATTCCTGCCACCATCATCTGGGGGGAGACAAGAATCGTTCCAAGTAGCCGGTGATGGCATCCCAGTGCTTCCACAAAAAGGCAATGAAAACCACTATTAATAAAGTGCTGAACGTCCTATTGCGAGTCTTCATCAGGGGCACGACGCAGTTGGCCACAGTAGAGACAAAGACGAGGAGGACAGCCATGACAGCCAGCAGGATGTTGATGAACTTCCCCAGTAGGTTCCTGGCCGTGGCATTCTCCAGCCCCTCCAGTTGCACCACTTGCTGCTGCTGCTGCTGCAGCTCCATCTTGGAGATGCGTGTCTGGCACGCTTCCAGTGCCTCCTGTGGGCAAGAGCACATACTGGGTCACTCAAGTTCACAGCTGTTACCAACCAGGCCAAGCCAGGACCACCATCCCCAGCCTCACACTGCTCACGCACCGAGCTCCTGCCCTGCAGCGGGAGCACAGGAAACAGTGCCATTGCCCATATGCAAGGTGAGAAGCCCCTTGCTGACTGGGCACTGCAGCCTGCAATACACCACAGCACCTCATCCACATCCAGAAAGCTTGAGATGGAGATGCTGGGCTGGGAAACCCCACAGCTTCTGCCCAGAAGCTGGGGCTACCCAGCCACCTGGTGTCACTTCAGCTTTAGTTCCAAGAGGTCACTCAGAGGACAAAGGTGCTGTGTCTAGCCAGAAATCTTGATCCTCCTCTGGGATGTGCATTCCCAGAACCTCAACTTCCATCACCTTCCTTGCAGTCACTTGTACTTATCTGACCCCTTTGCAGAAAACTAGGCAACCTCACAGAAAACTACGTCAACAAAAATAACTACCAAAGGCTCAGCTGCGTTCTGCTTGCTTAGTGAGCTGTGAGCTCAGGGAAAGGCCTGAGGGGCACCTGCACAGCTGCCACTGCAGGAAGATCTTCTCCAGACTGCAGCAAGCTGTGGCACTGGCACAATTCCAGCTGACTCTGCGAGGGCTGGGGACAGACAGCTAGAAGGGAAAGAAGCACGAGATTTATGGAACTGCCAACAGGAAGTGGCAAAACGAAAGGAGGTGGAAGGAAAAGACTACCCTGCACAAATCCACCTCTGTAAAGCCCCAGTGACTCAAAGGGACTTGTCAGACCTTTTCACTGGGCTGAACCCCAACTGGACTAACCCAACCCACACTAAAACACCAGTGACATGCAACACAGGGGGCCAGGGAGAAGGAGGGAGGTTTTCAGGCAATTAACCAAAAGAAACTTCTGCTCTTGAAGATAGCAAGTTGCAATATTTCTACTAATCTTCCCTCAGAGTCACCTTTTCCAGATACATTGGCCAACTGCAAATATGATACACAGGTCTGCAGCAGTCCTTCCTAGACTGATCACCAAAAAAAGGAACCAGGACCGTTCCTCTGCAACATCAGTCCATGCTCTTAAATAGTTTTTCATACAATATGTAATACTTCCTTCTCTTTTCCCCAGCAGCGCTGAGAAATAGGCTGTCCCAACTTTTAAGGTTATACTAAAAGCACTGAGTCAAACAATGAAGATTAAAAAAAATCTGTTAAGAAATTCCCACTTCAATTCAATCTTCCTGCTATCTGAAGAGGAGATTTAGAGAGGAGAACAAAACCTGACCGTTGTAACACTCCCCCAAGGGAGAGCCTCCTGTTTACCCTGCCAGGGGCCATTGTACCACTGTCCACAGACACTGATTATATTTAACTTAAAGGTCATTGTCACCTGTTACATTTCTCATTGCATCATGTCTGTGGGGGTCAATGAAACATGAGGGCTTCTCCTTGGTTAAGACCCCTGAAAGCACAGGGCAGAATTGCTCAGCTGCCCCAAACAGCAGTGAGGAGGAAGAACGTTTGACAAGAAGAGTTGCAGCTGGTGGTGAACAGGACAGCCTGCTTGGTCTCCAGAGGAAATCACCTGGCTGAAGTCCCTCAGCAGGAAAAAGGGAGAACTCTTAATCTACAACTCTCTGCTCACACTACAAATATCTCCCATCAGCAATCAGAACTGAGATATCTGTTAAAACTACCACAGCAAGTACTTAAAATAGTCAAGAGACTTGTTTCTGAATAGGCTTTTCTCTGTAAGGGTCAGCAGCTGCTTTGCTTTGTGGAAGGGCCTCCAACTTCAAGACTCTGTTTCATAGCCTTTTATACATGCTAAAAGAAACTTTTCTTTTAGACACACCTCCTTATTTCTTCAAAGCCAACAGAAAGAATTGTTTCCTGAGTCAACGGAGAGCACACACAAAGCCATTTTTCCTTAGATGTATGTGACTATTGCTGTAAAATTAGTGAAACAGAACCATACCCCAGGGCCTGTGTACAGGGAACACTACTATAAAAAAAGTGTTTGGGTCATGGCCCATTGAGTGTCTAATACAAAGGCCTGCACAAAGAGTGGGCTCTGCAGGTTCCCTCTGTGTAGGGCACAGTCCTGCTTTACAGAGGAGGTTACCTGGAGAGATACCCACAGGTCAGAGATGGAATAAGGACCTTTTGGAATGCAGCAGTTTAGCAATAAAGCTACAAGGATTAAAATCAAATATTGAAGTGTAGGCGTACTTCAAAAGTGTGTGAGTTCCTGAAAGAGGAGGCAGAGGGCAGGACTTGGGTCCCTGCTTCTGTCACCCACCTGGATGTCCCGGGCTCGCTCGTAAGACTGATAGGCAATCTTTTCCTCCATGCTGGCCAGCTCCTGTTTTAAATTGAGGATCTCGTTCTGGTGGAGCTCAGTCAGGTCATTTAACTGCTCTTCAAGTCTTTCACATCTAGAAATGACAACACATGGCACAATGGCTTTAATGAGAAGAGGATGGCAAAATGACACCAGTGACAAGCAAGCAATGAACACCATGGCCTGTGCACTGAAACCAGCATGGCTGCCTCAGTCAGCACACAGCACACTCTAGTACCAGTGCCCTCGTGCTGGGAATTAGTTCTGTCTACCAGCTAGACTTGGTGACGCTTAAACTGAAGAAAATACACAATTACATGGTAACTGTTGAGTAATGCAAGAAATCGAGGACAGAATGAGAACGGAATGAGGTATTCACCCAACTTCTGTGTAAACCAAACAGTTCTCTTCTAATACCATGAACTCTTAAGCATTTTCATCTACACTTGGAACAGTAATGGGCATAAAAATGATACAGAAATGACATGTGACTGATGCCTCAGAGAACATGCTGTTAACTGTCTGATCTCTGCATGAGGTCACACGGATCTTTGATTTGTTTTTCCTTTATCTCCCATGAATGATGCAACTTAACAAGCAAATAGCATCATATTATTTGTAAGGACACATCAATCACTAACCCTGAAGGCTTATTTTTCAGTTTGTTCCTGGTGAATGGACCAGGCGCAGTCCTGAGGAAGAGGGTTGTTCAAAAAAACGGAGTTACAACAATGCTGAGAGATAAAGTTTGGCTTCTCCCTAAGAGAGTTTCAAATTATCTGAAATGGTAGCTCTGATGGTAACAAAGGTATGGGCACAGCTATGGTGGCCACTGGGCTTTTTCCACTCTGATTTCCACTGTCTACTCATTGTAACACATGGAAAAAGCTTACCCCATAGCCCTTATCATCTGAATCTTGATACTAATAACCAAGACATTTCTAAGGAATTAACCACAGAGATAATTCCTTGTTTAAATTTTGGTTTTCTTCTGACTCCACTGAATTTAATTCCTACCAAAAAACCCCACAAGATGAATAAGCAATATTTATCTAGAATGAATAATTTAATTGCAAGTTCTGAAACTAAGACACAAACTCTGCTTCTAGTTTTTTTCAAGATTTCTTTTGGTGTTTCAGAATCTGTAGTCAAAAGCTAGCCTTTAAAAACAGTCTTGGGGTTTTGTTTTTAATAGACAAGTATGAAAAGGATTTTCATTGATGTTCCCAATGCAATGTTGCTTTAAACTAAGGAGGAATCAGACACAGCATGACAATTTCCAGCAGTAAAGTGCACGTGGTCAACCAGCAGTGAGACCAAGACAACCAACTGACATGGCTCAGCTCAGAAAGGTGCCAGAAGAGCTCTGACACACCAGAGAAGTGGTTTCCCAAGACTGACAAGGGAATGGCCATGTGAAGACTGGCTAATTAAGGAGGAGCCCTCATAATTAATGCTGCCCTTTGTTCCAACACAATTTAAAACCGACAACTTGCCAACAACCAAAAAAATCACAACTAAACCCACTCCAAGCCCCAAATACAGCATCGATTACTTGAAATATATTTATTCGTTACTATATTACAAAATTCACCAGTGTGTTTATTATACAAAAAGAAACTTAAGCATTTCTGAAAATAGCATGTGTTTTTTAACTTCTCACATAAACGGCTTTCATAAAGCAGCTGTTGCCAAGCAGTTTAAATCCTGTTCTCTAACAAGAAACAATTGTATTTTAATAACTTCAAAACTACCCCAATCTACAGGAAACATAAGGAAACCCTACTAATCTGTATAGTTAAGTGTTTAAACAGAACATGATTAGCAGAAGGGTTGGCTCTAATCTTCCTGCCCTGAAGACTGCAGAACAACCAGATCGTTCCCAACCCACACTTCACTTCCTGCTCAACCCCAGAACTGCTGCAGTTTGCATCCAAAGATCACCTGCACTTCCAGAACTCACTGTGTCAGGCAACTGCTAGAACTGGGTTATGTAAAAAAACACACCCCTGCTCCCACTAACCTACCCTGACTTATTTTTGAAATGACACACCCTCTATTCAGCTTCTTTTCACTTGTCCCAATATCTACAATTTAGAAATTTTTTTTCCAGCTGCTTTCTATTGGTGTTCAAATTTAAAAAGCAAGGAGGGGTTTATGTGACTTGCAGGGCTCAGACCAGGGTCTCCCTGTTGAAAGCTGGTTTGCATTCAAGTGGGAATATTACAGAAGTAAAAGGGATAGACTACCTGTCAGGAGGGTTAAGATGAAGTACATTCCTCTAACTCACAAGTGCCAGGGTCAGACCTGTGACTTGCCTGTCGCAAGTATCACAGAGATCATCAGAGCTGTTCCTGTGGACACAGTAAACAGCTGGGGTGCTTGGCTCAAGGGTGGAATATGGAAACACTTCACTTCAAATAGCTGTGTAGGATTTCCACACGCTTTTCTGAGGCTCACTGTGTGCGAATCAGGAAAGTCTGAAAAAGGCTCAGAAACACAATTATGACCATCTCATTTTTAAAAAAAGCTTTAAGGTATTTTAAAGTAATAGCTGCAAAATACACAGCTAACACAGCATATGGAAGAGAGGGATGTTATAAAAAAAGACATTGATCTGCACTCAATGCTATGGTGAGTAAAGAAACTCTGATCAAACTAAAGCTACAAAGATGTCTGCAGTAGCCTGAATGAAGTTTAATACCTGTCTTCAGATGTCTCTCAAGATGGATCCTTTTTCTTTTAATAGCTATGTCATACAAACGTTCATGTGAAATTTATTTGTCACTAAATATATCTTTATGCTACTGAACACTGCTTCCAGTAGTGGAGTAAACAGCTAAAAGCAGTAGTTACTTGTAGTACGCTCCAAGTCTTCTACCTAGAAGGATCCACAAAGGACAGTGCTTGCTCCTGACAGGGAGCATGAGCTGCTCCCGACACCCACACACATCCCTGTACTTCCAGCTCCAAGCCTCCCTGGAAGGAGGACAGACAGCTTTGCAGGAATGTTTTGGTGCTGTCCTGGCTGGGTGAGCACCAGCTTGGCCCAACACGCTGCCCAGTGACACTCCAGAACAGCCTTGCCAACCCTCCCAAACCTCCGAGGTTTAGCTCCTTTGATCTATTTTAAAACACACCACGAGGACAGGCTGAAGTGTGACAATTAGACTGCATCAAAACCCAGACAAATGGAAGAACCAGTGATTAGCCTTTTAGCTGAAGGATTTCTTCTGACAGGAGCATGGGAGACCTAAATGCTCCTTCTAAGGCTGTCAGGCTTGGGAAGAAACCCAAAACCTTAGACTGGCCACACTCCAAATATGTGAGCTTATGATTTTGCCATGTACAAACAGGATCCTAAAGGGACAAGCAAGATGAAAATACTCAGCAGGAACTTTATTTCAATCTCAATAGCACAGAAAGTCCCTGCTTGTATCAGTAAACAACTGCCACCTTCCAATAATGAGATAAGCAACAAGCCATTTCAGCACCTGCTCCTGGTGCAGAAGAAAACAATGATGGCCAAGTACCATCAGACTTTTCCTTCCTCAGTGGCTCAGCCCCAGCAGAGCAGAGCAGTGCTCCAGGGCCAGCCCGTGCTGGGCAGCACAGCCCACCCTGGCCTCGCCATGGTGCTGCCAGGCCGGGAGAACTGGAGCAACTGGACAGGCGAGTCCCTGCCTCAGAGACTAGGGTGAGCAAACCAGCAGCCACATGGAACAACAGACAAGACTGGGAAGCAGGGAGAGGGGAGGGAAGAGATGAAGGAGGTCATGGAAAACCTGTGTTTTCATGGCTGATAAACAGAAACTGCACAAACACATAGGGGAAAAAAAGATCAGAACCTGCAAAACAGTAGATGATCTAAGAAAGAGGAAATGGACAAAGAGCAGGTGAGAAAATGTCATGGCATGTTCTTTGTTCCTGCTTCCAGGTACAATGCAAACACTCAGTATCACCTGACAAGCAAAAGGCTCCTCCAAAGACTTTTTTTTAAGCTCCAACCCAACTCTGTGTTTATTTTTGAAAGCTTCCCATAAACAGAGCAGAATTAGGAGGTATTTACAACTTTTAAAGCCAGTTATGATTAATCTGAATCCCCACCTGCCAGCATCAAGCCACAACCTCCTTTCCCTTTTAGTTTTTTTTCTGAAGGGAGCTGAGGAGCAAGAGGGATTTCAGTTGGAAGAACAGGTGTTACCCCTCCCTGCCAAGGCGGCAGCACCCTCTGCCTTTGCACATATCACATCACCTTCCACTTCTAAGGTGATGTTGGCGTTTATCATGACGGTCCAAAATACAGAAGCTATAAAAACAAGAATCTACATTTGTACAGTCACATAGTCATTTAACCTTGATTAACCCACGAGCTCTTGCTGATCATGTAGCTACCCACACAGGCAAGGGCACTGAGTGTGGTTTAACTGGTCCTCTTTAAAGGTCACACCTTTAATTGCATCAACATTCCAAATGACAAGTCTCAATTACTATCTTAAGCTTTTATAAGCCAAATGCAGATTCTGCCTGCTTTTCACTCCAGGCTGCACTGGTTAGTGGTTGGGGTCTGGGCTGATCTCAGGGGAGTGCTCTGCAAAGGTTAATGGCACACAACAGATACGACTTCATGGTGTGCTAGTAAGGGACCTATGTGAGCCTTGCTCAGAGGTGCTGGGCAGTAATCAGCTCCTTTAGCTGACAGCACACATCAGGTCTGCTATTGTACTTTCAGGCCACTCCTTCAGCTGTGCTGTGCTTGCATTTAGCAATCCACCATGAATGGCTGCTGCTGTATGTGTGAAACAACAACCTACACAGCAACAGACAACAGCACCTCTCTGCTGTGGAGCAGAAGATCCAGCTCCACATGGCTTTGGGATGACTTGATGACAATGAGGCACTAGGAACCAAAGCTGCTGTGCTGATTGCTGGTTTCAGTCAAACTGCTGATTGTTGCAAAGCGGGATTAGAAAGTGGTGTTGGTCTGGCTTTGTGCAAGCTCTGCAAGGCACACTGAGAGCCTGCTGTCTCTACCAGATCCTAGCAGGCTAGCCTTTTCCAGACTTTTTCCAATGATTTGGCATCAGCCTGTCTAAAGAGCTGTAGGGCAACTCCATGTTACGCTGCACAAACCAGTGCAGCAAGTGGCACAGGGCACTTCGGCAAGCCTGTACACAACCCCAGCAGCCCTGCTGTGCCTTACAGGTTGTGTTTCACATCCTGAAAGTCATGAAGGCCATAAAGAACCTCATGAGAACAGCCTGCTGTCCTTCACCAGAACGAGGGCTTGGGCCTTGCATTTGTTATTTAAAGTTTAAGAATCCTGTCTCGGATGCCTGCAGCTAGTAACTCTTCCCTTCAGAGCCTGGAGTCAAGCCCTGGCTCCTGGCATGTGAGGGGGAGGATGTCAGGTGTTCTGCTGAACAGCACAGGGCAGTCTGCAGAGAGCCTCTCCCACCTGGCAAGGAAAGGGAAGTATTCCCTCAGCACCTCCCCACGGGCAGCTTTCCTCAGCAGGGAGGTGGGGGCAGCCGGCCAGGCTGCCTTACTGAAGCCACTGTCACCTCTCTCCTGTGACTTCATCAGGGATCAGCAGTACTGCAGCAAGTGGTCCACCTTTCCATTCCTTCCAGTGAGGGGAAGGCTGATGGAAACATGGTTTACCTGCTTCCAGAGCCCTATAATCTCCACGACAAGAGCGCTGTCGTAAATATGACATTTATTTCAACTTCATTTCCCTGAGTGCTGCCACTGTGGGCTGAGCAAAGAAGGGAAAGGATATCTTAGTTTTGGCGCAAGGGCAAGATCATGTCTTTTTAGAGAACCTGAAGAAAGCTGGCAAGTTTCTTTCTCAAGTAGACATGGATCTGAGTGTTGGAGAAGGCAGGGTCAAGTCAGGTCCACATTAGTTCCCTGTCCTCTGCTTTGATCCAAATCTTTTCAGGATTTTTTGCAAGGCAAAAGCACTGTCGATAACAAGTAAGTAATTGCATCAGTGTACCCCTGGGTTTGGGACACCTTATTAGAGCTCTTCAGCTTCACTTTTTATCTTGAAAACACTTTGAAATAACCTCTTTCCCTACAATTTCATTCTTGTACAGAGAGGAAGGTGAGCAGCAAGACAGCAGTATTTATAAAAGGCAGAACTGGGAGAAAAAAGTGCTGAGAAGACCACAGAACTATCCATTTGAATGAGGCTGCTGGGAACAGCCTGCTGAGCACTGTTATCCCTAACTCTGGTGCTTTGCCATCACAGCACTGGATTGTCAAATGAAGTAGCACAGCACATACCTGTACCGCTCCTCCTGCAGGGTCTGCATGATCAGTGTGTAATCCCTCTGGTAGCGAACCTTAAGGTCCTCAAATGATTCGTCCAGTCTTGCCTGTGTCTCTCGAATTTCTTGAATCTCGTGCAGTATTGCATCAAACCCTGAGCTCTGCATATCCAGAGTGTTTGTTTTGGAGCTGGAAGCTCCCACAGGGCCCCCTGTTGTGCTGTTGGCTCCCACCGAGCCTGATGTGGCACTGGAGCAATCCTCTTCACTGCCATATTTTGGGCTTGACTGAAAGTTCTGAATAACACCTAGAGCCTTGCCTCCTGCCCCATCTTCTTGGCCTTCTTCTAATGAGTCTTTCAGATTAGCAATGTTGTCTGCACTCCCAAACTTGTTCCTTATGAGGGAGGCAATCTCCCGGGGTTTGGAAACCACAGCTCCTGCTGCTGAATGTGTGGCCTGGGAGAAACTTGAAAGCCCACCTTTTACACTGTCTACCACTCCCTCACTGAAGCCCGTGACTTTTGCTCCAACGTCTTTCAAACCCTGATGCATATCCCTGAAGACATCCTTTGGCTGCCGAGGGATCCCATTCTGTTCAATCTCTCGCAGCTTTCGATGGTAATGTTCCAGTTTCTTCTGCAGCTGCAAGATGGTCTGAGCTGACTTTTGATTCTTCTTCTCAAACACTTGCTTAATGCGGGCACTCTGCTGCTTGTCTGCATTGTTGGCCAATTTCAGGTATTCTGCCACGTTGTCATCACGGGCTGTTTGCTCAATTTTGATCTGCTCTGTCAGCTTCAGTATCTTCTGCTGCAGGTGTGTGATGGCCACTTTTGTCCTCTGTGGATCTGGGGTCCCATCAACAGAGTCTGCGTTGATGCTGCCATCAGTGCTGGAGGCCACGGCACTGGAGGTCTGTGCCAAGCTGCTGACTTCTAATCGCTCAATCTAAGCACAGAGAGAGAGAAACATGAGTTCTAATCAGCAGCTTCACCAACAGAAAAGCTTTCCTTCTTTATGCCAACCAACTTAGCAAATAGATATAATTCTGAAAAAAATGTACCTTCTTTCGGATGCCCAGGGGGCAGTATCAATCAAGAGTTTCACGTACTTTACAGACATCCAGCAAAAGTTGAAAAAAAAAGCAAAAGCTCTCATACTTGACTCAATCGCCTCAAACAACTCAAAACTCAAGCACAAATGCACAACAGGGCGCCCCAGCTTGGCGGACCAAGCACTCCAAGATATCAGTACAAGGGCAGGGGCTCAATAGCTAGAGAGTGAAGAGACCGAGAAGGTAACTGAGAGCAGAAGCAACACGGTTTAACCGTACACTGCAGCACACCCGAGTCGTTCCTAGCGCTTCACCTGTCTGAACAGCAGCAACAGTGAAACCTACCAACGATCTACTACGGTCAATGCTTTTAATAGAAAAGCGGAGCCTGAGAGGCACCCCCACGCACGCCTTGCCGCGGCAGACCTTGCGAGCAGGTGTCTCCGAGCAGGAGGAAAATAGCGAGTTTCAAAGGATAAACCCCACTCGTGGCAAAAAATAAAAGTTAAACGCTGTTTCAGCGCAATCCAACCCGCCAAGTACCTGCCGCGAACCCAGGAAGGGCCGGGCAGGCAGGTGCGGCCGCAGCGGCCGCTCCCGACCCGGGCATTCCTCTCTGGAGCCGAGCACGCTCCGAACCCGGCCAGCCCCGGGTCGGGGGCACGGGGGCTCCTCCGGCGGAGGAAGGCCCGCGGGGCTCGCCGCCGTACCTGGTCCCGGCGGGGCAGCAGCGCCCGCTCTCCGTGCATGGCTCCCGCCGGCCGCCCGCTGCCCGTGCCCGGCCGCGCCCGCCGCAGCCCGGCCCGGCCCCGCCCGCCCCCTCGCGGCACGGAGGCCTCGCCGGGCCGCGCAGCCGCTCGCCAGCAAGCCCCAGGGGCGAGCTCTGAACCGAACGCGGCGCTTGCCTCCCGCGGGCCCTGTCCCGGCGCGGGGCTCGTGAACAGCCGTGATTGCTGCCCGGGTCCTTCCGCTGCAACAGCTGCCAGCTGACCCACAGCTACTGCCCAGACGCAGAACCATGCCCGCGTTTCTGAACATGCGCTTTACAAAACAAAAAATGCTGTTACAGTTAACTCGATTCATCATTCCATAGTTAATGTAAAAACCCCAGAGGCTGCAACACTGGCTGGCGCCGGGGGTCAGCCAGGCTCCTTCCCATAACCCTGAGGTTCTCTGTTCACTATCCCATCAACAGGAAAACCAGACACCTGGGAAAGCAATTGATTCATTTTCCAGAGGAGTTCAGCTGCTGAAAACCACAGAATATAGTTTCTCAGTTTGTTGTGACTCGTGAAATATCAATTGCTCTCTTAAGAGGGTTCAGTTGTAGAAACCCTGGAGCTCTGGATAGATCAATGGCAAATTGGTGCTAAGAATTAATATTAATCAGAGGGACCAACGCTATGCATGATATCAGTACTACACAGAGAACATCATGCTGTCTCTGAGATGCAGGGACATGCACTTGGAAGTAATACACATTTGTAAAGATATCTCTTCTTGGAATTTGTAATTTCATTAAGATTTTTCCAGGGCTGCCAGTGATCAGATTTCTTCCTATGGCCTAGATGAACACAAAGACCCTGCCTGTGCAGAGCATGCCCGGCACGGGAGCATCACCCAGCACCCATGGCACAGCTGGTCCATGCCTCACCCACAGAGCAGCTCTGCCAACCAGCCGCCACCCCAAGGGCAGCACAGCATAGAGTGTCTGTGCAGCATACCGAGACAATCTTATTACTGTTAACTGCCTATGAACCACGAGCTTCTCAATCCATTCTTAACAATTTCTGCCTCCTCCAGAGCAAGGACATTTCAGTATTTAATGGCAGATGAAGAAAACCAGAAAGATCCAGTTTTGATGCAAAACTTCCACAAATTAATGAAATATAACTTTATTTTTTTTTTCATAATTGATTTTTTTTCTGGGCAGTGGTAAGGTGAGTGAGCGTGGGACTGACCTGGTATCCCAGAACCAAACAACTGCTCATCACCAATTCTTCCACAGCCCAGAGGTTCTGAGCTGAAATCTGCACAGATCAGTGTCATAGAACTACTGGGGCTTCACCATTACTTTGCAGTAGTTTCTATCAGCTTAATTTACTCCAGGTTTGGTCTAATTAGTGTATGTGTACGGATAATTACAATAAACTACACTAATAGAACACTCTTCCTCTCATGACACAAGTTTTGTGAGAGAAAAAGAAACTTTATCTTCCCCCCCCCTTTTAAAGTCAGTTGACTACAGCAGATCTGCCCAGGTTATCTCCCTACACCTGTGGTAGAAAACGAACTGGAATAGTAGTAACAGAATAAACCATGTTGGGATAATTGCTTTATAATTACCAGCTCTGTGGATATTATTCTGAAATAACAAAAAGGGTTCTTTCCAATTCAAAAGGAAAAGGCTGTGCAAAGTGCAGTTCTGGAACAGAACGGAGATAATTTAAGTACTTTGTCCATATTGACAAGGCTTTGTAAAGGGAAGAGTCAGCACAAACTGGGTCCCTGGGAAATGCTGATGACATATTCAATCTTAGATGATGGTCAATCTGTCCTGAAAATATGCTGGTAAATTAAATACTATAATGATTGATGCTTGTATAAGAATAGGGCTTACAATTCAATAGTCAATCTCTCTTGCAATACAATTTTCCATTATATTGACAGTCCAGTTAAGGGGAGCTGTGTGCCCTCCCACCAGGTGGTACACTGAGAACTGTTCTGGCATTATGCCACAAACTAGATGAAATCATGTGAGGACCTTATACTTTCTCTCTCTCAGTATCTTACTAAATTCTCTGCTGTTAATGCTCTCAGGCTTTCCCTCCTGTATAAGCTTTCCTATGTCTCTACTCTGCAGCACACAGCCCAAAAATTCACCTCATGATTCTGCCTTTAGTGCTACTGAAGATTAAATATAGCAGTTCCTTTAAAGGTATTTCACCCTCCTAAAACTCATCCAGTAAAAGTATATATCGGCCATCCACCAAGAAGATGGACTGTTGCTTTTAAACACTCAGGGCAGCTGGCCTAAGCAAACAGCAGCTTTCAGAGCAAGCCTGCTGCAAGAGGGCAACTCCTGCTTCCTCCTCCCTCCCCTTGTGAAGCTTGGAGCTTCACAAGTGTAACTGAAAATTGTTGTGCTACTTACAATAAACACATACAGGGCAAAGTGAGACAGGGGAGCTCAGAGCGAGACTGCACAGCCCTAGAAAGGAGCTAACAGCACTTGAGGTGCCTGGGTTAATCACCTTCCCAGTGACTGCACACCTGACTGGCAGCTAAAACTAACCATGAAAACATTCAGGTGCTTTGCTTCCTTTTCCCACTGTGCTGAAGGCAATACAGTCATACAGGCAGAAAATCTATAAGACTCACACAAAGTCATAGGTTTTAGACTTCCTGTTTGGAAATACCACTCATCAACAGCATCATCAGTGCATGGCAGGTGCGGGGATGGGCACAGGGACTTGGCCAACTCCTCCACACTAGGTGGACAGATGGTCTCCAGCCTCAGGCAGGCACACAAGCAGAGAGTCAGAATCTCTGGTAACAGTTACAAGAGAGTTGCTTTGTTAGTAAGATCTCTAATTAATGCCTAACAGGAAATAAAAATCACACGGGAGAAAGAACCCCACCAGTCTTTGTGCCTGACCACTTCTGCAGAGGAACAGTTCTCCCAGGCTCCACTTCGTTGGATCTTCATTGAAACACCTAAGTGCACATTTGAATAAACACACAGAATCCCCGGCAGGTACAATGAAGAGATACTTAAACATCACAAATTACTATGAAGTACCCTTAACATAGTAGATTAAATGCCATCAACAGCCACAAGTCACCTCCCTGCATGCCACCTGCAGCACATGACTCTTGAAACACATGGGTCAAGGTGGCACCAGCCCCACTGTCTCATGAGCAGTCAGCACCCTGTTCCTCTGGATCCAACACAGTCATTGTATATATGACACAACTTACCACAGGTCCCAAAGGAAACAGAGAAGTGTCACAAACTCCCCTGCCTCACCCACTAGGGTGATGTAATAAGCTCTTTGTGACCTATAGATGATTGAGAATTAAGAGCCTTTCTTTTCTAATGCTTTGCTTTTTAAAGGTTGTTACTGAATCACAAATCACTTGGGGTTGGAAGGGACCTCTGGAGTTCACCTGGTCCAACCCCCTGCTCAGGCAGGGCCACCAAGAGCCAATTGCCCAGGACCATGTCCAGAAAGCTTTTGAGTATCTCCCAGATACTACTTCCACATCCTACATTTATGGATCTGTCTGTAACAGAAAGTTAGATCTGTCTGCTGCAACACTGCCACACATCTGATAGCACCAACTCTATGGGTCACTATTTATTTACAGTTGCATATTTCTAAGACTGCAAATCCTGTGCAAGAGCATATGTAAGGGAGAATATTTCTGTTCATTCATCTCTCAGGTAAATACAGACAGAGGATCTAAATACTGCTGCACTGAACCACCCCTAGAGACAACTCCTCACTCACATGTGGATTCATTTATGAATCCACCTTCCCTCAGCAAGTGCTCAGGGTGCATATATACTCCTGCTCTACAAAACATTTGCCTTGGCTTTACTGTCTAGAAAAAGAAAAAGGAAAAACAAAGAACAGGTCCAGTGTGATTCCTTGTGACACACTGCAGTTATCCTGCAAAACTGTATTGACCAACTGAATCTTCAGAAGCTGCAGCAGCTTTGCTTTTTAACAGGCTCCAGCTACTCACCCACAGAAACCTATGGTCAACCTTGACAGCAACCGTTCTGAGCTGTCTCTAGCATGCTCCTAAATCCAAATCCAAATTAAACCTGGCTAAGGAAAGCGCACAAACAGATGGACAGTTCAAGGAAGTCTTGCTGTGTGTTTTTCACAGCACAGCTCATTGTTTAGATTATAAAATGGGGGTTTCTGAAAGTTAGGCATCCTTTGCCTATGGGCAATTAACCCTCAAAATGGTGGGAAAATCACCATGGTAATGGGTAAAAAAACCCAGAGAAAATAAAAAATGAAAAATTGCTCTGAAATATATCAAAGAAAAAATTCCAGTACAATGCCTATGCCTGCCTCAGACAACAGCTTGAGCAGGGAACTAACACTGTAACACCAAGAGGAAATGACTTTACACCTTACTCACAGCAGTTAAACAGTCATGAGCGATGATTGCTGCAACAGGAATGCGCTAATGGTACATCTGCCAAGCCAGAGCCCCACAGGCCTTGCTCTGCAGAGAGGAGAGAGGGCAGGTCCCAGCCCCGAACAGAAGGGCTGTGGCAACACTTCACACATGCTGGAGCACCGTGCATACAATTGGGCATTCCCTTTCTTTAGGGGCATGCAAGCCAAGCCAAGCAGCTCCCTGCCTAACCCTGTACTGGCACAGCCTGGGGACAGACAGGACAGCAGCTCCCTCTAGAGCCAAGGTGCGAGCTCACTGGGAACCAAGTGATAAGGTGCTTGGGGATGTTCTTACTCCTCTCTCAAATGTGGTTCATCATCAGGTCCAAGACCACTGGAGGGAAAGGCGACCTGGGACTGCTTCACTTGGCACTAGTGCAAACAATAGCCTGAGGCACACGAACAAACCCTCAACCACAACTTGGGATTTAGTAAAGTCAGCTGCAGGGTGACTTGCCCATGGCCTTGTACCTAATTCAATATGAAATGGAGATGTGACTTCATGTGCCACATCAAGTGCCAGAAATAGTTTAGCTGTAAAGCAGCCAGCTGTCTTTTCTCAGAGCTGTCAGCAGCAGAAATTCTTCCCAAAGCAGACCAGTATTCAGCTGCAGCCCTCACTGGTGTTGGGAGCAATGATGAAAGATGCTGCTGCCACACGGCATCATGCTCACTGTACCAGAGGCAGCTTCTGTCACAGCCAACACTGCACCTTCCCAAGGGGAGCTCCAGCGAAGCCTTGTCAGCACAGGCAATTGCTGGTCACAGGTGCTTCCCCCACAGCACCTTGCTGTCAGCACAGGCGAGTTCAGGGGGCTCCACATGTTCCCCCTGCTTAAATCCACCTGCCCAGAGCCCCCTGCCTCTCGGGAAGCAAATTAACTGGTTAAGAGGTAGCTGAAGCTACAAAGCTGACCTCCATCAACCTTTCCCAGCTGTGGCTCAGGCACATGCATCCCTGATGCCTACCAGCCCAGTGTGGTGGGCTGAGGCAAGGAACATTGTACAAGCTGCTCCCTCAAGCAGGACTGGAACGTGTGGGGCCAGGCACTAGCTTGGCCCACAACTACTTATTGACATCCCAGAGACAGAAGGGACTGACACAATGCCGTGTAACATCTCCCTTAAGAGGCTGTCTACAGCCCCTTTAATTCCTTTTAGAAACAGCATTGCTGCCAAAGACATCAACTTCTTGGCCTCAAATTTTTGAGATCTTGAGAGAAGATATTTTTGAGCACAAAAAAAGTAAGGCCTGATGGCCCAATTCAGTAATGGTTTCCTAAAGCTAGACTAGTCAAGCAGAAAATCATCAGTTTTGACTGAATAAACAGGCCAGCATTGAGGGTGAGGGAAGTCCAAGAAAATGGATACAACAATCTGATTGGAAAAATAGCAAATAACTGAATTATACACAAGAGCTCGTAGGAGGTGATAAGGGATGACACAGCAAAAGATACGGCCAAAATAACATCTATGGATGTTTATTTTAGCAGCTCCTGATTCCTAATCAAGGGAGGAGTGCCAATCAGGCTAGAAGTTACAGGAATAAGGATAGGAAATGAGGTAAAGATGAGCAAAAGTTAAGCATAGGAAGTAGAAAAAGAGAGTGGATTAAGAAAGAAGTTTATACAAGCTTTTATGAGAAAGTGGCTATGTAAAATGATGTGTGTTTTTTTTGTTTGGTTCTGATTTTTTTAATCTCATCCTATTTTCCCTAGTGTTTGAGTCACATCTCATTACCTGAGAGACAAAATTTTTGTTAATACTTCCCAGAGAGTAAAGCAGTTTTGGTATTGGTTTTTTATGCTTCAAGCTTCTATCTGATGACTAGAGATTACTATTGCATGTTACATATTAATTTGTAAAGAACAGAGTTTATAATTTTATGGTTGCAAGTTAACGTTGACTTGCAAAGCATTGGAGCAAACTGGGTTTGAAGTCTGGAAGGACAAATGCCTCTGTGTGATCCTCCTGCACAGAACAGCCCTGTGCAGGAGCAAAGATTCTCCCTTTTTCGTCTCTACTGAGGTTTAACGGGCACATCCCCTCCAAGTGTTTAATCTAAAGGGCTCCAGCAACTGTACTTCTACACTTCCTTCATTTCTTTATTTTTAACTGTAGCATTTTCTGCAGGTACAACATCGAGTGTGACCATAACCAAACTCCTCCCTGAAGTTTATCCAATCAACAGTTCATACAATATTAAGTATTTCAAAGCAATAGGATTCATGCTTCCTGTGAATATACTGCTTTGCCATTCCCATAGAGCATTTCCTGACATATTGCTTCCTTATATAAAGTGTTTGTAGTACAACATACACATAGTACCAGCTAAGATCACATTTGTCACATCTATGCAGTATAGCTGCTTCAGACTTCTGCTTTGTTCTAAAGCAGCTTGTTTGCTCCAAGTGCTGCAGGTGCTTCTGCACTAGCACCAAATAAATCTCTAAGATTGCTCCAAGTGGCAAACACAGCATGTCAAGGACAAGACACTGTGAGCAAGGGCAGTCCCTTCAGCCCATGAACATGGCACAGATGCCTTCAGAAAGCTGGAAGAGAACGGCGAGCAGTGAGATATCAGAGAGGAAGATGCGTTCAAGGGATGACAAGCACCCGGCAGGGTCAGGCAACAGGGCATCTGTCCAGAAATCCACAGGGATCACTAAATTAAGTAAATACTGAAATCACTATGCTGCTTTCAGTATTCTTGCAAAAGCTAAGAATCCTCATTGAGAAGTCCACTTAGAGACAGCCCTCAGTGCAGCATCTCCTCAACACACAGTGGAAAGCTGTTCAGGCTACCTTGATCTGGCCTAGAGAGCACAGAACATGGTATCCTGTGCTCACTACTCCTCTCTTCAGCTCTCAAGAGGTGATGCAGCAGCCTGATGTCAGGTGTGCTGAGATGCAAAGCACGCAGATCTATCAACCTGCAAGGTGGAACATCTGTAACCCCCCAGGCTTTCCTGCTGCCCCGTACCACCACAGTCTGTACCTCTGCAACTCAACAACAGGCATTTTTCCTGAGAGCCACCTGTGTGTCACTTTTATTATGAAGACTGGGTGAACGCAATGAGACAAAGCACACATAGAGAAGATACTATTTTCCTTTGGGAAAATTTGTGAATTAATGAAATAAATGCATTAGATAAATGTGTTTCAAACACAACAGGAATACTATTCAACCTCTCAACCATGTCTTCTGCAGACTGTAACAGATCCCAGGTAAACCATCAGCTATGGTAAGAAAACAGTCTGGGTCCCAGATTTCGCTTTTCCTCAGACACTGGACCACAGGGCACAGGAGAGCTAACTGCAACAATTCAAAGAGAAATAGCTTCTATTTTGTGTTGCAGATCAGAGCATCAAAGACCTTACTGTCTCTCTTCAGTATTTAATAAATAGGGGGAGGAGGGGAAGATACAGTTTACTGTTAACTTAGACTGAAAAACGGCAATGATGAGCTACACAGCTTAATGAAATGGAAGAAAAATACTTAATCATTTCTGAAGGTCACTGGGTCTATGGGAGGCAGCACACTTACTCTTTTTTTACCTGGAGAAGAATATGGCTCTGCAGTTTGTTTACTACTTCCTGAAAATACATTTTGCACAGCTAAAAACAGCAAAACAAGAGGTCACATAAAAAAAGCTACCAATGCAAATACTTCTCTCTAACACTGGGCCACATCTGCATCTGCTGCATCTGCATCTGCTGCATCTGCATCTCCCATGTCTTTCATCACTCACTGTATCATACAAACCAAACCCCAAAACAACAAAAACAGAAAATCCCAAAAAGCAGCACCACATTTGATCTTGTTTACGGATTGCAACACTCACTCAGACACGAGTCTTTTTGCACTTCCCAGCTTCAAAAGCAAAGAAGAGCTGTATTAAAAAAAAACAACCGCTGAAATTCAACAGCGGTGCCCAGAGGAAAAATGCAGCGCTTCCAAGGCTGATGCACAAAATGAGGTCAAGTTCTACTCGAGATTTAAATAAAACAGCCAAACATGACAGCTTCAACTGCTCCCGCACAACCTCCTCACCTTTGTGGGCTCGCAGAAGTCCCTTTCGCAGCACACACAGGTACAGCAGCACCACATAAACATCACGGGGCAGCCATGGGCAGCCCCGGCGCTGGGCACTGCCCGGGCAGTGCCGCGGCATCGGCCGGAGCGGGGCCGAGGGCCGGGCCAGCCTGAGCACCGCTCCCCGCTCGGGAGCTCCGCTCCAGCCTCGGAGCAGGGCCAGCACACGGCATTTAAAGCTACAGGGCTTCCTAGGCGTGTGCAATGCCTGGCGCTATTTTTAAAACTATACCTTTGAAAAATTGTTCAGGATAACAGACAACCAAATCAGGAGCAGATCAATAGAGTCTAAGTGACACAGTTGTTCCTCAACAACACAACGTAACAGAGCTGGGAGCAAAGGCCAAGCGGAATTGACACTGGAGATTCAAAGATGCACAGCAGGACACAAATCCACCTATAAACAACAAGCTCTAATTACACTAGCGCTGAAACGCTGCTATTTAATATTCACTAAACAAAATTTTCCAAATATTAGCGTGATCTCCTGGAAGGCTGAAGTACTCTAATTAGAAAGTAATTGTCACAGAAGGACTCTAGAGCCAGCACAGCACTGTTACCACAACCGATTCTGGGGAGAAAAGAAACCTCAGCACCTCTTATCCCCTATCCTCAACTTCTTTGTCAAAGAAAATGTGTTTTACTATCATATTTCAAAGAGGTAAAGCAAAGGCTCATCATCCTGTTTGACAGCTCTGACCCACAGCACCTTACGTCACCCAGCAGGTCTCACTGCTGCAGGAACTCCTCTCTTCTGTGACAGCCTGACACAGCAGGAGACAGTGACCATCGCAGCTGGAGCCAGGCATCAAGCCTCAGACATGCCAAGTGCCTCAGCCAAGATCCAAGCCTCCCAACCTGAGCCAGCACTGAGAAGGGCAGGGAAGGGAGAGGCACTAAGCACCCTTCTCAGCTACAAGTGTTCCCAGTACGGGGATGCAGACGGGGCAGCTTGTGGCTTGTTTATGTTCTAGAGTACTTCTTTCCTGAAGTTACTGAGTAAAACTGGAAAAAAGACTAATTGCAGGGGTGGGGGAAAATGAGCTTTGATGGAGCTTAAAAACTTACAGAGATTAGATGCTCATATGACCCCTGTAACAAGATGAGAAGTCTTTCCAGGACCTCTTTAAACCAAAAGGTTTTGAGAAAAAATACAGCAGGCGCTAAATCCATTTACAAGGAAAAAAACTGAATGCTGCCAAACATTAAGTAATGCAAAACATTAAGTGAGAGAGTGAGAAACTAGCAGAAAATTTAGGTTCCTTTATCGACTAGAACATTGTAGAGCCAGTGGCTTAATAACCCAATGGCACTCCTGGATCAACAACCTCAGTGATATGAGGCCTCTTGCACAAGGCTTCTGGCTTAATTCTGTGGTGATTAGTAAGTTCCTGCACAGTTGCAAGACCCAGTCATAGATCCCTGGTCTTGATCCATACTAATCCCCAGACTGAAACCCATCAGACTGCTCCCACATTTACTGCCCAGAACAAGGGCTGAAGCCACCTGAGCATTCTGCTGGCATATACAAATGATGAACCTGTGTGTGATTATAAATGCTGCAATAGCCTAATCATATGAGATACCATTTGGGCCAGAAGCACTTTAAGCTAATACAGTATTTAACACTCATCTTCTAATTTAAGATCCTAGACTTCAAAGTCACTGCACAGAGCTGGAGTTCCCCTCCTCTGTACACACCCCTTGGAATAAAGCCAGTTTTGACTATATTTGTCTTTTGCAGATTTCCCTCAGAGGATGCTCTGCACAGGACTTGCTTTCTTTTTACTAGTCATAGATTCTTGTCCCAGTTTTAATCACCAGAAGACAGCCTTCCTTTTCTCCACACCTGTTTCCAGAAGTACTCAAAATGTTTCCATCTGCAGTTAATGGGGTGGGGAATGAGAGAAAGAAAGATAAATTCATAAAGCCTGCATCCCACAGCACTGATGAGAAGTGCAGCCATACTGATGGGACTTTTTATAATCAGTTCAGCACAAAGCCACCAACTCACCACTGTGAGTCTGAAGGAAAGGCCATGGCAGGCTGAGATGATGCAGCTCAAGACTGGGGCACCAACAAGGGTAGCCCACAGCCAGGGCAGCTATTACTCAGCAGATGCCCCCAGGGAGCATGTTGGAGAGGGAATGGTTGCATGGATGGGCAGGTCACCCTTGACCCCTTGTCACCAAGGACATTTTCCAAGAGCATTCTTGTGATCATTGCTGCATCAAGTCAACTCACCCACAGTAATAATGAATGAAATCCCCCTGCTTCCTGCCAGATTGCTACTAGACCAGATCTGCATACACGGTTAAATGATGTCTAGTTAGAAATGGATTTCTCAGTATTTATAGCCTCATCTCTCCCTAGGAAAGACTAAACTGTTTGTCTACTCCAGCTACTCATGTGATGATCCAAGCCTCACTTTAATCTCTTAGTACTTACTAAAGCTCCACTTCCAAACATAGAATGGAACTTTGAAGAATTACATCCAAAGGACATGCAAAACTGCACTAAATTCTGGTCCTGTCTCCTTTCCTTTCCATTTCTCCAGGTATAGGAAAAACTGACAGGTCCAAGATAATTGCCTACACCTCAGTCTGGCATTAGCAGACGAGAGCTCACCAATGGCTGCTGCTTCACAATCACTGGGATCTGCTTCCAGCCACAAGGGAAAGCACAGGGAAAACAAAGTTAAACGTCAGCAGACTTGAGACCTGCAGCAAGGGCTTTAAGCACTTTTAGTCTTGTTTTTTTAATAGGCAATGAATTAGTTAATCTGTTAGAAATCTGCACATAAAACGTCATCTTCTTCCTTCATGATACATAAAATTAAAGACACTTAGCACACTATCCAATGTGGCTCTGGCTCAGCAGAAACCACAACCAAGGCAAAATGCCCAGTCTGCATAAAGGATTAAATTTATCAATAAAGCAACCTAAAAACTGCAGAGTGATGAAATGGAACATTTCCAAGAAAACTTGGTTTGTCATTTCTCCATATTGCTGGCATGAACATCATCACAGTGTTCGATATGTAAGTCTAATGGATACACAATACACACACTCCCCCCCAAAATATTTCTTTTAGTCTTACTGCTCTGTTTTCTCCAATGACAACTTGGGAAGGTACACAGGTATGAAATTGCTTTAGTTTTCTTCAAACAGAATTTAACTCGCCAGTTTTCAGTTTTGCTGCACATGTGTAAATCAAATTTATTACTTCTGGTTATCACGTAAAGCTTCTTGAGTTACCAAACTATATCTTCTCACATTTTCATCTTATTAAAATTCTAGAAAAAAAAAAAATCACAAAAAACCAACCGAAGTTCAAACCACAAAAAACATCTCACTCTTCAGCAGCTGTCTTGGTGGTTGAGTTTTGCCATTCAGTGACTGAACTTCGCTAAAGTGTCAACACAGACCCACAGTGACAGGCGGAGCTGGCTGTGTGTCAATCGCCGTACCAAATGTCAGTCATCCTGGGCACCATATGTGCGAGGCAGGATCTAAGATTTAAGGTTTTGTTTCTACCTTGCAATGAGTCCAAGGTGTTCAGCAAGCACAGGACAAGAGAGGTTATTGCAGTTTAGCTGACATAGGCTTGTTTGATAATTCAATAATATACCTGAGGCCTTATGCTCACTAAGGCGGTTTGGATACATTGAATTTGACAGCTCTCCTTTCAGCATAAACGTGAAATCTCTTCCCTTTAACCCATATTTCCTTCAACTGCTGGAATATGAAGAGCAGAAAATCTGATCCTGCTGGCTTTGTTGGAGAGGTATTGAAGACTCAGATACTTGCAGCTAAGATGACAACAATAAAGGTGAATTTTTAAAACCAAAGTATTAGTCCTTGAAATAGCGTACGTACCATAAGCTGCCAGAAACCAGATTGACTGAAAATGTTTTTTCCTTTTAAATAGATCAGTCAACACATATCTAGGCATCTTAGCCTGACACTGATAATGTCCCCTATAAAAATATAAGAACCCTTCCTTGTAAGCAGCAAAAAATCCAAAAAGCTTACAGTTTTTCTTCTACTCCCAGCTCACCTTTGAATTCTGCCAGTGGCTTTACACACTGGGCTGGCTGCTTTGCAGAGCTCCACAAAAGGCTCCCAAATAAAAAGAAAATAGTTTGAATGCTTTTAGTATTTTCACATTTCTTTGTCCCAACAATGCAGCTCTGTCCTCTGGGAAGGAGCATGCTCAGGCTGAACACAGAGTGTTATTTTCCCCATGCCACCCCCATGGAGCGGGGGACACTGCAGGGACACCCACTGCACAGCCTGCTGCAGCCCGAGATGGGGCCACCCCACCACCCCCAGATCCCCCAGGAGACAGAACTTGCACCCAACAGAGCCACAAGCACAGGACAAGAGGGGGAAAACAGGGAGCTCAAACCAGTGCTAATGACAGCAGCAATCCCAGCCGGGACTGGATTTCCTCTGCACCAAGGGGAGGGAGCTCCTGGGGGGTTCACCACTGTTTTCTTCATGAAACACCCGATTTTAGTTGACCAAAATACTTCCATTGAAATACACAGATAGCCTTTCAAAGACCAGCACGTTTCTCTCCTGAAGAACAGGAAGTTTCCTAGAACTGTCTTACTGTCCTGATAAAATGCAGCCTTTAAATGCTAAAAAGGTCTTAAACACTGCTAAAACTTGTATCAGCCATGTTTCTTCTGCTGTTCATATTCCTGTTGTTTGCTGAATTCATACAGGTCACTTTTTGACAAATTCTCCACATTCTGTGCTGTTTGGGACAAATTCCAGAAGACTTTGCAGAGGACTCCCATGAGGTAGCCAGACCTCAAAGCTCCCTGGAAGAAATCACTACAACTGGAGAAGCGTTAACCATACTGAAAGACACAGATTTCTGGTATTACAAACCTTTTCTAATCACTAAACCATTCAAAGCACAGATTCTTTGTATTCATGGGGAGTCTCCCAATGCGCAATTTTTACTGCCACATCCAGAACAGATCAAGCATTTCAAACAAAACCAGCATCTCAGCAGCACAAGTGAGTTTCCTTATTTTAATGTTGAGCACAAGCTGGGCCACAAACATTGCTTGCTGTGGAGCAACAGCAGCAGAAGAAACCTAAATCACTCTGATGAGAGGATGGACAGGAGACACTTGATTTAATTCCCCCAGTGTCACAGCACACAGCAACTTGCTGACTGATTTTTTTAAAAGCAAACTCCTGCAGCAACAACAAACAGACATGGAGAGCCTGGTGCTCAGTGGTGACCCAGGGCTCTGCCCGGCAAACCAGCCACATCCACAACCCCAGTACAGCTGACATCCAAGAAAGCAGAAATCCCCAGGACGTACGGTTCCAGAGGCAGGCAGCGAGTTCTCCATGCTGAGTGTGAACCCCTGCACCCTGCGCTGGCCAAACACGCTGGACCACAGCACTATGCTGGCAGAGCCCAGACCCAGCCCTGCCGGCCTGAGCTCTGCCTGCACAAAGCAGGACCTTGTAACACGATGCTGTAGTGCCCTGGCTATCTTGGCAGGAGCCCCAAATGCGCGTTTGAAAAAGCAACTGCAACTCTGAACAAGCGAGGCATAAATGCACTGCAAGCAGAGACACCGAGACTGCTAAAAATACTTCATCCCTGACCCTGTCAGGAACACATCTCAAGTGAGAGTCTAGTTTTCTGAAGAATAATAAAACCAAAAAGCAAAATAGCTCTGCTGGAAACCGTCTTGGAAGTTTATTTAAAAAACCAAGTAAAATGCCAACATACTCTTCAACAGGAAAACACCTCAAGTTTTATTTCAAGGGGAATACTGCTGAGTTGAAGGACATACTTTATACCTCTTCTAGAGCTCTGGGCCAAGGTGCAACCTCAAGATCTCTTCCTCTGCAAACTGTCAGAGGAGATTGTTGAGGCTCCTGTTACAGTTAAGGAGTCAACTGCAGACAAATCCAACCCATGGCCTGCTGAAGGGGGCACAGACACCTTGAGCATTGTGCAGTCCCATATGAGCTAGATGAACACCTGTCACCTGGCTAGTATCCTGCAGTAGGTGCCCTGGACCAGTCAGGAACCAGAGAAAAACAGAAGGAGCTGTCAGGAAACGGCTGAAAACCACAGTGCACCTGCTCCATCCCTCCAGCAGGACAGACACCAGGCTCTCCCGGGGAGCAGGAGGAAACCACATGCAGAGCCACAAAGCACAAGGTGCTGAACAGATCCCAAGCAACATCCAGGGAAAACATTTTAAGATGAGGCTTATACTTCATGCCTAGAGTAAGCACAGCAAACAGACCCTGTATGTTTTGAAAACCTCTGAGTAGTGGTCTAGACAATGTATTCTTCCGGGGAAGAAGTAAGAGAATGTCCTCTCACAGGGTACTGCCTTGCAGGCAGACAACTGTGTTCACCATCTATTCATAACAGATATGTTATGTAGCCTCAAAAAGAAAGTTAAAGAGATGTGAATTTATTCACTAAGCATGTTTTCACAAAGGTTATGTTCTGTTAATTACTAATCAGCCTGGCTGGCTCTACTATGGCCATTCAAGAAGTGCAGAGGTGAAAACCAAGTCTAAGAGACACTCCACTGCATTTTCCTCACGGTTCCTAGGTCACAAACACGAATAAGCTACATGAATATACTTTCTGGACCTGTAGTAACTATCTGCTTAGTAGCAATCTGACCGGATCATGATGGTGCTGTCTCAGGGGAGGTCTGCTCTGTCACATGCTGTCCCAAAGGTGGCCCACCAGGATGCACCCCCAACACCGATCTACCCACCACACCCACTGCTGAGCCCTACATCTATCCAGCAGCCCTGCTAAATAGCAACATCTGCAAAGGCCTTCTTTAAGGACAAGACAATGAAAAAAGTGCAAGAACTGCAGAAATACTTCAAAAAACTGGTAGCAACAAGAGGTAGTTTTAAAAAGGACAAATCTTGTACTCCTCCTCCTGCCCTTCCCCAATGCCAAAATATGACCTTGGTTTTCTGACTTAACTGCTACCTCTCTTGGGCTTACAGTTTGGGGAAATAAATGTACTTCCAGTTTAGGTAGTGAGCATACCTTTTGTTGTGACAGCTGTCCTAACAGTTGATAAGTAACTATTACCAGTTTTTAAAGGGAACCTTGTCCTATTTTCTTGCTCAGCAAGAGCTCAGGTAGTTCCAGGACTCACACGTTCTAAATCCATACTTGGAGTGTGAACCTTTGCAGATGTCACCACAGTGGATAGCTTGCTAATAACCCTACAATGCATGAGAATTATCATATTATTTCTTCCCGTCACACTGGTTTAAGCTTTTACTCTGCTGAATATTTGGAAGGCAAGTCCTTTCTTGTGACCACCACTTTTTTTCCTCTTCACTAAAATCTAAAATTTTCACCTGTCTCAGTCCAAGTTAACTCAAAGCATGTTCTAAAAAAATTGGTAAAAAACATTTGAGGAGGCTCTGGTCTAACTCAGGTTGGTACATTTCTAGCGTTTTCTGTAATAATGCATTGATCTCAAGACACATTCATTCATTCTTAGTCTCAACTTACTACACAGGCTCTGCCTAGTATTTGGTCTTGATGACCACTCATGGACAGTAAGGTCCCACCTGGGTCATAGAGATGCCACACAGATTGGGTCAGCTCCCCAAATCACCACTAAACAGCATTCACAGCTGCAGAGTCCTAGCAGACCACCAGCAGCCTGCCTAGGACACCAGTCACTAACTGCCCACCAGGACAGCACTCTGCCAAAACCCAGCTGCTCCAACAACAGCTCCCTGTGCAAACAAACCCTCTCTGCACGAGCTGCTCCAGAAAGGCTTTGTGGCTGCCTGGCAGTGCCATGGACATAACCCAAACTAACAAACATACAAGAGTGGGGCAAGAGTGAAATTTGTTGCTATGGCAATTAGCTTCCATTCGTTCTAATCAATATCTTAGGAACAAATGGCAAAGGCAGAGCCTTCCTTGGCCTAGGCTGCTCCTTCCCCCCAGGCAGCACCTGTCCTGCCGTCCCAGCTCCGCACCTCTGTCCCTGCTCACAGCTGCTGCCAGAGCATTCCCTGACCTTTCTGTAACACCACCCAAGAGAAGTGAACAGCTCCAGTAGAGCATGTTTCACTAACCCAGCTCACTGGAACTAGTGTCTGGCAGCTAAAGAGCACAGTTGGAGTTACACAGCAAATCCCACCAAAAGAACCACGTCTCTTTTCCCGCTGTGCAATCCTTGTCATTGCTCTCACAGAGGGAATCACACACAACACAGCAGGGACGAACAGGCAGTGCTTGCTGTCCTGCCTTCTCTGTCCTGACTGCCCCACAACTCTCCCCATCCCAAAACCTGGCCTCAAAGTAGGCAATAAAACTTTTCCAAAAGTACGTAGTTGTTTTCTGCTTCCTGGACAACTGTCATTGGTTAGCTGAAAACAGCTGTTGTAAGACAACAAAGAGTAGTCACAGAGGACAGCACAAACCTCAACCAGAAGATAGTCCAGAGCAGTGCATGAAAATACTCCCTCACACACAACTCAGCCAAATAATTGCTGAAAAGTGTCTCAAGTTGTTAAAAATAGAACCAATTTCTGCACTGGCAGATGGAGTTTCAGTCAAAATATCCATGGAGCCACTTGAATAATTAAGTGTTCCTTCTCCATGGCATAACAAAGTAGCTAAAGCAATTTACTACCCTTTCTAAAAAATGGGATAATAATACTGTTTGAAAATTTTTTAGCAAAGAAATGAACAACAATAAGGTTTACAGCACCGAACAGCAAACCTCTAGCTGAAATGCTGCCAAGTCATCAACACCATTCTCTACATACAGAGAATTTAATCTCTAAGGTAATTAACTCCTGGAACAGAAAAGTCATTTAATCTAGAAATCAGGTTTACTTGGGAGAAAGCAGAAAGAACTCTGGACAGGGGATCCTCAGCAACCAGACAGAGTTAGACAGCGGGCAGTTGATGGACAGTGAGGTTTTTAAAAAGTATATGTACTGTTTTTGAACAGCTGCATGTAAAATGCAGTCTTCAAGATAATAGAAACATTGTACTATTGCTTGTATTTCACAGAGTCAAGTTTTTCTTTTCAACTCTTCTTGAGAGTTTATTTTCAGAGAATCATCATAGGAGATTGATCTCATTCAGAGATCATAGGATGGTTTGGGTTGAATTGGATCTTAAAGACCATCTAGTCCCAACCCCCTGCCAGGGGCAGCTTCTCTGAGCAACATGTGCCAGGTCCCCACCACGCTCACAGTCAAGAATTTCTTCCCCATCTCCCACCTAACCCTATCCCCTGTCAGTGTATAGTCATTCCCCCTTGTCCTGTCACTTCATTTCTTTGTCAAAGGCCCTCTCCAGCTCTCTTGGAGCCCCTTGAGGCACTGGAAGGCTGCCCTTCAACAAATCTTAATAACCTTAAACACTTTTTCTCTCTAAACTTGGAAGTTAAATATTGTCAAATTTCCCTTTGCCTCGCTAAAACTATTAATTCTATAAGTTTAAAAAAAATACAAGGTCATATTCCAGATGGATGAATTAACAAAAACATTTTGTAACAAACACTGTAAATGGAAACCTGGCCATGCTGGGCTAGGACATGAGCAGGTAAGAGGAGGATGATCACTGAGCCATGTCCAAGTGTACTAAACATTTTCTATGAGATGAACTGTGACAAGAATTCAGGCATGACATCTAGAAACTACAGAGCAGCCTGAGCAGTCAGGCTGAGTGCACTGCTCAGTGAGTGTTTGCTAACACCGTAAAGCTGCACAAACTCCACCAAGTGCTCATTCCATGCCACATCAGTCAGGGCTTCTCAGGTTCTGCACAGAGCAGCAGACAAGAGTGGAGCTGGCACTCGGGTCTCTCTTCTCCCCAGCTTCCCCTAGGCTCACCAAGCAGCCCCAGCAGCAGGAGAGGCACATCATCTTCCCAAACCCTAGCAGCCAGGGCCCATGGGAATGAGCAGGGGAAGCCAAGCTCCTTGGCCTCTGCTGGAGCATGTAGTCCCTGGTAACCCAACCCCGTGCAGCTATCAGCATGAACCTGACCACGGCCCCACGAGCACTTCTGCAGCACAGACAGGTAGGGTGCATCCCAGAAACCCACACAGACATAGGGCAACAGCAGCAAAGCAGCACACACAGACTGCACAGTACCTAATGCAGGCACTTTCTTAGTTAAAAGCACAACAGCATTATAATTTATCCCTTCCGTTACCTGCTTCCACCAATATATACATATAACCTGGATTCTGAAAGGATACAATTTCAATATTTATCAACAGTTAAACAATAAACATTTGGCTGACTAAATTCCAGCAGCTCTCCAGTGACACCTGCAGCAAGGTCCACTCTCTGCGTTTCTGAGCAGCAGTAGCAAGTTCCGTATTTCCCAAATTTTATCAATATTAGGAAAACATGAAACCTAGCACAGTCCTGACTATCAAATATCTAATGATATAATTAAGCCTAGGCTCGTGTAAAAGTAATCTCTTTGAATCTTCATAGTTCTCCTGCCTCCATCAATACAGAGGGATGCTAAGCCCACTGGCACAGGCTGTCAGTGAAGTGCTAAAGCTGACCTGCTGTCCCTCACAGTTATCCAGTTTTTCACACACAATGAAAGAAGGCATTCTCATGGTATTTTACGTAAGAAAACTCTCGAAGACTATGTATAAATTAAGCAGTTAGTGAAGAACTAGAAAATATCAACATATTTCAATGGTTTTGAGAACATTTGCAACAGAAGAACAAGTGCCCCTACAAACCAGATGCCACTAACAACCACACTCTCTACATGGGAAAGATTTCCCTTCAAAGCAGATGTTTATAATTTTTTCAGAGTGAAAAACAGCTGAAAGACAGCTGATGACTTCTGAAACCAGAAACCTGCAGTAACCAGCTTTCTGGTTTTGCTAGCCAGCCACACCACAGGCATTTGCTTGGAGAAACCTGTACCACTGAGGCCACAGAGCTGTGTGGTGCCCACATCCTGCCAATATTCCATGCAGCATTGTAGGGGAACACCTCTCCAGAGACTCCTCATCTGGGTCTGGAAAAACAGGAGATTCAGCCACACTATGTGCACTGTGATTGAACTACAGTGGCCAAGGAAATCTCCTTGCCAGGCAGTTTGCGACCCAATTATTTAAATCTACAACAGCACAATGACCTCTTTGCACAGTCTTTAGCTTTTTTGCTCTCTGCTGGCATGAAAAGCAGTATTTTCTTCTTCCTCTTTACTTTTCACACAAACTAGTAAAATCCTATATTCTTTTTGGTGGGCAGAAAAGAAACTTTAGTCCCACTCCAACACAGCAGTTCCACACACTAATGACCTTTGTGCACCAGTTCTGCATCAATACTCCACATGCTTTGCAGCTCAGACTCCAGTGAAACACCCTATCAGCCTCCCTATCAACCTGAAACTCTTCATTTTCTCTGCTCCTGCTACTAATGTCAGCAGGCTGAAATAATTTATTTCTGATGATAGAAATATTTCTTTCCCCTGTAAGTTTTTGTTCACTATCAACAGGACCCTGGGACCTCTCACACCACAGTGTAGGCAGTGGGTCTCAGTGCACTTCCGAGGCAGACATGGCTGAACAAGCACAATCTGTGCCTGCACAAAGGCTATTCTGTGCTAACTGAAGCACTCCTTCAAATTTCCTTTTCTGTGGGAAATGTTGATGATTCTAGAATGGAGACTCTTACAAGTTAGACTTTCCGAACGTGACTTCAGTGTTCACAGGCTTCCAAGAGACCACAAAATGTGCAGATAACGCAGAGAAAATATTTTTCTGCAGTTGAACATTTACCAAGGGCACTCCTGGAAAAAGACTCAAAAAAACTCAACAAAAACTCTTGTAACAAAACTTCAGTTTGCCTTCTGGTCATCTTGGATTCCATTCTTGCCAAGTGTGTGTGCTCCTTGAATGCCTTATCACAAAGCTCAAACAACAGCACTTATAATATGCTGCTGAAATATTTTATTACTCATATTTCAAATCAAAACACAATTTCCTATTTCATGCATACTAAAACCTTCACAGCAAATCATTGAAGGACAAGAATCTTGCTTCCTTAGCAATTCTTCCTGTCTATTTTAAATTGTACCAAAGCTGAAAACTCAAGAAAGGAGTGTTTTCTATGATAAACTCCCTATTCAAATACCAGTTGATCTCAGGGACAGCCAAACCATGTCTTAGCTTAGGAAAAAACAAAACAAACAAACAAACAAAACCAATAATAAAACCAACCAAACACCCAAAACAAACAAACAAAAAAAAATCTTGGTCCTTTACTTTTCCTGTCCATAGGAGTAGGTTGCTATAAGGTGAGCAAGCCAGCTCCCTCCACTTTGGGAGCACTGAGCAAATATGACTGAAAGAACAGGTGAATCCCTTCTTTGACCAACCAAATTTCTGTGAATAAAACTTCATCCTCTTCTCTGCTCAAACACAACTGTTTACAATCAATCTCTAATAAGAATTATTTGGGAGGCCATTGGCACATTCTTTGTCACAAAAGGGAGTCCCAAACTGCACATCGTGCAAATGTTGAGAACTAAATCCTCTTGCGCCCATTACTGCATTTCTCCTGAACTTCCAAGGCTCTCCTTCAGCATAAGAGCTTTTCTGTCCCTTCTGGAAAGGACCTAGTTTTTATGTGCATCTTTATCACTGTCACATCCAAACCAGAAAGACTTGCAAACCCAGAGCAAAATCTTCTCTGCCCCTGAAGAAATACCGGCTGAGGAAAAAGCCAGTTGGTTTGTCACAAGGAATTGAGGGGAAAGGGGCAAATTCTACACAAGCCAAAATCTCTACGAAGGACCCCTAAAGGCAACTAATTCAGAGTAAAGATGCCAAACCTTGTAATGCTTTCTTTGATCGCTGATGGAAGGAAATTTCAATTGTTATTGCCATCCAGCCACCTGTAAGCACCAATTATAAAGTATGATGATCTTCTGTAAGCTGCCATAAGCTGCAGAACTTCATTATTACGAGGAAAGGTGCATTTGTGTAAGATGCGTTCCCCTATAGTCTGTGTTTACAGCCTTTTACATTTTTAGTCTATTTAGCAATGAGCCATTACATGCAATTTGCCAGACCCCCCAGATGGTGTGGATAGGGCTGATTCTCTGGATTATCAGTAATGCCTTCCCCACAAAGGGAAGTTCCCAAATCCTACCTCTAACATCTCTGTAGGTGTAGCTTTACAGACCCTGTTAAGCACCAATGTGAAAGATGCTTCAAGTCTGTTTTACTTCCCCACTGTCATGGCATTCATGGAGCTGTTATACTAACACAGAACAAGCTCCTCAGGAAACCTGATATTCCAACTTGTTCAATCAGAGCACCAGAAGCTCATTTCCTTCTTGTAAGATGAATGTAATATCTCTGTAACATTTTCCCACCTGTTCCTCTGAGCAAGATGATGAAGTGGAAGCTTCTTGAGAACCCACTATGCCTAGAAAAGTTCACAGCATTTCTAGTCACTCATTCCACACCAGCACAGCCAGCAATGCTTAGAGACCTGTTTGCACGTTGCCATCCCTCAGCTTTGTGTAGACAAGCCTTTCGTCCTGTACGCCCTACAAAACACCTGCAGGAACAGATTCAAACCCAAGTAACATGAAGAGTAAAACACTGCAATGCTCCAGTTGGTTTGTCTATAATAGGGCACTCAAACGGCCAACATGAACAAAGCTAATGCTACCTTTCCCCGAGAAGCAACAAGAAATGTCTGAATAACTGCCCTTGCACTGACTGTGAGAAGTTAATCCCCTGCATGACCCAAGGGAGGGCACACACCTGAGTTATGGTGAGATGTACCTGGGACAGAATTGCAGCACACCACAAAGGCTGCAGTGCAAGTGACAACCTTCTATCAGATGCCCCCAGCAGTAAGTTGCATCACATCCATCAAGAGAACAAGGTTAATTCAAAGGTAATCCACTGAGCTACCAATATGGTAACAAATATGTCCTTGTAGCTCAGAAGGTCCCGTTAGATCCAACTACCCCACCGACCTTGTTCAGCCATGAGTACAACAATGCCACTCCAGTTCCACAAGCAGGGCAAATTTGAAGAGCCACAGGGAAACTGCATGCCTGCTGCTCTGTTAAACATGAGAATCAGGTTGAAATGCATCAAATTCCAAATCTTCCTCTTACTTCTAACTTTTCCCCACTATTAAGTGTGGCCAAGCTACACAAGATACCAGCTCTAAGGACAGTTTAGCGAGAACTCTGTGAGAGCTATGACGTGGTAGTGAACAGAAACACTCTATCCTGTTCTATCTGCCCGAGACCACAACTCAGAAGGTAGGAGACCTGAGGAACCTGGGCCAACACTGCAGGAAGAAGTTTTTTTACCTGTGTCAGTGCCAAGGGGAAATGCAGCCTGTGCTGTCAAACAGAGTCAACCCATCACCTTTACACAGGCGAGCTTCTTTCAGCTCAGCTATTCCCAGGCTATTTCGACATAACATAGCAAAGTTTCTCTCCCATAAATAAGCTCCACACACACCAGTGGCAACGTAGAGACAGTTCAGATGCTGATAAATCCAGATTGTACTTGAGACCAAAAGAGTTTGGCCTGAAAGTATTAATATTTTAATGTGCCGTTTAAATGTATCAACCACAGTTCACAAAAATTACTTTTTTTGGCTTTTTCTTCCTTTAAATTGAACTTAACTAATTAGCTCACTGGAATCTTTCCCAGGAAAGGAGTACCTTTTGAAAAAGGGGATGCATGATAACTTAGAAAAGCATCCTAAAATACAGTTTAATTTGTTTCCATTATTCTCCTTTCAGCTAAAACATCTGAACAAATTCAGGTTGCATAACAGCTGGATACAGTTTTGTACTATCACCCACACAGTAAGGGATTTCTCCAAATGCAACATATCAGCAACAGCACTTCTTGAGGTCTTCCAAACAGTACAAGATAGAGAGCAGTTTGAACTAAAATACTTTGAAAACACTTTGGATACTTAAGGAGGAAGGGAAAACATGAAAAACACAACAAAACAAAAGGCATGGAGACCTCCCACAGAACCAGAGGATGACAAAGTGAACAAACCAAATTTGGCCAGCAGAAGACATTTGTCAAACCACTCAAAAAAACGCATCAAGTATTTTGTCTATACGTCTTAACAGAAAAGGTGCAATGAATGACTCGAATTTTTAAGAGTTACAGACATTTAAGTTGGTAAACAAACACAGAACTTAAGTAGTAACCCACAAATAATAAGCAGTGATTTGGTATATGTGAAATAAGAAGTAACACTTGAAGACTGGTCTGTGTAAGACTTTCTGAAATTCCTGATACAAACTGGTTATCAAATGCAAATATTTAATGAATTAAGTTATGTGCTTAATGTGCTTTAATGAATTAAGTGCTTATACAGCCCTCTCCACAACAGTATTTTAAAACTAGATAGCCATTATGTAAATAAGAGAAAGGCATTAACCTCATTCATAGAAGGAAGATGGAGACTGGGAAAGCTGAAATGATTTGATGGAAGCCATACAGTGCAAATAGCCTCATGGAAAACCAGCTCTTGGAGATTAAAGCCTGGATCATGACGCCGTATTTCTCCTTCCCGCATGAAGTCCTACTTTTTCTTTGCTCAAGTTTTATAAGCACTGGTGGCAGCATTTTTCAGTTTGTAGCTCTCAAATCTGCACAGTCCCATTCTATTTGAAGCCTCCACCATTAAATGTGGTTAGAAACTGCAATTTTGACCTTGCAGCTGCATAACACAGGCACACCACATAATAATGCCCAATTTCACACAAGAAGTGGACACATCCTGGGAGTAAGTGCTCCAGGTCCTGAAAAAGACTTCAGGGTTGGCAAATCCTAAGTCAGCATCCATAAAAGAATGAAGGTCTTCACACAAGAAATACTAAAAAAGTTCTGGTTTATTTTTATACAGTCTGGCAGTCATTGCATTTCAGCTGATAAAGGTATCAGCAAAATTATACATATTTTCTATGCCTTCCTTCCAGCAAATACCAGGTGCTTTGTAGCACCATTTGCCTCTCTTCCACCAAGGACTCCCAACACACAGGGACTTCCCAGTCCCATCTAAAGCGCGGCAAGGAGACGGGGAGATGCAGTTCTCGCCCTACATCCAAACCGAGATAAACATAATCCCTTCCAATTGTTCACACAACTGTGCTTTTTATTTTGGCAAACACAGACCAAGCACTCATTTTCTCCTTCAGTTCACCATAGTATAAGAGTTGCGCAACTTTTACAGTTAAAACACAGAAGTTAAGAATATGTCAGGGCCAGACAATTGTTTAAAGTAGGTTTGACAAAATCAGAGCTAATGCAGTGCAAGACACAATTGTGTCAGACAACAGAAAAACGGAGAGACCCAGAAAAACAAATTGAAAACAGTTCTCCTATAGTAAAAAGTCAGTGCAAACATTTTTCCAAATCACCCTGCCCCCCTAGATATACAAGGATTAAAATGGAGTTATCCAAATGAGTTCATTTTAAACTATTTTGGCTGCCCTACTTAAATACAGCTTAGATACAAAGTTCATTACTAACTAGATCAAATCTCTTTTGAGGGGAAGATTAAACTCCAGAGTGTCTGTGGAGACTTCTACTACTTGCAGACACAGCTTGACACGTAATAAGGCAAACCCTTAAAAGATGCAAGTTTCACTTTTCCATGAAATGGCCACGCCAGTTTCTTTAAGATGAGGAGATACTAAAAACAATTTACAAATTAATTAGAAAGATGCCACATTATTGCAAAGCTGTAGCTTTTCCCAAGACAGTTTGCAGGATGTGAATTCTGACCTATTTTAAATGCTGATGACAGCATTTTAGAATTCTGATGATTGCATTTTAAAACCTTTACAAATACACACACAGGGGTGGGAAGGACAGGGAAGAAGAACCTAAATGTAAAGTAAAAATTCAGTTTGCCTTTTAAGAGTCCAATACTGTAACTCCTACATCCAGAGTCAAGTCTGCTCACTGGGAATGATGTACAAACGATGTACAAACAGGGCTGTGCTGGCAGCTATAGAACTGTTCGTCCCTGCAGTGTCCTACACAGACTCACTTTTGTTCATGGATGGATTTTTCCAAATGTTTTTCTAACAACATGCATTGGATTGATTCACTGACAATCTGCAAGACTACATGGATTAACTATTCTCTCTCTTAAGGCAGCTTCCTAAAACGAATTCGAACACTTTCAATTATTAAACAGCAAAATACGTACACGGCAACTCCTTTGTTCTGAAGCCCCGTGTTGTCAGCGAGGGCTATTGAGCCTGCACAGGGCAGGGCATCCCTGCAGGTGTGTGGCTGGGACGGCTCACAGCGCTGAGGACCTTCTGCCCAGGACAAAGCACACGCGTGAGCGCTCTCACGGGCACCACCGGGGCACATCCCTTCGTCCCGCTGCCCCTCCCGCGTACCCCGGCCCAGCCCTGAGGCTGCGCTCATGCCCATAACCGGCACCGCTGAGGTACCGGCGGTCTCGGGCGGACCCCGCCCGCCCCCCGGCCGAGCCTTTGTGTCCGTGCCGGCGCGAACAAAGGCGGAGGGGCTCTCTGCCCGAGCGCGGCTGTGCCGGGACCCGCGGCTCGCACCCACCTTCGAGAGCTGCCTGCGCAGGCTGAAGCGCTGCACCATGGTCCGCGGGGCCGAGGGGCAGCAGCCGGCGGGGCTCAGCGGGGGCTGCGCATCCTCGGGCGCCGGGGCCGGCACCCTGTCCTGGCCCAGCGCTGCCCCGAGGAGCCCGACGCTGGCCCGGGCCGGGCCGTACAGGACAGGGCAGAGCAAGGCAGAGCAAGGGAGGGCGCGGCGCTCCCGCCTGCCGCTGCGGGGGGCGGGTACAGGCACACCGGCACAGCCCCGGCCCGGCCCTGCACCGCCCCGGCACCGCCCCGGCCCGGCCCAGCACAGCCCCGGCACCGCCCCGGCCCCGCCCGGCCCGGCCCAGCACAGCCCCGGCACCGCCCCGGCCCCGCCCCGGCCCGGACCGGCCCGGCCCAGCACAGCCCCGGCCCGGCCCAGCATAGCCCCGGCCCGGACCGGCCCGGCCCAGCACAGCCCCGGCCCGGCCCAGCATAGCCCCGGCACCGCCCCGCCCCGCCCGGGCCCAGCATAGCCCCGGCCCAGCACAGCCCCGGCCCGGCCCAGCACAGCCCCGGCACCGCCCCGGCCCGGCCCGGCCCAGCACAGCCCCGGCACCGCCCCGGCTCAGCCCCCGTGAGGGGCGATCCCGTTCCAGCGCTCCCGCCGAGCCCCACCGGCCGCGGGCCCCGCGCAGCTCCCGCTGCCTTCGCACACTGTGGCACGGGAGTGTCAACTCTGCCCCGGAATCAGCACAGAAGACCCTGCTGCAATCACTAGAGAATAATTTAAAGAAAGCATTTCTCTCTCCCCGCCATAAATATGCAACAAAGATATGTGGTAAGACAGGTACACTTGCAGTTCTTCCAATGCCGCGACACGAGTGGCTCTGGGGTCCTGAAAGCGTTCTTGGTTCGCTCACAGCACAGTACAATCTGGCAGAACAGGGATTGCAGGGCTCCAAGCTCGCTTTGCAATGCTCCGGCGGGCTGCAGGAGCGCAGCAGCCAGGACACACACAGTGCCAGCCTGGGCTGGCCAGGGGGCCGGCTCTCAACGCGTGAGCTCGGCCAGCTGCCAGCATATTCATACACGGAGGAGGCAAACTGAAAACCCCAAACACAATGAGAAGCTCAAAATCTCTGGAAACAAGTCTATTTCTGAAGTAGTCCTGTCTCAGCATTTTAGTTTTGGACTTCTTAGGATTTCATTTCCAACTCAATTTTGTAACTGCATCCTGAATGCAACAGGAAGGGCTTCCTTTTTGTACTATGCTGAAATAGCCATGGCATTGATCACTCCATTACATGGCCTTACCTACACAGGAAAATAGTTTCTCAATAACTACCAGCAAAACTACTGCAAAAGGAACAGCTCCCATGCCAGAGCCTGTCCCTGATGAGTCTTGACTCAGTAGCAGTGTGGGATTATCCAGGGCTGCTCACTCTCCTGAGGCCTTAGGTTCACTGGGTAGTGAACTGGCTAAAAGGGACCCCATTGCATGTTCCAGCTATGACAAACCTGGGGCCCCAGACAGCATGGTATGTATAGCTGTGGTGTGTACCTGGCTGTTGGGACTCAGCTGTGTATTGACTCCATACAAAATCCCTTCCAATAGCAGGTACTAGGTAAGTACAGTTCACTGCCATGCATGATTGCATAGTCTTGTAGAAAAAGGAAGGTGCTTTAGGCCAGAATACTAGCCCTGTTAAGGAAAATGTTTCTAGACTATTTTTAAAGTCATCAGGCGATCTGGGCACTAGAGATAGAGGAAACATTTGCAGTTGGGCCATGGAAGGTTATGAGACGGGTCAATGTGGTTCTTTAAATAGACTATGAAGGGAAAGTTAGAAGAAGATTAAACAGAGGTGTTTATTTTACAACTGTCATCCAAAAATAACATCAATAGATGAATTCTTCAAGACCAAAATCCCAGATGTGAAATGAGAGCAGGATTCAGTAGCATTCTGCCCAGTCATGGGTAACCCAAGGGTATTGAACGCAGACACGTTCTGTACAGGGGAAGTATCCCTTGCCAGAACTTGGAGTCCTTTTCAAAATGCTCTCCCTTTTTGGAAATATATATAATGTACATTATCCAGTTACCAGGCCTCAGTTTTGTGATGACCACGAAGAGCTGACAGCACAGAAAACTAAAGAGACTGGGACACTAGAAACACCTCCTTGTACTGGCAGGGGAGACACCAGATGCTCAGGGGATTCTGCATCTAGCAGCTGCATCCTCCACCTCCCTGAACTGGGTCAGTACTTCTTGTTCTGCAGTTGGGCTATATTCAGAAGCTTCATGCACATCGTTCAATTGCTACTGCAGAAAATCCATACCACCAGCCTGTGTGCCAGGAAAGCTCACGTGCCTACTGCTGCAGAGACCAACAGGGCAAGTGTGTGTGAGATGAGAATGAGAGCCTGAGTGTAAGAGTGTGTGAGAGAGTGTGATCACACATGCAGTCAGTCAGTGACGCAGTGTGGGAGTCCACCACAGCACTGGAGTAAAATGCTGGAGCCTGGGCAGCCAGAACAGCCATTTGGCCCTGCCACCTTATCTGCTGCACCCAAACCTCCCTGCTTCCATGCTGCCTGACAGCAGATACCAATGGTCAGCCTCTCCCTCTCTGTGCCTCAAGTCCTGAGGACTACCTGGTACCTGCACCTGGGACACAAGGTGCCTCATCTCCCCTGCAGACACTCAGCTCTCCCTTCCCCACCAGGCTCCTGTGGCTCAGAGTCTGGGTCAGAGAGATACAGATAAGGAATGGAGCCAGCTTATCTGGGATATAATTCACATCAGACTGAGATGGGACTGCCAGATTAGCAAAATTGATGATGGAAACATTCTTCTTTGTCTCTGGAGCCAAGGCCTCACATTCAGCATTTCCAAACTGATGCTTATGATCGTCACAGTTAATTAATGGCTCCTGCTCTGAACACATGCAGCTCTCTGCCTTAGTCTCCCCGTTGCTGGGCTATTGTTACTTTTTTTTTCTTCTATTACCTTCCTACAGCAATTCATTCCTGTGTAATAGCTTAATTGGTGAATTCTTCTGTTTTTATTCAGGAGTATGATGGAGAAAATCAAGATTTCAGTAAAAGGCACCTAATTTTATTTTCAAATTTAAAATGAAGTTGACATGACGAACTAGTGCCTCTGCCTGATATCTCTTCATGAGAACACAAAACACAAATAGAATTAATGTTTGGTACAAAATATCTTGTAAATAGTTTTCTTTCTAAAAATGCTCAGTAGAATTATTTATTTTAATATCCCTCTCATGGAGATCCTCTACAGCTTTTTACTTGTATATCAAATACATAGTTTTGAAAAAAAATATCTTTTAGCACCATATAAAGCTAGAAGAAATATATACGTATGAATGTTACATCAGTGCTTGACACATGTAAATGAACAGGAAGGCCTCTGCCTGATAACCTCTTACAGAGGGATCTTCTGAAATAACCAAAAGGAGAGATATTTTTTTACTGCAGAAGGTTTGGAAGATTAAAATTTCATGTATTGAAACCTACACGTTCTCGGGCTTATTTTATATATATTTCAAAGTAAAAAATTTCAAAATAAAATACAGACGCCTCAGTGTTCTGGATTCATTACAGTGAGCCCCAGGTCTCTGCATACAGCAGGGTATGGGGTGCTGCAGGACACAGCGCTGGAGGTGTCTTTGAATTCCCTCCCCCCGGTTATCAAACTCCCCTCCCGGTATCAAACTCACCCCCCCCCCCGTTATCAAACTCTCCCGTTCCCACGGCGCGGTCCGGGCGCTCTCCACGCGCGGCCCCGCGGCGCCCCCTGCGGGCCAGAGCGCGGCTGTGCGGCCCGAGCGCCCGGGAGCTGAGGGCAGGGCCAGAGCCACACCTGCACCGGGCCACACCCGCACCGGGCCACATCCACAACGGGCCACACCTGCACCGGGCCACACCCGCACCGGGCCACACCCGCACCGGGCCACATCCACAACGGGCCACACCTGCACGGGGCCACACCCGCACCGGGCCACATCCACAACGGGCCACACCTGCACCGGGCCACACCCGCACCGGGCCACATCCACAACGGGCCACACCTGCACGGGGCCACACCCGCACCGGGCCACACCCGCACCGGGCCACATCCACAACGGGCCACACCTGCACGGGGCCACACCCGCACCGGGCCACACCTGCACCGGGCCACATCCACAACGGGCCACATCCACAACGGGCCACACCTGCACCGGGCCACACCCGCACCGGGCCACACCCGCACCGGGCCACACCCGCACCGGGCCACACCTGCACCGGGCCACACCCGCACCGGGCCACACCCGCACCGGACCACAACACCCCAGCACCTGTTCCTGTCACTGACTGGGGGACATGTCACAGACCATCTCATTCCACCCCGCTCCTGTGGGCAGGGACACCTTCCACTTGACCAGGTTGCTCCAAGCCTCATCTAACCTGACCATGAACTCTTCCAAGTTTGGGGTATACCAAAGCCCGTCACATTTAAGGATCATCAGAAACTCACATATTTAAAAGATGCCATGTCCTCCTAAGAAAATTCTCATCAAGTCCACAAATGAAGTTGACTGAGAGAGAAAGAGAAGCCTATGTCCCCTACTGCAACACCTTGACTGCTGACAGCAGCTGCAGCCACCACCAGCATGACTTCGCCTCTCAGAGCTCCCAGCATTGCTAACCCAAGCCTCCATGTCTGCTTTAGTTTAGACAGTCTTACTTCGAGTAAGACTCACCTGTCCTGCCCACATTCAGTGCTGGCAGAAAGTGGGACATGGGCATAGCACTGCTTAGAGTAAAAATTACTTCCGTTTTTTCAGGGGCCATATTTCTGTTCCTGGCCAGCACCAGTTTGCTGTTCGAGTAGGACAGATTCCCACCTCTCATCAGGAAAGTCACAGCATTCTCATAGTTGTAAAATATTTGAACATGCCCTAGTAAAATATCCTTCCTTCCAACACACCCTTTGGAACCGGGAGATTAGATTAGCCCTTTTATTCAGGACTTCCATCTGCAAACTGCACAAGGCAGATAAACACAGCCAGCAGTGCCACAACCCTGCCTGATCCCAGCACCCTGGCAGAGTGTCATGGTACCACTCAATGTCTCTCCTCTCTGCCGCCCACTTCCTATGTGGGCTACTGCAAAGCAAAAGCCCAAGTTTTATTATTTTAACATTAATTTCCAACTAAATTACACTTAGATTTTCTACATAACTGCTTCAAAAAACACTCATGACAACTTTGCAAAAAGGATAATAACAAGACATATATCACAGTCAAATCTACAATTAGAAATTACTTTAAATGTTTTTGAGTTGCCATGGAATTTGACATTAGCACAGTAACTATCATAGAGTGTTGGTACAGTGAATAACAAACAAAGCATTATCTTTAACTTTGGTGACATCTCCGCAGTTAAAGACAATGGGAATAAAGATGGTTCAGCTCCACTCTCAATGGCTCAAAATTACAATTTTATTGTAATTGACTCCAGTCCTAAGAGAGATTTGGCGATGATCTTGGATGGTATTCTACTGTGGAAGATGAGGACAAGTCAAAAACATTGGTGACACACCTGCGGTGGCTCTGTCTGCTACCTGCTAAAGCACACACCCATCTCCAGAGCTTGCTCGATCATGGCTGAACCAGGTCACCAGAAGATGTAGCACTGAGTTTTAACAGCACTGCCTACAGGAGGTTACAGTTTCAGCCTTATAATTGAGCAACCAAGTAACCTCCTAGTGAAAACTCCCGTTGTTGGTAACTGCAGCTGCTAACACCTCCACCCTGCCCAGAACAACATCACCGACTGTAGGACCTGAGGAACACTGGAACGGTGAATGTAAATTGAGGGAAGGGATTATAAAATAAGAAGAGTGTGTATAACATTTTAACATCAATAGTATTTTTCCTTCTGTAAAAAATTACATCTGGACTAATAATGATGATATCCTTCAGATTTCAATTATATTAAAATTAAATTCTTGGCTCTCCTCATACAGAGAGTGTGTGTATCCTTTGCCCACAAACAAGACTTCGAGCCTAATGCCCCTCTCTGCTGCACAAAGATCACTGCTCCCAGAGAAGGAAAACAGTGCCACGTGCAGAATGGGCTTGGGCAATTAAGCAACTGAAGACTAATTTCTGAGCTTGGGAAATAACCCTCAGCCTACTCGTGACCTATCTCAACTTGCAATTAAGCCAGCCCAGTGATCTGTCAGTATCTTATCTTGCTGCAAGGCACAAACAGTGCAGCCCTAGCACCCTCCACAGCGCGAATGCGGGGCTGACTTTCCCGCTGGCAGCAGAGTGGCACAGGCACGCAGAGCCAGAGCTGCCCCAGCCGCAATGACCCAACCCCATCCTGATGTGCTGGGAGCCCAGATCTGCAGCTCCAGGGGTGTACAGCACCACTTTAAAGACAGAGATAAATTCCTGCTGTCCTGAAATGCTGTTTGTGTACTGTCCATCGAGATTCTTGTACACCTTGTGTCTTGTCAGGGCAGCTCCTGCTTCACCCGCCCAAATGAATACAAGTTCTCCCCTCATAGGAACTGTGCAAGTTGGTGCTGGTTCAACATTATTCAGCTGCAGATGCTGAAAGCGAGATAATTTTTAGCATTTACAGCCCCTTATAGCCAAAACTACAAAATGCTTCAATTAGTTACCAAAAAAATTACCAAATGCTCACCACCAACGTAAGCTGAACGAGAGAGCCAACACCAGATTATGGCGCTAAGATTGCTTGTTCTTTGGGGAAATGGGTTAAAGCCAAAGTCACCTTTTAGACATCCAGGACATACTGTTCATAGCCACAGTAGACTTTCCACATGGTTTTAATGTTATAAGAAACTTTATCTTTTGCCTTTTCACAGTGCTTGTCACAGGTATTGCATGGTGTTTAGGACAGAAGATTTTGCAGAAAAGTTTCTGGCAAATAAATTACCGTAAGACTATTTACAGTTGGAGAGAAACTGTTCATTTTTTCACAACTGTGCTACATATACTGAAAGGATGGCAGCTTGTTGTCTTGTTTATGTTACGTGCAGTGTGCAGACCAGTGTTAGCACTTGGAAGGAGTCACTTTAAGTAATTAAGAAAAGCAAGTTTATTGCTGGTAGGTTTTTGATACCCATGGGATCGACATAATCTGGAAAGTATTGATGAAGCTGCAAGGTGAAAGACTATAAACTTATGCCAAAGGTATATGCAGTCATTTTCTAAAATGTGGACATTAACAGAATATAGATTTAAGTTGATAACCAAAATCCAAAGACATTTGAAACATTTATGAAAACTTATTGTCAAAACTGACAAGTGGACGTAGACATGTGAAGTTCTGTCAGGATACAGAAGGACTGAAGTGAGTGGAGCCTTTCAAAAGCAGCTCTATGAGAATCCCACTGCAGGGCAGTAAATCTTTTCTCTCATCATTCCTGCAGCCCCAAGACAAGCAAATGGCAACCTCAAAGTGTCTGGGCCTACCAAGGCAAAAAACTGCAAATCCACCAAATGACTTCATACTAAATTAATTCAAGTTGGTCTGTCTTCTCAGTGATGCCAAAGGCTTCCACCAAACATTCCAAACCAATTCCCTGTCCAGAACCTGGACTGAATAACCTGACCTCACTACAGCCATGCTCCATCACCAACACTGCTGTCATGCCCAAGTGACAGCAAACCACACAGGGACCTCAGTGGTAAAAGTCCCAGTGAATGAGGTCCCACAAGGCCAGGTGCTGGGTCTTGCATGTGGGTCACAGGCATGGATAGAAGTGCATGTGGACACAACTGCTCACCAAAGTACCAGTAATTCCATTTCTCTCAAACATCAATATTGCTCTGGTCTTGACACATAATTCATTATCCCACAAAAAGCTCTGTAAGTACATGAGACCCCAATGAGATTCGTGCAGGCTCAATCATTTTCAAACAACCACAATCCTGATTTTCTCAGCTCAGTGGGTTGCCTCTATAAGAAAAGATCTATGCAAAAATATTTAGACTACTTGAAATAAAAGCCTAAGTGAAGTATCTCAGTAAGATTTTAATTATTATCCTTTCAATGCTATGACAGTCTCATTTCTCAGCTTCTATATAAAGCCTAACAACATGTGGCAGGATTATTACACATGCAAATATATGTAAATGAGGTATTCAGAAAAATCCGATCCGTTGTTTTGGGATAACATTCTGCCCTTCAATTACAACAACAAATTGAGAAAACAGAACAATACTGTGAACTAAAAACATTTTGTGTGCAGAGGATTATTAAGAATTTTTTTCTCCCTTATGCAACTAAGTACTCAATGTCCCCCATTCCCACTGAGAGTGGAAGACCTCAGCACCAAAGAATCAGGCTCATCCAAAACTCATTATTCTGCAGAACCATAAAAACATGAGTTACCACAGTGTCAACCTACTTACAAGCAAAGTTACAGCAGCACCAGAGTTTTCCACCTTTACCTGACAGGGAGTATCACAGTCCTTGCTAAACTCTTGACAGCTGCTCCAGGCTTAATTCTGCTCTTCATATAAGCCAGTGCTTAAAGCAGAGACTATTATGCTTCTGTTGCATCGTAAGAGAAGTTCTAAATTCCCTGACCAGCCTGAGCAGGCAGCTCTGTCGCCTCTGTGGGCTCCAGTGCCAATGCAAGAACACTCCAGCCTGGCCCCCAGCACCCAGGGTCCAACCTTGGCCCAAGGGCTTTGCAGAACAAAAAATAAAGACTCCTGGCTCCAAAACTTTGTAGCATCTACACATAAAACATGGGCAGGGAAAAAAAATACCAACACCTAACCAAACCAATCCCCCACTTCAGTTAACAATACAACGTTTTGAGGGGATCAACCTCCTAAGCTTTCTGACACTGCGTTCAGTAGAGGAGGCTGTGTGTGTGTGTGTGTAATGGGGTTGTAGACATGAAAAGGAAAGTGTAGGTGTATCTAATCAGGAGATAGCTGGAAACTGACCCTGCCGCCTGAAATAAGCAGGCTGGGGAAAGAGGGAGCTCCTGAAAAAGGAAGACTGAGGCCTAAGAAGACATCTGACATGCCAGAAACTCCGGATCAGGAGTGAAAGACACACATTGGCTACAGCTATTTTTAAAAATGCAACATAAATGACAAAACAGTGCCCAGTACACGAAGAAAGATGACTTATATCTTGTTAATATAGTTGAAACAAAGACACCAGGAAAAAAGGGGGTGAAAAAATGGCGATGGGGTAGGAACTTTCAGAAATTTAAACAGTCCAAGACAGAACAGAAGCAAGACAAACAAATATCAATAACCTATCTGTTTAGCAACTTTTCGTTGCACACAGCCCTCTGCATGTGACACAGGCAGAAGGGGACTCTGAGAAGCAACTCCTAGAGCTTCCCTGCTCTGAGCCCTGCCCTTTCACTGCTGCCCTATGGGGGGGGCTTAGTATACTAAGGAATTTAATTACAACATTTCCTTTTGCAATTTACCTCGTAGACACGGCCAGGCTGATAAGGGCTTTTTTTCCTTTTTCAAACTGCTCAGACACAGCATCTACTCTTAAAAAGCAGACGTAAAAGGATCAAGCAGGACCAACCCGACGAGCAAATAAATCACAAGGTTTAGCCAAGCTCAACACAGCTCATGTAGGCAGTGTTAAGCATAAACTCCAATCACTGTGCAGCCTCGCTGCAGGATGAAGCTCGGAGCTTGACTCCACAAAATATGGAAGATAAGGAAATAGTCTAGATGCGTTTAACAGGTCTTAAGCTTCAGTAGTAAGCTAGACTGAAGCATGTGGGCTCCTGCTCATCCATGCCTGGCAAAACAGTTCTGCAACAGGTAAGACTCCTGCCATTCCAATAAGAAGCACTGACAATTTCACAGCAGCCCACAAAACCATATAGAATAATCCTCTGACAAAATAAGCCTCTGATAAAATATAACTGAAGGCTAATTTCTCAGCAATCCAAGTCTGCTGACTTCCTACTCATAGCAAAACCTTCAGCAGTCAAATCTTACAAGCAGTAAGGGTGCAAGGCACACAACGGTGTGCAGTGCCTGCAGCTCCCTGACTGAGCCCATCACCTCTCACTTCAATGTCCTAGTGAGCAGGTACAGAGCATGGGAAGCAAACAAAATGTTCGTTACTCTTCCTAAGTGTCATAAATCTGAATACTGGGAGAAAAATAAAGAAAGAAAGGAAAGCAGAGCAGGAATTTCTGCCACAAGAGCAGTGCCAGCACAGTGTCACAGGTGACATCAAGGCATGGACACAGCCCTGTGCAGTTCAACACCTGTTACCTGTCAGGGCAGAGGAGCCCCAGAACTGCTGGCACACATCCAACACCAAAGAAACAAGCTGTGTCACAACAGGGGGAGGTACCAGCAAAACAAACAATGACGGAAGACAGGAATCAAAAAACAGTTATATTGCTTGACTATAAATCCTATGTTATGTAGTTCTTGTCATTATTAAATCACAACTTTTCCATTCTGTGTGTTGTTTCTCTGTTCTTTGTAGCTTGTATAGCCCATATGTTCGCAACAGATGGATCAATGCTGTAATTCAGTGGCATTTTTCTAATTATAGATGGATTTATGAAATTCTTAAATAATTTTGAAGGAAATACTCCCTGCTGAGGGAAGGTGAGTCAGTGTAGCTTCACTGTCAGCAGCAAACACCAAAACCAAGAAAGTGAAATTGGTGTGGCTTTATGAAAAGGAACAGGTCAAAAATTTATTTAAAACATCACAAAAAGCTGAAGGAAACAAACAAGCAAAGTGTTGAGAAAGTGAGCACAAAACAACAACAAAAAAATTAAGTGAAAGTTAGATGTAGAGACAATCCATATAGGCTTGGTAGAACCTGGGGGTCCAGAGGACTCTCAACCCTGATGACTGAGTGTTATCTGCCAGACACTTCAAACAAATGATTTCTATTTCTTAAGCTCCATTATGTAATCTAGCCTCAGTGAAGTTAAATAAAATCGGAGAATTTAGGATTAAAGTAACACTGCGTGAAACAACTTCAGATACCTCATAACTTTGAAAGTTTGAATTTACACCCAACTTCAAGTTTGCTCTAATGATTTCAGATTTTTCCTGTCTCTTTACTGATTCTCATTTGAAGTGTGTTCTAATAGAAACTGTTGAATGAAGAGTTAGTTTTTGAAACTTAACAACCTATTAATAATTTATAGTCATAAATTCCAGCAGTGTGGCAGCCTGAATGCTAAGCTGGCTTCTCCAATGAAAACAGCACTGACATCTGCTATAAGGGTGATTTACTAAATGACTGCATTATGCTTTACTGATTTCACCAAATCACAAACCAAGAAGCTCTGCGATAATCATATTAGTGATCTAAAATTTACATGGAGCTGATTTATAAATGCATTACATCTCTATGCTGAAAATTCAGTAAAAGCTGTTGTGTATTATTTAAAGACGTACAATCATCTGCATTTGACCTGCAAGTTGTCTCTCATTAATTTGTAACTTTGAGTGGAATCAACATACTTTAAACCTAGTATGTACAGACACATGCCATAGCCAAGACACTATGTCTCAGACTAAAGTAACAGCAAAATATTATGTTAACACGGCAAACACACACGGGGCTTTTCGTGGAATATCAGACAACATTCTGTCATTCTCTGTGGAAAAAACCCAACATTTGAATTTTCCAATTTCTACTTTGTATTTCCTCTGCAAATTAAATCAAGTCGTTCATGTGATTTTTACAGCTCCCAACATTACACAGATTGCATAGCAATACTGCAGCAGTCTTAACCTTTCTGGCTCTTGGAGGCATGAGGGGATAGAGATCCCCATTTTTGGAAGGTGGCACTAAACTACTGAATAACTCTTCCAACTCTTGTGCACAAAGTTAACCAGCCCAGGAGTGTGCATGCTTTTCACAACTACTTTATTACTATCTCTGTTGATGTTACAGTTGGCAAGAAACAAAAGCTTCAAATACAGCTCCAGGTAGATTCCTTCAATGTTTCTTGCAACAGGAAACAACTTATTAAAGTATTAAAGTATCCAGACTTCATAGATCCCTTTGTTACTAAGAGCTGTTTTTCAGGGGACTCTCCGAACCAGTGTCCTGAATAAGCTAAAATTAGCTAATGAGAAAGCTAAGTCTTTCCAAAAGCAAACAAAAAACCCCATCAAACTCCAAGAACACTTCAACTAAATTATCTGGGGAAAGAGAGAAATGGTAAGACAAACGCTGCTTCTTGGTATCATCAATAAACTGATATGCACAACTTTTCAAGAACGAGTCACAGAATGGAGACTGTCATTTCAGCCCATGCTTTTCCCACACAGGCAGGACAGACTGAAGGAGACAGCAGTGATCCCTCATCCGCAGAGCAGCCAGGCTGATCTCAACCACGTCCAGGCAAGTCAGCACTAAGGGGCTGAACAGTTGTGCAGGCTGCAGCCCATGTTCCCAGAGCCTCTCGCAGGCCTAGAAGACCAACAGCACCATCCACCCACTCAAACTGGCATTCTTTGCTTTTATAAAATACACAAGAAAATAAGGAGGAATTACAAAAGCAATCTAGGTAAATGAAAGGTTTTGTTGCAGGAACTAGCTAACAGTTGCTAAGGAGGACTACTCAGGCTGCTGCTCGGCCCATCACTCCTTGTTTGACTGTGGTGTGCCATCCAAACAACCTAATGTGTTTCAAAAGTAGCTCTCATTTCACTGATCAAACACATATAAAATCAGCCACCTGCCATGTGAGAAAATGACTAACGCATCTTTTAAGCTCTTTGCTTCACCACTGAAGAAGCTTTTGAACACAGCACCATTTGAATTTGCTGAAAGAAACCTGCTTTTCAAAACAAGATTTCAAAGGGCTTAAGAAAACATACAAGGAGATGACAAAGATCAAAGGTAAATCTGAGTAACTTACTGCTGCTGCTGCGGCCTCCTCTCCACCTACATAGATAGAAGAAGCAATCTCCATCACAGACAAGTTTGTGGGAGCGTCTGTAGTGGATGATGATCTGGGCCGACCCGACTGAATATCCTGAGCAGACCTTCTGTTGATCTGTGGGCTGCCTTTCGGGGCATCTCCCTTGCCCCACCTGCTGTGCAGGCTGGTCCCTCTCTTCATTTTGGGTGGCACTCTGATCTGCTGAAGCACCCGGTTCAGAGCTGTGGGGTGGGTGGAGACACCATCAATGTCAGCACAGACGCTTTGGCTTTCCAAATCCAGGTCAGGCTCCAGCTCAGCCTGAGCTTGCTGGACATCATGTGGAGAAACAGACGACCTCCTGCGCTGATGCTGGAACAGGTGCTTCAAGCCTTGACCAATGACATTAATGTTCTCCAAAGCATTATGGGTTATTTTGGATAATTTTTGCTCTGATTCATGTTGTTTTTTAATCTCTTGATCTTGGGACTTGCCTCCAGGATCAGGGTCATCAGACAACTGTTCAGTGCCAGACGGCTCCATTGATGACACCCAACAAGTTTATTTGACTATTCATACATAAATATGTCCCCTTTCTTTAAAAGGCTTGTGTTTATTTTGAAAATGCCAAGATTGCCAGCCAATTAGGTGTGTAATTGCTTCAAGAGTGATTACACATGCAGCTGTGCCACGGTGATCTCATGCTTATCTAATGTTAAACAAAAGAGTAGTCATTATTATACATCCATGCAGCAAGTGTGGGTTAAAAATCCAATGCGCAAAACATGCCATTAACAAAATAAAATGTATCAGTCCTTGGAGCACCCCTCCACAGGGCATTAGTTGCATCTAGGCTGTATGCAGAAGCTGAAACTTGTGTGAGACAAGTCACTCATTGCCTGGGGGGAGAAGCCCAGCACGGAGGATGCAGGAAAGCAAGAAAGGTAAAAAAGCTGTTCAAAAGGGGGAGACGCAAGGAAAAAACAGTGGGGTTTTGTTTATTAAGAACAAGCCCGTAACAACATCTAACAGAACATGAGGTTAAACTTCTGAAGAGCATGTTAGTCATTTCAGCAGAAATAATTTTGCTCTTTAACAAAGATCCAATACTAAGACCCTCACTTAACCGTATTTAATACATGCAAAAAACCAGAATATTTCCAAATGAGTTATTAATTTCCAAATAGTGAGAAATTACTTATTACAGCCAGCATCCACTGATGGCACTGGAAACTAGATCTGAAAATCTGTCTTCAAGCAAGAACAGGCAAGTGAAATGCTTTCAATTGGCATACTCTTGTCCATAGCTCCCAGAGGAAACAAGAATGCCTTTTGAAAAGTAGATTAAGCAACCAATCTGCAAGGGATCAGCACCAGGTATGTGCAGTTCAGTCTCTGGCACAGGAACTGTGGTTCTTGGAGAGCTCAACCCGAGTCATTCCTGGGCTCAGGCAGGACTGGATTATTCAGCACTGCAGCTCAGCACTTGTATAGCAACAACTACAAGAGAAGGTCAGCAAAGAAATGGGGAAGGAAGGGAAGAAGGAAGGAAGGACAGTATCTGGGAGAGTTTTACATCAGCACCATGAGATCACATGCTCAGAAGCTGACCACTGTTTTCTGCAGAGAAAAACTTTGATTAGGCTTCTACAAATACAGAAACCAGCTCACAGAGGTCTAACTCAATCTTGGCAGAAAGGAGTTTGTGCTTTAGAGAAGAATTATTTGAAGCTCAACATATTTGGGATTTGAGAGTATTAATTTCTATGCTAAAACAGCTGAAGAAATACAATGCATTGAGTTTACAATTGGAGTGCTCTCAATTTTGTGCATCTGAAGCCTAACACAACGGGTTAAAGAGATACTCCAAAATGCTTTCCAAATTGCCATCTAAAAATATCAGAAGAGCTGCCTCTTTCTTTCTTTTTTTTCCAAGTGTCACTGCTATTAGTTGGAGGCAAGAAGAAACTCAGAACTTACAGAAAGCAGAACACTGGAATCATGAAAGATTTTATCTCAGTACTTTAAAGATGCTATAAGCATTGAGTCTAAATATACTGGCCAGTTTAATCAGTAACACATTAAATGCAGAGGAATAAAATATATTTACCCACATTCATGCAGCAATTGTGTGGTGGAAGAAAAAAAGATGTGCCAACAACTTACTTAACACTTTCTTAAACGAATTTAAGTGCCTTTATGTCTAATAGTATGCTTTGACTTTTGAGCTTGCACTTTCTTAATTTTTTTTTCCCCTCAGGTAACAGGTTTTGCAGAAAGTTTATGTTTTGGGACAAAAAAAATCACAAAACTAGATGCTCATTTCTAACCAACAGACCAAATGGTTCAGTGAACAAAACTCACCATCTAAAAAAATCAAGAGTCCCAAAACTATTTGGTTTGTAAAACACAAAGCTGACAGCCGACCTGTAACTGTTTTTTTCATTTTAGCTAATTCACTCGGCATTTATTTTTCAGTCAAGACTCACTGAAGAACTGCAGTTCTTATCTAAGATGACCAATATACACTCCAGCCAGGATCTCTTGGATCTCCTGCACACTCTCTATCCACATTATTTCTAGTAATGCTGTTACTCTTAAAGAACAGCACTTGAGTCTAACTGGAGTTCCATGCATTATCTGCTAGAAAAAATTACCGTACTTAAAATTAACCCTATGGCAATCTACAAACCAACCTGAAACAAACCCACAGTGAGCTCACAAACAAGGCACGGCCACCCTGTGTATTCTGGGACAGATTTCTGAAACTATGTGGCCTCTGAGAGGCTCCTAATGGGAGTTCTGTAGTCATCTCCTATTTCTATTTCCATAGGATGACTCTGTTGTGAGCCTGAAATGCGCTTTGCAAATTACACAGCTGGTATGAAGAGCCTTACAACTACTGATTTGTTCTAGTATCTACTTTTGGGGAAAAAATACTCTTAAGTGTGAAGAACTGTGTATCTTCATAAATAAATAGCACACTTATTTGCATTAGGATTCAACTTCTGTGCTCGCTTTTGTTTTCTCTACTTACAACCACCTTTATATTCTGTTAGTGGGAGGAAACAATACCTTACAGCATAAAGTTCAAAAACTGTACATTTCTTATTTGTACAAGAGTATACTAGATCAGGAACAAAATTCACAATTCCATATACAGCCAACTGAACAGATGTTATAAAATTATTACATCCCAGAACATTCTAATACAGTCCTTCATTTGTGCAATTATTTCCCAGGAGCCCTGGGAAACAAAACAGTTCAAAAGGAAAAACTGGCAAAATCAACACTAGGTAACAGTGAAAGGATAAACTTGTACTTGCCTCCATCATTTGCCCTTTTGCATGGCTGACCCACAGCAGTCCCTCCACTGAACAGAACTGCAAAAGAAATTGGGTATGAGATACAATTCTGGAAATGGGAGGAAAAATATATATATTAACAACAAAGTGAGAGCATGATTTCAACTTTTAATATTTTTTTAATAGTATTTTTTTTTCATTGAAATGCAAGTACCCCTGGAAGTTGTCCTATTTTAAACTCTTCCAAATAACGGAAGGGACACAAATATGACAAAGTTAAAACTGAATCTTACGGAGTTAATCAAGAAGTTCTTGTGAAGGAGCATTTTCTCTCGGGGTTTATGGCCACCACCACATGCTGAAAGCAGAGGAAGACGCCAGGGCTCCAGCCTGCAAGGTCAGTCTGCACCATATAGATTTTATTTTCTTCTCCTATCTAGTCATTCAACGCCCCCAGCACAGGTCAAACAGCTGGCTCTTGTTCACCTGGCATTCACCTGACAGGAGTAAAAGCTGTGAGCACTCAGACACACCTGCACCTGGCACAGCCCACGGCAGCTGCTGTCTGGACATTTCTGCCAACAACTCCGTGCCAGGGGCTTGCTGGGAGATGACACGAGGACAGCTGAGAGCAGACATGGTGACTGCACTTCTCTAGCCAGCCAAACCCAGACAAATCACCCAGACTTCCCAAAGACGAAAATTAATCCAACCAGTTCTTGAAAACAGGGAGTACACTATGCTTCACAGGAACACTACAAGGGCTCTGCACAACTGGGGTATTCTGACTGTTTTATTCCACATCAGATTCCCACCTCCAAGACAGAAAGAGAGGAAGAAAGGGTTAATCAGATCCACTGAAGTGGGATGCTAGGATACGAAGAAAGTGATGACAGCAATTATCAGGAACTTAGATAAAATGAATGAATACATTTTGGAAAAAGATCTTCATATTGAAGAAATTCCATTTCTATACTAGCACGAGTGGAGAACTAATATAATGTGTGAAGCATTGGTCATACTAGGTGTCACTAATAGAATTTCAGTCCCTCTATTTGTCTTTTTTTTTTTTTTTAAGTTTTAATGTTATTTTTATTTATAGCAACTGTAAGAGCTTTTGTCAGTAAGGTCTCAGAGATAAGGCCTAGCACTACAGGACCTGCAGATCAGCAGCTGCTTTTGGCTCCAATAGTTTCACAGCTGCCATAGCTCAGAGTCTGTCCCAGAGGGCCCACAGGTGGCATTAGCACCAAAACTACCTATACTGTCCCCCGTGTGAATCGCAGCCCTCACTGACGCATCACCAAAATTCCCATTTTCTGTCAGAAGCTCCATTTTGAGAACTATTTTGAACTTTGAGAAACTATTGCACAGGGCTAATCAAAGTTCCTTCACTTTTTGGTACTTAGAAAGCGTAGACATTATCTTGGCTTTACTTTTTCTTTTTGCCAATTCCTCCCACTCTTTCATGTTTCTTTATCAAATACTTTGTAACATGAACATTTCAAAAAATTTGACAAGTATCAGTCTGAAAATACTTCGGCCCATCAGATTTTAGTTAGACTTTATTCAAGTGATAGTTCACTTTAAATTAATCAGTTTAATTAATTCCCCTCAAAACCACAGTTCTTTGTAAACAAAGTGAACTCTGAAGCTACCATTGAAAACTAGTTTAGAGATTACTTATCTGCAGCTGAAGTACTTGTTACAGAAACAAACAGTTCAGGACTGCAGAAATGGAGAAGAAAAATTATTTTCAAGGAAAGGAAAGGAAAAATTCCACCTTTTCATAGAATATTTCAAATGCCTTTTACTGATGCCATATTTGAACACCATGAATCCTTAACAATAATGCTGGAGTACAATTACCTATTTAATCCCCACATTTATTCCATAAACAGGTCAATTTAACAGCTCATTATAGACTTGTCATCACAGTTAGCAGGGATCTTAGGAAGGAGATGCTTCCCACTCATCCTATTTGGTAAAAGAAAAACATTTTTCAGTTGTTTCAGATTAGAAGTGATTTTTACTAAAAAATAGCCCAGCTCAATTTGAGAAATCCCAGATTATTTTCAGAAACCCATCCCAAAATGAGTCTGTATCCAAGCAAACAGTTTAGCAAGAAAGACTAAAGCAGCAAGTCACACACTGGAAAGCACACACCTATTACAGGAATTGGGAACCCTGGCAAGTGATTTATTGCCAAAGGAGGATTAAGATATTTTAAAAGCATCATGGCTCAGCAGCACAAATAAGGAGAGAAAGCCCTGGGTGTTAACAGCTAAACCTATTAGAAAAAAGAACTCATGAGAAACCAGAATGGGTGTGAAATTCAAGGGGGCTGTCATCTGGAAAATACTTAAAGAAGAAAACACCAGCAACAGAGTAAGTAATTTGACTCAAGAAGAAAAAACTGGATAGTAACATGACTACCCAATATCTGAAGAAATGTGTATATTTAGCTATTCTAATAGAAAAAAACCTGAAAATTTCGAAAAAGTCTGAATGGAAAATTGGGGCCAGAATGGAAGAAGAAGACATACAAGAACTAAATAAATACAAATACCTTAGGAAAATGGCAGAATACAAGCAGAAAGAAAACAGAAAACAATACTATTTTAATGGAAAAGATACAGTTTTACATAGATAATTCTTCCTCATCCTCCTCCTCCAAAATTCACCCAAGAAAATATTTTTTGAATTCTACTGAAGTCCGAAAGAAAAACCAGAAACACAATATACAGATACACAAAGACCCTCCCCAGGCCAAGACCAGAAAGGGAGTATGGCTGAGAGAGCTGTTAAAGGAAAAGGCTGGCACTGTGTTTAGGTATGAATTACATGATTTTTAAGATATTCAGGGACAAAAATGGCACTACATCTGATCCCATACAAAACATGAAATGTTTCTTCTAAAATCCTCACAAGCCTAAAATAGCTCTATGCAGTCCAGGCACTTGTTTGTTAGAGGTGAGTATGTTACAAGGAAAAAGGAGAGAGAGCAGATCCCTGAGGTCACTCAATGGACATTAAAAGAATTGTCCTCCTCCTCCCTGGAGCAGGGGTGGGGAGGGAGAGAGAATCAATTTTTCCCATGCCTTCCCATACACATTAAAAAATGGCAACTTCAAAGGTTTCATCAGCAGATTTTATGCTTTGGCACACCAAAAAGAGTTCACCATTTCTACCACTGTATCCATTAATGTGCAAGGGCAGCATGTTCAGACATACCAGAAGGTGATCTTTCAATATCAACCTCTTCTCAGATCCACATCCTGTTGAAACAGTTCCTTCCTATAACTTTGTGTTTAATGCTGCTGACCAGCCAAACAAATGTACACAGTTTACTTTCCTGAAAGCTCAAATATTAATGCTGTAGATAAGAGAAAACTTCACTTATTGTCACTCACAGAGCATATACCAAACATTCTCTTAGTGAGTGACAGATCCCTTTCTCCTTTAAATTTCTTTGTAAGAAACATCTTTCTGAGTACACCCACATCAGAATCAAGTACCTTCAATACCACCCGTGGGCAACCTCTACATTACTGATGCCCTATAAGAAGTATTGCTTGGTCATTGCTTTCAGTGTATAAAAACTTCTGGTTCTTCTGCAAAGTTAGAAGTTCACATCTAAGGACCATAGACAACATCATCAAAGATAAGACAATTTTCCCATGTTTATTTGAGTAATAATAACTCAAAGTGTCTTAAAGTTGAGTGACTGGTTTTCAGAAATGGTTCTGCTGCTTTGCAGTACAACCAGTTGCCACTGACATCTTCTCCACCCCTGTCGGAACGTTTAGTAACTCAGTGGTTACACTGTTTGAATCAAAGCTATGAAGTAAAGTCTTTTGGAGAAAGACTTCTCCAAAATTACTAACCATGCAGAGGTACCAATACATAATCATTCTGGGTTTGCAATATGTTAAAACCTCACACGAAAACCAAAGCAAAACATTTCAGCTGTGTTCCTATATCTGATGAGCTGTCCATTTATCAGACTATCAGAAGCCTTTCCCGACTGCACTGCTGCATCCAGAGCCGGTGTGCCACACAGTCTGACTGTGAGGCAATGCTGCAGGTTCCACAGCTCAGCAGAGCTTCAGCCTTCATTAATTCCTTAGCTACATGAAGTATTTCTAGGTTTATATTACCATAACATGTGAGCAGTTTGTGAATTCACCCTTGGAATCCTCCCACCTTATGCTGAATTACTATTACTTTCCTAGTTTTCAGGTGAAAAAAAAAACCACAGAAACATCAAGGAGCTGCCTATATTATACTTTTCAGCAGAAAACCAAACTTAAAATTTACTGTTATAAAGTTAATGTTATACTTTCATGATTTCTCCTGATGCTACCTTCAAATTCATTTATGAATAGTGTACAGCAGTATAACTGGAACCTACTCAAACCACTTAAAAATATTCTTTCCCAGAAAAGGCTACATGTAGGTTATTTTCCATCAAATTAATAAAAACAGTGCTTCAAGAAAGCTAAATGAATGTTAAAGATTTAACTACAGTCTTCTGATTAGTTGACATAGACAACTACATACGTCATATACATTTTCTTGAAATTTTTTTGTGAACATACTTAAAAGTTGGGAGACCACTAAAAATGCAGTCTGTAGGGATTTTAAAAGAAAAACAAACTGGACAAAGAATTATTATAAAGACAGTCTGCTTTATTAGGTTCAAGAGGAAACCTGTAATTCAAAACTGTGTGGTCTGCCACAGGAGGGCCGACAGTTGACACTTCCACTTAATTTAGTGGCCTGTTTTGGAAAAGTGACATCCTCACCTACCCTTCCTCAAAACCAAAGTGAAGCTAAGCCAAACAGCAGCATTTCCTCAAAAACATCTCTGTTTTTTGCAAAAGGGAAAAATGCTGCACCCATATTTAAATGTTCTACAAACCAGTCAAGTGCATGCTCTGAACTTAGGCTTTCACTGAAGAACACTGAAGGGACATCTCCAGCTACAGTCCAAGCAGGGATCTGAAGCTGTCCTTCCACAATACAAGAAGTACAACAGAATAAGTAATTTAAGGAATTTCCAACCTCTTTTTGTCCCCTGGGGCTCATTTTCAGAACCACAGCACGGCATTCCATTTTACATTTTGTAGGCAGAGATATTTCCAGAGCTGTGATATGAACCAATACAAAAACAATTAACTCTAACTTGAAGTAAGACAGAACTGAGGGAGAAATCTGACCATAGAACTGGTTATAACAACTTTGGGATAAGGTTAAAGAGAGGAAGTAGACAGACAGGGTACACAATTATTCCAAAATGGTGTTATCAAAAACCTCCTATCTCATGCTATGGCCACAACAGCTGCAGAAACAGGAACTCAGGCAAGCGTCAGCAAGGACTCATCAGAATACAAGTGATTTCACTTCCACAGTTCAGATACTGCATTTTGCAAACAGAGAAACTACCTCCCATAAAGGAAAAGACTGAAGAAGTGTTAAGCATCAAAACAATGGGTCTTCCACAAAGAAAAGAATAGATTTAATTCCCTCAAGTATCTCAAATATTTTTCTGGTCAGTTGCACTCCTACTATTGACTTTTCCTATTAACATTCACATTATCTGGACATGATTTTTTAGCCTCTGGAAAAATGCAACAATACTAGGCCATGGCAAAAATTTCGGCAGGATCTTTTCAGAGAGGAAGGGGTGGAGGGGAGAGATCAAAGCTACTCTTATCTCCTCATTGCCTTTCTGCCAAGAGACACTGCCACTTTCTGTATGTCAAAATTGACTCAAATGTCAGGAACAAGAGAACCACAAAGTAGAAATACAGGTATTTTCATTCCACTACCAAGGGAAGTATAAAGAGAGACTTCTAAGCGTGCTAGTAATACAAAGAAAAGAAGAGATGGCCTCTCATTTTAACTCCTAGCAGAATTATCTGTGATAATGCCAACAGAGAAGCTGGCAAGATTTAGCAACTCTAGTTCTAAAAGAAAAGTTTATTCCAGGCTTGCAGTTGTAAGGAGGTTAAAACAAGTTAAATTAGCAGGCTTGTAAAGAAAGATATCATCTACCACCAACCCACACCCCACACTATGTGTGATTTTCACATGTGCTTTTAGCCCTGAATTTTGGAAAGTATCATATTTACAATGACTGGTGAAAGAAGAAAGTAGAACTAACCTCACACAGAGTGGTAATATACTTCCCAGATGACTCAAAAACAGCTCTTTCTACCAGTATTGTTTAAAACGTGACACCAATCTGGCAAGACAGAAATTCCAACCAGAATATAGCCATTGCTATACTCTGACCGTTTATGCTGCTCAACCACTGACAGCTTCACCCTGCTCTCCAGATGAAAACTCTCCCTCTTGATCCTTCTAGACTGCTTGTCTAGGGACCTTTACTTAAGTGCAACTCTTAAAAAATTGTATTAGTATAACTGTAGTGGCCTTAATCTGGGGCTGGTTTGTTTACACGGCCTTTTCTAATCAAGCATTAGCACGTTCCTCCCTGCAGGACTACAAACAAAATGTTCAGGTTGCCCATCAAACGCTGCTTGAAGTCCTCCAGTCAGCACTTGCAGGAGGCTGGGAGGACCTGTCAGTGAGAGACTACCCCCATCCACACCTCCTTACCTGCTCTCAGTGTTAAAAACCTGCTATCAGTGTCAAAGACAAATATGAGACATGCATACGGTGTTTTTGACTTGACTCATTACAGCCACTTCTCCCAGCCCCAGGCAGGCTCAAGAAGACCTTGAGACAAGGAACAATATAAGTGCATTCCTATGTACCCAAACGGGTGGGAACAGCATCAGCCTGGCCCGTGTATGGCACAGACACCTGCCCTGCAGCACACACGTGCAGCCCAGCACAGCCACAAATCCCTAACCCCTCAGAGCAACACCATTTGGAACAGGACCCACGTTAGCCATTCATCAACTGCTACCACATAGACTTGTGAATTCCTTGCTTTGCACACTTTTTGGACTTCTGCAATAAAAATACTGATGCACACATCTATGGTCTTTTTTTCTATTAGATCTTATTATGCACTTCAGACACACACACAAACTGCACAAACACAGCAAAACAGCCACTCACAAATATGCTGCTCTTCAATATCCACCTCCACATCCAGCTGCACATAGACAGTAATTTGGTATAAAGAAATTGGGCTTGACTACTTTGTTGCCAATGGGAATCAAGTAGTCATGCATTTAAAACCTCAGCCAAAATCAGAGTGTTTCCGCCCACATTCATGGCAGAGTCCACATAAAAAAATCCACAAATCTTTACCCAAAACAGCACAAAAAGGGAGCAGACTTATTTGAAATAAGGCTGAATTTCAGCTACCACTGAGAAGGTGCAGGCTTATAATCAGAGCCAAAACCAAGACCCACGTTAATGGGTTCTTACAGAGCTGTTGTGCAACTTGTATTTCCGCCAGAACATCCATTTGCTACCTGCAGAGCAGCTCTGCAGGGTCAAGGCCCCCAGTACAGGTACACGGGTGGCTACAGAACACCAGCTACATGGGGTGGGTCCTCCCCAGGGGCAGAGCTTCCTGTTTCCCTTTGTTGAACCTCTGAGGTTCCCGCCTGCCTATTCCTCGAGCCTATCCAGGTGCCTCTGAATGGCAACACAATCATCAGGTCTATCAACTTCCCATCTTGCATCACCTACAAAATTCTTCACCTAGCCCTATTAATATGTTATTCATAAAGAGATTGTACAGTACTGGACCCAGTACTTTTCCCACAGACTGGAATTACACCTGAAGCATTTAAAGGACTTCACTAAACCAGAATCAAAACTTTCAGCACAACAAACCAGGTGAGAACTAAGTTCTGTAGCAAAAGCATGACCAGCACGGGAACTGCTCTGCAGAGCAGGAAGCAGCCACTGACACAGCCTCCCCCTCTGCTCCTTTTACCACAGGATGCTCTGCAGCCCAAGCAGTCAAACTTCTCACAGGTATCCAATGCAAACTAACCAAGTTTTTCTGTTATGCAAAGGCTCACCTATACAGAGTATCTTCCTCCACAAAACATTTAATATAAATCAGCAGCAACCGGAGCTAGAGGCTACTCCAGCTGAAAGCCAGAACAGGGAAGGACCTCAGCCCCCACGCACCTCGGAGAGACTGGCTTTCACCAACAGAGCTTTTGCCTTACTAGTCAGTCAGCCATCACTGGCCTGAATGGGCTAAGTCCAGTCTTAAGAGATTCTGACCCAAAGTGGCTCTGTGTTCATTACTCCCATTTTAACTGCTATTCATCCTCAGCATCATAGCAAGGACACTCACTGCTTCTCACAGACAAGTGACACTACCCCTTATGACCGTGACCCACTTAAGCATGAGATGCTTGTTCAGCGGGCAATGATTTACAAACATGGAGTGCTAATGGGTACAGCACTTCCAGTGATCCCAGAAAAGGCCGCAGTCCTTTTGCTCAAAATTAGTATAACTGGGAATCATGAAAAACACATTCATTTGCCCTCAGGATAATCACCATGGCAACTGGCTTCCAGGAAAATAATAGCCAACAGCTTCAGTACAAAGGCCGCTATGGGATTTGTTAATGACACCATCAGCTCACACAAATCCAAAATGTACTGAAATTTGCCAAATTTATGCCTGAAGAAATTTAAGTAGGTATCTGCAAACTTCCTGCCATAACCCATCCCACCAGCTGAATCAACGGCAGTACCGTTCATCTCAACACTGCAGGGTCCTTTAATGTTCTTTGAACCGTAGAACAGTTTTAATGCAATGTTCTCTAATGTACACATTTTCATCTTTCAGACCACTTCTTTATATCAAAAGAAAACTTTATCTCATACTCAATCTCCTTGTCACTCCATGCTTTAGTATTCACTTTTAGTTATATGAGTTTCAATAATTAAACACTTACACTTTTCATTAAACTGAATGTTCTACAAAGGTAGGTCAACGTCATCTTACAGTTAAGGTAATAAAGACTAATACTCTGTTTTAGCCCCGGGAGGCTAAAACACTCAGGGAGACACGCAATCTATGTATTCTTACAGGTATTCAGAGATATTGCAAGAATTGTTCTATTTTCAGAGAATGGCAGCTTTTTTGGGAAATGTGCACTGTTAATGGACAGGATTACAGATATCATAACTAATTTATATACAACCAAAAATATGCACCGAGTTGGGGTACAGAATGCACATCCCTGGTACACTGTGTAAAGCACCACTAAGGTGGCAATGGGCAGCTCAGCAAACCACTCCTGGTGTGTTCCTAGAGTTTCTATGGAAGCACCTTACAGGAAACGATGCTCCTCCTTTCCGCCCAATACTACTCTTGCACACTACCACAGCCAAATAACACTGACCAGGCAGACTGAGAAACACATTTGAAGTGTGCTGCACCAACTTGTGCCCACTCAAAACAGAGAATCTTACCAAGATGGCAATCCCTGGCCCCAACTCTGCCTGCAGGCGAATGATGGAGGAATTCCTTCAGCACACATAAGGGATCCCCTTCCCAACCACAGCACTTCATTGCCCATCACAGTTCACAGCCCATTCTACCTTCCTGTTACAGGAACACCATTAGGTTGTTTTAAGCCAGACAGGGAGGTAGGTCAGATCTGTGTCCCTCCAGTCTCACCTCAGCCTGAATCACTAGAGCTTATCAACAAAAGCACACGTGCTGTCTGCTAAATACATCCTGTACAGCAATGTGGCATGATGAATGATTCAGACAGGTAGCTACCTTCAGCACAATTAGCTTTCCTTTTTTAACAAAACCCACTAATCAATGTCTCTTCTGAAAGCCAGAGAGGTGTGTGTTCAGCTGCCTTTCACAGTAACCCACCATTAACTGACAAGACCACCACTGCCCTGGAACGTTGGCATCTACATCAAAGAAGGGATAACCGTGTCCCAGTAGTTTACAGAAGGAACAGGTGTTATCAGTGCACACTTGCCTCCTCTAAGCCCATACACAGGCAGTTAGCCAGCTTACTCATTCCAGGTTTAGAATATGTATAGACAGCTAAAAGCCTCCAGGAAAATATAACTGTGCATGCTGGTGACTTTCTATGCTGGGGAAACAGCCAAGGTTGTCCATCTCTTGTTACCTGGGTGGGATAAACCTGCACAGCAACAAGGCATATCCTACCTAGCTCTGCTACTCTTGTACATCACAGGCATATTGTCAAACAAGACTGCTCCTTTCTGGGAGCAGACACCACTGTGCCTGTGCATCTGTGCACAGGAAGGCAAGCAAAATATCCTTCTTTCCTAACCTTCATTCCAGATGCCTCTCAGTTCAAGGCAAGTACTCTGTAACTTCATGTGAGTGCTTTATCGAAGCAAAGAGAGCAACCACAGTGGCCTCCCAGTCACATTTCCAGGAGTACTACATGTCTGTCACATACTTCAAAGAAGAAAATTTCTGCAGACTGTGGTGGTATTCAGGAAGTGAATGGGTGAGCAGTCAATACAGCTTTTCTCGAGACAATCTTTTGAGTACTCCCACAGCAAGCCCAACCAAGGTCGCCCTCCATACAATACCAGCTCCTACAGCCTCAATGTGTACATGTATAACCTACTGCTAAAAGCATGCAAAATGGGGCACATCAGCCTAAATTGAGAATATGTACACCTAGAGCTCTCTTTGCCCTAATCAGATGGCCTTTCCTTTCGATAGTCATAACAGGCATACATACCTCAAAAGTGCTCAGGGTAGCTCATCTCTTTGCATAGATATGCTCACAGTTGTAATCCAAAAGTCATCAACAGATGTCTAACTTTTTAAAAAAATTTAGAAGTATAAATTCCACATGAAAGTCAGAGGAGGGAAGAAGATATGATTTATCAGGTTCTACATTTGCAGACATCTGCAGTCAGTACTGTAGGTCATTTTCAGAGTAAATCTTGGCAACAAAGCTTCTTTGTAGAGGAGAAAGACCTGCCAAAATTAACAAGCAAAATAAGAAACACCATTAATACCTGATAAACAATAAAACAGCACACATATTCAGAGTCCCCTTCAGAGAAAAGAATTAAGTCATTTTAAATACTAGGTTTCTGCTAGCTTTGATGTATTTAAAATCAGAAGCAGCCTCTGAAGTTACCTCATATTCTGACTGCTTTAACCTAATAAATTATCTCAAGGAGGATTTCCTCTAAGCATTCAAATAATGTTTGATTATATCAGAACATGCAACACTATACCACATCACAGATTGCCCTGATTCAGACAAAACCTTCCCAGCTCATCGAACACCTTGATGTTCATTGGGTATTTTCCCACAGGAGTGCTTGTATGACCAGTGTCAGACTAAAGAATTAAGCCTCTCTCCAAAACAAGGACCAACAGAGTGCGTGATGGAAGCCCCAACACAGCATGCACAAAAAGTACATACTCGGGGGGGACCTGCACGGCATAAATGTTTAGCAGTGCTGGCAAACTTCTGAACTTCTCAGCTTTGGATTTAAGTTAGTAGAACGTAAACTTTTTTGGGGCAGAGACCTTCTGTTCTGTGTTTGCATTTCACATTGTATGTCAGATCTAGCTTTCAAATCAAAGTTCTCAATCTTATTTTGATAGAAGTGGCTTGTATTTTTGATACATGAGCAGGATTCTTCTCTATAAATAAAAAGGGTCAACTAGATCTGCATTATCATAAAATGCTTCTGAAAGAAAAAAGACATTAGATTTTGCAAAAACATATTTAACTCCACACAATTGCCTGTTTCCTTCTTTGCTTTTTCCTTAACACACTTGGCTGAAAGAAAAATTTCGAGAATTTGGAGATTAAATTCAAAGAATCAGCTCATTGTGCTGTGACAATATCCAGGGTCTCAACTGCTTAGGGGAGTTAAATATTTTAAGCGTTTAATCATAGCAGAATACTGAGTTTCTCAAGTGCAGGCAAAAGACGTCTAGCCTGCCACCTTCACATTCCATCTCATTCAGCCATCTTCACTCTGCCCAGAGACACTGATTTATCCTCTAGGAAACACTGTGCCAAGTTCACAGATTTGCTGACCTTGGAAGAGACTCTGGATGTCACCTGGGCCACCCAGTGCTCATTGCCTACAAACCACTTAAACAAGTCTTGCTATTGAGACACCGCCCTGTTCCTGGCCCCAGAGAGGTAACACAAGTGCCCATGACCTCCAGTCCTCACCAAGAGCACACGACCTCTGTGCCGAGCAGCATTCAGCAGCCCTTAGGGGACAGGCAAAAAGCACTCCCTGTATTTCAGGGGTGAGGAGACTCTAGGGCTATCAAGAGGCAGCCAAAATCCAGCTCACTTGAGAAACACCTTGCACTTGGTAGATCCAGGTGCTAAAGTCCAGCTCTCACTGGCAGACAGCTACAGAACCACCTGAAGAGAGCACGCCACACCAGTAAATGTGCCAGGGAAGCCAACAGAGAGGGAAGACTCCTCCCCCAGAGCTCTAAGCAAAAATTCCTAGAAAGCCCAAGATATTATCAAACCAAGTCTTTCTGAATGGTTCAAAAACAATTCTCAGAAAGACCAGAGGAAACACTAACAGAAGGTCTGCCTGACTCCAGAGCAGCCACGGTAGCCAGCTCAGTCAGGCACAGGCCATTCACCCAAGCAGTGGAGGAGCTGACTTGCTAAATACAACCCATTTCCTGCAGAATGCAGCTCTCTAAACACACAGAAACAAAATCTGTAGACTTCAAGTGATTTCTATTTTGTATCTGAATTAAACTTAGGTTTTAACTACAGGAACTTCAGCTATGATTAAATAAGACGTGAGACAGCTCAGACCATGACACAGAACTGCTTAGAAAACCAAACTCAGTAACTTTTATGTAGTAAATGGAGGGTGTGACCCCCCCAAAAAAAGAAGAGACAAAAATCCCAAACTCTATGGAACCTGAAGTTTCAATTTCTTTCTAAAGCCAATTCCACACAAAGTAGATCTTTCTCTGTTTTCAGTTTGCTTCCATACACTGGATGGCTTCCAGACCAGCTGGGTGGGTTTATCCGGCAGCAGAATATAGCAAATACAGAGCTCCAACAAACTTGTTCATTTGCTGCCAGAACCCTGTGTGGCTGCAGAGCTGTTGAGCAGTGCAAGTCCAGCAAGCTGGGGAGCCCCAATGTCCCCAGACGAGAGAAGGAAGAGTCCCTCCTGCCATCAAGACAGAAACAGCCCTTCCAGTGAGTACACCTACTCACCGGGCCTGCACTGCCTCTAGACACTTCTAGACGGACAAAGAATTTACCCTAAGAGAAGGATCGCGATCAAACATGGAGTCACCTCCCACATCTTAATCTTGAGTAAGACAGAATCAGTGGCGAGCATCAGGGACAGCAGCACCCGCTCCCCGGGCTGAGGAAAAGCCAGTGGCACCAGCTGAAGTCAAGGCACCACTACCTCAGTGACCACACCAGAAGCCTGGACTGTTACTAAGGGCTTCCAACCCGCAGAAATATCTGACTTTAAGAAAGTCAGAAACACCTGATTTTAAGGTTTGTGGATGATGGAAACTGTTTACTGATGCAGTGGGAGTTACATTACCGTCTTCTTTCTCTTCCTCCCCTAGCCTTCCACTCAGATCGCTGTACCTTCAGTTCAGACCTTTACACCTCCTACCCACCAAGAAGCCTCATTACCTTAACTCTATAATAGAGTTTTTTAGTGACAGTGATGCCTCCACCCACCATGGGAGTTTTGGCGGGCCACCGCATTTGTCACTAATGCACACCAGGTACTTCTGTGTCGCCAGTGACAGCAGCTGCACACAAGTCACAAACACAGTGTCAGCTCTAAGTCTCGTGAATTCTGGCACTTGTAAAGCTTCGAAGCTGCTGCTTTACACCTTAAGTTCTTTACTTTAAGATTGTCACTGACAATCTGCTTTTAAGCCGGCAAATTCTGAACTCGCCATGAAATAATTCGTGTCTTAACCATCTCATTAAAGACAGCCAAGGCGAGCAGGAATCGGTGAAGCGAAAACGAGGACGCCTCAGCCCCCCCAAAACAGCGCGAAGGCCGCGGCGGTGCCTCGCGAATCCCAAGAACCGGCCACATGGGCGCGGGGCCGCCCTCGGGAGGGGCTGCGGAGACCGGAGCGATCGCGGGGGCCGCTCGGCAGGGGCCGCTCGGCAGGCTCCGCTCGCCACCGCCGGGCCGGACACCGCCCCGCGCAGCCCGGGCCCCGCGCCCCGGACGACGGCCCGGAACGGGGGGAGCGGGCCGGTGGGGCCGCGACTCGGCCAGAGGGATCTAAACCGGCCGCAGGAACGGGGGCGGCGAGAGGGAGCGCGGCCGAGCGGCGGGACTGGATGCGGGTGAGGCGCTCGCGATGGGCGCACCCGGGGCCGATCCGGACGGGTCCCCTCGCCCCGTCCCGCGGTTCCCGGTGTTCTCCCGCCCCGTTCCCGATCTCCCGGTCCGTCGGTCACTCACCGGCCGAGCGGCGGCCGCTCCATCCCCGCGCGCCGCCACCGCCCGGCCCGGCCGCGTGACGTCGCGCAAGGGGCGGGGCCAGGCGCGCGCGGTGGCGTCACCTGCGGGGGCGGGCCCAGTGAGAGGGCACACCCCCAGTGCGCCTGCGCGCTGAGGCCCCGCCCCCAGCACCGCTACTCCGGTCACGTGCGGGCTGGGCGGGGTCGTTCCCGTTCCCGTTCCCGTTCCCGTTCCCGTTCCCGTTCCCGTGCCCGTGCCGCGGGGCCTCTGCCCTGCCTGGCCCGGTCCCGCCCGCGGGCGGCGTTCGGAGTGGCTCTCGGTCTCTGTGCTGCGCTGGCGGGGGACTCCTGGCGCCTTCAGACACGGTTTTTCTCTACTCACCTATTCCGTCTCCCGAATCCCCTTCCCGCTGAGCCCGGCCCCTTCGGGCGCAGCCACGGGTGAGCTGCCTTGTGTGGCTCCTGGCCTTGAGACCCCGACACCCCCGCACAGGTGAGTCACGGCGCCCTCAGCCCTGACTAAAGCACAGCCTTCCAAGGAGCAGGGAAAACCCGCCTCCCGCTGCCAAACATCCTTGGCTTGACCTCTGTGTCAAAGGACCAGAAAAGGACAGTCATGCCAGGGTTGACTCTGAATAGTTACTATGGCTTGAAATGTCCTTAAAAGGTAAAATGCATGCATTTCTACCACAGCAGACACTCCAGCCTCAGGTATCTCAGAGTAATAGCATATTCCCAGCTGAGCATTAAAGGGGCTGTCATTTGATTTTCTGGCTCCTATGACTAAATTGCTGTAGCTTTGCTCTCATGGTCCAGAAATTCTAGGGAGCCTTCAATGAAATTACTGCTCATTTTAACTTGATGGATGCATTTTCGATAATGGTGTAATGCAATAATATAGTGAAAAATACACTTCCATTTTCAAGATGCTCTGTTGCTTGTAACTGCTCCAATGCAGCCAAAGAAGTTGATAAAAGAAAAGCAATTAATGCAAATAGTAATAAAAATTTTGTCTTTTCCATGTGGCATTTCAAAGAAAGTCAGCCCTATATCATTGCTCTTGAGCTAGGTAAATGTGATCAACCGCCACTGCAGATGGAGGTGCTGTATTAAAAACACGTTTCTCAAGTGTCCAGGTACGGGACACCCGAGGATCAGAGGGCACAGGTCCAGCCCAGCATAATGGTCAACATCAGCAAGGAACATCTGGGCCTCACAGCTGATCTGCACAACTTCTCTGTGTACACCAGCACGTGTCCTTGTTCTGTGCCTGGATTGCCGTGGATTCCCAGTCCTGTGCAGGAATGAAACCCTGGACAGCCTTTCCCCTTGGCAAGGCACAGCTACTGCACGGAGTGTGAGTGTAAACCAACTGCATTCAATCTTCTTCTTCTACCCAGCGCTGTCGGCACCTCACAGCACCTGGGCTCACTGGGTCCCACTTCAGCGGCCCATGCACCCCACAGCTGCCGATGGGCACCCACAGCACTGGGTTGAACACTACGCTGCCTACGGGCGGCCACACCTCGCACTGCGTAACCTCGGGGGTGCCCAGCAGTCAGACCTGAGAGAAGACGTGTCACACTCGTGTCGGCTGCGCTCGCATGGGCTGAACACAGGGCAGGGCTGAGCACGGGGGACACCCCGCACGCGTGGCCCCGCGGTGCCAGGTCCTTCCGGCAGGGGGCAGCAGCGCCCCAGCCAGGTAGAGGAGCTTGGCCCGAGCTGGGACTGGACAGGAACCGAGTTGGGCTCGGGCTGGGACCGAGCTGGGACCGGATTGGGATCGGGACTGGGACTGGGACTGAGCTGGGACCGGGCAGGGACCGGATTGGGACCGAGCAGGGCTCGGGCCGGGACCGAGCCGAGACCGGATTGAAATCGGGACTGGGACCGGGCAGGGACCGGACTGGGACTGAACTGGGACCGAACTGCGACCGAGTAGAACCGGTAATAGGTGTTACGGACACACACTCGGGCAGACCGCACATACCGATAGCTCCAGGGACAGGGCACACTCACATTAGGGCTGAAACACCTGTTTCATATCCATTGTCCGGGCTAGACTTTCATACTGGCCCTTTACTACTGACCCGTGACCTGCACTTTAACTTGACAGAAGTATTATTTTCTGTAGAAAACCTCAAAACTGAGACTTTGTTGATCTCCTGTCTGAGAATCAAGAGAGAAATGGTTTAATCCTTCCGTTGTACAAAAAGGGAAGAATGCCTGAACTGAGGAAATGGGGAACTACTTAAATCTTTGGTAGCAGGTCACTGTTGGACAAGTGGGGAAGGCACACAGCACTACTGCAGCATAGCAGAGGTTTCAGGATCCTATGTAGGCTGGATCTGCAGGTGAAATAAATCACAGCATGTGTCTCAGACTGAGTAGCAAAGCGGTGTCCCTCTACCATGGAAAAGGGTGGGCAGGCACTACTCCTGCTGCTGTTCCTGGCAGTTCGTACTGCCCCTCTAATGCAGTACTCACTTCAGTGGTGACCTACATCGTCACCACTGACAATTAATCAAATGTTAGCACACTACTCATTAGTCTGAACCCCTGTAAAAGTGCTCAACAGCACTACATCACACAGAGTGATCGTGTTCATCCTTGGAGGGACCACAAGAGCTTCACTGCCTGTTTGCTGCTGACACTCCTATCAGCAGCAGCTGCTCTTTCCATCTACGTGTCTGTCCTGCCTCACACTTCATGCCCATATGCTAAGTTTGTAACACTGAATTACAAAGATTGGGGGGTGTAGTAAAAGTGAGGTTTTATTCAAACCAATTTAGTGCTAAGACGGATTTGGGAAACATAGATTCAATTCAGTTAGAAATCAATAATCAAACTTGACTATTATAAATTCACAAAAACATTTCTTCATTTTTTCCTTAAAAGTTCTTTGCAAACTGCAGTTGAAATACCTAAGAACTTTCTATCCAATAAAATGCTGGGATATGAATGAAATTTAGAATCCGAAGGCCTTGGAGTTATTCAGGCCAAATGAGCTGGTTCAGGGAACAGACTGTGAAGGACAGACTTGTACTGAGCATATTCTTTCCATTTTCAACAGACTGCTGGAGTAGGCTCAGCTTTAGTGGTACTGTGTGACCTGAATATTCACAGTCTGCCTAGAAGCACAGATCAGGCTGGGAAAAAGAGAAATGCAAGAATGCAGGAAGTCCTTGTTTTCCACTTTTCTCCTGTCTTCCATTTTAACTGTGTATATGAGAGAGAACAAGGGAGTAAGACTGGCTGAAGAACTGCATTATGCACTTGTGCCTTTTGGGGAACTAAGGGATAGACCGAGGTGAACAACTGATGATGGACTTATGATGAATTCAGGTCGCTGACTTCAGATCTGCATGACAACATCTGAATTTGGGATATTTAAATCCAGGATTAAAATCATATTCTATAGATTTTAAAAGATGTCCATCTCACTTGGAACCTTGGTCAGTTTACAGCATCTACGGATGCACCATATTTTAGAGCCCTTAACTGTCTTCTATTCAGAACGCTGCAAAAAGGCTATGCAACATTATGTAGTTCAATCCCAGTGCTTTAACCGAAAATCACCATTGACATACTCCAATTAATGAACCAGTGTGGAACTAAGCTTGGAGTAAAATCACATCATAAAAACAAAGTGTGGGAATGTGTTAGGCCAAGCTCAGTTCTTGACTTGCAGGTAAGTAATATACTAGAAATTCACTTGCAACTACTTTAGAGCATACCTTAAATTTTTTGCTCTGAGTTCAGCAAAGGTACTTTACAACCACAGGAAGACTGCTGACTTATAATGCAGCTAAGAGAACAAATTCCCATCTGACATCCTTCTCTCAGAACAAAATCTTACTGTGGCCTATGTCTTAAAAGTTCCCAACTATGATCTAAGAATGCACTTTTGCTTTCAGGTGAAGAGGACTAAGAGAGAGCATTTTAAAATTTTAATATACCTTGTATTTTTACTGCAATAACATTACCGACTTACGTGTTTACACTTCTAAGGCAAATTACAAATATTTCTTGTTCTCCAGGTGTGTAAGTGGGCTAAGTTAGTGAAGTTGGTGGGAGGCATTAGCACTTAAAAGTTTTCATGAGGATACAGTTACACTAGATCTTACAGGAACTTAAGGAACACGTAGTTGGTTTCTCTATAACTACATCTGAACAAGATGGGATTTGTATCACCAAAGTAGTATAAAAAGAAGAAACCACATCCCTGAGAAACTTAAGAAGCCCCACGGAAAACTCACACTCTTTTTTGGCAATTTTTGAATGACCAAGGCTTCTGTATAACATACATGCAACCAGCCTTGTCTATCAGAAAGATTCAGAAATTATTTAAGACTAGCACATGTCTAACTCTGGGTAAGCAGGCAACACAGCACTATTCTGTTTTGCAACTCCATCTTTAAAATTGTCTGACTGCTCAGATGTCTTCCCATCCCTAAGCTACATGTTTTACAATGGAAGAAGGAGAGAAAGGGTAAAAAAAGGGCACAGCAAGGGCTGGCTACTCAATAAAGCATGGAGAGCCAGGAGCTGAACACCATAGCACAGCTGGCAAGGCAGAGGCCTCCAAAGGCCAGGCCTCCCCTAGCACCCGAGCAGGATCAACAGGAGAGGCCCAGAGGCTGTGGCCAGGTCTACCAAGCCCAGAGCACCTGTCTTGACTCTATGGAGCTGCCTGGCAATCACTTGACAGTTAACCCTGCTTACTGTCACTAGACCTGCCCCTGAGCCATGGACCGATGTCCTGGCTGGACTTTGTCACCACAAACTGCCCTGATGCTCTGGTTGACCCCGGCTGCCATGGTGAGCCCTGCCCTGTGCCCTGCACACTGCTGTGCCCTCGGGTGCTGCACTGGGAGGTCCCTGCCCCGCCTGCCTTGTGCTCACTCACCTCCTGGTGCTCCATCCCTCAGGGAGCCCCTGGACTCACTGCTCTCTCACACGTGTACTCTGAGCCTCTGCATGAGAAGAGGAACTCGGAGATTTATCTATTTCTGCTCAAAGGCAGGTTCATGACAATCATCCTATTGGCATTAGGCTTGACTACTGTGACATGGGGGGGAAATCTCCCAGCCTCAGTGTGAGGGGAAGTGTGCCGTTCGCATGGACATTGATTACCAACACTCTCTGAGCCCTCGTCCATATCCTCCTGGCTGAGTCCTAAGTGAGTGGGAAGGGGCTGACAGCATTCTCACCACTGCAGCAAGTTATTGCACTGGGATCTGGAGGAACAGTAGGTGACAGAGAGGTCCCAAGGAATGACAGGAAAACACTGCAGGAGGCCATCAAAGACATTATTGATCCAGTCACTGGAATGAGATGTCTCAGAATAATTATTATTAACTGCAGGGTTTACTTAAGAACAAAGGATCAATACTTAGACAGCTTGGAGGAATCATTTGGTGCCATAATGAGTTTCTCTCTTTGTGACATTGAATGCTAAACTATCAGTTCTCATACACTGGGAGAGAAAAAACGTTTTCATGTTTTCCTGTAAGTAAAAACTGCCAGGTTTGCCATCTTTCTGAGGATGCATACAGAAAAGGAAGGCTGTGGAGAAGACAAAACAGGTTCAAGCAGTAAGCAGTGCACTCAGCTGCATTTCTCAGACTCAGTGCTTTCAGGCTTCTCAAGGGAAGTACAAAGCCCATGTACACTCCCCCAGCTCAATTTACTGATAAGAATATTTGTGAGAACAAAATAGGAGGTTCTTACAAGAAGGAGGCCAGCATACAGAGAGCACTTCAGGAGAAATGCTGGAAGGAAGGACAGCAATAATAATGAGGATGAAAATTTTAAAGACTAAACTCCAAAGGATCTGGAGACCACAGCAGTAATCCAACTAGAAAGAGCTGAATGATAATAGAGCTACCATGAAATGGTTCTGCATTTGAAAAAACTATTTCTTTTGTTACAGTTTACAGAGAGTAAGAGACCATTTGTGAGAGCAATCAGAATCCAGCCCTGCCCTTACTCATCACCCTGTACTTGTTGTCATGAATGCTCACAGCAGACACAAAAATGTTTTAAGTGTTTTGGTCAGGGATACATAATTTCACCAGCTTTCTTCAAGTCCTTCCACTTCCAACAAATTAAAAAAATTAAAAATAAAAATGAAAAGGTAAATATGCCTTGAGCTTCATGATGCTGCAGCTTTCCTGAGCAAGCATCTCATTTTCTGTAATGAAATGAATATATACGTACTTGGAGTACATGATTTACAATATTAAAGCAATCATTTACTCTAAGTGCTATGTAATGCAGACATAGTTTAAGATGCTTTATGACATCAAAGCAGAAAGTACACAAAGAAATAGTGAACACAGAACATTAATTATCTGTATAGCCCAAACCATATAGACATTTGTTTTATTGCTTTGCTTTACAAAAATCACAAAAATTTGTCATGTTCCATACAAGAAGCTTTTCCTCTCACAGATTTGGTCAGATGTTAAAAATGTAACTTAGAATATTTTTCTGGTCTCATAAACATGACTTGCCAACAAAGAAGTTTGTTCTGCATGAGGTACTACTGGATCAATAGGTAAAAGGCTGAAAGGAAATGTAGCCCACCAAAGAATAGACACATTTTGCTGGAACAATGTGTTGTCGTTAGGTATAATTTGGCAAATGGCTGTGTGATCTCCAAGGCCTCAGCTGATCATATTCCCTTGAGTGCATTAATAATTTTGGGGAAAAGTGCATTAACTATGCCTTGCTTTATTGTACTGCTGAAGTGGAGAGTGGGTGTGAGAAAACAAACAAATTTGTAATCTTTGCTTGCCTTGCAAATGAATTCTTATTCACTTTGGCTCTTATTTAGATAGAAGATCTAACTTTTTGATAATTATGAGAGCAACTTGGCAGCTCCCCTTTTGTGGCTGAGATAAGTAGCAAGTCCAAGAGGCTTTCAATTCCTAATACTAATACACGTAGTTTATTCAGGTCTTTCTAAAAAGGCAGATAACACCACGCCTACCCTTGACAAAATAAGCAAAGACCAACACCACAATTTCTTGCCATCCTAGAATTACTTGCACTGAGAAACAAGTCTTACTACATCAGGATGAAAGCAGACTATCATTTCAGTCTTTGCCATGGGAATGCCTAGCTCTGTGCCAAATTCTGACCTTTCTTGATCCATCTGATCAATATGCTCAATTAAATCAACTGGGGATGAGCAGCCCTATAATTTATGCAAGCAAGAATTTGGAGCAGTGAGGACAGGAAGAAAGAGGAATGAGAATGTCTTTTCAGTGATTATGTGCAATTGTGGTTAACAGTGACACAGATGACACTGATCTAACACCAGCTGCCCCAATTCCACTCTCAGTACCTCCAGCTGTGTAACTGTGCTCCAACCCTTGCATCACCAATTCATTCTAAAACTAGTGAGTTCTTTGAATGAAAAAAAAAATCAGAACATTATCACCAACTGCTGCTTAATTTCAGGGTCACTGACTATTTTAGTTTTCTCCCCAGTCCTTCTGCTCCCCTAAAGGCAGTTTGTTCCCTGTGACAGATGCCCAAAGGAAAAATGCTCCCCTGCTGAAGACTCCTGGTAGAAGCACACATGTCACCTGGCCAAACAACTCAAATTTCTTTCTTTGCTCTTCAGTAGCTAAATTAGGAAGTTAAAGTGTTCTTGTTTTCAAGTCTCATATGAGATGTGAGATTTAATTTAAAGACACCTTGTTCAGTCAGAAGTACCTAAATGGTCATTGATTGTTTTTCTTTAGTTGGATATGTAAGTCTTTTTAAAAACACAAACTGTTTGTTATTTGTGCTCTATTCACATTGCTAGACAGGCTACAGGGTTTGTGTTAACGTTACCGGAATAAGAAAAATACAAGTTTGAACAAGTCAAGCCTAAACTCTTACACTCCTGAGCACCAGGAGAATTGCAATAAAATTGAGACAAAGTTGTTCAGGCACAGTCACATTAATTAGAAACATCTGCAAGGACCCTGGAGAAAACACATCTGGTTGGAAAATTTCCACCATCATTTGGATGCTGAAAATTCAATAACACAAGGACAGTGTTACTTTATACCAGTTAAAGATAATAGGATGGCTATAGCTTCCCTTTGGCTCACTGGGCTCTGAACAGCACAGTACCTGTTGTTGTTGCAGGTACAACCCTCTGAGCAGCGTTAAGCAAACGACCCTCCAGGAACCACTCTGGCATTCACACCTGCACCTCCTGAGCTGGGACCAAAGCCCCTTCGCAGCTGCTTCCCCCCTCACACACAGTCAGAGCAGGTTTCCTTACCTGGCTTAGACATGAATGTATTTTCTGAAGTCGATAAACATTAAATGAGCAAAGACCTTTTAGCAACCTCTGGTGATATCAAGTAAGATGACACAATATCACTCATTTAACGTAATCTTTACACTTGGGTTCCTAGGAGATAGCACTTAAATTCTGCTACAATGACAAACTTACTCTACATCTTTACAATTTCAAGGCTTGAAGTTGATTCACACGCTATAGTAGGGCTCTGCTTCTGCTCTCACAGCCAGAAAAAGAGGACAGTACCTGGTACCTAGAGGCTGCCACTATTCCATACGTTGTCAGATTTTCAAAGGACCAAAGTGACCAAGATAACAACTTCTTGAGCAAATCTGGCTACTTCCTTTGTGTTTAAATGGGAAAATAACCTTTTGAAAATGTCACTACTTAACTGCAAATTCATTGTAATTACATTGTTTTTAATTTTTTGTGTTGTCAATTTGTCAGGAAGCTGAGAACTCTGAACAACAGAAGTTAGTGGTGACGTCTACTTGCTCCATAGGAAAAACCCCAACCAACTATAAATAACAATTTTTACTTCTCTTGTCATGATTTGTGACTTTTAAAGCATATAAAGCTTTAAAGCATCAAAGCTCACTGTATTGTATTACTATAGCTTATTTGTGGACAGGGAACACATAATTCAGATATTTAAGGGTCCACCTAATTTCAATTACCAACTATGAAAAGTCTGACTCCGATTTTAACTACAGTTGGATTTCTGCCTCAATGAGTCACTGACAATCACAGAGAAATTCAGTGGAAGAGACAGAAATAAAATCAGCTCAGTTCTCAGACTCCATTCTAGCCAAATAAGCATGTAGTCTCCCAGCCTGGTGCTTATAAAAATACAACATACATGGTGTAGTTGGCATCTGCAAACCGTTGTCCAGCTACTTTTAAATGTATTTTTGTTCATGTTCAGGCTTAGCTGAAAACACCCAGGGGAAGAGAATTACACAAAACCTGAGAGGCATAAAGACTTTGTGCCTCACAGTCTTTTCAACAGAAGCAGGTGTTAAATGACTCAAGGAACTTTTACCCAGTGCTACGTGTTCATTCACTCAGCTTCCCTTGTGATGCACAGAGCCTGCCAGCTGGACTGATGTGAAGAGAAGTCCACGAGAAGCTCACAGAAGCCATTTCTAAATATCAATACTACTCCTGGTCTCAGCAGATACCTCACTGACTACATACATGCCTTTATTGTCCCATAAAGAATAATGTCTTGTATTTGTCCGATAATTACAATCCCTGCCCCCAAAAAGGCATCTGAATCCCTACTGATTCTCATTTTATGCTTGTAAACAAACCCATTAAGTACCCGTGGAAGAGTCTATTGTTATTACAATGACTATGAAAGTTATAAAGGTGCAGATTAGATAAAGGCCATTGTCATTATGTAGCTCATAGTAGAATATGAAACTTGAACAACTGGTCGTGGAGACCTTCTTCCTCCACCTCCAAGTCTCTCACTTGCACATCAAGCTTCATCTTAATGACTGTGCACTATGGGCAGGGGAGCAGGTCTATAGTGAGTACTCTGTGAACTTCCCTCATATTAACCAGGTAATTCACACAACTCAACAAGAAAGGACTCCCAACCTACTGTGCTCTGCACAAGGCAACATGGCAGCATATCAGATCTCTGGTGGCTTCTGATTAGTCAAGTACAGGCAGTAGCACTTCCCAGTTGACTTGTAGCCACACCTCTGGTACCACAAATCCACACCTTTGCTACAGTGAAGGCCTGAATTCTCAGTAAGAGCTTCCAGTTTCACTGGTATCATTAGTAATGGTTGCAAGTGACAAGAATAAATATTCCAGTAGCCACATGCTCTGCAGACACGGTGGGACTAATGGACAACACCAGAGACAGTAAACTGTATTATTACTGTTTGCTAAGACCTTCCTATAAATGGCCTGTGCTAGAAACAAACAGCAAAACCTGCACATGTCTCCATCCTGCTCATAATGGCAAGTGACCAGCTTTCTTATAAGCATTTTCTTACACAAGGGAAGAAATCTGTGCCAGGACAAAAAGACTGTCTTCTTTCTTTCACATTCTTTTGCAACACTGCAGCAAAGCTCATGAATCAACTGTAAGCTGGTCCTGATTAGCTTGATGCTGATTTACAGCTACCCAAACTGCTGAAATATTCTATTTATGGCCAACACAACTGACATGATTATTCCACCCTCTCACTTCATCATTTCACACACCTGCAGGTGCATGTGTAGATGTATGATAGGTGTAGGTGGACATGTAGGTGCATACATAGACACCTGGATGTCATTCTAACTCTCTTTCAGATTTTACTTCAGCCTAGTACTTATCACAAAAGGATTCTGATCCTCACTGTTTCTGTGCTTACAGAACTCTTAAAATCCGTAGCTGAAAAGATAAAATGTCTAATCCTTCTGCAGGTCAGCAAATTTAAGCCCTCACAAAATGAGTAGACCAAATAACTTTTGGTAACTATTAAGAAAAATAAAAGTACTAGAAAAAAAGACAAGAACAGTTCATTAGTAAAATCCAGCACAACACACATTCATCATCACAGGCACACAGGAACACCTGAGGAGAAGGAGCAATATCTGAATTGTTACCTATTTAAATCAGATCAGCTGACATGACTGGTACCAGAGGTTAACTTTGTTAGTTAAACTAGATTCCTGTTCAAAATTCCACTCTACATCTGATTCCAGGATACTCCTCCTGTGCTGTTCTTGGGGGTTGTGTGTAGGTAGGCACAAACACATGTGCCTTGCTGAGGTGGTCCTGCCACAGGCCCATTTCTCTTTCTTAGCAGATCACCATAAACAAGGGTAAATCACACTTGTGCTGCTTTCTTAAAGCCAGGCCTGAGGTCACTTTACAGAATAATATATACAAATGAACAGCTTTCTTTTACAACTGAAAGCAACAATAAGATACACACTTCTTTAATTTTAAAAGCTGCTATAGAAATATCTAAATTTTGAGAGGTCGATATTCTGAAGTCAGGCACAAGGGACAGTTCCAGAACTTTTCATTCTGCTTTTACACCCTCTTCTTACTTGTGCTCTCCAATTCCCATTGGGCATGCACCATGTGTGTCAAGCCTTCAGGAGCTTTCAAGCCTTGAACCTGACAACTGAACCAGCCAGGACTGGCAGGCAGACTATCCAAAAATGCTCTGTGCTGATTGCTCTTAGTGAACTGGACAGTAGTGCTGGCTGCAAGCTGAGGATTGTGGACTTCAAAACCCAAACCAGCACTTTCAAACACCTGGTGCCAAACACTATATCTCTTTGCAACTCTACCTCAAAAATTTCTGCCTCTTCATACCCAGTTATGGCTTCTCTGTCATAATTAGTATGTGTGAGTGAGTGTAAGGGACAGGCACAGAGCAAACACATAAAACCATGTCACTTCTTTAATTTCTACAGAAATAGTGATCTTCTATCAAAAACCATCCAACTGACTTTGCCATTTACTTGACAGTGTGAACCAGAACTACTTCTGAAAAGTAAGATGAATGTTTTCTATCATCCCAAATCAAATTTCCCCAAATCTCTTCTTGCTACATGATGAAACTTGCCCCAATTCAAACCTAGTATTTTGGCAAGGTGAGCTGAGCTGTAAATTTCCTTCATCTGATGACTAAATCCCTGTTGGAAGTGAACAAGATCTTGAGTTCTGTCATTAGCAGCTGTTAAAAAACAATAGGCTGGGCAGCTGGAGGTTTTTTGGTGCTTCGAAGCATAGAGTCATGCTTGCTTTAGTGACATCATTTGGTTTGAAAGATCCTGGACCGTACCTGAAACAAGAAAAAGGGTACAGAAATATTCTTTCTGACAATGGCCAATTTCTTCCCAAATCACAGGTTTCTCTTGACTAGAAAACTATAGAAATGACCCTGAATAAACATTGTGGATAATTACAAAATAAAGAACCACTACAATGAGTCTATTGAGATCCTTAATTCCAAACTGCCACCATCACAGAAGGAACAAACTGTGAGTTAGTCTGACTCTTAAGTATACAATTAAGCCTGTCAAGTTTTGGCTCCATAATATGCTGTTTAATATTGAAAAATCTGTCAGTAAACCAGCATGTGGCATTAATGTCACAATGCTTTGGGTTTGCTTCCTCATGGAACAATAAAACTATTTAGCCAAGACAAGCAACATGTTATTTATACACCTTTTGGCAACAGTTTTAATGTTATGTGGGATACTGCCCTTTCCTTCTAATATAATACTTCCCTTTTTGGATTGAAATTGATGAGGGGAGCTGTGTACATGTTCTATGTGGAATTTACTCAGTAATTCTATTAACGGCTTCCTCACAAAGAAATAAATGTTCTCAATCTCCTTCAATACTCATCCTACTCATTATTTAAAACAGGAGGCCTAATCTCCCCATATATTAAGTTTCCTCAAAGGGTTTTCTATTAATTTCAATGAATTTTAAAAAATAAGCTTCAACACTTTTCTGTTTGCAAAACTATGAAACTCTGGGGCTTATAGTCAGAGCAGGTTTTGCCATTTTGGAATTTTTGAGAAGGAGTTGTCAATTGAAGGTTACACAGCCTTTACACGTCCTTACCATTTTCAGGTCATGCTTCAAGTGCCATTCAGCATCAGCCAGCAGAGCTTCTAATAATTTCACCAGATTCTCCAGGCCAATTCCTTCACCTGACTCTAACTAAAGCTTGCACCTAAAAGGCCTCAGAGCTCACATCACAAACAAGTGTTTACCACTACAGACTCTTACACTAGGCAACAACACAAGTACCATGGTGGAGGCTCAGTGCTGGAAGAAACAGAACAGGGTAGAGGAGTTACCTTCATTTTCCTTCCTAGATTTTATATTCACAGCTAAGGAAAATGAATGGGAAAGCTCTCTTCATTATTGCTCAAGGGTTTTGGTTTTGTGATGACTTGCAGCAAAAGCAGCTGGGCTGTGATAAGCTTTTCTGCTGCCCACAGTGAAGCCCCCCTGGTTAGGTATATATACCTCTCACAAAAATACAATACATCCTCCTTCAGGGCCAACTATTTACCTGTTCTTATGCAGGAAGGATCATGTTAAGAAGACCACATGCAAAGAGAGAGTTGTCCATCTATTACTGATACCCATCTCCCTAATTTTCTGCCAGAGTAGTTCAATCAAGAACAAACTGGGAGGAGTGATATAAACAAACTGTGCTTTTACATTTTCCAGAGAAAACAAAAGAGCTGATTTGCCTCTCATTTCTGTTAGCAAACAAGTCATTCCTAATTCACAGCACTTTAAAAAGAGGAAGTTGAGACAGAACAGCTTAGATTTGCAGTCACTGCACATTGCAAGAAATTTAATTCAGGAAATATCCAAGAGGATAAAGTTATTTAAAGAGATGAGAAGATCAAAATTACAGTCTTAGGGACAGTGTACAGTTAATAAAAATTAATGGGATGCCTTAAGTAGTCAGTGGAGGCATTTCTCTCACTCTTGCACACAGAAATAATGTCATGAAGGTAACCTTTTAAATAAGAAACGTGTGTCTTGTGAGGTTCTACCAGAAACCAAACCTGTTTTCAATAAAGGAATGCTAAGTGAACAGCTTCTGGTCTCACTTCCTAACTCTAACACTACGAATCTGTGACAAAGGGCATATCACATAAAATTCAGCATCTCCTAGTGTAACTGGTAACAAATGCAATGAGCCGTTAATTCCAAACAGGAGTATTTATTATTCCTATAGGTAAAGAAAAGAAGTTCCATAACAACGTCTATATTTCAGGATTCCTGGAGGGATGACCATATTAAAAATAAGCGATGCACTTCAGTTACTTATCTCTGACAGTGACAAGAGCAAGGCAGTCAAAGATGTAAAAATTCAAAAATCTGCCAAGGAGAACTTTCTGCCTGACTTCACGATGTCATGTCTGACTAACTGCACAAAACGTGAGTGTCTATATTCTTTAAAACAAAGATGAGACTAGGGTTAGCAGCAGATTTTCTCATTATTCACCTTTGAGATCTTCTTAGGGACCAACAGTGTGCCCAGTGACAGCCCCAATGCTAAGGCCCCATTGCTATGAAACCAACACTGAGCTGGACAAGTGCTCAGCACAAGTGGAGGCACCAGGCTCCTGGTGATGCATGGTTAGTGACTGCAGCCAGCAACACAAGCAATATGCAAGCTGGAGAGGAGAGCAACACAGCCCTCAGTCCTCACAGATCATATGTATGGGTCTGACTCTGGTTTTGGAGGAGTTGTCTGCCTCCCAGTTTCTTCATTTAGAAGTCCACTGAGAAGCTGGGGTGCCCCTGAGAATGTTTAAAAGAAAATTCAGGGACTTCCTCAATGGAGCTGTGTCTTTGTTTGAAAAGACAGGTATGGTTTAATTTTACTTTCCCGGCCAACGCACCAAATTAATGTCTAGGGTTTGAGTTGCCAATTTAAATAAACTTATTTCTTTTTGTTGTGAGACAGAACCAGGAGTTAAAGAGCAAGGCAGGCTTAAAACTTTGAAAGGGTATAGAAGAAAATTTATTAACTACACAAACAAAAACGGGAAAAAAAAAATTCAGAGTAAGATTTTTCACATCACTCCGTCCCTCCCTCTCCCAGTCTTCACAACAACAAAACAAATATACAACAAATACTTCAGTCAGTGCCTAATTTAGTCCTTTTCTGTGTACTTTTGGAGAAAAGAAGTTTCCTCTTGTCGAAGTTGTAGGAGATGTGTTCCACAAGAAGAAAAAAAGGTCCTCTTGTAGTTTTACCTTTCACGATTGCATCCGCCCGGGAAATTTGCAACCGTGACGCTCCTCCCAGTTCTACAGCTGTCCCAAAGTTGTAGATATGGGTCATGTCGATTTCATGGGATATTACTTTTAAGAATTGAAAATGTCCAACAGCAACGATTTTTATTTGTTTCCCTTTCCTCTGCTCAGGCTTCATCTTCAGAAAAAAAACTGCAATCCCCTTCGTTTCTCAGGGCAGAAATTCAAATTCCCAACACAGGTGTTCTTTAATCAAATCGTCTCCTAAGAAGGAACATTTCCATCCCCCCATGTCTCTTTCCATGGTTTAAAGGAATATTCAGTACATTAGTTCATTCCTACAATTTCCCAAAAAAGATTTTCAGCCATTTCAGCATCTTCTCACTCTCCTTCCATCTTAAAAATACTCAGCTCTTGCATCACTGACTTCAGAACTTTCCTTATTCCCTTTCATATTTAAAGGGAAGGCTGGAGGCTTTGCAAATCTTATCTGAACACTAAAGAGTTAAAGTTTAACTCAACTACAAAAGTTGAGCCAGGCTCGGCCGTGCTGGGGGGGGGGGCGGCAGTAGCGCCACTCAGCCCCTGCGGGGCTGGGCTGCGGCCCGCGTGGCTCATGGCCACCTGGGCAGGCCTGGTCCCGGCCCGGGACCGGCAGCATAAAAAGCCAGCATCCCCCCACGCCAGAGCCACAGGCCAGTAGAAAAGGAATCCGTGAAAGTTTTATCGCACAACTTTTCCTCCCCTCAGCCATCGGGTCCCCCCTCGTTGGCAAACGGGGCCCAAGCGGCCTCCGAGTCTCCCCCTCCCCCGCATGGGGAAGAGGGAGACTCGGGTCGTTGTTACCTGCCCAGCCGCCGGAAAGACAAAGAGACTCGTCTTCCGGGATTACCCTTTTTTATAATGTGTGTGCACGGAGCGAACAGACTTTCTCTGATTGGCTGTTACAAGTATCCCAAAACCCCCCCCACAAAGGAAACTCTCTCCCAGGAAGAACTTCTGAGTTTCTTCCTCCCAAGTCAACCTATCACAAGCTGATACAAAAGATCGAGTGATTTGATGCACCTGTGATAAAATACAGCTGGGAGCCAAACCTTGTGCTGACACAAGCTCTGTGCAAGTCTGGGGTGTCAATGTATTTGTGACAAGACAAGAAAATACAGCTTGGAACACTTTGGAGTTTGAGAAAACAAACTCTCCCTCCTACCCATGAATTCACCTCAGTGCCGTGAGTAATTGTGCAGTGATGGGGAGGAAAGAACATTTACAATTATAAAATAAACCTCCAGAAAGCTTTTAAATAGAAAAATCACCTGCGGGGAAAATGAAACTGAAAAAGATGTAGCTGGAAAAAAGGAGAACTCTAAAAAGAAGGATATCATATTAAAAACAGACAGTTTTCTAGCTGTGAAATAGAGAAAGGACATTTCTCATGAAAAAACCCCGACTCTTTGAGGTGCCTAATTTTAACTTTCTTCCTTTAAATAAAGCATTAAAACTCACTTACTAAATGAGTCCAAAATAAGATAAAATAAGTCTGAGCAAAGAGGCAAAGCTGGCCAGACTGGAAGTCCTGGGCATTGCACTGTGAATATAATTTTGCACCTGCTGAGTTTTGCATGGGGGTGCAATTGTAACACATGACTTCACCCATGTTCTCTAAAGGTAAGCTCAAAAGTGTCAAGAAGCAGATTTTAATGAGAATGAAACTAGGCAGTTTCCCATTTCATCAATGCTCACGTTCATTTATAGGGCGATACAGTAATTGTTTAAACTCAGGTGGCAAACCTGAGAGACCTTAAGGAGTTACTACACCTAGGAAATGCCAAGCAATTGTGCCTCCTGTATGAGCAGTACTGTGTGGAGCAATATCTTAAGTAGATAGATGGGTTAAAGACAGCGAGTCTTATTTCCAGTTACAATAGTATAATGCTTTTTAAAGCACATAGCAGCAACATAAACATGTTTAAATATTTAATGCTATGCACCCCATAGTCTAAAATACTCTTTGTGAAAGCCCATGCAAAAAAAAATATGGAACTGTGAGCCAGAAACTGTATAGTGTCATTCAGAATAAGAACCCATGGTATACACTTATTTAAATTCATCACATTTCTGCCATTGTCTTTCTTCCCTAGCCTAATTAATTACCTACCTCTCTGCTTTTACTCCAAAACACTTGCTTAATAGAGGACAAGCAAGCTTGGTTTTGTTAAGCAAAGAAAACCTTCTTTTCTTTATGCTGAGTTACATAAAATTCAACATTTCTTTAGAAAATGGGAAAATAACAATTTCTGGGAGTCAAGCATGGATATATGGAGGCCAGCAGATAACTGTGTGAATGTTAAAATGCATTCAAAATGCAGCTGAGAGCAGTAAAAAAAAAAAAGAGAACAACAAAACCCACATCATATCCCCTAAATTACCTCAGAGCTGTTTGCATAAAGGGTCCAGACGCAGTACAGTATAAGTACAGAGACGTGAGTCATGCAGAGAGCACACGGCAAAGCTTCTGTTGGACACTCCGTGTGCCTGCAGCAGCAAAAGGGCAACTCTGAAGCTCAAGTGCACAAACAGCTTTAAAGGACTTGGCAGATGCAGCAAGGAAAAATCTGAAGCTACAAATCAGGTAATGTATCAAATAATTTCCTTTTTAGCAGATTCTATCTTTCTGTCTAAAGATTGCTCTGAGTCAAATTGCCTATGTGATATTCCTAGGGCTGTTACTCAAGGATTTAATCAGAACTGATAAAAACCTGCCAATAAGAAAGGTAACGAACTCATTTTCTATTTGGAAAATCTGTAGGACTTCATCAAACTGTGCGTTTCTTTTACATTCTGAAGATATAATTAAGGTAAATGACTGCTGTAGTAGTATTAAAGATGTATTCCATTCTACTGAAAGAACTCTGCTTACTGTAAAATAAATCCCTAAACATGTTAGGAATTCAGTGCTAGCTAGAAGAAATAGAAAACACTTGGTATCTGGGCAAGAGGTAATAGAGGATACTTACATAGAGGATAATTATTATTATGTCTCTGAAAAAAATATAAGGTACTTCCCTCATTTCTTTCCATGCAAGAAATCTTCTTGCCCCACAGAGCATAGCTGTCCCCTTAGACTGACAAACACCCAGGCATATGGCTACGTGAAATGCATACAAAAAGACAGCAAAAACCTAGTGGATTATTTAGGTTTGGCTTTAACTGAAGGTGGAATGGAAGTGCTGCTAATCTCAGTATCATTTTAAAATGAACGCTTAGCAAAGGAAATTGCCTGGTGGAGATAGCAGGTATAGATGTCTGTACCCTGTGTGTACAGAGTTCAAGGGGGAAATTATGTTTGCCTCTTAGCAGAAGGCAGAATAAAATCACTGTTTTGGAGAATCACCTGTGCCTCAGGAGGTTCATATCATATTTATTCTGCCAGAAAAATGAACAACTACCTGGTTTTAATTATGAAGCATTTAGATGCTTTGGAGGATAAAAAACAACCCGAGTGGTTAGTTACAGAAATGAGGAAAGACCCTAAGAGACTTCAATTCCTGCTGTTATTGCTAGGTTTGCTTGCTCCATCCTCCCCCCCTGTTGTTCTCTGTCCAATGGAAGTTACAGGAATCCCTGTCCCACGATGCCATCTATCCAGCTGCCACTGCTACTCCTCTGTTTGACCTTGTGTGGTGTTTGCTTCAACGTGGGACATCTCCTTCCAGAGGAGAGTGAGAACATGGGAAAAAGTCCCCTAGATGACATCCTTCAGAGATCTGAAAGCCTCATTCTTCAGTCTGTCCTCAAGAAAGCTGAAAAGGAAGAAGAGATTAATAAAGGTATATATATATATCACTGGGGACACCCATTTGGTGATGACATAGCACTTGGCTGAGATCATTAGATCCAAGCACTGAAACTGAGGGGAGGGGGAGGATAAGAGGGCTGCTGCAATTCACTGACAAACAGTTCTTCACAGATGCTTTCTTCTCTAAGGTCTCTTTGCTCAGGAAAGGCTATACTATCACTAAGCAGATGCTGCATAATAAAAACGTAGAAGCCTGTCACAGAAAGCCTGCTTGTCCGGCAGGTACTTCCCTAGGGAAGCTCTAAGAGGATCCATGAAGGACATTCTGCAGTGGTGGACCCTGTACCTAATGTAAATTCGAGGTGAGGGTGCTGCCATTCACCTACTGCCTCAATCCACTGGTTCCTACCCCCCCAACAGAGGTGGGCTTTTTCCATGGCTGGGAATGCTAGAGGCTGCTCCAATGTCTGCACCTCCCACCTTGTAGATGATCTGCTACCAATAGTCACGGCAGTGGAAGATCAGACTCAGGGATTGCAAAAAACAGCACAGAGGTGCCTGCAGGCAAACAGAAGCACAGGGCCCTTCCAGAGTAAAAGACAAGCTGGCGTCAAGTGCCCACAGGAAAAGTCATCCTCCCTCTTCACACCAATTCTAAGAATTGGTTGTTTTGATCCAAGACCTAAAATATTAAAAAGAGCTTAAGAATGAGTAAGAGATACTAACAGTGTTATGACTGGTAGCTGGAAATACTGACTTGACTTTCAGAGAGCAACAGATTATGATCCTGCTTCACAAATTCCTATTTCAACTTCCTTAGGGAGGATTATGGGGTCTTATTAATTTTATTCTTTTCCTTGGACAGAATCAAATGCCCCTCTGCTACAATGGCTTTCCAAAAGACAACACTCTGGGAAAAAGCACCTAAGTAATCTGGAGAAGAGACAACATCCTGGAAAAAGAGATGTTGAGGAAGAGACATCTTACAGAGACATTCAGAAGAGACAGCATCCAGGAAAAAGAGAGATGGAAGATGACCGTGATGTTTATCTGGAGCTGAAAAGGCAACAGCCTTCTGGCAGAAAGTCACTGTTGGATCAGTTTGCTAACAGCCCTAGGGCACAGCTAACCTACATGAACAAGTTATCCAAAAGAGAACATCCAGGCAGAAGATACCTGATGTACAAGCACCAGCGTCCTAGCAAAAGAGGCTGGAATTATGAGGTAGACCTATACGGTGAGAAACTCCAGGATCCTGGAAAAAGGCACTGGAATTCTGACAGCTCAGATGACATAGGCCCCTGCAACTTTCAGAAGTCATTCACCTGTCACAAAGGCAGCTTTTTGCTTGATTTAGTAGAATATGCTAGCAGAGACAGGGTAGAAGAAAAGCGTCAGCATCCCGGAAAGAGATCAGCATGGGAAGGTGAAACAGAGGAATGAAAAAATCATTGTGTAGCACTTGCATTTGGTGAAGTAAACTGCCAGATAACCAAAATATTCTGTTCACTCCTTTTTGGCTTCCTGTTGCTGACCTCTGCATCTATCTTTCAGTGTGTTAATGTTTCCATCCAAGTTAATGGCTTTGTCACACACTTAAAGCAAAGGAACTAAAGGACCTATCTGAATGGAACAGACAAGTACTGAGAATCTTCAATTCTCTGACTAGGCAGAGTGCTTATTTTCTTAGGAGCCCAGACCCCAGAATAATCCAAATATGTCCTCCTAAATGACTAAAATAGGTTCTTAAATTTGTGTTCTGATGCTACTGACGTAGAATAATTATATGGTTTCCTCTCGCATCAGTGAAATCAGTAAATAGTGAGGGAGAAAAATGAACATATGCCCAATTGTTTGAAAATTAAATAGAGCAGGATTTCAGTTCTAAATTATAACATTCCAGACACCTGAGTCCTTGGACACTACAATCTGTCCAGACAGTAAGCACTACAGAGAGACAGGAACAGTTTTAAATGGAACAAAATAAATGAGTGACTTCATAGTCACTCATGACTTGGAACTGGCACAGGAAAACCCTTTTCACCTAAGAGGCTACAGAGTGCAAATGGTTACTGCATCCCTGAACATCTCAAGCACACATCGTGACCCCTCTGACTGTGTACAGCCCACACTAGAACTCCCTCCCTAGTGTGTCCACACTTCAGTCATGCCTCTTGAAATCATGCCTTCTCCTCAGACATTTAATAATAAAGCAAGAAGAGATCCTTTCTTTCCAGTGAGGATTTCTCTCCTCTCAAAAGAATGCTTTTACTTTCTGTGGTCAGACTTCCAAAAGTGTTTATTTGATATGAATCAGTCAATAAACTTGAATAGTCAACTCTGGTGTCCCCTTATTGGTTGTGCAAATACACTGCAATAGCGTGAAGAACATACAACCAACTCAAGCTAAATAAAACAACATAAAAGAGTATTTTTCTATGTACAATCTCCTTGCATGCTGGTGGTCAGCATATGCTTGTACTTAAAACTGTTTCATTGCTGAAGTGGAAGAATGATAGACTCCCTTTTAAAATCTTCCACCTGTATGACACACAAAATTATGCATCTGGGCTACACTCACATTAGTCTTGTCACCCACTTCACAGAGAACTTGATGAGAAGCTGATTTCCTGTTTGTGGGTCTAAACAATAGATGTGCTGATTTTTGCAATTGATATGCAGTTACTGAGCACACTGGGTTACTCATATCACTTCTTGTATTCAAAGATGTTACAGCACAACAGTGTTTTGCTAGAATGTTATTTTTATGAACAAATGAGTATATTTTCCATCAACATTCATCCTCAATACCATCAAGACACAGTTACAGAAGTCAGCTTTGCAGAAGTCAGTTTAGCTACCCTGAAGGAAAATAATAATTCACCTCACAAGTTTCACTGAAGTTAGATTCTCACAGGCTGATCAACACTTAACATGGTCTATCAAACAATTTCTAACTTTGGAGGTAATATGCTGTTCAGTATGTGACAATGGACAGATATCTTCTATTGACAAGGAGTTTCTAATAAAAAAAATGCTGAAGAAATCTTTAGAGAAGATAGGTGAGGACATTCCATATACTTCAATTTCCTTCAGCATACTTTCTATATATAATGCTTTTTAAAATATTTCATTTGAATTTTATCAGGAAAAAAACAATTTCTCTGAAGAATACCATTTCATATACCATTTCTGTCAGTGAATGAATGCTTCTTAAATCTTGGGGAACACTACTTCCTACGAAATCTTCAAAATAAGTGAAAAACACTTAAAAGTGAAAAGAAAAAATATCAACTGAGTAAACATAGGTGACATCAAGGATTACATATTTCAAAAGTTCTTTTTTTCTTTTTAAATCACTACAGTATTTCAAATTGTCCAGATTCTTGTTTTGACCAAAAGGACATTTGCTCCCAGCATCTGCATGAAAATTTAATCTCTATTTATTAATTTCTTCCTATTATCTGCAGTGTTGCCAACATACTAACAGGCAAGTACAATCCTTCTACAGATATCATTCCCAGAGCATTGACTGCCACTGGGGATGTCATACTTTTGTGACTACGAAGCACACACAAGCACAAGTTCGAAGTTAAGTATTTGTCAGATTTATCTACACCTTAAAAGCTTTTTGACTCTGGAGTTTGGCTAAGGAACTAAGCAGAAAACAGCCATATATATAATATAATGCTATACTTCTTTGAATAGGGAATATAGAGCAATCTCTTAGCAATATGAACAACATAAGTACATTTATATTTTGTAGTTATAAGGTAAGAGTTAGTTAATTGCACATCTCTTTCATCATCTTATTTTTATTGTAAACCTTCCCCTGACTGTCACTTTTTATTACAACTTTAGAGTATTTAATAGCTGTGCAAACACCCACAAGTAACTAGCTTTGCTCTGTCACTCACACTGTGAGTGTGCAGAACCAGGCCTTGCAGTTGCACAGTTCCCTGAGGAAGTGCACTGTCTGACAGACAGGCTGGGGCTCTTCGGGAATGAGAACATACCAGCAGCAGACTTGGTCCAAAGGTCATGGAAGTCAGTAGAAAAATCTTCTCTGCAGAATCTGAATTAAATCCACAGAGCAAAGCTTGCAATGGCCCTAATGTGGCAGCACAGTCATGCAAAATCTTATTTCCAGCTTTAACTGAGACTAAAACAACCTTGCACAAATTGAATTCTTTGTTCATTCCACTGCAGTTTCATATATCTGGGTATTACCAGTTACTGAGACATAAGGGAGCTTGATTCCTAAAGCACAGATTTGATAAGTATTTTCAAAATGAGCTTTGTTTTTAATGGGAGGAGAAAGTTCATGTGAATCAGCTGCACAATTAACATTTCCTGCAACTATTTTCAACACCTCTCACCATTACTGTTCTATGCCCCCTCCCACACACTTACAAGCCTTGACCTCTTTGCTGACCAACTGTCATTAGCATGGGTGAGTGTTTCTTCCGGGGGACATGTGGCCCCAACAAACACCTTTATTACTACTTATAATGGCTCATTAGTTGAAGAAAGTTTGAAAACAACATCATCACCACAGCTGAAGTAGAGTCACGGCTTCCCTGGTAACTCACTCAGTTAACATTAAAGGGTCAGCTGCAACTTTAAAGCATTGGTCAGGTCAGGACATTGTTATAAATAAAAATATGATTGAAAGAAGTCAAGTGGAGAATGCAAGATGGATGAGACTGTGTGAGGTCTAGATTGTACAGAGACATGACACAAAAAATGTAATGACAGGGAAATTCTTTTGATTCTAGGAAATGGGTATGTGGACTATCAGCATTGGAGGGCAGAAGCCTCTCTTCCCCTTCTGATAAGAGCATGAACTCCACCACTCCCTGCAAAGTAATGAGGAAAGGTTGGACAGAGACCTTCAATAAATCCAGATGGGAAACTCCTTGAGAAAAATGAGTCAATGTACCTGCCTTAAGATTACTTTTAGACCTGTGTGAAGACATTTGTGCTTTGTTTCCTTGATTAAACCAATACAGCTTAAAAATACTAAGAAAGAAACCAAGGAAAGGACATTTGTCAGGTACCAGCCAATTCACCTTATTGGCTTCCATGAGATGGAAAGAGCACAGGCTGAAGGAGTGTTACTAGACGATAAATTGCATTGGTATGCTAGAGCAGGACACCCATTTCTGATAGAGATGAGGCATATCAGATACCAATCCAATGGAATGATCCCAGCCAAAAGGTGAAACCAGCTCTCGAATTTATTTCAGACACCGTGGTTTGAACTGACAGCCAGTGATCCAGATAAGACAGCAGTATGTCACAGAAGGGTTGACTGAAATAATACCTTCCTCTCTTTCAGCTAACATTTCCTCACTTTCTTCTGGTTCACATGCATTGGAAAGAGGGGGAATCTGGTCTTAATAAATTGCACAAATACTCCTACAAAATGGAATGCGGGCAAACAAGGATCCAACATGCCATAGCTAGCTCATTGCCATCTTCTCTCTGTAGTGGACGTAATGAATCTGATGCAGCATAGACAATTTAATGGGTGACTAGTATAGGGAAAACATTAGATTATGACTCAGAAAACCAGGGAAAATGATCTGAAGAGTCTGCCTGAAATATGATGGCTGATTTAAAGTAATTTTCACAGAGAAGCATATGCTTCCACCATAAATTCCCTCTTGATTTTGAAGCTGATACTGTATGGGGTGTCTGAAGAAACTTTGTGAAAAAAATAAGAGGAAGAGGAGAAAAGACAAGACAAATGAAAAATACAGTAAGAATTTATGAAAGATTCTCTAAGCCAAAACAGTCAAGACAAAAAGCAATCTCTTTGAACAAGCAAGAAGTGGTGTTGAAAAAGAGAGCAACAACAGCCTTACCAAAAAATCATAAATCATTCCCTGTCAAATACCAACTGGTGGGGGTATTCTACTTATTGCTTTTAGACATGCTGTCTTCAAGAACGGGATTGGTTGCTGCACAAGTCTGTAGACAAAAGAGAAGATGAGAGGCTAGAAGAGACAGCACCCAAATGGGATGTACTTGACACTTGAAATGAGCCCTGAACGGAATCCAGGCATTGTGGTATATGTCTTTTACAGTTAAACCGTTAAATTAAATGTAAATGCAAAGGAATTCTGAGTCTTCCCATCTCTCCTCTTTGTAATTCACCTAGTTTATCTAAGTGCTGCCACTCCACGACACTCAGGACCAATATGACAGATTTTTCAGCAGTGTTAAGGGACCAAACAAACTCGAGATGATGACTGGCTTGCAGGTACCAAAGCAGTTAAACAACAAATCAGATAAAAGGGGCTCAACAAGTAGTCAGCTGCTGCTCTAACAAACCATGAGGCTGTCAGTTTGGATTGACGAGACTGCAAACACAGTAAAAATCATGGGTTTGGCATGCAAATGTAGCTTTTATCCTGTCTACACAGACTAATTAAACAGATTTGTTATGTATCAAAATGTTTATTATAAGCAACTTGAGTGTATTGAATATATGAGCTTTGGTAAAATGAACAGCAACATGAAAATATTTTAGTTCTCTGAACGAAATGAAGAATGCAGGAAATTTTGGGTAGATCTACCTAAACAAACAAACAAAACCATCTTCTCTGATAACTTAAAATCAAAGATCATTAACGTTGTAAGATGAGTTTTGTGCTATCTATTTCAATGTCAGGAAATTAAAAAGGAATTTTAAAAAAAATCTATCATTAAATTATAAAGTTGAATTTAGGCAAATTTTAAAAACAGCATTAAGTTAAATTAAATTATCATTTCGTTTAGGGAATATTTACAAAGACCATTCTGATTTTCCCAAGAACAGTCTGATTTTTCACTCTACTTACACTCTGTTTACAGAGTCTATATTGAACTCAATGCTGTTAAATTTCAGATATTTTAAACCTTTTTTTTCAGTATGTTTGTGAAAAACATTGCACTTGAATACCCTGAGAAGTAGACAGGCATCATTTGCATTTATCTCTCCTGTGCTGAGGTCAGATTCCACTATTAAAATTCCAAATAAATTGAAGAACACAGGTGACCCCAACTGGAACGTATTTCTGATTGAGCTGTGCCATAGCTACAGGGCCAACTGTGTCCCCCTTCTCAGCCGTATTCCCACTGAAATTTCTCCTCATGGACATCAGTAGCAATGACCAATTTAACAACAGACCAGGTCCTAAAATTCACAGTTAAGGACTATTACAACTCACAGACATATTTTACCACTTATTTTCTTACTGCTTGCAAAGGACTTTGATTGTGGCAGAGGAGGAGCTACCTAATAAATGCAGGGTTTTGTTGGCTGAACTTTTATATCCGAGAGGCAGGAGGGGGCAATACAGGTCTGACTTCTGTGCTAGTGCTTGCTTGTATTCATTCCCTGTGAGCCATTACTGATACAAATGCAGTCCCCAAGAACACTTGTAGAACTGCAGTAAGGTTTAATTTGTCCGCAAATACCTCTTCCTATTGCAACTAACTGGATGAAGATAAATTAATTTTTGAAGCACTGTAAACTGAATTTAGACTGACCTAGGTATTTTCACTTTGTGAACACTTTCTATATAAGGAAGTGAGATGAGCCTGACCAAATAATAGCAGCCAAAGTCTCCTCATTTACACCAGCACAAAACTAGATCATGCTCAATGTCTGCTAAGGGACACAGCTCAAATTTCCCTTTGGGAGCAAACTGGTACCATTCCACACATCACTGCATCTGGCATAACTTTGTAGTATCAGTTCTCTAATTGTCTCTGAGATATTCTCAGTAAGTCTAATACTCTCATAAAGACCCAAATCATACTGAGCAGATGCAGTTACTTCATGGGGAATGAGTTCCTCAGGAAGGGCTTAAAGACTACTTATATTCATAAAGAGGCAAACAAGAGCCATTTAAAATTTTTGAATGAAATTTCTTTCTTCAAGAGTGATTGACATTACATGGTGTTTTATCAGTACCTGAAAAAGATTCATTCGGTGAGATGTGTTCTCATATCTGTGATCAAACGTAGAACATGCAAAGGAGCACAATTAACTGAAGATACAGTGAAATATTTGATTTCTTGTGCACACCCCAGTATGCCATCATCCTCCTCACAACTCACTGCAGGCAGTCCTCACCGCATGGTTTGTATCCCAACAGGAAGCTACCAGACTTCAGTTGTAGTATTTACCACTTTAACTAGCCTCTAGGACTTTATTTTCGAAAAAGAGCAGTTACTAAAGCTGTGGAGAGACAGGGTTGAGGAAATATCTTGCTGTTTTGTACAACCTCGCTTTTCCTTACACACCTGATTCTTATTACCTGGGAACGGCAAGAGAGGATGGACTGCCCGGGTCAACAAGGCTCACAGGCAGGAGAAAAACTTTTCCAGCAAATACCTGTGAAATGCACGGCCGAGGCCCCCGCAGGCTGCTCTCAGACGTGCTTGTTGTGCCATCTAGTGACTGCCACGTCTTCCATCCTTCACCCACCCCTTTTTCTGCCCGTTCCCTGCACGATCGTGACAAATCACTCACATGAAACAGGAACCAGAAAACTGAAATACCAACAGAAACCTTCCCAAGAGGTCTGCACCTGGATGTTGCAGTTCTTCTAGAGACTCGTGTATCTCTGTAGCGCTTTTTCACTATTCAGGGAGTTATAACTCACTGGCCTCAGCAGAGGACAAAAGGGGCAAAGAACAACAAAGGAAGCTGATGCGACCTGGTGGCACAGGTATGGCTCACCGCCAGGAAGCTGCCCGGCTCCATCAAGCCCAGGAAGATGACACCACAGCAGGTGAATCCTCTAAGATACTGAGCCTCCGGCTGGTTCCTCAGGCTGGTTCTCTTCCTCCCCACCCCATCACGATCCGTGCTGAAAAGGTTTCAAAGGACTTAATCTGGAGGGTAGAAGAGCAGGGCATGATGAGTGAAAGTCCACCTTTAATGATCAGGGCTCATGTGTAAATAGCATTGCCATGTAAGAAAACCTCTGCCTCCAAGAGCTTGTAATTCTAACACACGAAGCCGAGGCGTAGGTCACACACTCCTATTATTTTCATTTGATTTGGGAGTGTGTGAGAGAAGTAAGATTTTGATTTTGAGAGCATGTGAGACTGCTGCCAGCTGAAACTAAACAAAAGCTGGCATCAGCTGTCACCGGCTGTTCTGGTTTGCAATTTTGGGACACTTCCTTTAGAAAGACGGTAGGAAAGGAAAGGGAACGTTGAGCATGTTGATATTGGCAACGGTGGTCCTCCTGAGCGTGCTCAGCGGTCAGGATACAGCCCCACCGGCGCTATGGGAGCGGTTCCAGGGCAGCGGGGCAGGAAGGGGAGACAGCGGGGCGGGGCTCCCCACAGCGCCGTCCCGTCCTCAAGAAACTCACTCAGCGCACCCTACGGGCCCGTTACCGGGTCCTACTGGAAGGCGGCTGGACACAGCGAGCGGTCCTGGTCTCAGGAGAGACAACGACTCCGCTCCCGATCCTCCGTTTCCGCTCCCAACCTCCCTCGACAGCTCTGCCCTGGGCAGCCTCTCCCCAGGTGGCGGTCGAGCCCTCCTTGTCCCCGCCCTTTCCTCTCATCGATGGCTCAGCGCTTGCCTCGCCCTCAGCCGCGCTCTGCCGCTCCCCGTAGCCGGGACGGGCCGCGGCCGCCCTGCCTTGGAGACAATCAGCGGCCGCCCGGGCGCTGAGGCGAGGCGAGGCGAGGCGAGGCGAGGCGAGGCGAGGCGGGCCCAGCCCCGGGCTTTCCCGGGCCGTCCCTGCGCTGTTGCCGGGCCACGGCCCGGCGGGCGGGAGGGGCAGCCCCGAGCGGACTCGGCCCCGGCCCCGGCCCCGGCCCCGGCGGGCGGGGCGCCCTCAGCCCCGCCCTTCTCCTGCTCGTGCGCAGGCGCGGCCCCGCCCGCGAGAGAGGCGCGCGGCCGCTCTGCTGCCCGGGCGGGGCCTGCGCGGGGATCCCGGGGTGGGGCTCGCGCCCGGCCCGGGCCTTTCCGCCCCCGCCTCGCGCCGCCGGTAGCACGGCGCTGGCCCGGTTCGTTTCAGGCCGTGCCTCGGGACGATGCTGCCCCTGCATCCCGGCAGCCGCTGAGGGCAGCACGCGCGGCCGCGATGGCTTCGGGCTGTCCGGCGGCCTTCGGGGACCCGAGCGAAGTGCGCGAGGGCTTCCTGTGCCCGCTGTGCCTGAAGGATCTCCAGGCGTTCCGGCAGCTCCAGGCGCACTACGAGGAGCAGCACCCGGGCGAAGACCGGGACGTCAGGGCGCAGCTCCGAAGTAAGGGAGGCCGCGGTAAACGCGTTCGGCTTGGCCGTGGGACGTCCCTGTTCGTGTGCTCCCAAACCTCTGACAATAATAAAATATTAATTAAAGGGACTTACAGGCGAGGCATGCAGTTCCATTCTTCCGTAAATTTACTTGGGCCAAGCATACTCTCCCGATACTTTCCATAAATTGATTCTAAAGCAGGCGCTAAAGGACATTGCTCTTCAAATGTCTGATTTTATCCACGATTTTTACTATTGACCTTTTGGGGGTTTTTGTTTTTATCTAAAAACTCGGAATTCTACTGTAACCCAGTGAATACCCAAGAATTACGTGAAGACTGTGGAGAATATGGGGAATCTCTGGTAGTTGGGAGGTTCCAGTTCATTAATTTCTTGTTTTGACAGTAGATAAAACTATGGTTGCAGTTAAAGTGTGAAGTTAAGAAAGGTTGTTGTTGGGAAAACATGGAAAAGTATGTGGGTGGCAGGAGATGCTGGGAGTGTTCCATCTCTGTTATGGATTTCCACCTTTCAGCAGTGTTTGGAAAATCTCTTAATTTTGTTTTACTAAGATATTTCCCTTTTTTACCCCCTCGTATACACAATGTCATTTTATATTGAGAGAAAAATGTTTAAAATCTGGCATTAATTATGTGTATTTCCTGCAAAAAACTCTCTGTTTTTTTTTTTAGCATGCTAGAAATAGTGGTCTGGCAGTCTTGATTTTTTTTTTTTTCCTCTTGAGATAAACTTTTGAAGTATTAATCAGTTTTCTTGGTGAAAACCTAATCTTAACTGTGGGCTGTTCAGTACTTCAAAAGTTATTTATGTGTACAAGCACACTGAAATTCATAGTTTGTGCAGTAAGACAAGGAATGTGTTGAACATCCTTGAATCTGAAGAAAATAATTAGAAATTATGAGAATTACGATAAAACTGCATGATGCCCTGTGCTGTGAGACAAGTTCTGTAGTTTAAGACATGTTGATGTTTTAAAGTGAAGTCCCACAGTGGAATGTTCTAATCTCTTCCTTGTCCTTAGGACCTCATGCTGCTTTATGACAGACAACAGAGAGCATTCATCTGTGATGCTCTGAACTGCATTTTTGTTCTAAGAATGTTTTGAGGATAATCTCATCCAGGAGAAAGATTTCTGCTAAAAGAAGAGGAATATTCTATACTGGCTTCATGTGATGAATGGTGACTACCTGATATGTTAAATAACTTGAGTTTATCTTTTTCAGATCTAGTCCAGAAGGCCAAAAGAGCAAAGAAGAAATTGCTGAAACAAGAAGATGATGACAGAACTGATTCTGGATCTCAAGAACGATATGAGTCATTCAGCTATGGTGGAGTAGATCCATACATGTGGGAGCCCCAGGAAGTAGGTAGGAGAGCAAGAAAGCAATACCCAGTGGGGGATAACTTTTGATCTGAATTGGGAAAGTGCTACAGTATTGCTGAAGTGGCTTGGAATCGTGTCTGTGCTGCACTGGATTTGTGAGCAGGGGGTTATGGTTTGCACATTGACTTTAAGCAGCCCATGTGCGTTGGGTGGAATGTGGGAGAAGAAAAGACACGTAGACAATCAGTACCCAAACTACCCTTCAGGTAGCTGTTTGTCATGTCATTGTGCCTGTGCTGATGAAATCTGCTTAATCTGTGTTTACTTCTGTGCAACTAGTTTCATCTTGTGACTTTACAAAACAGATTATCCAGTAATTAATAGCTAAGTTATAAGTATATAAAATCTCCAGCTTCTGGGCTACACTTAAAGGAGCTGTTACTTTGTCTGTTTGACAGAAAGATTATTCGTTGATTTAAACTTCCGGCTTTTTCCTTGGATTTGAGGTGGTGATCACCTCTTATTAAAACGGGACTTACTTTTAAAAAACCAAACTAAAAAAAACAAACAACAAAGAAACCCCACTCTTCTGAACATAAATCTACATTTGTAGAATTTCAAGGATAAGCTGACTGAGCCTGCAATCATAAATAACTGCTCCTGGCAATTGCCTGAACTATAACTGAAATACTATGGTTATTTTTGGAGAAAGAAGCAGCACCACCTCTTGTGGATCCTGAGAAAGTTTCCACTATGGTGTTGACAGACTAGGACTGAGTCCTTTGAGTCTGCGGGGTCTGAGTTCTGTATATTACTTTACTTTTGACTTTGTAACTATTGGAGCAACAATCATAGTATAAATACTAGTTAAGAATAAATTTAGGGAGAAGGTTTATGACCACTAGAGAAGTGACAACTGCTTTCTGATGAGAGTTGAGAAGATGAACCTTAGGGATTTTGGCATGGGATTTGATGGATCAGTGAAAGGGGTTGTGTCTCCAAAGCAGTGACTTGAATCAGTTACCCAGAGGGACTCTTTCACTACTATGAATGCATCTTTGGAGATTTTTTTGTTGCTACTTCATGAGCATGAGGAAGTGAGATTCTTACATTTACATAGGTAGCATCAAAAAGCAACATCTGATTTTGAGTTATACCAGCTAGAAGGAAGATTTTTGTTGGTTGGTTGGTTGCTTGAAGGTCTTTAGTTTTTGTCTATAACTTTGATTTTTAATACCTCACGCACCTTACTTGGAAAAAGAGTAATCTTAAACCAACATTATCGACTATGAATTGTACATGTCTTAGAGAGATGCTGTATTGTTCTTTTCAATACTCAGTGATCAGTTTTCTGGAAATCTAAACTGTCATCAAGGATTTTATTCAGACCCCTAAAGGTATAGAGATGATGAGAATTCTGAAACAAAATTGCTGCTGCCTAGACCTCCAGTAATCCTTGGGCTTGCCTCTTCCCTTTGTTCAACATGTAGCCAGGAAACTAAAGGGAGTTGGTTTTAAATGTAACTGACAAATGAAGATGGAGAAAAAAATTGTTGCAAATGTCCTCTCCAACGAAGTGTTGCTTGTTTTCTGTAGAAGTAAAACACTTGCTAGCCTGAAGATTAGTCTTTAACCTGCGTGATTTATTTACAGCAACACTGTGAAAATGTAGAGTTCCAATGTGTCGTTAAAATTGAATTTAAACATGAGAAATAAATGGTGAAAAGAAGAGATATCTGTCTTTCAAGTGGCATTTAAATCCATACAGAGTACTTGGGTGACCAGGACAACTTTCTATTATCCCTACAGGTGCTATGAGAAGCCATCTTTCTGAATTCAAGAAACACCGAGCAGCCAGGATTGATCACTATGTAGTTGAAGTCAATAAGTTAATAATCAGGTTAGAAAAGGTAAATTTGGTGCTTTTTAATATTCCAGCCTTCTAAATCTTTCCTAGATCTAAAAAAATATATTTCAGTATGAAGAGTGCCCATTTATCTAGGAATACACTTCATAAAGGATATTAAACTATGACTCTTTACACATTACCCTGAGTACTGCACATGATTTGACCCTGTACTGTGGGTATGATTTCTGGTTCTATGCACCATTTTCAAGCTGAAGATGCTACTTCCACATGCTTCAAGAACCATCTGTTCTCTTGTTTTATTTTCTCTGCCTTCTACTTTACTAAATTGCTCCCCAGTATTTTTGTCATGATTGTTCCAGCTTCTCATTCTTCAAATTCTGCCAAAGTACCACCTGCATTTTGGCTCAGATGCAGTAATGTTGGCTGCAATAAGGATTATTTATAAAATCTGCTGATTTGTATAGGTTTGACAAGTCAATGTTTAGAATTATTCATATCCCATATGAATATGGAATTAGAAAAAAATATGAAAGTTGCATAAGTCTGGTGTAAAACCAGCTGAAACTTCTCTCTCTTACAAATGCCAAGTTTATTTTTCTTGTTGGGCTGAGTTGTGCTGGGTTTTTTCATTGCAAAAGTATAATTTTCTTGAATATATTGTTTATCTTCTACCAGCTTACATCATTTGACAGAGCAAACACTGAGTCAGCTAAAATAAGAGGTTAGTGTGAGCTTACCTGAGACTATTTGCCCGTATAGCTTAAGCCGTTGTGGAATTAATTGAATGCTTACACGGTGTGTATTCTTGCTCACAGCTATAGAGAAGTCTGTTGTGCCTTGGGTCAGTGATCAGGATGTTCCATTTTGCCCAGACTGTGGCAGTAAGTTCAGTATCCGAAACCGACGTCACCACTGCCGCCTTTGTGGGTCTATTATGTGCAAGAAGTGCATGGAATTTGTCAGTCTTCCTTTGGCAAGTAAGTACTGTAGAGTTAATTCTTCATTTCCTAACTCACTTTGGGTGCATCCGGGCTTTTTTGCCATTAGAAAAAAATATGCTGGTAATAGTTTGGCTCTGCAGAAAACTTCCATTGAGTTTCATGCAGACACTTGTCTGTGAAACAGAATACAAGGAATGATTTCTCTATTCCTTGTCACTGTTCCTTCTTCAGATTTGGAAATGTTGCATAACACTAAAATACTTACTAGAAGTAATAGTTGTAATGGTAAATAATACATAAATAGTAAATAGTAAAAAAGGAGTAACTTCTAGTAAATACAGCTGTTATTTATTATACTGAGTACTATAACTATAGACCTATTAACTTTAGGAACTGCCAAGGTTCTTGACATTTTAAAATATTGTGGATATTTCCAGTTTCGTCTGGGACAATAACATAGGGAAATTCATGTATAGGCCTTTAAGAGCCACTTTAAACTTTTTCTCATCTGGTGCACTGGAGAGGAGACTGTATTTTCTGTGGTGATAAATGACATTAACTGGGCCTTTCAGAGTGTTCAAGCACAATGCCTGGATGCCATTATCCTACCTGTTCTACACATTGTTTTGTGAATGTGCAGGCTTAAACATGAGAATGCTTCTAGGCATAAGCAAAGTAGGTGATGCTCAGCAGTCTGTGCTCTAGCTAGTTTTAAATACAGCAAGATTTGCAGTGAGGACACAAATTCTGACTTGCAGTCATGGTTGTCGTGCAATCCTTGTAGGTCTTTCAGCAGAGTCTTTGAACCTAGTTTTCTAGTACCATCTGAATGTAAAGTTTATTTTAAAGGGCAGTTAGTTTGTGTTGGTAAAATCTGTTGACTTCTACAGTTACTGTAAAATTACCTCTGTATAATTTTTAGGCAAACTCACTAGTGCCAGCAAAGAGGCCTTGCGTTCTCACACGAGCCCGAACTCCTCACCCAGCAGTGTGCACGGCTCCCGCCGTGGCAGCATTAGCAGCATAAGCAGTGTGAGCTCTGTTCTGGATGAGAAAGATGATGAACGAATCCGTTGTTGTCAGCATTGCAAAGACACCCTGTTGAAAAGAGAGCAACAGATTGATGAGAAAGAATACACACCAGAGATTGTGAAACTCTATGAGGTAAGTCAAGCTCTGTGCTACAGTGTATATGTCTGCAGTGGTCACTACTTGACTTTTGGCTTGCTACCTTATGTCTAAACTCTTACTTTATGACTTAATACCGACTTCTGTTAGACTGTTGGGTGTTCATGCCGTGTAACAAAGACATATCTGAAATGCTGGAATCAGTTTCAATATAGTATTGATAGCATACATTAACTTCATACGTCTTTTTAAAATACATTTTCATTCTCACCATCTGGAACTAGTAGTTCAGACATGCCTCTCTCTTAAAATTGTGAACTTGTTTAAACCAGTGAGTGAAATGCTGTGCATTTGACTGATGGGCTGCACTGGAACCATGGGACTCGATGTCACCACTGTTTGTGCTTACACTGATGGCAAATGCATTTTTTGAATAACCTCTATCAACATTACATTCAACTGCTTCGCAGCAGATACTGATGATCACCAGACATCTTTTCAGTAGAGTCCACAAACTCCCCAGGTTATTATTAATGGGAGTTTTTGTTGGTGCTCTTGTTGGTGAAGAAATGTAAGGCTAGAAGTTTTCCAAGTCATCCATTCAGAGAGTTTCTTGATTCGAAGTCCACTTTGCAGGGGTACAGTGAGTCGTTCTCTGTTCCTGATAATGCCATATGTGTTCTGGAGATAACTGGAGAGTCTTGTCATCCTGACTAGTTATGGTGCCTTTCATCATGGTTAACTTTAAATCTGCACAAGTAGCATGAAGATTCATGTCAGCATGTTCTTGGGTTAGTGTTTTAATGTCAATTATTTTTTTATACATTTTGTTTTAATATTATAACAAGAAACTCCGACTCTGCATGGAGAAAGTTGACCAAAAGGCACCAGAATACATAAGGATGGCAGAATCACTAAAGTAAGTCTCATTGCTGGTTATTTTTCTGAATACAATTATAAAGGACTGGGAAGCTAAAAACGGAAGAGTTTTCCCCGCTAAGTCCTAATTTGTTTTATCAATAAAGTGGAGACTCTAGTAAAGTGCTTGTAATGATTGTGTCCCCATGTAGACAGTCAGTTACCGGCATCTTAAATACTTCACCCTGTCGAGCATAGTATTTTGCTTTCTGACAAATGCTAGTGGAGATAACTATTGTGCTTTAATGGTATAGTTAGTTACTCACTCAGACGTTTTCCCCACCAAGCTGCCTCGAAAGAAATCCCCACAAAATAGATACATTTGCTAAGCATGTGTATATTTTAGATACTACATATAAGTGGCATTTTTGTGTTAGAATACAGTTTCTCCTAGAGTAGTAAGTAATAACTTATAAGTAATATATATATTAATAAATAACTGTATTTAATAATAAATACAGTTCTATGAAGTGTTCATGTTCACAAAATTATTATCATTTTCCACTTCTGTCGCAAAATAAGGTTTTTCAGACATGAGCTTGAAATAAAATCATTCAGCCCTTTAGTGTTAGCAAGTTCTTATAATTGTTGAATCTTGGTCATCTTGGGACAACTAGTAGTGTTGTATGTGTTGTTGACTGGATGCATGACTTAGATTAAAGTTCTGTTTATTCCTTAGTGCTGGGGAGACAGCCTACAACCTTGATCATGCTAATGACTTGAGGGTGGAGATTCAAAAAATGTATGAATTTATAGATGCCTTAAGGTAAAAGATTGTCTCTCTCCCTTTTCCCCCCAACATGTATGTATCTCTGTTATGACTTTACTGATTATATGGATAATCAATTTGTCTGCTCAGTTTTAAAGAGCATTTGAAAAGGTAGATGCTGTTCCTGTACACTACTAGTTTCTGCTTTCTTCTCCATACTGCATTCCTCTGCAGTAGGAATAACTAAGCATAGAGGAAACAAGTAGCAGCACCATTTAGGGAGATTTGTCTGTTTGGGGTTTCTTTGTTGTCCTAAGGCTGGGAGGGGAAAGTGTTACAAATTGTCATATCCAAAATTGTTTATATAGAAGAACATCAGAAGTTTTTGATCCAATATTGTCTCTCCACTTTTGTGGCATTTTTCCTGATTTTGTTTTTGAACTGATGAGGCTTTCTCTGATTCAGTAAGAAGATTTTGAATCTAGGCTTGCACGAAGATCCTCAACCTCATCCTAAAATACTACAACTTCAGCGAATGATAAGATATTCAGCTACCCTTTTTGTTCAGGTAAATAGAGCATATGCTGTGAGATGAATGTACATTTTAGATAGTGTTCTCTTCTTTGCCAGGCATCCCTGTGATTTGAAACCGTTTTGACAGGAGCCTTAGTTCTGTATGTTTTCTGAATCTTATGTCATTCCCCTGATGACTTATGATAGCCTTAAATAAGCTGTCTTGAACACAGATCTTGCACTCGAAGCAGCATTGGGGCAGAGGAACCTAAGAGGTGTGTGAGCCTTGGCTCTTCCTCTTGCTGAGGTGTGAACCCACCCAGCAGTGCAGCTATGGCAGCAAAGGTGTGTGCAGACTTGCAGCAGGGATTGCAGTGTAGAAGCATCTTTGATGTGTTTGTGGGGTTTCTGCTGGTAGTATTTCACTTCTCAAGGACTTGAAAAATAGACTGAATACCTGCAGGCAATACTGTAAGTATTTCAATTTTTGCCAGGAAAAACTGCTTGGCTTAATGTCCCTGCCAACCAAGGATCAGTATGAAGAACTGAAGAAGAGAAGACTGCATATGGTAAGACAGGTTGGGATCTGTTACATCTTCTGTCAGGCCTTCTCACTGATAGAAACCTGGGAGCTGCCATGGGTATGAGTAGTTGCCTTCAACACTGGATTGCCGTTTGTTAGTTTTTCATCTATATTGTCCCATCCCCTTTTCCAGGGGTTTGTCTAGCTGCTGCTTTGTTCTGCCCAGAACAGAAGTAGGTGGGCACAGAGCTGGACACTTTTAGAAAGCAGCAGGGGCTTGGCTGCTTAGGCTGTTTCTGCTGCAGTGCATGCAGTGGAGCCCTGAAGTGAGTGTGTTAGTTTACACTGCCTTCGAAATTGTGTTCAGGAATTCACTCACATAAGTAGAATTTGGAAACTTCTTTAATTGGTGGGAAAGGACATACTAGAATAACCATGCCTCTGCAGGGAGAGAGGCTATTTTTTCTTTAGGAGAGAGGACATCATTAATTATAAACTAAAGTCAACCTCATCTTGAGGTATAAGTTGAGAAATAAGAATCATCCCACTCCAAAAGCCAGTGATGATATATCAGTGACCTTAAACACTGATGTTCTATTACAGTTATCTGCTGTAGTTATGTGATATGATTAATGTCCAAATCAATGTAGACCGCTCTTTGCACAGCTGCATTAGGCATTTTCTTTCCTCTATAAAGAGAACTGTTGCTCCTACTTTCCCTCAAGTTTGTAAAGGCAGATGTCATGGGTTTTTCATCAGTATCATCACAAACTCACAGGAAGCATGTAAAGAATGTTATGAAAGTAAGAATCTTCTGCAGAGTAACCAAAATGGAAGCTGATCCCTTTTAGCATCAGCTAGTAATGTCTTAAGATCAGCTAACTTGTATCTATGATACTTAGAATGAAACTTTTCAAGCTCGTGGTGTTTTCTTACTACATTCAGTACATTTGTTTTAGGTTGCTCTTGAAACACAGGGAAAACAAGAGGAAAAGCTGAAGGAGTTTATCTCCATATCTGCATCTGCAGTTAATGGTGATGAAACTCACATAAAAAAAGGAACAGTCAGAAAATCTGAAGGCTGGTTACCCACATCTAGTATTTCAAGAGAAAGCGAGAGAGCAGACCCACTTCTTCAGCAGATTGACAATATCACATCCTTTATTAAGCAAGCAAAGGCAGCTAATAGGATAGATGAGGTCCATACGTTGCAAGAGAACCTGATGCAGCTTCAGGATGAATATGATCAACAACAAACTCTGAAAGCTATTGAGCTTTCTAAAAAGCAGGCAGAAGAGGAAGAGATACAGAGGGAGGAACTTCAGGTCCTCCGTGAAAAAGAGCGGGAAAGAGAGCACCATAAATTCATGTCTCAGCATTCAAGGACACGCTCCTTAGACTTCAGAGAAGTCAAACAGCATTTGGATGTTACTTGGATCAAAGGGGACACAAGTTTTGAAACTCCTGCTGTTGAGCAGCTGCCAGCTAAAGAGCACTTGACCTTCACACTCAAACCCCAGAATGTCCCACAGTGTGACAAAGACTGGGATCAGCCACCCTGTCTAAACCCCTTTGAGGATGAAGCAGATACCCCTCAGGTAGAGGAAGATGCCACTAACCCATTTACCAAAGACACTTCTCCAGTGGTTTCTTTCTCTAACACAGCTCAGCAAAGCGATAAAAAAGAATATAATCCATTTGAAAGTGAGGAGGAGGATGAACAAAGTAATGGAGCACCTGGCAGTACTTCAAACCCCTTTGAAGAGGATGAAAATCCATTTGAAAAGCCTGGGGGCAGTTGGAATTCAGGGAATCCCTTTGAAGAGGGATCGTCTATCAATCCCTTTGAAGTGGAGGATGGCAGTGAGATCTCTTGCGAAGAGGCTATAGAGGAAGAGCTGCTTCTCCAACAGATAGATAATATTAAAGCTTATATATTTGATGCCAAACATAGTGGACGACTGGATGAGGTGGAGGTACTGACAGAGAACTTAAAGGAACTGAAGCAGACATTAGCAAAGCAGAAAGAGAAATCCAACTGCTGAAGCAGCAATAGGGCTGTGTAATAATTCCGTCTGCTGTTAAATATGGGAAAGTAAAGCAGATACTTACAGACAGGAGTACAGATCACAAGAGGGAATTGGGAGAATCCTGACTTTAAAGCACTTTCATTTAGACATTGCCACTACTACACAGACTTGAAGAAAGAATTACTGAGGAATGCTGCTGGTCTCAAAAGCTTAGAGTAAGAAATTTTAAAATAACTTTTTACAGGACTTCTAATGCTAACTGGTCTTACTGAATGCTTATTTTGGTCCAGAGGTTAAGTGCTAATAGGGAACTATGATGTGGAAGTGGTTGGAATGTTGGTTTGCCCTCTTTCCCACTTTCTGTTGTAGTGTTGGCCTTTCAAGTGTGGCTTTGACTAAAGAGAGATGAAAACTTTTCCAAAACTTCATCCTCTCCTGACCCAGTGTAGCTGAACTGCTAATGGTGTTCTGACTGTTAAAGAGCTGGTGTGATTCTCCAGGGTGCTGAATGTACAGGATTGCAGATCAAGTTTGTACAATGCTAATAAATATATTTAAAAAAAAAGGGATCTTATGACTGAGAAGAACTTTGTAACTGATCTTAGTATGAGTAGCTTCTTAGTGTCTGTATAAAGATTCCCAAGTAAAATTTGCATGCTTCTTTTCATCACTTCTGGTTTCCCATTTGCTCTGAGTGCAAATGATGGTGTCATAGCATCATGCTGGCTTCAGACTTGCTCATGAGGGAGTAAGCATTTGCTCAAAGGAGCATCAGGCCAGCATCACTACTAACTGTAATATAAAGGGAGAACCTCCAACTGCTAATTACATTATGGAATCTGCACATTCCTTTAAATCCTCTGGGTGACAGAATGATCATGTTTGTTGTATTTGTGAGACTGGAACGCTTTTTTGTGGCACCCAAGCAACAAAAAATTTTGTTTATAATGGAAAGCTGAGATGCCACTGGAATTCTGTGAAAGCTGGGAGACAGAATCTGTGGCTGTAATAGTGCCAAATGACAATTCTCTTATGTTAGATTCCCCTCAGTTTTTATGAGAATTAGGCATACCTGTTTTAAATAAGGAACTTCAGATTGAAGACCTCTTGTGATCCTGTGGCTTGGGGGATGACCAGGTGACAGCCAGTACCTGTGATGCAGGAGGGCCTACAGGTGGGCAAATGCAGGGTTTTTGAGAAAGATGGAATCTAAACTGCTTTGATTTTTGAGGCACGGGCCCACCAGCAGGAATCACTGTTTGCAGGAGTGGTGGTGGTGAGTTCGTCTTAAAGGGTTTTTTATTTAAAGCTGAAATAGAGGAAGATCACACTGTGTAGCACTAACAGTAGTAGGCTTACTCAGAAGTGTGAGGTTCTGTGGAATGGGACATACCTTTTAATTATGTTTCTGATACTGGCATAGCTGTAATCACAGCACTGCTTAAGATTTTAAGAGACAAATAACTTTCGTTACCTAAAGAGCAGGAACTCTGGTTCCTAGCTGTAAGTGGAGGTAGGGACTCGTGGAACAAGACAAACCACCTATATCTTCACTTAATACCACTGGTAAGGGGTTGAAGTAACTCAGACCAGCCAGTCACGGATACTTGATGGTCTGTCCGGTGTTGCCTGAGTCTGGTTTTGAAAGGTGTGCAGAAGAGGTCAGCTTAAGACCATGAAGTTCTTACACTGATGTTTTATTAGAGCTGATTGAGTCCCCAAGTGTTATTTTGTAGAAGAAAGTAGAAGAAAGGACAGAGGATTCTGAATGGTCTTGACAAAACATAGGTGCTTGGCACCAGATCCATGAAGGCAGCAAATCTATTCATAGCTTAACAGAATCCCTGGAATTATTTAAGGGAGGTAATATAAGGCAGTTATTTAGGACAGACTTGGTTGCTAGTCAGGATTGCTTCCTGCACTCTAGTCTAATGCTTTCCTAGGCATCAACATGAAAAAATGTTTCAGTGGTTTCAGCGTTCAGATTACAAAGTGTTTCTTTGTTGCTACTATCCTGCCTTGTTTATATTTTCTGGCTAATGCACTAAAAACTAAAGTATTCTTATTGTATATGTAATACATTATTTTTACAAGCAGGTAACAGACTAGCATACCTCATGATCTTTGTCAGTGTTAAATGTGATAGATTAGACAGCTAATACTAATATCATCTCCAACCTGAAGACCTTTGCTCATATAGGGACTGCTGTGAGGTTTGCAAGGCACAAGAGAATGCAGTTATCTTAGGCATAAAGCTCAACAACTAATTAGCATTGACTTTTGTCACAACTGCATGCACTACTCTGTATGAAAACTTGGTAAAAAGAGATGAAATAAAACATGTTTATTTTCTGTTGTGTTTGTCCTTGACAATTTGTATAGGATGCTTGATCAGTGTGAAATTTTGTATTCAACTGTGAGTTCAGAAATGCTGCAATAGAGTTCCAGTGACTTGTGCATGTAAGCCCGATGTAAAAGTCTGTACAGCAGAGTAAAATCTACCAAGCGTATACATATTACAGGTATGGTATAATTGTTTGGTGAGGCAGAAGCTGTGATAATTTAGACGGGGTTTTTTTTTATGTAAAACTTACCTTTCGTATACCAATTTGCCCATTCTCCTTTCCTACTGATATTCCTGACTTGACCAGTGCTTCTCAGAGCTGCAGTATCGACTGCAAAATTATCTTGAGAGAAATGAGACTCTGAACTGTTTCTGATTTTTAACGATATAAATTGGGAAAATTCAATTGAGACTGGAATTATATTATTATTTGGCTGTCTTCGGCTAGTACAATATGGACTCTTGCATCACTTTCTACAAATTATGGAATTCTGCACTGCTTCTAAGATTTGACTTTAGTCCAGCCTCTTTATCCCAAAGAAAACACGATCTTGGTTTTGCCATAATTGGTTACCTGCAGGCATGAATAAGAAGTAAGATTCCAGTAATTTTGTTTTCCAGTGCTGATTTGCAATACTTCATAGAACCACAGCTTTTTTTTTTAATTTTTTGTGGCAGTTTTAACTTTTATTTATTTTTCACTTAATTATTCTAGTTGGAGCTGTAAGAAGGCTCATGAGGCAGAATTGTCTGTATTGAATGAACTTGCTTGTCCCTGTTCTCAGGAACTGCTGGCTCTTGTATCTCACTGAAGCACCTTTATTGTCCAGCCCTGAGGAAAAACAGCTGCATGACCTGAAGTCTTGAAATGTCAGGCTCATGCCTCATTTTTCATAGCAGCTTTGTATTTTCCCCTCATCTCTTTGGGCAATGGTACAAAAGCAGGGCAGGAAACTTGGCCTTCAATCTCACACATACATTCTCGCAGATGATACTTCTTGGGCCCGAAGTTTGCTGGATGTGATAGTTTTTTCCTTTCTCTTTCTTCTTTTTCAAGCATTTCTCTAGAAAAGAGATCCGTTTGTTACTCTTGGAAGTCTGAATTGCAATACTTCCTCTCCCTTCCCATGACCCAGGTTTTATCAGAAAGATGAATTTACAGTTCTTGCCTCGTGGGCTTTACCTCACTAGTGTCTGTTTTGTCTGGGAAAAGTGGTATTTCCTTCTGCATTCCACAAAAATTTGTATTATATATGCTAGATGATATGTTAACTTACTGTGTGCTACTTACTTGCTTTTCCCCAGGATTTTTTTAACGTGCTCTGTTATCTCTTTGTTGGTTTTATCTTCCACGTCAACCAAAACTTGTTCTCCATTGTCTGTCAAGAAAAATTCATGATAATGAATCAAATGATGCCGTTTAGACGAATGAAGGATCTGCTTCCTTTCTGCAGTTAATGTGCAATGCAACGTTTTAAGTGGAAAAACACAATTTCCATGAGGGGGAGTCTAGGGGAGCTGCTAACGGCTAAAGCTCTTTTCCTGTCAAGCAGCTTCTTTCCCCGCTGCAGCCGAGGCAGGGCCGGGTGACAAGGCCACAAACGCGGCGGGCACGACCTACCCAGGTAGAACCGGAGGAAGGGCGAGGGCGTCATGTTCCTGAACAGCATGATCTGCACCCACGGGTTCTTGTACTGGATCCGGGGGATGTTGAAAAACACGAACTTTCTGGAAAGAAAGAGAAAAGGACCCGCGGGCTGGCCCGTAGTCTCTGCGGAGGGCCCGGCCCGCGCAAGCCCTGGCGTCTTTGCAGGGGCAGCCCGCGCTCCCGCCCCTCCCCGAGCTCACCTCGCGCCCTCGCTCAGCTCGCCTGCCGTGTTGTAGTTCACGGTCATCACCTTCACCGAGCTCTTGAACACGATGTCGCCCTGGCTGAGGTACTGCAGGGTCCGGCGCACCGGGAAGCGCCCCTTCATCGGCATGGCGGCGGCGGCCGGAGGGGGAGGCAGCGCTCCCGCGCGCCCCCTGCCGGGCTCCGTCCCCGCCAATGCCCGCGCACGGCGCGCGGGCCCGGCGGCGGGAGGGGCCCGGGAGCGGCGGGAGGGGCCCGGGAGGGGCCCGGGTGAGGCGGGAGGGGCCCGGGTGAGGCGGGAGGGGCCCGGGAGCGGCGGGAGCGCACAGCACTGACAACCTATCTGCTGGAGATGAAATTAAATATCAGGAAAAACCTTCTCCTCCTAGAGAAGCTCCTTCTAGTCAGTAAGTTCATGGAATTTCTTTTCTCTACGAGACCCGGTTAAATCTCTTGTAAAAAAATCACTGTGGTGAAGGTGAAATACTGTTTCTCCCTAAAAAATTGTAAATTATGTATTTGACTTAGACAGCTCTTGTTCAAGAGGAAATGAAAAGAACTTCAAAATAAAACTCAAGAATGCAGTTATATTTGTAATTAACTTTAATGGTAGAAACCTCATTGAGCCACTAGTATTAACCTCAACAATATAATGACACAACAGCATTTAATAAAATGCATAAGCTAGATCATGCACTGCAATACTCTATATACAAACACAACAATGCAAATTCCTCTTTGTGACTGAAGACATTGTTTGGATATGAAATTTAGTTTAAAAAAAGAACATGCTATCATTTTTAAATGCTATCATACACAACACTGATTTCACAAAGGAAGCTGTGAGAAATTAACAACTTTGTAAAAGTTTTTAAAATACACATAAACAATAGTTTTCTAAATAATAAGGAACAGAGACTTCCAGAAAATATCCCAAGGAATTGAAAGTAGATGCTTTCTTTTATAAAAATTTGCTGTTTTTCTAGGAGCTCAGTACTCTCTAGTATGCCAATACAGATACAACAGTGTGCAGTTTTGAGTTAGGAAACTATGAACACTGGCTTCCAGTGTATTTCAGAGTACAGGTTAATTATTAAAAATATTCCAACATTTGATCTTGATTCCATATATTAAAAACTTAACATATATAGTTTGTAAGTAAAATGCTTTCTTCTTAAAGACTGTGCTTTTTGTTTGGAAATTATTCAGTCCTACTTTAACCCACAATCATGAAAATATCATAAAAGGAGCTGTGTTGTATTATTGCAGAGCCTTTATTGTCACTAAATTTGAGCACATTTTGTCCTTCAAAATACAAACAAATAAAATGTGGAAATAACACCTTCAGTTTCACTGAACTTTGCCCTTTTTTTCTGAATTCACAGTTGAATTTTTAAACAGATTCAATCTTGATTAATGCACCAATTGGCTTCCTAAATATAAAACTGTTCCTGCAGTACAGTGACTTTAACAGACTTTCAGGTTTCTATCCACCTTTAGAGAGGAAAGCAAGCGTTCAAACAGCACCAATTCTCCAGACACCAAGGAAGGACCATCTGTCACAGAAATTCCTGACATTAATTTAAATATTTTTCCAGCTGAAAATCGCAGAAATAAGGTTTTGAAATGCTACAAGTTTATTCTTGTATTTGAAATAAAAGCTTACAAATGCTCACTAACCAATAGACCAAGAAAGAGAACATTCTCAGCATTTTCCATAGCAAACTTTCCAAACTTTCCTCAGACTTATGGTTCACTTTAAGCATGCATGAAGTTCACATTATTTTGATTGGTGTCTTATTATCTGATTAAATATACACAAGTCTTTGCAGCAGTGAGCACAAAAGTTGGAAATAAATGCCCAGAAAATCCTACTTCACTTTTTTAATGACAGAAACAAGACTTGCTGAACTACTGCCCTTCATGGTCTGTGAAATGCTTTTATAAAAACCCACAGTTAACAGATTTATTTTATGGAAGGCTTCCTTTTTAACTTCATCAAAAGGGGAAAAAAACAAGACCGTTTATACTTGGATAATGTACATGTTTGAGTCCTCATGATGAATAAGAAATCGTCTTACTCCACATCTCACTTCCTGTGTGCCCGGGTCCCACATGGACAGTGGGACTGCCACAGGCAATGCAGGAGCTGCACAGATTCCAGACCCAGGAAAGGACAGAATGTGGAAAGGGACATTAGTCTGACAACTAAATCAAGCAACTAGCTGTGTTCAGTTTAGGCTGAAAAATAAAGAGAAAAGCTTTGGAAAGTGAATATATAATTGAAATGCATTGTGAAAATCCTGAAGATGTTTTGATGCTTGCTAAGAAATAAACTACCTGCAATGTCCCTACTATTTAATTACCATTGTACCTGAGCTGCTGTTTCACTGAACAGAGCACACAGTCTCTAATTCACAGGTTGGTTTCATGTGATCACCATGACAATATGAATATTGATTTATTAAACACCATCCGTTACCTCTTGTTCTGTGTGCTGCACTTCAGTGATAAATGACAGCTTGGTTTACTTTCAATTCACCACAGATGAAGATTTAAAAACAAAAAAAAACCAGTCTCTTACCAAGCTTCATAAAAAATAAACTCTATAAAAGCATCTCAGGAGGCTGGAAGAGAATGAGTATGAATAGGAGAGTATCTTCTACGGCTATAATTATTTATTCATTACTTTTAACAGGCATTATATGCTCAATTAAATATTGACTGGCAGACTTCCATAGGTCAAATGAGAAAAGGTAAAGAGAATAATGTAAAAGACAGAAAATTAATGGAATATATTTGCCAGTTCTGAACAGCAAACAGTGAATTCAGACTGGTTTAGAAAAAATGTGCAAAGCTCTAAAATTTGTGAGGATTCACCAAACTAGGAAGCTCTGGATTAGCAAATTAATAAAAAACTTCAGCACATAGAATGGATGAATAATGGCTCCATATCTGTACATATATACATACACTACATATTTTCTATACACTGTACAGAATATATTTAGATGGAGAGGTATAAACATATACATTCATACACACATACATACAGCTATGTACATATTCATCAGCTGCTCAAGTGAATTCTAGAACTGAACATGCAGAAATGCACAATGGTGGGAGGCACAAAATAGACGTGTACAACTCTATCAAATCCTTTAAAAAGAAAGAAGACAGGCAGGAATTTAACAATAATAAGCCATTGCTTATTCATTTAACTGAGAGGATTGAACAGGTTGTGGGGATTATGAAATATTACAACCTGTGTTACCTGTGATGAATTTAGCAGGACCTTACAATAAAAAAAAATCTAAACTTTAGATGTTTAAACTTAGAGCATCTAAACTTTACAAAGAGTTTGACTTTAACTTGTAACCCCAGTATAAATAATGTTCTATTTTTTTTTTTGCACAAATAATTTCCTATATGTTGATAACACTGATTGCAGCTGAAGTAGGGTGGTAGCATTATCTAACAAGAAGGGTTAATGGCATGAAACAATAAGCCTGAACTTAATTCAGGAGTATTTACTGTTAAAATGACTCAGAATTAAATTACTTTAGAATTAAAAGGTGCACAAAGTAAATGTTTTCATTGTCTCTGCTTTGCCATCCCCTCTTGGTAATTTTTAATATAAAACTATCTCTAAACTAATTTCCAAGTCATTCAAGATCCAGCAGATGCTCTGCCTCTCACTCTCCTCTCTAGGGTGACCATGCCCTCATTTGGCTGATCCCTCGTGGATATTTGAAGGTGTTAGGACTGCAGTTGTGTGCTGCTGTCACAGCTGGCCCATTCTTATCACCAGAGCTAACTACTGCAAAAGCTCTTCTATGTCTGTATGGCCAGTGTGGCAAATCCTGGGAACAGGTGGGAATTTGCCTGTGTATGCTGGCATTTCTGCTTTTCCTCTTACGGACAAGAGTAGGAGGAAAAAAACCCCAACCTTCCCTGGTTTTGGACTGTTAAGAGTAACCAGAAACGGATCACAAATAGAAAATGAACATTTTTGTTCTTTTTGGGATGGTATCATCCAGTAGACATGTGCTGGTACATCTGTGTGTCTGACTGACCTGCCAGTTCTACTGCTCACTCCACCTGATTCAAACAGGGCCCTGGCTGATGCTCTTAGTGCAGGACGCTGCTTTGTCACTGTTTGGGCAGTACCCTCAGCCCATTCACGTCAAGTTCTGTCTTCCTGGTTAAACTGTACTCCTGAAACCCTTTGCTAGTTGTGCTATTTGGTGCTATTTTTTTTTTAAATTGCCTTTTACTAATTAAACAGCAGGTAATCAGGAAAGAACCTGAACTACCGTCTGAACTTTAATGGGCAGGAAAATCTACTGACACCTGCAGTATCCTGAACGAAATAATTCAGGAATCTGTGAGTCCTGTGTACTATACAGAACAATTAAAAAACCACACAAATGTTTTACAGTCTCTGCCAAAGGAGAAACAAGAGTTAGGAAACTGATTTCACCTGGGAACTTCAGTCCTGACTTGGTTTCTCTAATGCAGCCTCAGAACGCGCCCTTTGCCAGAGGGAACTGCAATGGCGATGCAGGGCTGCTGGATTCTGCACACACACCTGGAGCCAGAGGCATCTGGCTGGCTGGGGAACCAAGGGCTTCAGAAGATGGTGAAAGGAGACCTGGCAAATGACACCAGCTAATCAGTGCAGAGCAACAATAGTTACTTGCCCCAGAGTGCTCTGAAAATTAAGCCTTCTTAATAATCTAACATTTTAAGGCAGCTAAGTCTTGTAAGGAGACTTCTTAGAAGGATCTCTCCTTGGAGATAATTTTTTCCTCTTCTACCAGTTTCATTCCAGAGTAACTCCACAGACACCAAAAGCATTGCAGCTAATTTATAAGTAATGTAAATAGGCAGAGCGAGATTACTTTTGCACATGATCTTAGTTCTGACTCTATAGTACAATGTAAGTAAATAAAGGGAAGTGTATACCTTCCTGCATTTGTCACAAGTGCAAATAAAATAATTACGACAAAGCTAGTCCCAAATGCTTTTTACCTACAAGATTCAAATCCAGTTCATTTGCATAAGAGTTGAAAAATAAATGAAGCACAGTGGACGTTACTACCTCATGATCACTCCCTGCATTGCTTCATTATCATGTCCCAGTCTCAGTCAGCAAAGAATTCTAACATTTTTTCTGAATGGTGACTAGTATACACATTTGCTCAGGTTCAGATAAATCTAATCAGATAATTTATTACTCTATTTCTGCCAAGTTAAAGTATTTTCATTTCAGGAGCAGCAGAAATAGAACCTCAGAAATTCTGAATAGAATAAATTTTGGCACTGAGTTGCAGTGAGATGAACTTTTCTTAGAATCACTTTGTGACTGTGATATTTTGACTGCAAGTTCTGTAAAAACAAGTTTGGCATTTAAATTTGACCTTTATGAAAACAAGCTATTTCAATATTTAATACTCAAAAATTAGTTCTTCAATAATTGTGCTGGGGGTTGAATTGTTCCCTTTTCTTTCTGTGGAATTTCTCCCATTGTTAGGCTAAGTAGTTGTGGCTACACCTTAAAACGATAAATGTTCTCTCGCAGGGGGGTGGGTGGATGGGGGAAAAGGAAAGGTGGGACGGGGGGTCTGGGGTGGGGACTCTCTCTCGCTTGGCTCGTAGATTGGGAAGACAGTCCGGGCTCCGCTCTGGCATCTCCCCCTGCCATCCCAGCACTGAGATCCACGCTCCCTGCCTTTGGACATCGCTCTGCCGCTCTCCCATCTCACGCTACTATCTCCGGACACTCTGCGGAGCACCACGACCAACACCGTGAGGGGGGAGTCACTTTCCCATCCCCGCTCACCCCTGGGCCTCCGCCGCCATCACTCCAGCCCCTTTTCAACTGCGCGGGACCCGCCCTGCCCACACAGCACCGGTAACCGAGCACAGGGAGACGGCCTGAGGCCAAAGGGGACTGGAGCTGAGCTAGACTGTTCTGTTCTGTTGCCAATTTTCTTATAGCTCTTGTTGTTTTCTGCTATTCTGCCTTGTTAGATATCAGTAAAGAACTGTTATCCCTATCCCCACATCTCCTGCCTGAAGGCCTCTGATTTGAAACTAAGATAATCAGAAGGGAGGGAGTTGCACTCTGTGTCTCACGAAAGGGGTTCTCGCCTTTCCTTAGCAAATACCTGTCTTTCAAACCGAGACAAATTGTTACAACAATAAACAAGTCTCCTGTCCCATACTCATAAGGAAAAGTTTGCACTTTCGAAGGAGAAAAGAAACGAAATTAATTTAACAGTAAATCTACTAAGATTAGCCTGTTACCATCTTCCAGTCACTGCAGGAGGGATGGAACAAACCTCAGAAATTCCAAGAACTATGTCGGTGTTGCACAACTTTGTGCAGAGACACTGCAAAGCAGCTGCACTGTGTGCAGGGTCCTGCTCCCACTGAGAGGGATTGGCACAGGCTGGTGAAACCGGCCAACAGGAACTATGTGAAGTTCTAAGAGGGAAACCACCAAACCCTTTCCCTGGGGAAGAAACAGCCCAGGCACCCATCTATGTTCAGATTTCTAGAATCCAAAATGTTAGTCTTGGAATCAAAATACTGTATAGTTAGAGAGAGTATTTTTTGTTAATGGCATCAGAACGAAGTAGCCTGGTTCTGAGCTCTGCAAGCCAGCAAATCACACGAATGATGCTACACAGAGAGGGGCTTTACAGCTTTTAGGTGGTAATATCCAAATCTTTAGGATGGAACTGCTTCATTTCATCTATTAAATGCATGCATAACTTTGGATTGCATGGTTGTTACTCAATTTACACAAATTAATATTTTATCCCTAATAAACTCTTTAATGACCATTTGCAGAGTAAGTAACTACCAGGGTTTGAGCAAGGATATCATTATGTGGCCTTGCATTTGTGGGGAGTGTAGTTTATTTGTAAACAGAGCTGCATGATATTCATTATTTCAATTTACATATGTAATTGCAAGGCATACATTTTACATTTTATTTCATGTGATCTCTTTGTTCCCAAAAAGACTATAATGCCTTTATCTTCTTTCCTGAATTGTTATGATCAGAGTAATAAAAATTACAAATTTTCACACAAAAAAATTGGGCCCTTTCACTTGAGAAATTGGAAATTGAAATGATGTTTGTCAAGAAAAAGCTCGCTGGTGTGTATTGAGATTTAAAACCAAATACTCCAAAGGGTAGTTTTTGTGCTAAGGGATATTTAATTTATCATTGAAATACTTTCTTATCTGCTAAATTGTTTTTATGAAATACTTGAAGAAATTAAGTTCCATAATCCTTTTGGCAATTAAAAAAATCACAATAGTTCAATGCATTCTGCTTGTAGAACGGTGACGTAACCCAATAAAATTTTAAATGTTAAAAGCAGTCACTACTCTTTCCAAGGTAGCTACTGATTCTGATGTTAATATCACCATTAATTTTTAAGTTGCATACCCTTATTTAACATAAGGACTGTGCAGCAGAAGTGCTGACACAATCTCACAGCAGTTACACTACAATCAAACGGTTGATACTAAAAGCTCAAGTTCAGCTGACTTCACGTGTAGAAAGCAGACTTTCCATTGCATGAACAATATGACAATTTCATTGGCTATAGCAAAAGCTGAGAGAGATACAAGTGCAGTATTACAAATGTCTGCATGGATACTGGACTCTATAATACCCTTCAGAGAAAAGATTCTGAATGGTGCTAAAAATAGTAACTGTAGAAGACTTTAATGCATACAGAAGCTAAAATTAAATATCTTTTGTGTCACAGTAAGTGCTACGAATGTCAGCCTCCTAACAAGCATGAAGTATACGAAGTCTTTTTGTTTACTTTAGAAACCTCATCTAAAGCTGCTTAAGGTCTTTTGGCTACAATTTAGACTGAAAAGTTACAAAGACCATCCTAGTTGATGTTTCTAAATAAATAACAGTAACAGAAGAAAAACCAAAGTGCTGAAGTTATCATTAGATAAGTTTTGTCACATAAAACTATGAAAGTAAGAACGCCTCTAACACACAAAAAATTAAAATAATTAATGCATCTAATCAACTAGGATCAAATGAAGGTATTCATTGCTATGACTTAAAAAAAATCTTTGATTTTAAAATACTGAACAGCCATAATAATAAATTATACTAAAATGAAATCTATGCTAGCAGCTAATGGCCAGTACTACTAGCAAACGTGTTGATGGCTCATCACTTGAGACAATTAAAAAGTAGTTCATTTTATATCTCCATGGTGTATCAGTCATCAACTGCAATTGTACATGAGTGACAGTAAATCCTAACTATATTCTGTTTTCAAACTGAGTGACAGGAAAGTTGAGAGCACTGGAAAACTGGGAGTGCTCAGTGAGGAAGGGAAAAATAGAGTGAGAGAGCTTTGTAATAAATTCTTGCTGACAACCAGAAGTTCTATACATTTCAGGTCTTAAACTGTACCCTGTGGCTACATTATGAGGGTGTTCAGAATACAGAGAAAAGGAGTAAAGTTGGAGCATACAAAGAGCATACTCAAAGAGCATCACACAGCTCTATTTGAAGATTAATGCTCTTCCCGTTAATGACTGATTTGCCTTGAAGTCAAAAGGCTTCTTCTTAGAATAGCATTTGTCGTGATTGTGTTTGAACAGACTCTTTAAGGAACCTGCATATTTAATCATTATTGTGACGAACACTTTTGTTCTCTAATGTGGGGAACTCCTGTAGTACATAATAATAACTATGACTGCACTGTACTGTGTATTACAACTGCACTAATTTAACAGATATAGTTTCATATAATGTGGGTATCTAATTTAAGAATCCACATTAATATTGCATGCATAACATAAAGTGACTTTTTGTAGATTAAATGATTGTCTCGTTTAGCATTGTACATTTTTACAAAAATCACTAGCATTTTGATTAAGGACATATGCATTTTTTTCATTTTCCATACTCATAAGCAGGATGTTGATGACACTGTTGCTCTGACAAGAGGTGATTACAAAGTGCTAGTATTATACCCTGGCATTTGCTAGACATTCATTCCAAGGATATTTTAAAATATATACATACTGTTCTTTTTAAGGTAATATTATTACTACTCTGATATTATAAAACTCTTTTTAACCACTGATAGTTTCTAAATACAAAGCATGTGAAAAGTATGTTCAGTAACCTATGGCCTTTTAAATGAAAGGCATCAGATACATTCCTTGTGGCAGGAAAGGTCCTATAGCAGGTCTTTTAATAGTTGCTTTAAATTTTGTCAACATCAGAAAAAGACAAGTCTGTCAGGAAACTGATAACAAGTTAGAATTATCTGCACATACCAAAACCACTACTCTTTTAACTTCGTAATTATATGGTTTTTGTGAAAATTACTTCCATCCCTCAAATGACGTTGTTCCCTCTATGCAGACGTGCCAGTTATTTGACCATTATATTCTGCTGTTTCCATTTTGAGAATATAGGGGATTATGCTGTCAATGGGAACATTTCCAATGAGACCTGTGAAAAACAGTTCCTCGGTGATGCTAGAGCTCATCAGCCTGAGTGCTGGCAAGCGAACTAGGATCCGGGCTAGCCTGAAAAAGAAGTTCAGTGGATTATAAATACAAATAAAACCAGTTTAAGACACTCTATGGCTAAAGAGCTAGATCTGCCTTTATTATTACCATAATTCATGAATAGGCATAAAGAGGCAATTAAAGCTAATTGGCTAACACGAAAAGAATGGTTACTGTTCTATCCTGCAAGCCAAATGAAAGCCAAGTAACTTTGTAGTTTTCCAATGAAAGGGCCCTGTTAATGCCCTCTGTGGGCAGAACGTGTATGTACAAACACACGATTTCCTTGGCCTGCTTTTGGAATTCCCAGCTCTGGATGAACAATGCTGAGACTAATAATATTCATACTGATTAGTGTGAACATTCGTGGCATCTTAAGAGTACAATGCTTAATTAAAATTTCAGCCATAGACAATATAGTCCTCGGTTGCCTAGCAACTTCATGCTAAATCATATAGCAGGAAGAGGGCTGGATGTATATAAACAGAAGAGAGCCTGCTTCTAATGAGAGAAGGAATTTGGGGGAAAGTACTGTTAAGCATAAATATTGCCAAATTGCCCATGTGTTTGATTTACCAAGATGTTAACAGATATCCAATATAATGAAGTGATTGTACTGAAATGCTAGACTTCCTATGCATATGAAATTTAGGGCAGTGATGAAAGCATTTTGCTGTCGTTCATATGGCAGATGTACATTACAAATGCCAAACCAAATAAATTTTCTGAACCAGAACCATGTAATAGCAAACCTCAGGTAGCCTTGACCACAGGTGCTCTGGAAAATGCTTGAATATTTATGGAGAAAATACCTAAGGTCCATTCTGCTAATATACCATATCTTGTAAACTTCAAGGCAAAAAGATTCTAGCTATGCGTTGTTTTTGTGAAAATTGTAACACTTGCTTCCTATCTCAATTTGTGCCAGCACTCAATTGCTCAGAAATAATCAGATTTGTTATCTAAACTTGTCTATGGGTGACCGTGGAGATACAGACACTATTAGTTAAAATACAGGACACTGCTTGGGGAATGTAACTCTTGATTTTCTTCCCTGAGACACTGTTATGAGAAGTAAGTGTATGGAACAAATTTTATATTTAGTTTTATGGTAAATATTCAGCTCTCACTAATCAAACCAGAAGGATTCAATTGTACATGGAAAATGTGAGATTTGAGGATATTTCTGAGGCAGAGAATCCTATTTTCATTGCACTAGTGTTAATTCTGTAAGATCAGTGCAGAAAACAGAGATGGGAGAAGCTGTCTTTTTCAGACAGGTTTTTTTCTTCTTTTTCATTACCCCAGCCTCAGACAGTGCTTAAGTGTATGGGATTGCTCCTTTACATGAGGATACCTTTCACCTGTTCAGTAAAAAAGAACATGTTCACGTGTTCTAGTATATCTCGCTAGACAGAGGTAAGAATTTCCCTAATAGTGCAGAGAATCTTTGCGTTGATGAATTTTGAGTTTTGATGAAGATTGTTAGAAAATACTGTAATTGCTTCTAACACATAACAAACAGATTTGTTGAGAGATGAAAAAAACAAAAGCTAGATAATTTAAGAAGTCCTTGGAAATTAAAAAACAAACAAACAAACAAAAAAAAGGCAACGAATAAAATAAGTAGGATGTGGAAATTTCTTATAAACCGAAGTTCGAGAAATGGTTATTGTTCCTGCTGTATGTAATCCTTGTTTTTCCAAGGGCTGTAACTGACAGTTTTAACATTTTTTCTGCATATGAAACATGAAAAACATTTCAAGGATGATAATCATCTTTTAGTTGTCAGAGACTTTAAAATATTAACTTGAAAAGAGAAGCAGTGTGAATTAGTTCGTTGAAGTAGTTATCCCCCAAACTTCTAAAAATGTAAGTCTGTTTACTTTTCTAAACATGACTATGAGAGTCTCAAAAAAACCCCCTCAAAAACCAAGGAAGTACTAATAAATTTAATTTACATGGAGGAAGTTAGACAGCTATTCTTGTTTCTACATATCTTTAAACAAACCTGCTTGCTTTTATGAATTAGGTTTTAGTTCTTTTTCATCAACAGTCAAAAAAACCCCCAAACCCCAGATGTCAAAAACATCAATGATATTATTTTGTACTTTTGTTAGCTACAGCCCCACAACATTACTTTGGGTACTTTAGACAAGAAATACCTATAAGTATCTTCTGGATAGGTTTTTTGTACATAGTCCTGCAATTCCATCTGTGCCTTCTCCTGGAATTTTTCTATTTGGGTTGAACTGGTCAGACCAGGGTGATCTAAAGAAACAAAACATTTCTGTATGTCGATTGTTTCCCTATACACTGTGAAATAAATGTATTTATAAGACTCTCACATTTAATTCAATATTTCTCTGGTATTGTGATGTTTAACATGCTAGCTGTATAAAGGAAATCACTTAGGTGAACATTTACTTCCTGGCTTCAGAATTAGCTTGTTCACTTTTCTCTCTAGAGCTGTGTGTATCCATAAGAAAGTGGACAAAGATTCAGTCTGTATGTGCATACCAGGCAACAACAAAGAATTTGTTTTTAAGTTTGCTCGTTTAAATGTAAAAATGTTCGCCTCTGTGATTTGTTCTAACTAGGCTGGCTAAGCAGTAGCTAGGGTCATTTTCTTGACAGATCAATGTCTTAATCTTCTCAAATCTCATGTTTTCATTCGGGCTGGCTCAGCTCCTCAGACAGCCATGTGATCAAAAAAAAAAAAAAAAAGCAAACTCACAAAATATCACCTATCTTACTATGTCAGAATACCTTCACTCTTGTGTCCAAACTGCTTGACCCTTGAAATAGGACGGCTACCTTGAGTTTGGATCGTTTCTTGCTTTTCCAACCTGAACAAAACCCCTAATAAACCTAACTCTAATGGGACAATCTCCCACCAAAAATTCAAAAGAACATTTCAGGACATCAGTATCTTCTACTTAAGTTTTATTACAAAGAGAAAAATAATTATCAAAGCAAAAATACCCCAAGCAAACACACCAATAACAATATACAAAATGTATAGTTTACGTTTTACTCAGCCTGTCAGCAGTTTTAGATTAAGGACACTTTTGTGTGTCCTAGAAACATTGGTCACCTTTGTGGAAAAGACTGCCACTTCCAATTTCTTTAATGTCCTTACCTAATCATTCCACAAAATCTCAAGTGTTTTCTTTGGGTAAACTCTCATATTTCAGGAACACTTGACTATGTTGTCTGCTGCCATTTTTTTTGGTAACAAATAGAAGATAGTCTGTTTTCAGTTTTTGAGATTTTGTGCAAGTTTCATATAAAATAGTTATTTCTGCTCATATTTCAGTTGTTCCTCTTAGAAGTATATTAAAAATACTAAAATTGAAGCAAATTTCTTTCTGTCACTAAGAGAATGCATTTCTTCTAATCCTCCTCACCATTTACCTCACTAATATTGCTAGTAATTCCAGATACTTTATTAATCATAGATTCTCAGCTGAAGGTAACTTGAGAATCTATTCTTTTTAGGGTGGATCAGGAAACACTTGACAGCTTGGAACTGTAAATAATATGGATATGTTGCTCTGAAGTAATTTTAAAACACGTATTGTGATAATCGCTATGAAACAATCGTTCTATCTGCAACTTAACAAGTAAGTCCCATATCAAGACATTAGTCTCATTTTAAAAATGCTAAAAAATTGACATATTAAGGCTTATTATTTAAAAAGATATGGTTACTAAATTCCTTACCAGGGCTAAAAAGGACTATAGCTTTAAGGTATGCATATTCATATCCATCAATATCAAGCTTGGCCATGCTGTTACAGAACTCCTGAAGTTTCCAGATGTGTTCCATGACTTGCTTTATTCTGTCTCCAGAAAGTTTATCTACAAAAAGATATTGCTTACTATGTCATCTGAGCTCAAGCATTTCTAATATATTAACAAATAAAGTTTTATAAACCAAGTGAAGTGTTATTTGCAAGTCTTTTGCTGTCTTAAAACCACTTAACATATAAGGATGGCCTGAATTATTATGAAAGTGAATTAATAAAGTTGAGTCAGACCCAGGGCTAGCAAACAGAATGTTAACTCTTCTGTGTAATTTTGCCAGGACAGCATAATCTGCCACACCAAACTTTTTCCAGTGATGTACTGTTCTGAGCAGAGACTCTCAAATGATGGTACATTTTTCTCCAAATGGCTAGAGTGATTCTGGGAATAAACAGAAGCACAAAACAAATGCTAACATGCAACCCTAATTTAAAAATCAAACATTATTGAATTACCTTTTCCAAAAGTGAATGCAAGAACAGTAATGACAGTGCTACTTTCTCCTCTATGTGTATTTTTTGGAGTGACCTTGTCATTAGCTATGGTAAATAGTCTTTTTCCCATCTGATGGGGTAAATTCACTGAAATACACGTACACAGGTTCTTCTATAATTTGAAAGATCACATTCCTTATATGGGGTTTATAATCTATCTTAAAATTTCAATTTTAAAAACGTATTTTATTTATAGGTATGTTACGAGTGAGTGGTATTAGCTGCTAAACTAGGAAGGGAGAGATTTCTATCTTGGTAAATAGAAATCCTTATATTGGACTGCCTATCTACAAACTAGTCAAGGAATAAAAACATTAGAGAATATATTAAGACAATTTTTGAATATATAATTACTATTATCAAACTTCAGAAGTAAGCCAGTTCATGAGGGATAAAACCTTTCCTTGAAAAACACATTAGAATAATTTTATTCCAGTCAGAATCTCCAATGCTAGTATTTAATATAATTTTAATTTGAATATTTTCTTTTTCTCTATACGGCTAATAGTGCATAGGATTGCTTAGACCTCATGTGCCTTAAACTGAATCTTTGACATAGTTTATTAATATTTGATCTATTTTCTGGAACTGCAATAAGAAGTTTGAATGAATGGAAGAACCATTTTTTGCACAGTCTTGAAATAAGAATGCAAGCATAATCTACATTTCCTAAATCATTAATTCTGATACAAATTTTTAGTTATTCAATATGGATGAAGATAGACATAATGTAATGTTTTTATTCCTGCGTTAAGTGGGAAAACATGGTCCAGAAAAGCCTCAGGAAAAGCGAACTTGAATTCCAGAGTTTCTAGGTAGCCTCATCACTAATATGTTCCTAGATAAAGTTCTGAAATTTCTTCACTTTGTTTTGAATTTTGAAGGTATAATACACAACATAAAATGATAACTTTGCAGAATAGATAAATAACACTAATGATCCTCTTTTCTTGGCTGGTCTCAGGTAACACAGTATGACTGCAAGTACAGGTTATAGAAAAAATTTATTTTTTTACAATTTTGATGCACAAGAATGGAAGTGGAACCAGCTGTAATAGCCCTATCACTTACTCCTCCCCAAAGTCACTGCCTGGAATGGAGGTGGAATTCTGAAACAGGTATCAAGTAAAAGCCTAACTCTGCACAGAACATTCAATGTGCAGGTTTCCCTACTGATCTTTTCAAGTTTTGCCTCTCTCTGCAGGAAAGGAGCAGTACTCTGTCATATTTTGGGACTTTCCAGGCTCTCTTAAATGAGAAAACAATAAACAAAAACAAACAAAAACCAACCAATGAACAAAAACCCAAAACCAAAACAAGAAAAAACCCTATATTCATTATGAAAGCAATTAAAGCATACTATCCATTTAAGAATCAATTTTCAGTCTAATTTACTTTATCATGATGAAGCTAATAAAGTAGATTAAAATTTGATTGTAGAAGCATGAAATGTACAAACCAGATAGATGGAAAAAAATTTTAATATCCTTCAGCTCTAGAAAAATACATCTGTTTTACTCTCCTCTGTAAAAACCTATTTTCTAATTTTTGCTGTGTGCACAATACTGACACCATAAAAAATTATTTTAAAATGGTACCAATTAGAGTTCTATAGTTGCTCATAATGCACATTTAAATTTAAAGTAGATTTCATGTATTATACTTTGTTTGCAGAGTTTAAAGCTGCTAGTATTGTTTTCTTCCTCCTTTTAAAAATTAATATTATTTTCATGCTAATCAATCCTATTGGTTGGAAGTGCCTTTAAAGAATTTTTTAAAAAAAGCAAATAAAACAGATTTTCATCCATTCTAGGTATAATCATCATTATCAACTGACCAACATTGAATTAAAAAATAAAATTACATACATCTTGTTTAGAGTGTCAGAAATTAGGTTGCTTAATGCTTCAAGGGCACTTCAAAATACATTAATCATTATTGCATTATAGTAGTATCCAAAACCATTATACTTGCAAGAATATACTTGTGATAATTGTTAAACGCTGTGTTTTTACACGGCGAAGAGGAGAAGGAAAGATCTGGAAGGGAGAAAGTCTGGTGTGATTGAAAGAGGAGATCATTATTCTAAGAGGAAAAAACATACATCTGGATGGGAAGAAAACTCTGCAAGCACATCCAAGGAGTATTTTAGGATGTACTGCCTTTCTGTGTAATGACAGGCACAGAAGACCACCTTGCCTCTATGGACAATTCTCTCCCACAGCTATCTCTGTGAGGTCAGTGCAACAAAACTGTAGATGACCAGGGAAAAGACAAATATGCAAGAGAAAGCTTCACCTTCACCTGGTTCCTGGTGAACAATTCTGTCACTGCTGGGGAAACACCTTGTGAACAATGTGATCCAAAGGTGCCTGTATTGGTACCATACCTTCCTGGATGCTGTTCTGGAGGTGGTTGACAATCGCTCCCAGGATAGTGGACAGACTCATCACCTGTGCACACTGGGCCAGGCCTAAGGTGAACAGTTCGTTCCAGCAGGCACGCACAAGGCTCGTATTACAGTCCTGCCTACAAACAGCAGAAAATCAAACAACTCTAGGTAGGTTGCACATCAGCTTGGTATTGCCCTATGTGTAATTATGTTATACATAACAATTCATAATAAAGATTATTCTACTGCAAAACATTTTGGTAACAGGCATATATTAGCATAGTACAAGTATTTCAAGAAGCGAAAAGAAATTATAGACTATGGGAAACCATTTCAGGTTATTTGTGAAATGGTGCTCATCAATTCTTTAGCAAGGACTCAAAAGCAAGCATTTAATTTCTACAAATTGATGCTTGCTTTTGATTTGGCTTTAGTTTCTGTAACCACAGTAACATCAGATATTGTAGTTACCCTCCCCTCTACCATCTTCTATTTTATTCTCCAAAACAGGAAATATTGCATAGTCTTCACACATTTTAAAGTATTCATTGAAAATTAAACGATATCATAACTAAAAAGTTCAACGTAGCCGAGAAGTGCTCAGATCAGTGCTTAAATTCATTCAAAAGCAAACCATTCAAACAGATTATGTCCATTTACCCAAGAGCTTGAAATGCAGGTATGGACCTAGCCCAGTGCATAGAGAGGAAAAGGAGTCGTGATGCTGACTCACAGATGTAGTGTACATTAAGGTACTCTGGCATCGGACTGGGCATTGTCAGCTGCAAAAAATAAAAGTACAGTACAATATATATAGTTCAGACATAAACCAGTTTTTATCATCGGTGAAATAACCGGCAAAAACATTCAAACTACTCTCATAGTCCATCACAATCAACAGTGTGACAAAAGTTGTCAAAGGAAAACTGTACTAAATAACTCATTACTACTGGCAAGGAATGCAAATTGGGAATATGAGACAAGAAATTATGTAGGAGCTCATACATCTTAAGCATTAGTTTGTTTAGTAAAACATTTAAAGAAGCACATACTTTAAATGTGACATGTGTATCTGTAAGTAGGGGTCCTTCCACTTCAATAATTGGTGTTGACTGATCTCTACTGATTACATGAATATTCCCTCCTCCTGTAGGATCCATGCCATCTGCCAAGTTATGAGCTGTTGTACCATCTGTGGAACTAAGTGCTTTAGCCAAAGTATCAAATGCCCTAAAAAATAATAAATAAGTAAACAATGAAAGAGCTCCTTAGATGTTAAAAAATTCATAATGCTCGAATTAACTGCTATAAAACATTTCCACTTAGAGGCAACATACCCAGTAACTCTTTAGGCTGGCACAAGGTCAGACTTTTCATTACAACTTGGTCCCTCTGTACTCTTTGGGCATTAATAAAACAAATAGATGTGCCCATGTATTGCTGGTAAAAGATCTCCCCTGTAAGGGAAGGACTTTGTACGGTAAATCCTGCTCTGATGGTTTAATCTTAGTATTTGTACTAGTAGAGGGGCCTCGTGCTGTGCTAGTTGTGGCTGGGATACAGTTCATTTTCTTCGCTGTAGCTAGTATGAGGCTGTGTTTTGTATTTGCACAGTGTTGATAATATAGAGATGCTTTTGTTATGCACAGCAGTGCTGGCACAATGGAAAGGCTTCTTGTCCTCCCTGCAGTGAGGAAGCTAGGCGTGCACAAGAAGCTTGGAGGTGACACAGCCAGAACAGCTGAGCACAATTTATGCAAGGGTTATTCCATACTTTGTGATGTCACACTCAGTATACAAAGAAGGGGAAAGAAAGAAGAAGTGAGGGGATGTTTGGAGTGATGGTGTTTGTCTTCAGAAGTAACTGTTACACGTGCTGGAGCCCTGCTGTCCTGGAGGTGCCTGAACACCTGACTGCCCATGGAAGGTACTGAATGAATTCCTTTACTTTGCTTGCATGTGTGGCTTTTGCTTCACCTATTAAACTGTCTTTATCTCAAACCCACAAGTTTTCTCACTTTTACCCTTCTGATTCTATCACCAGTCCCACTGGTGGGGGAGGGACTTTGTGAGGCTTACGTTGTCCACTGGGCTTAAACCACAACACTCGTCTTGCACTCACCATTCCCTATTCTCCCTTCTCACAGATTCAGTGGGGATTACAGACCAGATGGACTCTGAAGAACAAAGTCCTTGTCCTTGTCCCCATCTTTGATCTCCAGCTTTTTGGAGCAGTGGAGAACACTGTAGTTTTCTTCTAGACAATATGCTTGAATTTCCTTTCCCTTAAGATGAAATATGGCCAGGCACTCCTAATCTCCCAGTACAGACAGAGCCTTAAAAGCCTTATGACAGTAACACAAGAGAGACTGGCCCCAGGTCTCCTTTATACTCAAGCTGTTGCTGGATCATTACGCAAATAAATCACTGTAAATTCTCTTAGGATTAATGGACCTTGCATGTAAAGAAGAATTTTGTGCCCCAATTTCATACCAGTGGACAGTATTATGGTATAGTACTCCTTTGCCACTTTTTTTGTCAAGATGTTTTTTGGGAGACAGATTTTTATAATATTTTCTTTTGCTTTAAAGAAAGAGCAAGCGGTTGACATAAGCTGACATTACAGTGTCACGTATTTTACAATATTAATTCACTTCACTTGAAGAGTTCAAATGAGAGACTTAAGAGCCTTAAGTAATGTCCTTCTCTCTCTCTTGCCCCCCAGAGGAGGGGGGTCATCCACTCGGAGTAGTGGGCAGACTGGGCTTGTATTTGTTTATTGTCAGCTGCTTTTCTGTGTAGTTTATTTTCTTACACATTTTGTTATTAATATTGTTGCTATTACTGTTTCATTTTGCTGTTACTGTTTGTTTTCTAGTCGCATTACTGTCTCCAGTAAATTGTTCCTATTTCAACCCATGGTCTCTGCCTTTTGTGCATCTGACTGGAGGGGGAGCAAGTGGCAGCATTGTTTAAATGTAACCATTACATTGGAGAATACCATTCCTAAACCACGACAGTTAAGCTCCTCCTAAAAATCGTTTTGAGAAACAGTGGACAGTATCGAGTTCACATATTTTATCTTATTAACCTACACCTCTAAATTCAACAAACCTGTCTCCCCCTCACAAAAACATCCAACAAAAAAAATTCCCAGCCTTGCAAATCTCAAGCTGCGCTGGAAATTTAAATATTCCATGCCCCTTTTTCATATATTTTTCATTAATGAAGAAAATAAAGACTTCATGCTCTTGATAAATCTACATTACCAGGAGATTTTATGGCAGCACAATCTCAAAAATAAATCTGCAGTAATGTAGACCCCTAAAGAGCAGAGCTAAGGTCACAAGCATTGCATAGGGGAAGCTTATATAAAACACTCCTGTGAAATAAAATGGCATTGAAATGTTGCTATTCTCAGAGTTTTTCAAGGTCACAAACTAGTCATTTATTATTTTTCTGAGAACCAAATCTGGTCTAGCTTCAGACCACTACATTTGTCACACAGGACACAGTTCTTCACAAGAGGTCAAGAGCCAAAACTGATTTCTAAAGAACGGATTTTATGTTTCAAAGTAGGGGCAATCTGTACCTTCTCTGGTGTAACAATGCCAAATTCCTTTAACGAATGAATATAAGGATACACCACATAGAACACAAATTACTATATAAGGTGTAAATATAAACGCATACCGTGTAATCTCACTTGCAGATTGCTCTTCTTGTTGAACTTCAGAAGTATCTCCATTATTCAGTGACTCACTGAGATTAGCAAGAGATGTTACAACATTTGCTAGTGTTCCTAAGGCACCTTGGCTTGTTTCAGCCTGAAAAGGAAACAGTGTATTAGTAAATCAAAATTATAATTTATATATCACATATAATTCCCCCCATTTTTATTCTTTTTGTTCCTTTTCCCCTACACACCTTTTCCTTCCTCCCAAATGCCAGGAAGAACAATGGCTTTCAATTATCTTTAAATCCTATTCTAATTATCAATCTTAGTCCCAGATGAGACATCATATGGAGAACTACCTGTGGCTGACCTTTTGCAGAAATATGTCTGCCAAAAGAAACCACAATCCTACTGATCAATTTATTACATCCATTCATACCGTTCTTCAAACTTCCACCTTATCTTCTCAAGAGCAACAACTGTTTGAGATTATATACAATAGATAAAGTAATCTGAACAAATGAATAGACATGATCAGAACTGAAGTGAGCCAGTAATACCTTGGAATCAGCAGCTAAGAGGACTGTACCATCATCCCTGATCAAAGGCTGCTGAATATTCACGAGCATTCCTGGATCAAGAAGACCGGCCGACCTGTTCAAAAGCATAAAGCATCTGATGGTCAAAAGTATTTTCCATTAATCAGAAGAATGCGTAACAATTTATGACAGCATAAAAGGAATTACCAATTTTTAAATAAACCATTTAGTGAAGCTTACAGTTTATTTATCAGGACTTAGGTCTTTCTGAAGTAGTTCCCAAAAAGCTTGAAAGACAAAGACTGAAATATCTTTTCATTTCCAGTGCAAAACAATGACAACTTCCCAAATGTGTATCTTCTCATTTGCTTTTTGCTCTGCTTTAAGGAGAGTTGTTGTCTTCTCATGGTCTCAGAAGTCACCTAGTAGCTCTAGTTTTATATTAGACTTTGGAGGAAGGCATAACTCTGTATTCCAAGCAAGACAACAGCCAGCACTGAATGAAAGTCATAAGAATATTTTTTACATTCCAGAATATGGTCAGAAACAGTCATATAATCAAAACCTGCATAAAATCTCTGCTGCCTTTACTTCGGCTGCTTTTTCACCAAATATCCTTCTCCTCTGCTGTATCTAATTTAGGGAGACAATGGAAAGTTTTTGCAGTCAGTAAGACGTTTATTTGCTACTTATGTGATGCTCCAAGTGTCCATAACACGATACCGACACACATTACACAGGGGCAGGATGTTACAAGGGCTCTGACACTAACAGCTATCACTGTGAGCACGCACACGCAGCAAATTGTCACGCATTATGGAAATCTGAATCCTACATAAATAACAGAGTGGTTCTTAATAACTATAGTATTGTTTATAGGTCTGTAAGGGATCTGTAGCTCAAGGAAATTTCTAAGAAGCAAATGTGTCTGTGAGTACTTGTTTCAAACAAGAACACTGAGAAACAATTCTCCAAGAAACCTGCAGCGCAAACTTCCTAACTGCAGTGTCATTTGTTCAACAAGGAATACGTATATAAAAAATTAAACACACACACTTCCCCCTGTATGAAAACTGAATAATAAAACCCAATTTTTTACGTGGTTCTCAACCATTCGTAAACTACAGTTTTAAAAATGCTGTATTTAACCAAGACTTTTTTATTCAATTCAGAAAAAAAGAAATCTTGCCTTTGTTTGTTATGATGTGCATTTTCACATCCACTGCCTAAGGAGATATCTGAGAGTGCAGGAACCACCCTGGAGTTTCTTCCATATAGTAAAAGGAAGCTGCTGTTTTGCTGTCATTGAAACCAGTCTCTTGGGATCTGAATCAGCAGTCACTGAGTCTCCCTAACTACTGTCTCAAGGAGAAGGAAGCCCGAGTCTGCCCTGCCATTTGCAGATCTGATTTCAGAGAAGTGCTAACCTGAATGCATCACAGCATTAGCCTACATGCTTTCTGCTTGAATATCATTCACTTGCCCTGCATTGCTCTGACCTGGCTGGACAAGAGCTAGCTCTGAACTGAAAATCACATACCTGTACACAGACATAAAAACTTTCAGGAGAAGCAGAACCTACATTGGCCTTGGTAATGGAAACAGGTGATGTGTGCATTAGACATCTTTTCTGTGCCCTCTGAGAGCAGAGGGAAAAAAAGAATAGATGCATGACTGCAAAGTAATATGCACAAGTAATGTGAAAGAAGAGGCATGGAACTGAGGTACTCACCGTGTCCCATCTTTATCTGCCACAAACGTTGGAGTTGCTATTAGAGGGCTTCGAAGGTCTTTCCTTATATAGATTTTTTCAGTAGAAGCTGCACAGTTGGTTGGTTTTTCACGTTGCACATCAAAAGGCTTTCTTTCACTTTGAACCGCTACATAAAGACAGATTTGAAAGGAAATAATTCAAATGAAAAATACAGAAAGTAAGTAAAATTCCTGCAGCTATGATAGTGTACCAGCTCAGTGCAAAACTGGAAATTCAATACCAAGAGTGAAGAAACACAAGCTCTGGTGTTACTATATCTGCGAGTATGTGTATTTTTATACACACTTTTAACTAAGAAAGTGACAGATTGATCTTTTGCTTCAAGTTTTACCTGATCCGGAATAAAATATTGCTTTTTTTGGCATTTGATAAGATGGAAGATTCTATAGATTATGTTTTCAATTTGTTTATTTTTTTTTACTGCTGCACAGCTGTATCTAAATGTTAGGCACACTCCTAATCTGGATGACACAAAACAATGCAAACCCAGAAGGAACCCTGAAAAAGTCAGAAGAGACAAGTTACCTGAGAAATGCAGGTTAATTCCTTGAGGGGGATACTCTCTGCATGACATACACTTCATTCACAGCCATTAATTCCAGACAGTTAGGGAAGATGTTCTAAAACTAACCCTTTCATAATCTATATTTATACTTGAGAATTGAAACATACCAAAGTCAGTCTCTGAAGTGCTGAAAAAGTGTAGCAAATTTTAAAATAAAAAATAGTAAGAAGCAGTTACTTTGTAACTTTTAAAGCAGGTGAAAAGTGCATTTTCATAGTATTAAAACACTATTATTTAACACATTACAGGAAGTTATCCTTTCAACCAGCAAGAGTTACTTTGTTCCTGATTTTATTTTTGCTAATATTGTTACTATTAGCAAAATTTAGGGGCTTAAAAGTTGGCATATCAAATTTATTGACTTGGTGAATACATATTAATTAATCAGAAGCCTGACCCAAAGCCACTGAAGTCAGTAAACATATACCCTAATAACCTTGGGATAAGAAAGGTCTACTTTCTGGAACTGTGGCAGTTTTTTCTTGTACAAACGTCTCATATTCAACACATTGTGTGCAAAGCACCAGAATCATCACAACAGGTCTGGAGTTTCAGAGTGCAAATACAACAGTTATGTCCCTGTTTAGCTTAAAGCTTTAGCTTAAAGTTCTGCCTCCCTTGAACTCAGTGGCTGGAACTTACCCTGCTTAGATTAGATCAGATCACAAAACAACCTTGTAATTGTTTCACCTAGTGCTAAATTGAAGAGCAGGTGATAGAAACTGAAAACAAAAATACACTGAAACAAGTGTTTGGCTGCTAGCATTGGAAATGTATGCAGTACTGCATACAAACATGAAAGCATATTTTAAAACATATAACAGTTTATTCAATGCCTCATAAAACACTGCTCACAAATTATCAAATTAACAAAAATTTTAAAAGATGGGGGGAAAAAGACTATCACTGGTTGAAAGATTATCACTATTTAACACTGGTTGAAAGAGCTGCAAAAATATACTGGAAGGAAAGCAGATTCTCAAAAGAGAATATTAGAATCAGATTCATGTCAACCCATATCAAAATATTTTCTGTTATAAACATACACTGTGTTTGGAACATGCATTCTAAGTGAGGCTGTAATTGGGCTCCTCAAAGTCAACAGTACTTGGAGACATGGTTCAAAACAAACCACTACTGCACCTCAGACATAAAACAGTGATGAAAGAAAGGTGCACTAGATGCTGCTGAAAAGTTCTGTTTCCTTCAAGCAACATATACCAAAACAGAAAGAACACACTAACAAGTGGTAGTCCACATAATTGCTATTTGGTAGGCACAATATCACATTGAGTACTTAACACTCACATTCCATTTTCATGCCCATCTCTAGACATTTCTTAAGCCTACAAAACTGGCATCGATTCCGATGGTGTTTATTGATGATACAGTCCTGGTTGCTACGGCAACTGTAGGTCAAATTCTTCCTTACACTCCTTTTAAAGAAGCCTTTGCATCCCTCACAACTGACAGCACCATAGTGACGACCTAGGAAACGTATATGTTGTTATCAGTTGGAAATTACTTATATTTTAGCATAGAAATATTCATTTAAAGCAAGCAAAACACTCTAAATCACTCTTTAAATTTGTTTTGTATTGGTAAGCAACATTTTGGACCATGAAAGCATTAAGACAGTATCACAAGATATTTCTGGTTTACTTATTGTCAGGGGTTTTGGTGAGAGAGTGGAGAGAGGAGAGGAAGGCTCAGCCTATTTCTGAATGTGCAGTTGATGAAGGTGTAGTTCCCAATCTGCTTAAGTACAGATACAATTCTGTCTGCTGTTACAGACCATAGGATACATATAGAGAACATACCGGCTAAGAGCTCAAGTAATTTCAGAAAACAAGTAATTTTACACCAAAATTTAAAATGCAATCTTGATTTAAATTTCCTGTCCATATTAATTCTGGTATCTCTCTAGGATGAAAGCACAAAACACCCCTTGGCTAATATAAAAATTTAATCTTAAGACTCCTGGTTACTGCATGGATCTGAAACACTGAGGATTCACGTGATCTCTGCTTGCCTTGTTTTGTGATAGAACAAACTCTACTAGAAAGTGTTAAGTTTGGTAGAGAACACTAAGAAGCCTTTTTTTGGACTAGTTAGACATTTTTAGGTGACATGTTTATTTCATGGTTACATGCTTCAAGTAGTCTTTTTCAATTACCAGAAGGGATTGAATCATTATCTTGTCTTTCAGCCAATTTATCATATGCTTCAGTTTAAAGGAAAAAACCCAATATTCTTCCAAGCAGAGCTTAGCTATTTTTTGTGTATAGATACAGAGTATGTTATATTTTTCCATTTAAAAACTCAATTGCTTTTTCCATGAGCATAACTAAAATCAGTTAAAGCACATGAAAAAAATCATCTCTTCATCCCAGTTATTCTTTCATGCAAGTTTCTCCAATACCACTTTGTAGGCTTCCTTACCTGACGCTTTATCACCACAGACTACACAATATTCTACTACCTGGGGCCGCTGAACATCGGTTTTTCCTAGCAGACGTTCCACTGAAGCAGAGTCTGTCACTATCTAAAGAAAAATTCCAGAACAAAAAGATGTAATTAGCCAGATATGAAGCTTGCCAAAAGAACAAAATAGGTGTATCAGCTAGGAGGAGGATTTATGAATGATTATGAATAAGGATTATGAATAAGCATGGAATGTGGAATTAAATTAAGTAGTATAAAATGCAATTTAATGGGAGTTCTTACTGACAAGAGTGAGGGTTTTGAAACAGTCATATCAAAACAAATTACAAATAAAACTGCTAGCTTTGTTTAGTACAAATGTTTCCTCATTTGAAATCAACAGTATTTTTCCCTTCTTGCAAATACTCTCAAGCAGCTGCTATCTTTTAGCCAATGACAGTTGGCTTTCAGATGCTGTTGCCATCTATCTCTTCTCTAGCTATTAGGGATGTATGTTTCAAAGGGGATAGCCTGGAGCTCAGATCTACCATAGAAACAGTTTAGCTTCCAAAGGCCTTCAATTCCAAAACTTCTGTTCTGAACACTACATTTAACCAAGAAAAATTTAAAAACTCAACCCCTCTGTAATGTCAGATATCCTATTCAGCATGTAAAAATTAGCTTTAGAAGACTGTTAGTACAATTTTAAAAATAATTACGTAAAAATTACTCTTCCTGTAAGGTATTCTTTATTGTAGCAGTAACAAGAGGCACCAGCATTTTTTCTTTTCTTTTGGTGTTTTTGTTTTTTTTTTTTTAAAGACTGCTAGGAAGAAATCTGAAATTTCACGAGAGGTAGATTATTGTTTACATCCTTGGCTTTGCAAAGCTCCTATTCATGTAGATTAGGCTCAAGACCCACAAAAAAGCAACGGTGCTTTATTGCAGTGTCTTGATACTGATTGTCAAGTATGAACACATGTAAATTTGCTCAGGTTAGTTGAATCTCTGTATATTTGTGAATCTTGAGCAGACTGAGAAATCCTGGCACTTCTCACAGGCACTATCTTTGGAACTTGAATGAGAGCACATGACAAGGGATAATGAGTGCCATGGAATACATGAGGTAGGTGAAGGCTGCAGGATTTATGAAGGATTGAACAATGAAGTCTAAACTTTGTATGTCTGATCCATATAATGAGAAAACTACTGCAGTTGGTCTTAAAGCAATTTAGCCTTAATTTAGAAACAAAAAAAAAAATAAACCCAAAATCCCATGGTTTATCTAAATTACTGTATTTACCTGAATTCTGCCTGGCACAATGTTGTCTGTGGTGGTAAAGATAAGCTGCTTGGCATTAGATGTCTCAGGTGCTGCCAAGATCACCTTTCCTGCACCAGTTCCATCTGGACTAGCTAAAATGAACTGTTGCTTTGGAGACACAGCTGAATCCACTGCTGTCACTATTTGAATTTTCTGACCTGTTTGCTGATCTGTCACAATCTGTAAAACATTGAAGATATTCATGACCACAGTAAATTTTATGTATTAAAACCTTTCATTCCATCTCAGAATTAAATCAGTGAAAAATTACAAAGAAGCTTTCTCCAATTTTTCTTTATAAATGGCACTAAGGAAAAGTTCTCCAGTTAGCATTCCCCTATACATTTTTTACCTACATATTTTACATAAGATGTTACTCTCTAAAGTTATCCACAAAAGATGGAATCAGGCAGCCTTATTGTTTTACATGCCGATTCTCAAGATTCTCTTATGATGGAAGACTTATGTTTCTGATACAGTTGTCTGGTAGCATGATCTCTATTTTGCCTGGTAGAGTAACCATATCAATATGCACTAGTATTTAATTAAAATTTAGTAAGTCCTATATAATTTCCCACTGAATACACTCTGATACATTCATGACATATTTTTATTATCTACCAGTAACAAAGACCCACTGTGCAGCATTCCCAAAGGCCAACTTTGTGCTGAATAGATTGATTCATCTCCTACTGTCTCCTAAACAAGGGGGAAGAGAAATGCACTTAGAGACGATCTCAGATTTCTGTTGACAATATCTCACCCTCTGCTGTGGCCAGGGCTCAGGAGATTTGCCTGTGTAGGCAAGGTTTAACCTGTGTAAATACTCCTCACTGGCTAACTATTATATAAAGCCATCTAGTCAGCACTAAATAAATACTGAGGCATAAAGAATTTTAGTTCTCTCTAAAAGTTATCTGTTCTCACAAGACTTAAAGGAAGTATTCCATAGTCTTTAGCATGCTTTTGTGTAATGCTAAGTAGGAGGAGAAGAAAAAAAGAAAAGATGTGATAGTTGGTTAATTAATGGATTTTTACCTGAATGCGTTGTGGTGAAGCTACAGAGGAGTCTGTGGAAATTATCTGGATACGCTGGGAAGGGCTGGTCATCACTGGAGATTCAGGTGGCAAAGTCTGAACAGTTGGCACCTGTAAACAACATACAGAATTTTAATTCACTGTTAAGGTATTGAACACTTCTAAAAATACTTATATTTATAAAAGATCAGATAGCCCTATAGTTTAGAATCTAAATTTACTGGAAAGGTTACAGTCATTTAACCAACTTGGATTGGCTTTCAATGAATTATCAGAATATTTTCTTTATCTGGGAATGGAGTGAACCTGACAAAACCAAATCACCACTACCACCACCACTCTGCTCAAATGAATCACTGAGTAAGTACTGTATGATTATTTAGCTTACTGAAATGCAGAAATACTTTTTTCAGCTTTAGATTATACACTTGTCTCATTTTTTGCTTCTGTAAAAATAAAATACACCATATATAAATAATGTAAAGAAGTTTCCCTTTTAATAATTTCTAAGTACTTTTGAATGACAGAGATTAACTTTGGCACTATGAGTACTCTTGTTTCTTATTCTATTCTATACCTTTCTAGACTACCAAACTATAATGCAAATTTAGTTCTGAATAATCAGCCTGAAAAACACCCCTTGCAAAGTTGTTTTCAGAGCAAAAATGTTAAATGTTGAATTAAACATCCATGATAAAATTTAGATTGGATATTGGGAAGGAATTGTTACCTCTGAGGGTGCCCAGGACACAGGTGTGCCCAGAGAAGCTGTGGTTGCCTCTGGATCCCTGGAAATGTCCAAGGCCTGAACATTGGGGCTGGGAGCAACCTGGGATAGTGGAAGGTGTCCCTGCCCATGGCAGGAAGCTGGACTAGACAATCTTGAATCTCATCCAACCCAAATCATTCTATGAACCTGTTATCTGCAGTAAAGTGTCCAAAACCAGGATGGTCACAAGTTATTTTTGTCAAATCCTCTTTTAAATAATCTTGGAATTGCATTAAAATTTGTACAGCTGGATAACAGGGCAGTTTCAATTTTAGCTTGCTTTGAAAAATCTTTGTTTAATATACAGAAAAGTTCATTTATGACATAAAGAAAGAAAAACCAGTTTGGATAGCAAGGAACAGGGACTACAGTCTCTTTGGGGAAGCAGAGGTATTAAAATACACAAGACTTAATGAAACCATACCATTCTACTCCCCTATTGCCTGCACCATAAGTAGTCCCATGTACTGTAGAAGTATAATCCAAATTGAACGTACAATCTCCAACTATCTTTAATACACAGGTTGTTGCATCACAGGTCACGAAAGCTGTATGTTAAATGAGGAAAATAGACAGGAGGCATGTAGATATAAGAGGTGTCTTCTAATCATTGGACGATTCAAAGCTTTCAGCTGCAGAAAACAAGGTATCTAGGTGAGAAAAAGACTTCCAAAAATCCAGACTCTTAGAGGACACATTTAATTGATGAACTTCTTGTCCTCCATGCCAAATTATTAACAAAACTATGCACCCTTTAAAAGGTCTAAATTAGAGCAAGGAGGTCTTTTAAAACTGTTCTATAGTTGTTCAGCTGTAGAATCCTTAGCCTTTCATTGATGCATCATCAAACCTTACACCACAATGTACTGCAGGCAGCTTGGAAATAAAGAGTAGTCTACTCTTCCACATTGTTCAAGAGAAAAGACAGATAGCTATAAGGTACCTGCATGGAAATTCTTTAAACATTTTGGAACGAAACAGCCATGTCCTTTTCTGAGTTTGCAAAGTATGCTCAACCTGAACCCCCCCACGGCACAATTTAAGGCCTTGTTGAACCTCACACTGTTGGCCTTGGCCTCAATCCCCTCATCCAGGTCATCTATAAAGAAATTAAAGAGAACTGGGCCCAAAACTGAGTCCTGAGGAACCCCACTAGTGATGGAATAGTGGATGTGGCACCACTCCCCAGTCACCCAGCCAGTTCCTAACCCTCCCTGTCCAAGTCATGGGCTGCAGCCTCTCGGGACAGTGCAGGGAGAGTGTGCAAGGCTTTGCTGAAATACAGGTAGGCACATCCACAGCCCTTCCTTTAAGTTTATACAGTAATTTAATGATTTGCCCATCATGTATATATGCATCTGTGTTTGTATGAGCATATGTACATATACAATAAATATCTATACCAACTAACCAAATTTTCAATACTTTGTGTAGCTTGTTTCCCCCCACAATGATTATAAAAGCAGTATTTGAGCAATAAATTGAAGGAATAATCCACTGGCCACATAGGGAGGAATTTTTAAAGCCTCTAGTCTTTTCTAACTTAAGCAGAAAAATAATTTTCTATATCCACTCCAGTAAAAGTCAAAGTAATTGTATTGCTTGAATACCCTGTATGTAAACCAATTTCAGGGACAATAATTTCTATTCTCTTTCCTATAATACTCATGAAAGCATAATTAAGTAATCACAGACCAAATATGTTTAACTGCACCCATAAAACAACTGAAGAATTTCAATGAAAAATATAGTACTAAGTTTTACACCTGCAACTCAAATCAAATAGATTTATTTTTCCATAGATACTTTTTGTAATGAGTATTTTTAGCTATTAGTATATTTAGCTATTTCTCAATAATAGGCTTCTACAAAAAATGTATATCCAAATATATTTCTTTCACAGGTGTAAGACACATCTTAAAAAAGTGTCAATTATTCTCTTTGAAATTAGCTCTCCTGGCCACTTGGGTCCTTTGTAGGATGGCAGATAGAAGTTGAATTCACCATTAGAAGAACTCTAGTTTAACTGCCCTAATAGGATGCCAGTGCAAGATTTTGTATAGCACATAAAAAGGCAACTGTCACAGAAGAAGCTGCAACTGGCACATGTGCAGCAGCTCTTATGTAACACCCCACACGCTGATGGCACCAGCAGCTATGGCACGCCTGGTAACAGCCTTCATTCAGCCCAAATGCTGCCAAACTGCCCAAACCAGGTACGGTCTCCTCACTCCCACGTGCACGTCTGTGAGATACCTCACAGGCTCGTGGTATGTCTAGGTCTTCTATCCTTAACAGGAACTTGAGAAAAGACAAAAATTGTTTGAGAAGACTTTGCATCAAAACTCCATTACGAAAAATCATCAAAATGAGCAAGTGGCCAATGATAGCAATAAAATATTAAGTATACAGGGTCTTACATCACACCTCATTAATTCTTAAAACAAAGTAAAAACTTATTCCATCAGAACAACAATGTTACCACTCCCCTTTTCCAGCAGACTGTCTTCACCTGGACTAAAATCTGAATTGCAGAACTACTTATGATGTAACATGTCAAGAGATGTCTGAAGAGGGTCAAGAAAATATTTTATGTGACAAAGATACCCGGTATTTTTTGAGCTTCATGGCAAAACACGCTTTTCAAAAGGCTCGAGACTTTCAAAGTTTCCTATCAGGACACTGAGGGAACTGAAAGCAACTGAAAATTCTCCAGCAATGTAGATGTTATAAACGAGATTCAGGAAGCACAGGGCTCAGTCACCTCACGTGACTCTCTCCCTGTAGCCTCTGAGAGGAAAAAGGATGCACCAGGAATAGTTTGTGGCTGTCAGAGAGCTGGCCAAAGACACTTTTACCAACTTATTACTGGTCACACCAGAGCTGCTGTCAGAAAGATGAAATAGCCCTTATTTCCACCACCACACATTCTCCTCTCCTCCCCACCACCCAAGACAGCTCTGTTTAAAAATTTTTAAAGTTCTGCATTAAAATCACAGGTACTACACAGGGAATGCACGTCCACTTTAAAACAAACACATTTTTCTTAAACATTATTCAAGTCAGATCTAAGTTGGTGCTGGGACTGCACCTAGGCCACTTACATATTGCACAGTGACAGTACTAAATAAATACTTGAGAAAAGTAGCATTACTTATTTTTGCAGTAAGGCTTAAGTATTTTTCCTGCTTTTCAAAAGCTGCTCAGGATGAGGAGAAACCGCTGAAATTCCCTCTGAATCCCCTAGCTGCTCTCTGTTCTTCAGTTTCATGAACTACAAGTAATGGCAACTTTCAAACACTAAAAATGGAACTCTAATCCAATCTGTTCAGAAATGCACAACTGGAAAAAAATAAATTAAACAAGCGACACTATATGAAGCAGAAGCAAGCAAAAGCATTGAAGCCCTTTGAAACTATTACAAGAACAATTTTTTAAAGTCCTAAAAATAGAATAAGTACAAAAATACATGCAACACAGAAGCACACTCGGCAACTTCTGTGAATAATTCATTTTCATGAAAAACAAAGCTGGTGAACTATTGCTTAAGAAAGAGAAACAACATGTGGCCTACTTGCATGACAGTCTGATTTGGTGCTTGGCATCACAGTTCTCCATGCACTACATATGTGGCAATTATGTTGGAAAAGTGATGCCAATATAGGTAAAGATGCTGATATTTGCATTAGGTTATCTGGTTGCAACTTGTCTTTTACAGTTCATAACCTGAAATTTAGTGCATGGTCAGTGACCCTCTTCTTTCATTTAATTTTCATTGATAAAAAATACAATATTCCGAAATCTCTCATTTTAAAAAGCCAGTACCAAGTTTGATTCTGCATTTTCTCTAAGATATGGTGAGTACAAATACAGAATTTTAGCTATAACTAGTTATATATTTACCTGCATTAACAACTATCTGACAGAAGACACAAATAGCAGGCAGCCAGCCATTCATAAAGAAATGATTCCATATTAACATCCTCCTAGTATTACCGGATTCCTAACAAGATAACGCTGCTTACAACTGTTTTTCCATGAACAAAGTTTTCATGGTGTTATGTAGTGGACAGGCATACCATTTAAGCAGCAGTGAATACTACAAAGAGATGAAGGCCTCTGTTTACCCACCGGCCAGGAAGAAATCACAGAGCTTCACACACTCTTGAGATGGAGCGATCTCTCCAGTGGCAAGATACAATCATCACACTATGTAACCACGGTGCATTTCCTGCACGAGGAATTACAAATGTCACATATTTTATGTGCTTTAGATGTTATTACAGCACCCAACTTCTACCAAAATAGTATAAAATTTGACAATATTTCCATTACAGGTTTCCCTTTCCAAGTATATTTGGAAGTGTTTTTTTAAAAATGCAGCTTGTCAAATTAATACTTGATACAGAAAACTAGAGTGAAAAATCTCTTGTTGGCTTTCACTGTAAAACTCAGGAAGTTTTTTGAAACTATTCTGTGGATGTTACTTACAGGCCATTTTCCATGCTAAAAAGAATGAAGTTTCTTTTTTAAAAAATGTACTTCTAAGTAGGGAATCTTAAATCCACTTCTAAAAACAGAATTAAACTTATATTGTCTTCTTATATAGGGCTTCTTCTTGAAGTAAAAATATTTTTTAATATAGAGGTGCAATCTTAGCTCAATTGATGAAAGAAAACTCCAAACTAATGCCTGAAAAATGGTCTTATCTACACAGGTCTCTCATCTCATTTGCCCTTGATTTATTAAATCCCTTAATTACGTAACCATACAAAAAAATCACAGTAAACTTGAAGGATATTAAACCAAATAATTTTAATCAGACAAAAGATCTAGTTTATTTTTTGACTGAAGTTTGCATCGTGAGGGAGACAAATTATTTACTGTGGCCATGAACATTTGCAGTTTGTGTTTATGAGTTGATTTAAACTTTTCAGCTGTTAAGCATCCAAGCTTCAGTAAATATGCATCAAGACATCACTTAATATCACTTTAATTAGGTTTTGTGCTTTTTTTTCCTTTAAGTGTAGGCACAAAATATAAAAACTGATCTAAATTAACCACCTTTCTGGAAATTCAGTATAGCACGTGAGTAAAACAGGCAACTTCAAATACTGTGGTGGATGTAGATTACAATTCAAATCAGGTACAGAAGCTTTCCATGTCCCAAATGGTCAATCTAATGATCCAATGACAAGAAATTTTGTTGCATTCATTTTTAAAACAATCTGTAATGCGGCAAAGTTTCTCTATAGCTCTTGCTGAACTTCCTATTTGCATTCTTAATATGAGGGCCGCCAGAAAAAAGCAGGGTGAACAAAACATGTCTGACTTGCACTGGTTTCATGCTTGTCCCAAAGCGTAAAGCAACACTTTTCTAGAAAGAACTTCTGTTCTGTTTATGCTTAATTGCAAACAGCAGGGACACCCTAATATGTTTTTAATTTCAAAATCTCATATTACCAACTGTTGTGATATCATCTGTCACTCACCTCAGCCACCTGCTGAGTCTCCACTACCTGCTGAGCCAGCACCTCCATATTGGTTGCCAAGGTGAAACAAGACCATTAGAGAACCTGTTTGGAAAGATGCCAGCAACTTCCATCAGGCACAAAAGTTTGGTTTTTTCTTAGTATTAAAGAAAGCTCTGCTATGACTTCTTAAAAATTTACAATTCTGCTTGATATATCTGGCAAATAAGAAAATACACCATTGACGTGTGTGCACGCGTACATACACACACATACACCTAGATGGGACCTGCTGTTCAAACTGCTGAGCTACAGTTATCCTTTTACTTTATTAAGCCTCTGATGTACTGTTTTCATTCTGTTATTTAAGCTGTAAAGAAGAGATGTTAATTTGCCAAGTGAGAAAGGGATAATTTCAAAGTCAAGTACTGATGCAGTGTGTGGAGGTCACAGGTCTCAAAGCGCCTTCCTCAGCTCAGGCAGGAAAAACCTTGCAGTTCAACTGCTTCTACACCACATCCTGAACCAGGGAGCAGCAAGCTAAGAATGCTGTTTGGCATAAAACTTTATCAAGTCATTCAGTCAAACTGCCATGTTAATCCATATTCTTAAGAGTAATCTTACACAATAAGGGAAATAAACAGTTACATCTAAAATGAATCTTCCATTATTTAAACTATTTCTTTATTATAATGTGATACTATTATTACAATGAGAAGAAAATACTGTAGAATCATTTTATCCTATTCCAAGTAACTCCACCTTCAACTTTAGGGGTTTAAAAAAAAAAAAAAGACAAATCAAAGACAAAGAGACAAGAAAAAAATCCACTTCCAATGTATTTTTAATTATCATTATTAGGGGTGTGTTTCTTCCAAGGTAAATTCAATTAAGATTTCCAATTAACAAATTCAGTTTTTAATTGTGACTTGCTAATTACAGGGCTAGACTTCATATTCTGATCAAGGTGTCAGTAATAAAAAGGCATTCCTGAATGCTGGCTCATTTGATGCTTCATTGGAAAACTCTGCTTGTAATTGAAAAGCAATCATTTAATATAAAATTTTAAAATACAGTTAATAGAAATATAGTTAATAGAAAAATGTATGCATATCTCTAGCACCCATTCAAATGTATTCAAATACAAAGCTAACATTGTTAGGTATGTAAAAATTCATTAAGTTACAAGGATTCACTTATATTGTGGCAAATATGAAAGTAATTCCGTATGTGTCAAGTAATGATTAGTTGCAGCAATGCATAATCAAAGTTGAGACATCTCCATAGAAATTGCATTTATGCTATTTTCTCCTACAGCTTGCCATTATTTTATTGAAGTCTTGCACTTGATTAAGACTATGAACCATTTCTACCAATTCCAGCTTATGGATGGTTTCTCAGTTTGTTCCTTTTCAGTGTTTCCTCTTACTTTTTTTTTCCAATTCAGCAAGAAGCACAGGAAGCATAACCATATGCTCATAACATGCTGTTTTCTCAGCACTTCAGGATGACAGAAGCCCTGCAGATGAGTTACATTGTTCATAACAGTACCTTTCCCATACACAAAAAACAAGTGTTTTGCTGTAGAATGGCTCTGACAGATTTGCTGTTGTTGGTATTATCAACGCTTTTTGTCCTTTCGACCTTCACAAAAGAAACTTAAGCTGAGACTATCTGACCAAATCCATCTGAAACAGAGACCATACACAGCCATGCCAAGCTTCTTAATGGTGTCAACTCCCAGAAGGCAAAATCAGCTTCCTAGCAAAAGCCCCGAGCAACAGTTTGTAAGGCAACCACAACAAAACCCCCTAAACAAACCAACATAAGAGGTGAAACTTAAAAAACTAGGAAGAGGCACCTGGAGAACCAGGAAATTATTTTCAGTGTAATAGGGTGGCAGCCAGCTCAATATACGCTGTCCAAAACACAGCGTGAAATCATTAATCTTTCCCTAAGTTGCAGTGAAATGTCAAAAGTAGGTCATAAAGTCCACTTGAGAGGTTCTAAGGGTTTTGGCCCTACTGACAAGACATGGCAAAAAGCCGAATTCAAACTTATTGACATGTGTTCCTTTGTCTTAATGAAACGAGGCTCTTTACGCTGTGAGCTCGACTGGGCTACACCGAGCGGCCTCCAGCAGGCGGCCATGGGCGAGACACGCGGGGAGCGGCTCCCACCCTGCCGGCACCCTCCGCTCCGCCGCCCCGGCGCCAGGATCCGATAGGATCGGATCGGATCGGAGCCGAGCCGAGCCGAGCCGAGCCGAGCCGAGCCGAGCCGAGCCGAGCCGAGCCGAGCCCCCATTAGCTGCACCGCGCCCCGCCCGCTGCGGAAGGGCCTTAGGCAGCTCCCGCCCCGCCGAGCCACGCCCCCAAACTCGACGAATGACCTCACGACAGGCGCAGCGCTCCCCCGCAGCGCGCCCATTGGCCGAGCCGCTCGCTTGTAATGGTGGTGGGGCCACCTCTCGAGCGGAGGTAGAGCCCCCCGGGGATTCACTGAGCACAAGATGGCGGCGCTGGCCGCCCGCCAGAGCCCAGGCGGGGCTGCTGCCGCCGCCATTAGGCCCCTTCTCCTCCCCTCCGGTATAGCCTTGTGTCCGCCTAGAGAAGGCCCAGGCATGGCAGTGAGGAAGCGGCCGGTAAGATGGCGGCGGTCTCAGCCCAGTATGCAAAGTACCCGCCGCCCCCTCCCCTCCGCCCTCCCGGTGGCAAAGGTAAAAGGGTCGGGTTCAAGCCGCCGCCTCCGCCCGCTCAGACTCCATCTTCTGTCTCTGAGTGTGTGTCCCGCGCTTGTCATCCTCGCGACCATCGCCCTACGCCCCTTGGACAGCAGACTTTGCTCACCGAGACCGGACCAGCTCTGACCTCAGCCGGCCCACGCTGCAGCCAGCGGTTCCGGCACGGGACTGCCCCGTCGATCGACCCAGCACGCCACAATGGTCGTTTTCTCTCTCTCTCTCTCTCTCTCTCTCTCTCCAGGAGCAGCAGACCAGGCCAGACCACGGCCGGTGCTCGCTTAGCAGCCAAATACCGGAGCCGTGCAATCCCCCTCCCCTAAGCCCACCGTCACCCCACCCCTCCCCTCGCGGGGGTGTCCAGAGTAGGGCCCGCTGCCGCCTCCTCGCGCCCCCTCCCTCGTCCTGGCCCCCACGAAACAAACCCACCGGGCCACTTCAATTTTAAAAAATGTTTTTTACCTCAGGAATGGGCGCCAAAGGTGCAGTGGTGGTGACCCGACTGGGCCCGGGCAGGCCGGTGCCCAGCAGCGGCCCTCCCTCCCCCCGCTGGGGCGGCAAGGGGCTGTGGGGCCCGCGGAGGGGAGGGGGCCGGGGCTGTATTGGGGTCGGGGGTGTTTTGTTGTGTGTGCCGTGCCGTGCCGTGCTCTGTGACAGGTCAGAGTTCGTGACCCCACCGCCGCCGCCCAGGAGCGCGTCCCCGCTTCCTCTTGCAGCGCCCGCCCGGCCGCGGCCCCTCCATCCCCCGCGGGGCGGGGCCGGCGGCGGGGAGGGGCTACCTGGGTCTCCCGAGCCCCGCACCGCTCCGGCCGGGCTGGGGAAATGCCAGGAGGAACCTGGCCTCTGGAGCAGCGCGGGGAAGGTACGTTAACCGCCTTTGTCCCTCTCTGCTCGGGAGGCTCTTCAGGAGCCGGAAGCCCGAGGTAGTGGGTTGGCGGTGGCTGTCCAGTGCGCCGGTGATATTGAAGTTCCAGTTGTAACTTGGTTCCCGCTGAAGATGCAGTCAAAGGTGGGCTCATAGTTGAGCAGGCGCTCACAAACGCCACCGCCAGACTGGCGAGTTTTTATTTAATTTTGTAAAGTCAATGTCATTGATTAGGGCTCTTACCGTAAAGCTGGCTGTAAGTGAGGCACGTTGTGCCTCCAGATACACAATGGTAGGCACGAAACAGGTCTGCGTGCAGCTGAGGTGATTTAAGAGTTTAACACCTTTCAGTGCTTGTCTTGTCACAGGTTATCAGATATTCACCCCGTCACAACTATTTCTTAGCCTACTCTTATCGAAATGTTCTTAATACTTCAAGTAGGTTTCCCTTGAGTCTAATAATTTTTACAGAAGCTAATTTAAGGAGTAGTAAAACTAAAAGAGGCAGTAGTACCTGAAAGAAAATGTATGGAAGAGATAGCAATTGAATGCAACAATCACGTAAACAAGAGGTGCTGTTGACTGAATAGTTACGCAGGCAGTATGTCAATTTTAGGTTTTGTTGGATTTTTTTTTTTGAAGGTTGTTTGTAGTTTTTTTTAGAACTGTCTCTTTGGGGTAAGGGTACGAGAAGTGTACTAGACCTATGAATTACAGACTTACATTTACAGAACAGGAATTAGTAGAGCATGTGATGTGCAGATGTGTTTGCAATGCATAAATAAAGGAAAATGTTTCCAAAATGTCTTGTATGTTCACTACTGTAATGTTAAATGCATGAAGATTTTTCAAATTCTCAAAATATAGATAGGTGCTTACCTTTAGAAACAGATTTTTCTTTTAACTTCATAAAATTTACTGTAGAAGTGCGACCAAATGAAAGGAAAAATGGAAAATGCTAAAGCCAAATATGCATGGTTGCTTTCCCCCCTTAGTGTTTCCTGATGAGCAAGTTGAGGAAAGGTTTAGAAGGCAAGAGGGTTTGTCTCCTCCTCTTCCTTGTTTCTGCCACCAAGAGAAAGCTTTGTAGCAGTTTGACTCTGAGCTTTGGCAGAGAGCAATCATCCTTGCTGTACAGCTCCACCACACACACTAAGGTTGAGGAAAGCTACATTAAGATTGTGATAAATGTCACTGCGATTTTTACAACAATTTCAATGAAATGTTGAACTACAGTTTATACCCTGAACTTATTTAGTAAGCAAGATTGTATTCGGTAATGCTGAAATTTGCTAAATTTATATACACAGATATATAAAGGAGCTTTTGTAAAAACTGCTTTTTGGCCTTAGCTATGACTGGAGAGAAATTAATAGAAGATGCTGGAGGTGAAAAACATCAAAGAAAACTGAGATTACGAGTCTGTCAGCAAAGAAAATACCACTGTGAGCTGACGGTGGATTGCAGCCACATGATAACCCAGACACTCACTTTTCCCTCCTCCACCATAGCAGGATGGGGAGAAAATGACGTGAAAAAGCTCACAGGTCAAGATAAAGACAGAGAGCTCGCTTAACAATTACTGTCGTGGGCAAAACAGACTTGGAGAAAACTTATCTGCTTGCCAGTTAAAATGGATGTGGATGGTAAGAAAGCCAAAAATTAAAGTACCACTAGCCACCACTATCTGCCAAGTGTAGTATCACTCCCTCTCCTATCCTGCCCTTGGGGTATTCCAACTGGCACACATCAGCTCCTGCTTGCCGTTCAGCTTCTCACGGAGGGCACCTGTCCTCATCCCGCAGGCCTTGCCGGGAACGCGAGCTGCGCTGGAGCCCCGCTCCCCTCGGGGGACAACCGTGCCGCTTCCCTCACTGGAGAAACGGGTGGCCCGAGGGCGCCTCTCCTCTGGCCGCAGCTCCTGCTCGGAAAGACTGAACTGCTTCCAGCCTTGGCTGAGAAAGGATTTTAGCGGTGATCAGTTTCAAACGGACCTGCTGATAACAAGTATGTTTTAGCTCCTCCCACTAAGTGGGACAGTTTTCTCGAAAGAAAAATGTGCTACAAAGCTGCCATGCAAAAAGGGAAGGGAAGAGACCCTGTGGAAATTATTCCCTGCCCAGTAGAACAGTCTGAACTCCCAACGGAAGAGAGGTGAGATGTACATAACTTACCGGAAGGAAGGAAGCTCTAAGTGTGGAAGGAGAGAACCTCTACAATGAATGTGTGGGTTGCAAGACGCCAAAGCTCTCTGGCCGTGGTGGTGCCAGTAAAAGTACACAATGGATTAAGAGGGGTCAAAACTCAGGGCATGCCAAGTTGTATAAAATACAAATAGGGTTTGAGGTTATTCATGTATTTTGAATGTTTGGGATAGACGGTATTGTAGACCTTACTTGTTTGGGTTTTTTTGAAGTTCTCATTTCAGTTGCTTAAAATTTTCTGGGAACTTTCAAGGTAAATTGTCAGAGCAGAGCCAATACCTAGTATGGAAGAAATCAACAATTACAAGTGACTGACAAGGTTTTAACAGAACTGTTTGGTCTTGCTAATGTCACATTCAATTTCAATCTCTTTTAAGTGTTAGTAGATGATTTTTAAAGTATAGTCCTTACGCCTTTCATTTGGGTTTGTACATGGCTGGGCAGTGCTGAGGGAAACCAGTGACCTCCATCAAGGGGGAGGTTGCCCTCATTTCCGCATTTTCGTGTCTTAGTAAAAGTCTGTGTTTGCTGTCTGCTGTAGGTTTTGTTGACCGAAGAAAAATATCACTACACAAAATCATTAAGGTTGGGAAAGACCTTCAAGATCATCAAGTTCTACCTTTGACGTCATACCACAATGCCCTAGAGTCTATAAACTTTCTTGTAAAAACTTGATGAAAAGTGGAGTCACAGTATTACCCCGGCTGAAAGAATCACACTGCTTTTAATACACAGAATTTTGTATGTTATGTTCCCAAGGTATTTGTGGAGTTAGACTAGTAGTTTTTCCCGTAGTATTTAAAGGAATACCTTTTTCCCTCACTGAATATTGACTCTTTCTTTCACCTTCAAAAGAAGTGATATTCAGTAAACATTGTTACAGCCAAAATAGTTTTTACTACTTTTGTATCAAAGTAGCATGCAAACAGGAAAACATGGAAGCTTGGTTGGTGTTCATAGCTGTGTGGTAAAAGCAGCAGAGAAACAGCTCAGAAGGGTAGCAGTCCAAGTTCTTGACCAGCAGTGCTTGTGTAAGTGGTATAGGATCTTGTCATGTTGGTATTCTCCAGCTCTGAATGACTTGCACTTTGATTTGGAAGAAAAATTTAATAGCTGTTTAAAAACCAGATTTTAACTAGGCATATACCATAAAATAGCTCTAAATATTATTTGCAGATAATAACTAATAACCTTAATACTTTTTAATAATTAAATTAATAAACAGAAAAATTCTGAAACAACAAATGGGAGCAGCTTGAATTCCAGGTATTGGTTGAGCACTTTGTATATTGTAACTTACTGCTAATTTTTTTTGTAATATTTTGAAAACAAGGAATAAACTTTGTTTTGAAGGAGAAATATTAGCTATAAATTAGTAAGAAAAAGCTGTGTAAGTAAACGTCAGGTAGTAAGGTGAGTATATACTTCTATTTTAAGATGTTAGTATTTTCTAAAAGATGATTACTGGGTTAACTCTGAAATAAAAATTTCTATCTCTGGTGCTTAACTTTGCTCAAATTCAGTTAACAGTAGGACTGAAATTGTGAGGACATTTTCATTTTTTTCTCTTTATGCTGCATTGAGACCATTTGTATCTGTAACTGAAGATGAAGTAAAGTAGGTGGGTTTACAGAAGGTAAACACAGTGTGACTGAAACACGTCATCATACCAATCAGGTCTAAATCCTGTTTCTACCCGAAGGCCTCCAGTACCATCTTCTGATTTGGTGCTCTTCCTTAGTTTGTCAGAGAACTGTTTAATAGGCAAGTGTCTGTTAACAGTAACTGGAACTGCAAAGCTGGAATTAAAGAAGGTAATAATGGTGTAAAGGAAAAGCCTGTAGAACTGCAGTTATGTTTTCCTTTTTTATTTTTCTACATTACTTAAACCAATGTTTAATAGCACTGTATCTTAATTTTACAACAAAATATTCTCATGTTCATTTTCTGCTTATAACTGAAAGCTTCATACCACAGTCACTAAATGTCAGCACCTAAATCTTCATAATATTGTCATTCTGTAATGCAGTTTTTTGTTGTTTCAGACCATGGTTAGAGATCTTGCTCTGTATTCAGTGTCGTCTTATTTTTCGTATCAGTGCAAAATATTTTCAAGAGAGGATAAACATTTACAGTGTATTAGTAGCAAGGCCATGGCTCTTACGTGAAACAGAGTTAACCTTGCTGTTCATCCATTAACTAAAGAATACAAAAGTTTTATTTTTCTCATACTTTGTTTCTGTTTGCACATGATAATATATGCTTAATGGAATGTTCAGACTCAGATGTATCCAAAAAACCCCGAAAATGACATTTTCATTTATGGTAAATGTGTTTTTGTTTCTTTAAGCTTGTTTATCCAGGTGATAAACTGATCTACCTTACATTAGGATATATATTACAGACCTTTAAAAATATGGACAATTCTAAAAAAAAATTTAGAGTCAAAAATTCCGAAATCCATTAAGATTCTTGAAGAAAGGGAAAAATGAAAGTAATAAAAATTCTCACCAATATAATTTAATGCAAGTAAAATCTCGAGCAGGTTATTTTAATACAAAGATATATTTTAATCATAGATGTTGCTCTATTCTTCAGTTAAATATTATGACTGAGGACAAAACCACTGTATTGCAATGATTAGAACATCACTTCTCAGTCTTTATAACCCCCCCCCCCCAAAACACTAAAAAACCCCATCCCCAACCCACCCCCCCCCAAAAAAAACCCCGAACCAAAACAAAAAACTTCCACCTCTCAAACTCCAGAGATCTATATCCTCAGCTGGTGAAAAGCACCATAGCATCTTTGAAGTCACACAGACACAGCTGGCTGCTGAAAATCCAGCCCTGGAGATGTAGTGCATGGCAGCAGTCTGCAATAAGACAGGTGTGGCCACAGGAGTTCCAAATGACTCCAGCAGAGCAGGTTCAGACAAGTGCATTTCAGCCCACCCAGCATATTTCAAATGCTGTGCTGGTTATGTGGATTAAACTTGATGACATTTTTCATAATAAGAATAGGAGAAACAACAGGAATTTTGAAAATAAAGATGCAGTATTTAAATAGAAGATAAAAAACACTACTAGGTAGACATGTAAATAACGACTGTCTGTAGGTTTATAATAAATTAAAAATAACCTTTGGGTTTGAGTCTGAAGTATTTAGAGAGAAGTGATATAATTCGGCATCTGGATCTGTAGAGCTACTGGAGTGCATTTCAAAGTACTGCAGTGATATGAAATTAAACCTTTAACGTAAATTATACAGTGATTTGTGTAAAATTATAAATTGATAGTAAGTAACTATGTTGGATCATAGTCAGTGAACTGCTGGTAGACCAGGTAAATTGAAGGTGTTGTTCGTTCATTTTCTGTGGCGCAATTTAGCATACGTAGGGCATAATTTCATGCTGGCACCTGGTAATGGACGAGTAATAAATCAGGCCACAGAACTCTTTAGAAACATGAAGAAAATGAAGCTGTAGTTCAATAAAAATGATAAAGTGCTTTAAATGATCATTTGTTGTTTACTGCATTGTTTCTCATGTAACGGTAGACATCAAAACCAACCCAATGTAATACGATAGTGCTCTGGAGTAAGTAAAACTGAGTCTGTTACTTACTGTAGTCAATATTTCCGTGTATTTTCTGGTCTTGATGTTAGACTTAGTTTACTGTGGGATCAGAAGTGAAGCTTATGGTACAGGCTGAACTTGCACAGACATAAAGATCACCATAAATAATCTCTTATCTTGAAATTTTCATTTGCAACAATGTGGATGTAAGAGAAGTAAGAAAAAGAGCAAGCTGGAAACAGTTCAGATCCAGTGTGTGTGGCCAGTGGGCCTGAAATACTATGTTCAGTTTTGTAAGTCAGAAGAGGGTTGCTGGAAATGTATAGAAATCTGAGAATTCATTGCATGAAAGTTCATTGCGTGAAAGCTGCTATAATATGGATGCTTCTTCCATGGCTTCAATCCACCTAAAAAAGTAGAGGAAAGACAAATGGTACATATAAATTTTTTTGCACTTTAAGAAAAATAAGTATTTTAAGAACATAAAACCTGAAGAAGATTTCTATCCCATTTCTATTTTCCATCCCAACTCTAATGAGGAACAGTAGTTCTCAACAATACTTTAATAGATTAAAGCAGGGAGCTAAGTACTGGGACTCTTGCTTTCTAGTGCAATGTTGACCAGTAATTTATTGTAAAATCTCAAAGACAGTACAAGTGCTTTCTTAGAATAGGAAAGATGAATCTGGTGAAGTATGAGTTAAAGCAACAAAACCTCCTATAAACATGCATTTCTTTTTCTGTGCGTCTTGGGGTGCTGGATTTTTATTACAAATTTTGTGACTATCTTATTGTGTGAAAGCAGTAACATTAGATGGGGAAATCCAAACAATTACTTATTGATGACAAAACTAAGAAATGGGTAAATTGAACATATAAATTAGAAGTTTCTCTACAGTAATCACCTAATCACTTCTAGCTATGACTCTTGAGGCTCAGTGTCTTCTTTACCTACAGAAGGCAGCAAATTCTCCTTCCTGAAGGAACTGAAAAGCACCAGGTAGATTTTTAATGTCAGTCAGGCCAGTCACATGCAATCTGGCTTAATCAAAATTCTGAAAGCTGTTTGTTTGATCTGTTATGAAGGCGTTCTGAAGTGAAGGAGGGGAAAATCCCTACATAATCTTACTAGGTAATGTGGAAGTCTATTGCCATACCTGTGTGCTGAATTGTTATCCTCTGCTCGGAAGCTATAAAAGAGCGTCTGCTTGTGGTAGAGATGAAAAACTGTATCCATGCTTCCTTCCTCCTTTTCTGGGGCAATGGTGAAACCCAACAAAGGCAAACTTTCTGTAGCAACTTTGTCCTTAAAGCGAAGAAGAAGTAAACCAAAATTTAGAGAGAAAGCTTGTAACAGTTTGAGGGTCTTTCTGAAAAGCAAATGATACAACCCCTCCTGAGAGTTCTGCAAAAGCAGTAGCATGAATGTTCTGCTGGACACACGGCTTTTAACCCAAACAGGAGCAGTGCCTGTGTACTGCACATGTTTTATCTAGTCTGAGTCTTGAACACCAGCTCTCAAAGTCCAGTTCTTCATGATCATCCACATGACCATGAAGGTCAAATTAGCCATTACTTTGATGGCTGTCTTTGGCATTGTGGTCCAGGAGGCAAACTTGAGATTACAGAGAGTACAGCAGCAGTTCTGAAAGCCTGAGACTCACTTCCAGTTATGTTCCTTTTGATCATTTTTATTTGCTAGTAGGCCTTTTGGTACCTTGTCCTTTATTTTCACAGTACTAGGGACTTTTTTAGAAATCTGCTTTCTTAAGCAGCACACATGCTTTCCAAAAGGCTGCTTGGAAATTTCCTAGTTAGTAATGCAATTAATCATTAATTTACTCCCAAGAAACTTCCATGAATTTTGCTTGACAGACACAGATTTGTACATGTTAAAGAAAACCATAAGCCTTAATGAAATTGCACTTTAGCTGTTACTGGTAGCTGCAGTTTTGATCACTGTATTTAGGTAGTTTATATGGGTATATTGCCTTTGCCTCTACTTTTAGAAGGTGAATTGCAGACTAGGAACGTAAAGTAAACCATTGTTGCTTTTTCCTTATTGCTGAACCAGAAATAATCACTTTTAAGGTTAAAAGAGATAAAGTAATTGTGTTGGATACAGAATTTGATGCTAATGGTCTGAACTGCTGGCCAAACCATGAATCCTTTTGTGACTCGATCTCCTCATCTGTTTAAAGGGAATGACTTTCGTTCATGTAGCCATCACAAGGGTGATGGTGATGCAAGTTTACATATCTGATGTTTGCAAAGTATTCTAAAGGCTTGAAGTACCAAGCATTGCTTTGATAGGTTTTTGCATTTTATATCCTTTATTTGAGCAAAATGAATTTTTGTATTTTTGGCTTATGAAATCTATCCATTATAGCCAAACTTTATATCACACTTCAAGTTTATCTCTATTATGGCTATTATAAAATAAGAAAAGGGATAAAATACATAAAAATGATCTAGTTGATACCCAGCCTTCTTGACTGTAAGGAAGAGCTTACAAGGCAACACAGCAGGCATTGTTCTCGCTTCTGCAGGCTGCCTCCCGTCTTTCCCTGTTGGTGCTAGCTTGGCAAACATGTCCTGTTTATACTTGCCAAACGACTAGATTCTCCTTGCCACCAGAAATGGATCATAGTACTCTCTATCTACAAAAATATGTGGCAGTTACTAAGTGCACCAAAGAGAACGCCAAAGGATCTTGAAGTCTTAAGGTGTAAATATGTACGTTAAAGTTCTCAGTGGCTGACAATTTATAACAGTGTGAATAGTAAGAAATCAAATATTGAAGGACAGTGTGTGAGGGCTGCCAAGGTCCAGCTAGGACTGTGGCCGAGTCAGTCTGTTAGGACCAGGTCTCAGAAGCAGGTAGTTTTAAGAACTTTATACCTTTCCCATTTACTGGTCTCCTGCCTGTAGGGAGTAAAGCAGGAGTCTCAGATAGAAAACTATTTCAATTCAGATTGCACAGTACCTCGTTTGCTATGTAGGTGTAGAGGACTTTGCCTTTGATAACAAACCAGCGTTTCTTCCAGTGTCTTTTTCCTCCCTTACATCTGCTGAGGTAACCACTGATGGTAGCTCCCTCTCCTGAGGCTGCCACCTGGAGCAGGGTAGGAAAAATCAGGGTTTGTCATAGTAAAGGCTTTCCCCCTCCCGATAATGCATGCTTGCATCACACCAACCACCAAGTGAAATCATTAAAGTATTGATATAGAAAAAATATATGCATGGTATTATAGTTCTTTTTAACTGTTTGAATATTTATAGTTAAACTTAATTCTCAGTAATTCTAATGGCAAATATGCAGTTGAGTTGTAACTGAGGTCAGTAATTTTACAGTAGTGTTCTGAAAAGCTATACTTGTCCCTTTTCCCAGATCTAATGTTTTTTGGTGCTTTTTGTATTTCTAAAGGATGTGCTTCCAGAAGTGGATTATAGTCTTGTGGCTGAACACTTTTAGATGTGGGTATATTTAGGGCCTTGCTGTGTTTTTGTATCAATTTATGTTAATCACTTTGATAATGACTTGGTTCTCATAGAAATATTTTGAAGTCTAATGCTTAATGTTCTTAAAAATCCAGGTTTTGAGTAGATGGAACATGGATACACATGCATACATAGAACGCAGTGTACATCATTAGTTACAGCAGTAAATCGTAGTAGAATTTGTAGTAGGATTTGGAAACAAAGGCAGAGATTTAAAAACAGCTTCTGTAACACTGATACAAAAGATGACTGAGAATTAATATAGCAGTGTTTTGCAGCAGAACAGAAATGTTCCAGGACCTGGAGTAATGCTATTGTGAGATAGTTCATGTCAATAAAGATGTGCTGCTTCCCTGTGGATAGAAAGGCTATGCTTTTTTCCTCACGGGGTTAAAATTCTGTCTGCTAGCCCTTTTAGTACTTAAACAACAATTTGTGCTGTTTGTATTATTTGCTTCTATCTTTGGCACAGCTTCATGAACAAACCTCAAGAAATTCCATTGTCTCAACTGTACAATGAGTTCAGCAAGATGTTTGCACCCTATAAATGTCTGCAGGAAATGGGAGTATCCTACTGTACTCAAGTCCAGTGGGCAGTTTAGCTACCTAGAATCAATCATCAATGTGACTGGCTCCTTGTTCCTGGAGAGAAAACTAATATAATTGGAGAAATCATGGCCCCATTGAAATCAGTGGGAATTTTGTTTACATTGGTGAAATCAAGATTTTACCCATTTGATTTGAAATAGTTTTGTTTGAGCTAGAGGGAAAGTGCTGGTGAAACATGTATACTCTTGAATTGACTGCCAAGAACTATTCACTAAGTCTATTTCCTAAGTAAGTGTTATTTTATTTCTCTTGAAGTCTAAGATTTCAGAGGTAAGAGTCTTGTCAAGAAAAGTAACTGATGAACACTATTTCATGCTCTTTTGATCTGCTCCTTTGTTCTATCTAGTACCTTGAAAGCATTTTAGTTTTTTCAAGACTTCATAGGCTGATGAGCAAATTAAAGTACCATACTCTAAGTAGGTTTCTCAGTGGGCTCAAGACACTTTTGTGGTATCTTTAGACCTCAAAGTATTTTTGCATTTTAAACACTACTGTGAAAAGCAAAACAAAAAAAAATTGCATTATTAAAGTAAACCAAGGCATGTGCTGAGCCTACTGCACACAGTATAAATGTAGAGCATAGCTGCTGAAAAATGAGCACATAGTTTTCTATAGTTCCTTGCCTTTCTCAGGCAGCTTGGTCCTACCTCCATGAGAGCTGAAGGGATTCTCTTCTGTTTCTTAAAAGATGAATAATGAATATTGTGGAAGACAGAGGAAAAGGCACTGCTTGAACACCTGGATGAAGTTGGAGGGAAGCTCACACTTAGTGGCCGCTCTGCAAGATTAAGAAAATTCAGAAAGGGAAGGGGGAAATGGATGAGTTGGTATAGATCAGGCTAGGGGAGACACATTATACACTAACACAAATGACACTAATACAAAAGGAAAATGGAAGGCCTCCTCTTTATACAGTTTTTATTTTAGCCTTTCTTTCAAATCACCATTTCAAGTCCGATGAGTGGGCTCCACAGCACCCTCAGTTAATGGTACTAACCTAAAGTTTCTTGAAAAGGCCTGCAAGAAAGCTGACAAAGCACAAAACACAGCTTGTTTTATTCTACTTTAAAATGAGCATTAAGCAAATGGATTTGACGTCTTTCTCCTCTATTTTCTGTAACACCTTTCCAGGATAGATTAACTAATGCCACATTCTTTCTGTAAGAACCATTCATTCCTTTTGAATTGTGCATGGGATACAGTTATTCTGTATCTGAAAATTTCCGTTAGGCCCACACGTCTAAGTTCATATCTTCACGATCTCACTTTCTGGCAACACATGATTTGAAAGCTCTTAGTAAAGCACAGCATTAGTTTAGCACAAATCTGAGTTACTGTTTCTGGACACAAAGTGGCTTGGGGATGCTTTTTTGGCTGTTGTGACAGCATCTGTTTATGTGTTTTCTTGGCTAGTGTGAATTTCTTTAATCAGGATGGAAAGACTGAACTTCATCTGTTCACACCATTTTTTTTCCTTGGCAATGTGGTAAGCTTACTTTTAGAGACTGTCTACATGAGTAGTTGTGCAAGAAAATTATTTCATGTTCACTCTCTGTTCATATATTTGTAACTCCTCTTCCCCTTTTGTTTTTTATTTGGATGTGTACATAAATCAGAAAAGAGACTTATATAGTAGGATAATAATACTAAATTCTAGATAGGCAGTAGCTCTTCTGCTTTGAATTAACACTTTCATCTGTAACTAGATAAACGCGCCCTGTAGAATAGCTCTTAGTGACTCTGCACTTAGCCTTAGTATTTCTTTTTGTAAAAGCTACAATATGGGTGAGGACAGTGAAGAACCATAAAGACATTGTCTTATTTTAATGGATAATTAATTAGAAATGACAGGGAATAGCTATTACCTATAATTGCATCAAAGAATAAAATAGCTCAATTAGAAAGAACCTACAACCATCTAGTCTAACTGCTTAATCAATTAAGGGTTGCCCAAACATTAAAACAGGTCATTAAGGGCATTGTTTAAGTGTCTCTTAAATACCGAGAGGCATGGCATATAGACCACGTCTCTAGAAAGCCTTTTGCAATGTTTGGCCACCCTCTGGGAAAAGAAAGGTTTCCTCATGTCAAGTCAGAACTTTCCCTGCTGAAGTGCTGAACCTTTCTCATGTGTCTTATGTGTCTTGTCACTGGATCAGAGGGAGAAGAGACCAGCACCACTGTTTCCATGTCACCTCTTCAGGAAGCTGCAGGCAGCAGTGAGGTGACCTTTCAGTCTCCTTATCTTCAAAGGAGGCAAACTCAGAGTCCTCAGCTGCTCCTCGTAGGACATTGTTTTTATCATTATTCTGGTTTATCCAAAGAGCAGGGGATCTCTCAGAGAGCATGGCTTATAATCATAGAATCCCAGAATGGTTGGGTCTGGAAGAGACCTTAAACCTCATCTCATTCCATCCCATGCCATGGGCAGGGATGCTTTTCACTAGACCAAGTAGCTCCAAGCTCTGTCCAACCTGGTCTGGAACACTTTCAGGGATAGGGCAGCCACAGCTTCTCTGGGAAACCTGTGCCAGGCCCTCATCATCCCCTGAGCAAAGAATTTCTTCTGTATATCTAAACTAAGGTTCCTCTGTTCCAGTTTGAAAAAACAGTCTGCTAAATTTGATTTTACAGCTTGCTAAACAGTTTTAGCTACCATATGGCCTGGCTCTCCTGGAACCTCAATACACATGCCTCAAGCTTGAAATGAGGAATACTATTTAACAAAACGCAATATAGAAGGCAGGTCCTAAATTCTCCTCATTATACAAGCAAGAAATCGATTTGTCAGTTTTGCTGAGAATGAAGGAATCTTACCTCTTTTCTTAAGTTCCACATAGCAGCTATCACAGACTTTGGCTGCTTGATCTTTGAGGTACTTCATGGGGTACTTGTTTCTTGAACAATTTCGACATACAATCTGTTTCAGCAATGAGAGAGGCACATAAATATATTATAAATTTATAGATATGCATATATAAAACAAATCCCCCTGAGCTGGTTGAAAGAGGAAGTTGGATAGTAGACCAGACATGACTCTCTCCTAAATCTGTGGCAGTCAGGAAAAGCCTCCTAATTGAAATGTGATTGCTGTAGCTTTACACTGTTGTAAGCCAAGCAGAACTGGTCGTTGTATTTGGTTGCACACCATTGTTGTGTCCTTCCCACCAGGAATTTACACCTTCTCTAGTACTGAATCAGAGAAAGACCGCTTTAATTTTGTTTTCCTAGCTTTGTTAGCAACATTGTTTCCTTATACGAGCTTGCATGTTCCTCCAAACTCTGTATGTACACATTGGCTTTCTCCATGGAATTAGAAAAAAACATACAGTTAAATGCTTTTTTATCCTATCAAAAATCACTGGTAGTTTTATTAAAAGAAATTTAAAAATCAGGCTAAAAAATAGCCATGGTTTAAAACAGGGCTGCAGGTTTATGCATACAGGCAAATCTTTAGAGTTAAAGGTTAAGGGACAAAACCAAGAAAGCTTACAGATCCCCTAAGCTTTAGGGCAAAAGGCAGCAGCTCTTTGGAGCACAGAGGAAACTTTCCCTTTAGTCACTGATCAAACCAGGCTCTGCTGCTGAGTTTCTTCACATTCCTTGGAAGATCATTTTACCAGTTGTTATTAAGGACAGGACATGGAGTAGTTGTGCTACTGCTGTGGTCCAGAGCACAGCCTGTGTTTTTACTGTATTGCTTCATTATCTCTAGAGCTAGCTGTGTGTCAGCTATAAAGGCTGCACTAAACAACAATTTCCCTGTCAGCCTTTAATTGTCAGCCTTTGGGCGGTAATTTGACCTTAAGGCAACGTTACTGTTATTCCTTCTAGCAACATCAGAAACCTAACAAGCTAATTGAGCAAAGCGCTCACTGGTTCTGTGAGAAGTCGAATTCTGGCGATGTTGATACAAATTTTCAGGTTACAGCAATGGCAGCCGGCGTGCTAGAGGTGTGAAAAAAAATCCCCCGGAGAAGCTTGCGCAGCTCTTACCTTCCCGCAGGCATGGCAATGATGCCGCCTCAAAGTGAGAGTAAAGTCACAGCCACAGTTCATGCACATCATGACATGCGACACGGGCACCAGTGTAGGAGGCCTCTCACCCAAGGGTATTCCAAGCCTTTCTCTTAGCTTAAATCAAAGAAGAATAAATGATGAAGCATCCACACTTCCCAAGGCCATTTAGTCTGCCCTGTTGCATTACATACAATTCTCTCATTTCAGGCTACCTTCGCCTGCTAAGATCCCCAAATTTTCTCATTCCTAATGCACTTATATAAGTGACATACAGCTGCTTCATCATTGAAAGATTAGTACACGCTGCTGTTAAGGCCAGAGTCACAAAAAATTTAAAAATCCACATTAATCTATTTTTGGTCAGGCCCTGACAGTCTTCCACATCAGACAAGTATCTGACTAATTGCATATGAAAATTGTAGGTAGGAACATGAGTTAAAAGCATCTTTTTATTAGCAGTTTTTGAAATAATATCCATATAAAGCTCTACAACCTTCAATCGAAAAAGCACCTGAGCTCTGAGGGAAGAGAGAATAAAGAAAACAGTAGAACCAAGGATTAATTTACCCCACTCAAATCTGATCCATGCTTTCTGGTTGGTTTCAATATGTGTAAGCAGCTTCAGAAAATCTATTTGCTGTTCCTAGTTCTTGAAATGCACCACATGGCAGTGATGTTCAGGTGCCTTTGCTCCAAGCCTGGGAAGTCACGATCAGTGTGGAATTGAATGCAATCTGGTAAGTTGTGCTGGGCTGTTCTACTTCAGGTTCAGCACCGAAGTATTATGGATACCCCACTGTCAGTTCACAACAGGTCAGCAGTTGGCACAAGTAGGACACATTTTCGTGCTTTTGAAGGATTGTTTCCTATGTGGAAATTAGACTTCTGCAGACACATAGGATCTAAACACAGACAAATCAAATTCCTCCAAGTTTCTCCATGTGCACATTCATGCTTACACCAGAGGCAGAGATGCAAAATAAATTATTTTTTCATTTGTTGAAAAAGGATTTGGTTTAGATTACTAAATTAACTGTTTTCCAACTTTTTTTCTGTTAAATATTTGAAAGTAGATTAGATACAAACCAGAAAAAAAGCCTGATTTGTTTTTGAATTAATTTTTTACTTCTTGGGGTCTTCAAAAATTAGTTTATAGAATGGTTGAGTTTGTAAGGGAACTCTGAAGGACACCTGGTTCAATCACTCTGCTCACGCAGAGCCACATAGTGGCGGTTAGCAAGAACGGATGTCTTCTGAACATCTCCAAGGGTGGGGACTCCACAACCTCCTCAGGCAACCCTGGATGCCAGTGCTCAGTTCCCCTCAGGGTGAAAAAATGTTTGCTGTTGTTTGAAGGAATCTCCTGTGTTTCAGTTTGTGGCCACTGCCTCTAGTCTTGTCACTGGGCACCACTGAGAAGAGCCTGGCTCCTTCTTCTTTGTACCCTCCAGGTATTCATACAGTAGATGCTCCCTGAAGCCTTCTGTTCTCCTGGCTGAACAGTCCCAGCTTTCTTAGTCTTTTCTCCTGTCTGAGGTGCTCCAGTCCCTTATCAGCTTTGCTGCCCTTTGTTGGACACATTCCAAGGTTTCCAAGTTTAGTAGCATTGGACACAGAAGTCCAGATGTTGCCTCACCAGCACTCCTTATTTAATAAAACTGGGGTTCTACATAATCTAAAATAGCATTTTTGCTTTTTATCAGATGCAGGTTTTGCCTCCTTAGCTGGGAGTAGAATAACTGAAAATAATGAGATAATAATATGCATAACTGCACTGGTACAATTTCAGTATCACTGGTGGGGTTTGCACTGGTAGTGACTTTATTGTCACTAATGGGTACTCCTTGGGGTTTTTTTAATCTATGAAGTTTGTAGCTATTTTTAATTAATCCAAAATAACTACTTGTTTGTCCTTTAGGACAAAACAATCTTCCTCCAGAAGAACTAGGCAAAGGCCAGAGTATGGAGTATGATTAATGTTTCAGAGGTGGCCCAGAGGTGAGCTGTGACGAGTTTAATTGTTCAAGCTTGGCATACTTCTTTAAATTAAAATAGAATATCTGGCTACTAGGAACTCTGCTTTGTATAACCCTCTTCCTTCCTTCTCTCTCTCTTTCGCTCCCTTCCCTTTTCAAACATTGAAAAATTTGGTCTCATTTTACCTCCACGCTGCTGTGGGAAGTCGAAGTCTTGAGAGCTTTGCAGTCATCTGGGATGTGTTTGCTGATGCAGCTGTACCAGTCATCCCTTTCTGAGCAAGAGCTGGGGAATGAAATACAGCAGAGCAGTCAATGCCATGCACAGCAGGGACGGAAACAAGCTGAACAGAGGAGAAAAGTTTCACTTCATCAATGCTTGCTTTTCCCCACTTCTGCACTGAACTGATAATTTTCTGACCTGGAACAAAATTGACTGTTAGACATATTCAGAGTGATGATTAGTGTAGTTCCATGCCTAGGACTGTGACTGAGAAGGAACTAAATGCCCATAAAATCTTTTGAAGTAGTTTCTGGCTTTGCTATAAGCTGCTCAATCCTAGATCACACAGGACAATATGAAGTGTCTCTTTTTGTCCTGTCTGCCCTATCTTTAGGCACTCTAGTGCATGGAGCGTTGGCATATATGGGCTGCTCAAAGCAAGCATGTTTCTGCTCATCTCTACAGTAGGCTGCTTAGATGAACTGCATGTTGGGAAATGCAGAAGTGTATCACCCATGGTAGAGGAGTGAATTATTCAATTTTCCTTTAGCTTCTTCATCCTTAACCTCCAGTCTCCTGGAACAGAAGAAGCCAGGACAGCAATTAGTGAAGGAATGTGCGTGCTCCCTGGAGTTGCAGTTACGTGTGGAGGCCAGTAATTCTCCAGACTGGCCCCTAGATGCCCCCTGTGCACAAGGCAAACCAGTGAGCACTTTGCATTTCCCTGCTAGTCCAGCTATCCCCAAAAAGCAGCAGGGTGCCTGGTATTTCACAGATGCATTTGCTCTGTTACAGCTGTGAGGTATCCTGCCTGTTTTAGCTGTTTTTTTCTGCTGTGACTTCAAACTGTGCACTTCCTGTTCATCTGAAACTCTGCACAGCTCTAACGGTTTCTAGACTCAGTCAGAGGAGGGAATGCAACTCAGTGTGGTCTTCCCTCCCTCTACAAATCATACCAGCCACTCACATTAAAGTAACCCACTAGACTTTGTTGTAAAAACTATCAGTGGGCATCATTGCCAGCTGCTGTTCAGCTGTGATTTCTTCACATTGTCCTCATGAAGACCACCAAACAAGACATCTGAGAACTATTTGTGTTTTGTGGTTAAAAAAAAAAAAGAAGCACAAAAAGAGAGGAAAAGCCAGATTTTCTTGATGGTCTTTGACTTGGCATCCCTCTGCACTATGAGCATAAGTCCTTGTCTGAAAAATATCAGCCTGTGCAAAATTCAACAAGCCTGGAGCAGAAACTCTGAGCTAGTGTATGCACTACAAATTGGCTAACTTCTGGAAGCCAAGGAGCTATGTTACAGGAGATCACCTCTGTCAACAGTCACACTATTAGACATAGAATGATAGAATGGTTTGGGTTGGAAGAGACCTTAAAGATCATCTCGTTCCAGCCCCCTGCCATGGGCAGGGGCACCTTTCACTAGACCAGGTTGCTCAGAGCTCTGTTGAGCCTAGTCACTCCTTATTACTACTCAAGTTACCACCTGTCAAATTACACTTTCTAAGAAATCTGAAGGTGTCTGTATCTTCCAGACAAATCATGTCCCCTGCTTAGAAAACACTAAAAGAAGTCATGGCTTTCCCAACTGAAACATTTATCTCATTATTTTCTAACCCTAATTCTTTTCACTTGAGAATTAACATGTGATTAAAGAAACCACAAAGGAAATCATGGCCCATATAGCGATGGAAATTAAAGCCACTTTAGCAAAGACAGGTAAGAAGGACAACATGCTATCAAAAGTCTGATATCTAACTGGCCCCCTTTAGCCTCCACTTAATTTAAAAAAATCTAGGAAGTAATTGCAGGTTTTGAGTAACTAAATGTGGGAATAACACCCATCTGCTGATGAGCAAGATCAATTATGTCAATTTGCATAGGCCTTTTCTTAATTAACTACTTGACTGGTTGCATGAAGGCTCAGAGGAATTTTTGCTGAACCTCTGACACTCAGATAAGCTCAGCCCTTGATCCACCATTTGGTCCTTGTGGGATTTTTGGGATGCATCTTCTGTGCTGAGCTATCAGTTATACATGTTGTTTCATTTATTCATCATTAAGCAAATAGAAAGAGGGGGTCAAGTTGTCACTGCATTTCACTAGACAGCAGGGGACATCCACAGAACACAGAAATTGGACTAGGATGGGATTTTGTCACAGTGCTACCAATATCACTCTAAATTAGCCTTTCAGGAGGTAATATTGACTGTGTTCTCCTAGTATTTTCTCTGTCATTTTATATAAGCACCACAGGGTTTTCCCTGTGTCCAAGTATGGTATTTCTGAAATGCAAATAAAGATATAAGAGCCTTCTCTATAAAGGTGTTGTGCTCCAATCTGTTGGCAGCTCCCTGCTAAACCAGTAACACGGCTCTTCAGGTGAATGAGCCATTTTCAGCAGGAAATGGAAAGACTTTACAGTGCCATCTGCTCATATAGCCATGCTGACTTCTGAGCTCTTGGTCATCCTTAGTCTACTTACTGCTTTTAGTCCCTGACACACATGCTGGATTTCCTACGTTCACTATATTGTCTCATACAATATAAAGGCTTTGAGGTTTACATCTTGATTGTTAACCACTGGCCTTTAGTGCAGCTTACAGTTCCTCAGTGTGAGCAGTAAAATATACAGTCTTTAGGGATACTTGAAGTCTTCTGCACTTTTCTGTCTTTAGCGCTTCTTTTGCTGAGTGTAACAGGCCAAGGATGTTGTGCAATGGAGTTAGGAGAGCATGTTGGCTGCTGGCTCACTGCTATCTCATTAGCTCTGCCAGCCAGTACAAAAAGGAGGAGGAATAACTGTTCTTGGGTGACTTACAGCAGATCGGTCACAGAATGAGCAGCACAAGGGGAGAGAAGGGGCTCTATCTCAGCATCTGTCTGGCTGTGATCAGGAGGGTAACCTTAGTCTCACGTCCTAGTTCTATCTACCACCAAATAGACACAGCTCACAGTTGCCTCACATACTTTGTTTATGCTAATTAAGTATGGATTTGATATGACTACAAAAGGCAAAGAAACATCCTAATAATGCAAGCAGTACATCCCAAGCTGCTCACTAGGGATGACAACTTCAGTTGCTCTGACGAAAGCTGATTTGCAACAGAATTTACCCTCTACAATACAGAGGGCCTGTACACATCTTGCTTTTATAACTGGCAGGTAATTCAGAATTACTGTGAGTATATTTTGAGGATTGTGAAGAGTGTGGAGGTCTAAGGAAATATGGTTATGGTTATAAAAGGAAATGGACCAAAAGCTTTCACCAGTAGCTGAGCACTCCCCAGAGATGGTAAGTGCTCTGGGAAGGATGAGAGCTCCATACCCTGATTCTGAATAAGAAAGTGCTATCCCTGTCTTTTTCTTGCGCTGTGTAATTTAGGAAGTTGGCTGTGTTTCTAGGCAGTCTGCTGCATGCTGTAGTTGCAGACTGATAGTGAGAAAGTCAGTATTTAAAAGCACTAAAGACCTTGTTATTTGCAAGAATTAAATACCACTGCTAGTGTGCTACGCCTTTTGTAATAAACAACTTGTGGAAAATAAACCAGTTACCTTTGTGCTGTAGCTGCAGGTAAATTAGCAAGATAGTTTTGGGCTAGAACCATGAAAAATACAGCACACTGCTATCTTTTGATCAGAAACTGATCTACAATCTTTTTTTGGCACTGGTTTGGGATCCGAGAACAGAGATGTTGACTCCCAGTTGCAATCAATACTAGCAGTACAGAAGCTCATTAGTGAAATTCCTTTTATTAGAAAAACCCATGAGTTTGTCAGTAAGGTTTGACTTTGACGCTTAAGTACTTTTAAATACTTTTGTATCTGTTGCATGGTATTACCTAATTACTATTTTCTCCAGGAGTTTTACAGCCCTAGAGGTAAGAGGTAACAAGGGAACTTATAAAAGTGAGCTATAATGTACTCCTAGTGTCACAGGGAAAGAATGTGAAAAGTAATGGAAAGCACCCAGGCTTCTTCTTTCCTTTCTCTTTAAGATGTTATCAAGAGCCAACTTCTAGTCTTTAAGGAGTACATTAATTGAATTAGTTACAGTTTATGAGCCTTGCATTTATAATGAACGTTGACTGCATAATCAAGTATTCAGCCATTGTCTGTCACCAACAGCAGACTGAAAAAAAGCTAATTATAAAAGAATGAGACATCATTTCTATTTTGGGTATTGGTTGGACTAATCTTGAGATACAGCTTGGGAATATAATACCCTCTGCTGTGGACATTTGGTAACAGTACCTTGCTGACAGGGTCAGGCAATGTTCATCATATTCAATCTTCAGGATGTTTTGGGCTTTGTCTATCACTGGGCGGCTGACCTAGAAAGAAATGCCATGAACATGAATGTGGACATGAGTTAAACTGTCTATAACCAGTACACCACACAAGTCTCAAGACATATGACCTCTGATATCCCAACCATCTGTTTCATATTTCAATGCAAAAAGATGGGCATTAGGGTTTTTATGCACCGCTGTTGTAATGAGGAATGATCTCTATTTCAATATGGTGGTGTGCTGAAGGAAAAACCATCACTTATTCCAGTCTATAAGGATGAAGTATCTAGCAGGGCGCAGTTTTAATATTACAAGCTTAGGAGGTGCTTAGTCTGCCAAGTGTCAGAGCATTTTGGTCTATGCTTGTAATGAATAGGAATCACTTTTTTTCTGACATGCAGGTGTTATACAGTGAAGCACTTCAGTTCAGTGGATGCCTGTCTGCAGCAAGGCTCTTTAACAGAATAAAAAGAAAATCCAACTTAAAAGCTACAACTAAAACCTATTCACTACCATGGAGTATATTAGTAGCCTGCTAATAGCAGCAGCCAGTGAGGAGAAACATAGCTTCATGGTTTCATACATTTTTACTAACAAGCATCACTGTAGTAGTGGTTCAGTTTCAAATGTACCTCAGTAAATACTTGCTCCACACCTCCTTTTCATTTAGCAGTAGAATATTTTGGCAATTCCTAGGAATTGCTGGGATCCCTGAGTTAGTTTTAAACTCGGGTCCCTGGGGTGATCCACCTCCCCCACCTTTTCACAACACTTTAAACTTCCTATGTCATTCCACTGAAATTAATGATTAGAAATTCTCATCTTGTGTTTTCTAGATCATCGGACTGCTGACTTGCCACTTGAAATGCTCTGATAACAGGTCTATCCCCTCTTTCCCCTTGCTGGATATGAGATATAAACCAGCAAAACAGCAGCAGCCCACTATAAAACTTTAAGTCAAGTTTGTAATACGGATGAAGCATTACCTTCATGCCTGATAGAGACAAGGTGTTTTTCAGTCTGTATTTGCCGTCCTTCTGGGGATATGTGTACAGCAGAACATCATTCATCTATATGAAAAGAAAGACAAAATCAGAAATTTGCAATATGGCTTGCAGGCCTGCCTTCCCATTCTCCTGGGGAGGATACCTGGAACAAGCTGTAACTTCAAGTTACAAGTGGCCTCAGTCACTTCTTGTATGGCTTCTCCTCCAGATCCTTCCCCATCTCTGTTCCTCCTTTGGATGCTGTCTAACAGCTTCAGCACTTTATGCTGTGGTGCCCCAAACTGCTCACAGTACTTGAGGCTGCCCCAGAGCAGAGCAGGGTAATCCCCTCCCTCACCCAGCCGGCGATGTTGACCCTGATGCCTCCCCAGGCACAGCTGGCTCTCCTGGCTGCCTGGGCACAGCTGACCCATATTCAAATTTTGCTGACCAGGACCCCCAGGTCCCTTTACACAGTGCTGCTCTCCAGCGGCCCATTGCCTAGTCTACACTACAGGGTTGCCCCTTCCCAACACTAGCCCTTGATAAACTTCATATGGTTGGTGATTGCTCATCTCTCTAATTCGTCAAGGTTTCTCTACAAGGCCTCTCTGCCCTCGAGGGAGCTGACAGCTCCTCCCAGTTTCGCATGATCTGCAAACTTAGTATCCCTTGGAGTCCTGCATCCTGTTGTCAATGAAGATATTAAAGAGCACTGGCTCTAAAATGGGCCCTGCAGCACCTGGGCACTAAGCCCAAGGAACTGAACTCCTGAGAGAGATTTTCAGGATCCTGACATAATCTGCTTCTTGAATAGCAAACTCAATTTATTTTATGTATTTCACAAGTTATATATCTCTTTTAAAAACTGCTTTTTCTTTTATTACTATTGATAAAGGATGTCACCATGGTGCATACCATTATCATGACAACCCTGATTAATATCTGAAGATTTTACTAAGCATTACTTTGCTTTATAATTGCCCATTGGAATTTTTTTCCTCCTTTTTTTTTCTCCCCTATTTAGCAGTAGGCTGTGACTGGGAGGTCCCACTAGCCACAACTTGACACAGTGAAATTACAACAAATACTTCAAAGCTTGTGAAGCAAGACACATATATTCATGAGGAAAGAAAGGGTTTGCACTCACTGCTGTCTCCTTTGTCACATGCACAGTAAAGACCTTAGTGATGGCCATATGAATATTATGGACAGAACTAGCATCAGTACCACTGGTTTCATGCATCCTCCCGCTTCAACTGTCCGCTGTTCCCTGAAGCTGTGAGGACTGGCTGATGATAAAAGCTATCTTGCAGCCTCTCAGAAATCTGCAGTGGAGGAGATGGACTGCTAGAATCCTATGGGAAGTTCCCACAAGTCCTTGGGCTTCAGACACATTTCTTGTTTGACAGAATACTTTTGAATAATTGGGATTCCTAGATTGCTCAGAATTTGATATTGGAGCACATACCCTTATTCTGCATTGCTCCATGCACACACATGTTCCTCAAAACAACAGTCAGCAACAGAGAAAGAAGCATGTCTCCTCTTTAATTCCCTTTTTTTTCTGTTACTGCTTTCATTTCCCCCACCTTCTTCTTATAATTCTCTCTGTTGTGATAGGTACCCAGTAACATTAGAGTCAGTTCTGGAGCTGTGTTTTCCAAGCTGTGACTCCAAAAATCTTCTATACTCCAACCAAGCTAGATAGAACATTAAATAGTCTCACATTTGATAGCAGCTTCCTTCAACCCATTTTCAAAACAAGTGGCCTTTGCAGAGAAATTCTTAGAAGGGTGAGATAAGAGACAGGCTCTGAGTTACAAAGTCTTGTGGCTGGGGGGCAGTTAGGGGACCTGCCAGTTTCAGCAGCCCATACTGTGCTGCACAGAGGCCACAACATCCTTGTAAACAGAGACTGGACTCAGGAAACAGACACACAGCAAAACTCACAAAACATCCTGCCAGGAAACACCAGATTCAACAATACCATCAGCCTGCACAAAACAGCCAGCTCAAGTAACATTATGATATGCACAACATACACCTGCAGAAACATTTGAAATATGTCTTTACACTGTCATGCCTATATGGGCTGTGCACCGACACACAGTGCTCCTTATGAGCAGATATATATTCAGAGCACACCACTAAAGCATACCTCGAAAGCACAGGCCAAGTAGGAGTCTGGCACACACCCAAGTTCTAGAGCATACTCTAACTACAACTTCAGTTTGATGGGCTCATCTCCTGGGATGTGTAGGGATTAAATTCTCAGGGTTATCCTTCAGTACGTACTCTTGCTTTGAAATTCTTTTCAGGTCCTGGTCTTGATTTAGCTTCAGTCAGAATTAGTTCGCTACTAAGAACTTCAGAGAAATGCTATTCATGTGAAAAATCTCTTTGGGATAGTGAAGGTAAATACACTTATTCCAACAAAGCTAAACCAAACGCAACCTATACATGCTAGCTTCTGTTGATCTTTTTGAGTTGCTGCTTACATGTGAAGCATTTAAAAAAGTTCTGAAAGGTTTGGGTTTTTATTAATACACAAACCTGAGTTTTTCAGGTGGCTTCAAAGGATTATAATATGGTCCTTAGAAGATAAACGCTTTAAATAAACGTCAGTTTTAAGAGACAATGTTTAGGAAATTATTCTAGTCTTGGGTTTTGGCATAGGTTTTTCTTCCACAGTGTCCCCAAGCATCAGAATCAAGACAGCACTGACAGAGGGAAGGATATTTTCATGTAGGGGTGGCCTGTTAGTGAAAGGAGTTGGCAGTGATGATTGGTAGGGCCTTAAGACCAATGCAATAACCATGCTGTATGCCAACACAGAAATATGCTGACATAGCTATGCAGTAGTTGTCTTGCTGTATCCACAGGCTAAATAGTCCTTTAAGCAATGCAGGAGTGGTAGTGGCATGTGCAGTGGTGGCGCCACTGAGAATCCATAGCAGTTGTAGTGACAAGCAGATAAAGCAAGACCGTTCAGGCGTTAATGCAGGAATTACCATATTCCACAGTAACTTTTTTGCAATTTCACAATACATGGAATTGCTTTGCAACCTGAGGAGCATTTATACGGAGGAGACTGGAGTAGAAAAAAAAATCACTGAACCCAAAGATAGACATTTGCCAATAAGTTTCAAGTAGTTTCGACGATCCAATCACCCTCTCCCTGCCCCTACTGGAGACACAATACAGGAAGCTTGAAGTGATTGCAACTTCAGTGTGCTAGACCAGGAAAGAAGCCAAGTTTATGTGTCCCTTGGTTCTTGAAAGTGACCATTATGACTAGCTCCACCCCTTTTTTTACATGACAGCACATTTAGTCACGATTTGCCTTGCAGACTGAAAGGAGGAAAAAACCATTTTTTTTTCTCAATACTGAGACCATCTATTAAAAAGATATTGGCTACTGTAATGTCTCCAGCTGTCAAAAGACATTCCTCTCTTTGCAGTTAACATCTGACTTGGAGCATCTGAACTTTCCCCAGGAAATAGTTTCTAAAGCAGAGAGTGCCAGAAAGTAATTTCTGTGCTTACTTTATTCCAATAATACTTTTGGTCTCTTGTGACTTGTGACCTTCAAGCTGATACAATATTTTGGATGATCTGAAATTTATGTAAGTTTATCTCACATTTAAATTACTTTCCTCTCAATGTTTTTATCAACCTGATTTCTGATCTTCCTTTTGAATTCTCTGTATCAGTTAAAATAGCTATGTTTGTAGCCTCTCAGTGTTTGCCATAGTATTGAGTTATGGTGGCAGCAACAAACACACTGGAAGACTAAAGGGTAGCAATGTCTTGGAATTTTGTCCCAGCTTTAGCCATAATTCCAAAATAATTTTGAATACTAGCAAAGGCAAGTGTTTCAGAAGAAAGATCAGTAGGGATGTAATTATCATCTGTTATAAAGTGGTCGTCAGTAGACTTCAGAGTTACTGCTGCTGAGGACATTTTTAAGACCAGCTCCTGGACTTTCTGGCTTAGCCTTTTTCCCATAACTGCAACAAAGTCATAATTTTGACATGTATTGCACTTGTTACAGTCCATTGATGCTGACTCTAAAACAGAACTGCAGCTATCTCATATTTGAAGATTTCTGTGAAATCCATAATTTTCAGTTCATTCAGATGAAAATCTGAATTTTCACCTAAACCACTGAAACCATAAAAAAAGTGCAGCACCAGCACTTTGTCCCATCCCATCTTATTTTTGATTATGACTTCAATATGTGATTGAGGAGGGAAAGAAGCTTGTGCATACACTCATGCACAAATAGGAGTTATTAGTAAGAGGGGAAAATATGAAGGATTCATGCAAAAAATATGGCTTCTGTAATAAGCCATCTCTCCTCCTTACAATGATCTCCTGGTAAAAAGCTGTCAGCAGTTAAAGGCAACAGCAAACACTTATTCCAGGCGTATAATTTATTTATTTTAAAATAAATTCTGCAAGCAATATTTTAATGTTAATAGCAGCAGTAATGCTCAGTTCTTTATGGCTTTTTCTGGGAGGGAGCTTTAAAGAATTTTTCAAACATTAATAGGTAAGCAGGTAACAAAGTCCTAAGATGCAGGTAAGTGTCATATTCCCCTTCATATTGAGAAGTGCGTAAAAATACATGTGCTTACACAGTAAGCTATCAGAACAGTTGAGAACAGTGCTTAGAAGCCTGGAGTCTCAGGTATTTTCTAGCTGCTCAATGGAGTGTGTAACGCAAAACAGAAAGCATAAGTATTCATAGTATATCTGCAAAGCAGTGGGGTTTCGTCTGCTTTGATTTGCAAATACTTGCAGTAGGGTTGTAGACCCTTGTAAAGAGTATTCCAGCCAAGTGATGAAAGGTCCATTTTTCCTAATTATCCTAGAAGGATGTTGCAAACTGTCACTGAAAACTGGTGTTCTAATCCACACTAAACTGGAGGTGTTTGTTTGGAGGAACTACACTGAGGCAATGCACAAAATTATCAGATAATTTACAAACATGTGGCCAGCAGGACCTAAAACCCAGTCTTTCCATTTCAAAAGATACAAATCCCTCCCAGGTGTGACCTAAGGAAGTTTTCAGCTACTTTAACAGTAGGGTATTCTCTCTTGCTTCTGATTAAATCTTCTAAGGTCTTAGGACTTTCAAGTGTGCAGTTTAATTCCTGAAGACATACAGGAGTTCTCATCTTCCTGATCCCCTTGAAAACTTGAACTTCTTTGCAAAATTATGTCCTGGTGAAGGCTGTATGCAACTGTGGCACAACCCGAAGGTTGCACAGCACATATTCCTGTATGTGGGGCCAATGGGAGTGTGAAAGGACTACAGCCCTGTTAGCAACAGGAACTAACTCACCACATCACTGTTGATGGTTAAATGACCTGCAGCCTAAAATGTGCCAGGCTTCCGGGTTGCATAAATGCACAGAAAGATATGAGAGAGACAGTAAAAATATAGAAAAATCTTACCAAGAACAAATGGCGAGGATGCCTGGTTTTGCCAGAGAGTTTCATCAATGTTCCCTCTTTAACAAAGGTCTGAAGGAGAAAACAGCAGATTATAATCCTGAGATTTCATTCCAAATCTTACTGAGAAAAGAGAGTGTTTATCCTGGGGAAAGATCTACTCCAATCAGCAATTCATCAGTAAGAGAGAGAGAAACTCAGCAATTATTTCTAACCTTACTCTTTACAATGTGGCTTAGTCTTTACCTGGGTTAGCTCTGCTGCCCTTCATGGCTTGCATTTGTATCAGCATAAAATGGGTTGGAAACCCACTTGTCCTCAGCCCACTCTTTCTGCACTGTGGACTGGGCTCAGAGGTGATTGTCACAGATTGAAAGCTAACATGTAATGGGCTTTAGCAAAGAATTCTTGTCTTTAAAAGTCCTCTAAAATAGACAGACCAAAGAGAAAAACTGAAACTTTGGGTTTTAGTATGCTACACCGACTTAACTGTACCTGCATACATAATTTGTGTAATTTTGCTAGCACAATACTTTTCCAGTCCATCTTGTTACTATGTATGGAGGTAGGACTGTGTATGTAAGCAGCTAAACCAGCAGAGTAGAACTTCATTGCAGTAATATTTGAACAAGTCTGCCATAACTGAACTACGTCAGTGGATTAACAGTCATCTGCTCTTTTCAGACAGAGAACAGAATCTAGTGTACTTTTCCACTCTAGAACAGTTTATAATCAAAGAGACATATCCTGCAAATTCTGTATGCTGGGCTTTGCAGAATTTGTTAAACCATTACCTGGTAAGGGCAAATGAGAATACTGATGTTAGAGAGAAAAAGAAATGGTGACTTCAATATTTGGCTGAGGAGTAGTCTTATGCTATGAAAATTATGCTTGAAAATTGCTTCATGAATTTTGTTAAAGATATTGTTGGTCTGAAGAGAAATCTAGAGTTGCAGAACTCAAGAAAGAAATCTTTTGAAGCATAGAAGAAGGTTGGAGCTGAGGAAATTGGACAGGTTTGAAAGTCAGAAGAAGAAATTTGCATTTGATATGGATAGCAAGACAGAGCTGTACGCTCTCTCTCACGTTTCTGTTGATGTGTTGCTTAAAAACGGTGTCTTGTATTAAATCACCACGGGAATAGTGAAAATATAAATTTGAAAACTAATTAGTTGCCCTAATTTAAGATAGCTTTATAAAGTGCAGAGCCTTTTCAGGCTGCAAGTAATTCCTGCTAGAGCTGCAGCCTTTTGACTCGAGTATATAAGGAGGAAAGCAGTAGCTCCATCAAAATACACTACACTTGGGGTGTCTGAGCACAGCTGAAGTGAAAAGCCAAATGGCTGCTCTGTGTAAAAGCAGAGACAATGCATCTTTCCCAGCACGACCTTCTTTTTGTGCACTGCCAGAGTGATGTTTTTCACATAAGCCAGTGCTCCAACTTGTATCACAATAGCTCAGTAAACAACATCTGTAGACGTCTGAAATGTGGCCATTCACATAGAGGTATTGCTGGCTAGAAACAATGCCCTTTACCAGCACAGGTCTGCCTGCAGCACTCACCCTTCCTGGCTGGAAGAGGCCGCTCTGCCCTCTCACACTGTGCTCAATGTGTACTAGCTTCTGCAGGTTTTCCTGGGAGAGAAAAACAGGAGAAAAACAGCGTTTAGAAGGCTGCGTGGAGACCGTTTTTATACAAGTAGGCAAATTGTCCCTCACCCCTCCTCACCATTTTATTTCTTTAGAACTGATATTACAGAATTAGGTTTCAGAGAGAACTGAGACCAAGGATTTACACCCAGAAAGTCTTTTTCCTGCCTTAAAGATTTTACAAAACCTCATCACTGCATTCACATCTGCTGTGACCTTCTACAGTTCTTTTACTTGATTCCCCAGTTCACCTTCCAAAGGAACTGCTAATTTCATATGGTATTTATACATTGGTTTCTTTACTGGCTTTCTGGCCCTGTGAACTAGTAAAGTAGGGACAAGGCACAGTATCTGTTCCAAAGGCCTGTGTGCAAGTGCCATGACACAGATAATCCAAAGCATACTTTACCACTGTTGCTAGGATTACCTGAAGATTTACATTCTGTGATAATGGATCAATGCCTTTGCAATAGGGGATTTAGAAGATACACTAGTAAGCAGGCAATGAAGGTGCATTTCTGTTTGGATGCTTCACAAAACCCAGTAAGTTTATGATTCAACTCTGATACAATTAACTATCTACCTGGCCTGAAAGCACAGTCAGTCACTGGGCACTGGCACTAGGTATGAACTTATCTATGAAGCTGGTAAATAAGATTAACCTAGATAAGTCTATGCTCTCATAAAAAAATCAGATGGATACAAGAAGGGATTTCTTCACCTTTGCAATATTGCCAGTCCTTTCAAATCTCCTTCCATTTAGCACATGAGGCTGTTAAAACAGAGGCTTGTGCATAGGATTCAGCTGTGGTTTTATCTGATCAGAACAGCAGAATGGGCTACCCAGCAGCAGTGAGTCATCACTAGAGTATGCCTAAAAACTAGGAGTCTCCTAAGTTAGCCACTCTATCCTGTATCTTCAGTTATACACCCAGATAAAGTACAGAGCAAGGACCATATTTGGTACAGCTTCATGATCTGACAGCCTTTGAGTAGAGTTTTCTGCTACAACGGGCAATGGTCTGTTTTCCTTTGCTCCATTGACTGGCATTAATATACCCCTGGGATTAGTGAGACTTGATTAGATCATACACTGTATCTGCCTGATACAAATCAGTGGTGTCTACAGAATCAGCTAATTAAGAAAGTTATCACAGATACCAGAAGGAGCATACCCAAGTCAACATGATGGTGTGTCAAGCTAATTTGCCCTGGATTTCAGCTAACACAATTCATGTGCCTATCTAGGCTTGCTTTTTTGAGATAAGCTTGAAATACCTCCCTGTCTTACTGCCCTAGTGAAATATTGCACTTGTTTAGCATGATACTGAGTTTAGTTCTTAATCAGTAACTGGATGTCAAATGCATGGAAATACCTACAAGGCTTGACCAGCACAGGGCTGCACTGTGCCCGTGCAATGCAATTGACAATTGACACATTTTCAAGAATTTGAGCTGTCAGGTATCTCGTTTGCAGTGCAAGAAGTAACAAATGGAATTTTTCGGTCACTTCAAAAATTCTACAGGCAAATAAAATGGAAACAGCATATAAAACAATAGCACAAGAAAACCAGGGATCATGGGACAGCTGGCTTTTGCAAAAGGTATTTGCAAAGGACTTTCCTGTCACTGAAGGGCATTTTAGACTGGCAAAACTTGTCCAGTTGACAGCTTCCACAATAAAAACCTGTTTTTCATCTGCAGAAAAAGCAGTGTTCTCCTGTGAGCACACTCGTGCCAGTGCTAGTACTACTCATCTGGGTTTCTACCAGAGTGAGGAGTTGCAGCAGCTCAGCTTTTCTCAGGACTGCTGGCAGAGGCGCCTGTTGAAATGCTGATGTTTGCAACATGGACACATGTTCTCCAGGAAACGGACAGAGAAGTATTGAACTCATTTCCTGAAGGAAGTCAAACAGCCATCACATGTGAAGGGTAGTGGTTTATCTGGGAATGTGGACAGCTGATGGTGGGGCATAGTTTCCTGTCAGTTCCCCAAAATTCCCAGTTTATATAGCTTTCTTCTTTGGTCTTAAAACTATCATCATTCTTCTTTCAAAGATCCTTCACAATCCTACAATTAAGGAATAAAAGCAAAGCTCCACACAGATAGTACTGCAGAAGTGAGTGTCAGAAATACTGCTGTGGCCATTTCAGTGCTGAACTGCAGCTTCCACAATTTTATCATGATGTCCATGCAGCAGGAACGCCCACGCAAGGAATTCACCAGCTGTTAATAGCAACAGTGATTTGTAGCTCTTAGCGTCTCAGGGTCTCTAACAGATTGTAGACATTCAGAGAGTGATACAAACCCCGCTTAGTTCATCTCCTGGGATTACAGACAGACATAATACTCCCTGGTGATGGTGTGCCTTGTCCTTCTGTTTGTACATCTGTAAATTGAAAATAATATTTTCCTACGTGGTGAAAATGCTGTGGAGATAGTTATGGCCATAATTTGCTTGAAAATCCTGAGTTAATAGTTCCCAGGAAAAACTGCTAGGGTCTTATAATCATAAAACAACACAGAAACCCCCCCTAATAATGCGTCATTGATATCCTGTAGAAAATGTAGATCCTAATTCAGTGGTCTGATGAGATTTTTGGAGTGTTGTTTGATGAGCTGGTACATGAGAACAGAAATCTTCCTCCTTCCAGGTATATGCCAAGTCTAAATTATTTCTTAGAAATTCAAGCAGGTACATGACAATTTATTAATGCTCTAAAATAAGTGGCATTGTTCAGTTTCTTCTGTAATTAGAGTAATTATTTGCTTTTATGTTTTCTTTTTTTTTTTTTAACTGAGAGAAAGAAAAGAAGTGGCTTTTGTGTCTGGGATGTTAATTCAGGAGGCCAACTTCTGATTTAGCAGAAAATTGAACTTCATTTCTCATGAACCTGTGCCTTTACAGAATCCCCTGCATTCACACAGAAGGGAAAGAAGGAAATTTTGTTTCATCTCTTCCATACCACAGTTTTGAAAAAGAGTAGATGTGCTCTGATGATATGATTAAAAAAAAAAGTGTAAAAATCTATTTGGAATTTGTGATGAAATTATTCCAAAACCGACATTATTAATAGCAATTATTATACAATCTGTGAGATCTGTAAGACTCAGATGATACAATGATGTTCTCCAAATTAAAGCATGGCTTAGTAGGGACAAAATTATTTCATGGGAATGCAACACAGCAAATTTGATTTTGGCCACTTATATATGCTTCTAACTTCAGAAAAGTATTTATATAAATATCCAGTATATCTGACTGAAATCTAAAGAAGCAGAGGTGCCTGGAAAAGATGTGTGATCTTGATCTGTTAGGAACTGAGCTCTTAGAGTTTTCAACCTCTAACACAGATATCCCTAAAGTTCTGAGATTTTCCTGGAAGGTTTTCATGAGATCTCTGTTTTTTTGAGGAAATATTTATTTTGGTACAAAGACTGCTTAAATACTGGAAAAATATGAGTATAAATTCTTTGCTTGAGAAGAAGGAAAATCAGAATCAAACCAGTGGAAAACTTTGCTTCGAAAATCTGCAGTTTCAGAGTCTAGTTTATAGAGGGGTCAGATTGCACTCCTTTTTATGATAAAAGTGTAGGCTTGGTAGACACCCTCCCTACAACCTACATCTGCTCTTTCATCTTCATAACCGATTAGTGTGTTCTTCACTAACAATGTGCATTCATGTGCATTCATTTTTTCAGCCTTAAAAGCCTACCGGAAAACAAGCTCTTACTAAGAAGATGGATATTTCACTCCTTTCCTTCATCTGCATCCTCTTAATGTGATGATACTACATGTGATGCTTTATCTCTTTGTCTCTTGAATTTCGTGTTTTGATGCCTGAATGATTAATTACAACCCTCTCACTGCTCAGGAAATGAAATGATAAAGAGGTGAGTTGAACCCCAAGAGGGTGCTATTGGCTACAGTGTCTTACATCTTACAAAGCTGCGCTAAAGGGCATAGACCAACTCCACATCTGCAGCACTGTAAAACAGATTTGTATAAGCCCTTGAGTCTCACCTTGGAGGGGGCTTCAGAATTTAGCAGACCTATGTATTCACTTCAACAGATGTGCAGAAAACACCGTATTGATCAGGGGAACATGTGTCATGGTAGGACTCACCGCTTGCAGCATGCTGTCATTGGCTTGGTCCGTGATTTCAGAAATGATGAATAAGGCAGCTGAGGGATAAAGGAAAACAAACACCATAGAACACACAAAAGAGGAGAAAAATAACTCAAATCCTGTTTACAAGGGCATCCTTCGGCTTCTTTGTCACTTTCATAATGCAACCGCCTAGCAACTCTGACGCGGCACACAGTGCTGTCTCCCCTTCCTCTCCTCATCATTCTCTTGTGTGAAACTGCATCATGCTTGTGCTGACCCGCGGAGCTTATGGGGTCCCTTTTAAGCGCCTAGGATGGCAGTAAGTATTTTTTGTAATGTTTTGCAAACTTCTGTCAATGTCTTGTGATATAGAGAGATGAATATAACCCAGCTTTAGCTACCAAATAGCATGGCAGTTTAAGCTGTACCTCTTACTGCTGATGAAGAGGATGAAGAGGGCATGTTATCCCTTTCTGATAGAAATGTGTATGAAGTGGTGACATGAATTAACTCCTGGATTTTCCACTGGCAAATAACCTGGGCTAGGACATGTTTGCTGGCACTGAGAGCAGAGGCATAACATGGCTCAGGCCCCTATTTCACATTGCTTCCCCTGTGGCACAGGGCTTTCTATCAGTTTCTGGCCATAACTTGGAAGCATGCTAGCTAGGAATGGCACTAGCATCTCCTAACCACGCATGAGATAGGCAATTGTGGTCATAGGGCTTGAGTGTCTGCCCTGCTATTGTTTAAATTACTGGTATAGCTGTAGTTCTACTGTCAGTGACTAGGGTCCTAAACCTTTGATGAGTTTCTGCTCTTGGGCAGAATAAACTGACTTTCAGTCAACCACTGACTCTATTGCTATGAGTTGGTTTGGATTTACAATCAGTGTAAGAAGAATGAGTTGATTTCATTAATACAGTGTAACTGCTGCTTACAACAGCCTGGAAGCTACTCCCGCAGACGCCACAACTAAACCTTGCTTTGATTCCAGTGGGAGTAAGAGACTTCTGCTTTATCTATCTCATGTGCTGGAAGGGATGATGTTAGCAGTGGATTTGTTCCTGATTTTGCAGAACTGCTTTTTATGCAATGTCTTTCAACTTTATGTAGCATTAAGGAATCCAGAATGCAGATATACAATTCAAAACTGCTGGGTTTCTCCCAAGTTCACAGAGCACAGTAGGCATACCATAGATAATGGTATAAAATCAGGCAGGGGAAGCCATCCCAATTGACTTTACAATGACCAGGTCAAATATTCACAAAGCCAAAGGGGACTAGGATTTCCTTGATGACTGGGGTAAAACTACAGTGTCTGCACCATGCCAGTATAGATGTTCGTAAGTTCCATCACGTCAAAACTATAGGAAGCCCATATGTTTCCAAAAAAAAAAAAAAAAAAAAAAAAAAAGGATTCTTGTCCTAAATAATTTGTCTAAATTAATAATCAGTTCTTATAAATTTTACATCTAGCCTATTAACACAAAATCTTAAAAAGAATCATCTGAATCATCTTCCATATACTATCAGTATAGAGATCTAGCACCTCTTTAGAAGCAATGTTAGCAAAACAGAAGTTTTCTTCTACCAATTTCATTTTACCTTGTGTGGCTTCATACTCTGTAGAATCAGGACAAAGATTATTCAAGTAATCTGTAATAAATGATCAAACAAACACAGACATCCAACAATCAGAATACAGATCAACATAATTTGTAGTGTTGTTAGCTAAAACATTAAATCCTTATTACAAAATCAGACACTGGTTTGGGTTGGAAGGGACATTAAGTGTCATCTTGTTCCAATCCCTCTGCCACGGGCAGGAACATATTCCAGCAGACCAGGCTGCCCAAAGCCCCATCCAGCCTGGGCTTTGAACACTTCCAGGAATGGGGCATCCACAGTAATGTCCCACAACACTTTGTTCCCACATAATTAAGTGTATATATAGCCTCTTTCCAAAGCAAAACTCATCTTTGATGATGATGGTATTTTTGACAGTATTTTATTTTGAGAATCAATACAAGAGCATTGATACAGAGCTCACATAACTTGACAGGTATAAATAAATAAATGGTGTCAAAAATGTTTCTCAATCAAGAGAATTGCTGAATAGCACCACTTTATAAAAAATTGTTTTTCTAATTAATTCTGTTTTCCCATCTGAACGCATGCTTTGGCTATATTTACATTTAATGAATCATATGCTTTTTATGGGCACAGGAAGGAGACACTAATTCTGTACAACCAGGGTTCAAATAACTACTACTGAACTCATTCATATTCAGAAAATAGGTTCTGTAAGATGGATACAATATTGCTTAGTGTGACAGCAATTATATTTGCATTGTATGCAAACCTTTAACCAGTCTTTTTTTGGACTAATTTTCTTGGACCACCTACTTATCCTGTGTCTGGGTCTTTATGCTTTTAAAGTCAAGTAAGTAACTAAGTGCTACAGTTTTAAGACCTCAGTCTGGAAATACTTCATTCTTATCTTGCTGATTAGTCCAGACTCCAAATTCTGCATCCAAGAACTGGACCTGTGTGCTGAGAATGGTGCAACACATGGATATCTGTTCCCTTGAATGTCTTATCCATACGTATTTCTCTTTCTTGTGCTGTGCCTTTCCTTGGCTTTTACCTGCATTCTGGAAAGTATCTACTTGTATTCAGGCAGGCAGGAAGGGGTTGTGTGATGTCATCAGGCAATATTTAGTGTTCCTTCTCACCACTGCAAGCTCTGTCCTCAGATATAGACTGAGTGGACAAATCCTTTTGGTTGTGGTATAGTAAGTGGTAACCAATATCCTCATAAATACCCTTCCTTATCTAACAGAATCAGCCAGTTATCACACAAGTATGCCTGAAAATCTGAAGGACTGCACTGTTCCAGACCCATTCTGTCCTAGCAGTCAAAGAGGGGCTTGGTTTCTTGAGGTGAAGAACTAAAGTAGTAAACCTATTTTCTGTAATATCTTAATCCAGCAGACTTTATCTCAGTATACACGAAAGCTTTCATTTTCCCAGTTAGTATCAGTACCTGGGACAAGGAGGAGCTCAAGTTGTTTCAAGCATAGATGAAATCCAATCACTGGAGCTTCACTGAAGCCCTTCCAACTTTCTCACAAAATACCATGCTGCATGTTTGCAATTTATCTTGTGGACCACAGAAATGGGAAAACAGATGATAGAAGGGCTATTTCTGGCAGGGATATGCTAATTCCTTTCACATAAATGCAGTATTTGTGTGCATGCACCACAGACACTATGGATCATGAGAAACTGCTAAGTACTGCGAAGTGCAAGTCTGGGAAGTTGCCCTTAGTGTAGACACACCCAGAGGGGGAAGAAAGTCTGACAGAAAGTAAGTCCTAGTATTGGCATTCCGTGTTCATTTGTATTGCTTGTACTGAAAAAGCGAACCAGCTGTGAATAATGAGTTGCATCCTTGATCAAAGTGTCCAGAGCAAGATGAAACTGCTGATAATCTGTGGTAATCTGTGCTGTTAATAGTTTTCTTATGGTCACTTTGTTCTGCTGGTTTTATAGAATCCCCTTCTAGTATGCTGTGCCCTTCACTGGCTGTATGGGCAGGGTTTATGGCTTCCTTTTTACTGTCCCATGCATAACTAATCTTGCACCCACACATATACATACTCCCAAAATATTTCTCCATCTTTATGTCTATGGATTCTTGCTCTTTTGTGTTCTGACTAAATTACATGACAACACTGAGTTTCATTGTTACATTTCACCATTTCCTTCCCTAACCAGTTCTAAACTTCCCAATTCCTCCCGGGGGCCACATCCTGCTTCAGAAAGTCTGCTCTCCTCACAGGCTCAGACTTGCTAGATTTGGGGTGGCTTGCAGAGAAGGAACATAATCCCCCTTAGAAGGACTCAGATAGTAGTCATACATATGGTCCGGAATGGAAAGGGAAAGTATAACTGTAAATGTAAAATCTTTAAGTGTACTGTTAAGGAAAATTTATGTCTCTTCCTCCTATAATGCAACAAAATTGGACTGGACTTTTGACTAACGGTTAGCTTTAGGTGTACTATGCATAGGACTTATGGTGCAGTACTCAACTGCTTTGATGATAAGAAGATGGTGCTTGCCACTGTCATACAAGATACAGTGAAGAGTCTCCTTGCCGAGGTCATCTGTCTTCTACTGTCTCTGATAACTGCCCCTGACATAGTAAAAAATCAAACCTGTTTGTTAGCAGAACAAACTAGGCTGAACTCTCCCTTTCCTGATTCACAGAAAGAGAAAGTCAAGAAGGAATGGCTAAAAGCACCTGACTATGCTTTTTTGTGACCTTTCAACATGGCTGTCCTGTAAAAGTGCCTGCCTCTTCCCAGGCTGCCTGACACTTCCTGAATCTTGAACTAAGCATATTGAAGTTCCTAGGAAATCACATCCTGTTTTAGCCCTATTTTAGCTGTTCAGACATCAATATGTAGCACAACGGAGACACAGAACATCAGGGGAGTGTTTCTGTTGGTTACTTTTGAGAGTGATTTTACTGACCTGTGAGCATCACACGATACTGGAAGACACGGTGTACCACTTTCAGAAGCTGATGTTTCACACTGTAAGGGCTGCTACCAGAGTTCTGCTGTCCTCAGTGGAAGAGAAGAAACAGAAAGATTAGGGGGGATTCGAGTTCAGCAGCAAATTGTCATCTTAGTTATAATCCTAGTTATTAACTCTAAAACATCCTCAAAGAGCTTGATAAGTTAATAAGTGACTGAGAAACCACTCCACTGTGTTTCAGCGAAATATACTCACAGATCTGTAGATTCACACCACATACAAGAGTGTGTGGGCAATAGAGAAAGAAACAAACAGATCACGCACAACTGAACTTCTCACTTAAGTTTTAGAACCAGGGCTGCGAAACAAGACTATTCTTCCATTCTACTCTATGTGTGAACACTGGTGGAGTACCAGAAAAAAAAAATCCTTGAGTAATCCTCATGGATTAGTGCGTGTAAAAAAAAAAATGTGTGAGCCTTACCTCAAACTCTTGAATCATGGTAGCCAGTTGGGAATATTTAAGGCACATTTTATCTAGCAAAGCCAAATTCCTGTCAAACTGCATAATGTATGCTGTGTGGTGATTCAGGCTTGATTTTCTGGAGAGAAAAACATCAGCAACTTTCTGGTGTTCATCCCTAAGGCCACAGAAAGAAAAGAACCAGCAAATAAGCAAATAAATAAATAAAAGTAAAGAACTAGAGCCAAACTTCTTCTTATTGAATTAGATCCACAGTGGCTCTGTACACTGTGCACCTAAAGCCTAGGCTGAACGGCAGGAAAGAGGGAGGGCTTCAGGACAGGCTGACAACACCACAGGCTGCTGTAGCATAGGGGCTGGTCCTTTGGCTGTGCCTCTGCCATAGCAGCACTGTGAGGCTCCTTTCAGGACATGGCTCCTGCTTCAGTAAATAAACCTTCCAATTGCTGCAGTTGGAAGCTTTGAGCACTGTTTGTAGGGGAGAATATAACATTTATTGCAATATCAGATCTTCAGCTCTCCTTCACTGCCTGTTTCTTAGCACTGCCTCATTGTCATCTGTCTCAGTATTCAGATGCCCAGTATTGAAATATTTATAAAGCATGTACAAGGAGAGAGCAGAATAAAATCTGAGTGCACAAAAGAGGAATCATACTTAATAGAGGAACGGGAGTTCCTGTGGATGTCCAGAACAACAGAGTGTCTGGGGAGTGCAGGCACAGGGAAGGGCTTACTGGGAGCTTCAGATGTGGTAGTGACCTAGGAACCTGTGTGAGTGCACGTCTATAACATATGTATATCTGTTGTGTTGGCAGCATTTGCAGTACAGTCCTCTTTTATCCCCAGTGCCACAGAGTAGTCCTGGACAGAATCCCTAGGGCATTTACAGTTGCGCTCCTTTTGTCTTACGGAACTGGCAGCATGGAGTAGGGTTGTGGATTCTTTAGTTCCCAAGACTTTTTAGATCCCAGCTGGAAACACTTTGTCTGTTTGTGTTCTAAGTGTATAAATCACAAATCATCAGTGACACATTTTAAGTCTTTCTGCTAACAGTCCTTTGGTAGGCACAAACCAAAACAGAGTTCCCTTTAGCCTCTCCTTTCCTTGTTGTGCGCTTTGACTGGGAAGTTCAGGGCTGCAAGGAGACCTCTGCCCTATATTTAGGATTGTTACTGAAAAGTTCTCATTTAACTGACTTCCTTATTTGCTCTGTGGCTGTGCAGAAACAGGATCATCCATTCTCAGTGACCACAGCCTCCTGGAGTTTAGCAAGTTGGAGGTGTGGGCCTTCATGGTACATCATTCAATAGAACCTGGCAGCCTGGCTTAAGTCAGGTGTCTCCTCAGCTGGATGAATTTTGGAGCATGGTCTGTTCTAGTCATGGTCTTATTCTCTCATGGAAAGACCTTGCCCTGTAAGGATGTTTGATGGACTCCCATTAACAGGCTGCCAGTGTCCTTTTGGCTTGGAAGCCTAGAGTAGCAGATCCCTGCCTTGGTGCTGGGACCAAGGGGCTGTCCCTTAACTGAGAGCTACACAGCTGCTATGTAGATTCCTGTAAGCAGATGATCTTTAGGATCAGTTCTGATGTAAGTTGCTTCTGCTTCCCACAGCAGGAGTCTGTGATCTTCAGGCCGTGAGTGTGAAGCCACTTGGTGATGACTAAGAACTGGCAGAGGATAATGTATATGAAGTTGGCTGCTGTTCTCACACTGACTGATGGGGCCATTTCAGAGCCACAGGCTGTTCTCTGCACACGTATTTCAGTATTTGATTTCTTAGCCTGACAGCCTCTACATTTACTTCATTCTTGTCTGTTTGCAAAATCTGTCAAAGTAGGTCAGGTTCTACTCTTTTCGTTTTCTGCTGGGATGGTCAAGGGAACAACAATGGGTTCACCCAACTGCTGTGGAGGGTATGTTAAGGCCATCAAACTATGCCATTCTGTACTTGCCATTTAAGGACTCTCTCTTCCAGTTCTTCCAGGATGTCTTGGTGCAATTCATAAATTTCAGGGAGTTCACTTAAACCCTGCTTGAGTTTAACTTCTTCTTGTTCATCATCATCTTCAAGCACTTTCAAGATACTTTCATAGAAATCCTGTGAACAACAGCATTGAAATGAGGCAAACAGACTTAAAATATCTTTCCTGAACTTACTATTACAATTTCTTGACTCCTAAACTATGCTTTCTAGGAACTGAAAGATATACTATCAACAGCAATATTGTACAGTATGGCAAGGAGATCATAGAATATCTTTTCTTCCATCCATTAGTTCATACAGTTTCAGCTGAATTCCACAATGCTATCAGCTTAAAATGGAGCATTGCACCACATCAAACCATAAGACCCTCATGCATACAATGATTTGGTACCTTTTTATTTACCTTGCCTTTCTTCCCTGCTTTTTGGGATGTGGTTTGTCTCATTTTTATGGTGTTTCTTAACCAAAACCATAATTTTCAAAAATGAAGGATGAGATTCTCACCTCACTGGATCCAACAACTTGACATGAAAAATATGAACAACTACATGCCTTGTACTAGAATTTGCACTAGCTACACTTCTGAACTTAAATTTAAACGATGGAACAAATAATTTTCCCTACAAAACCTGAGTCCTTTCTTTCTCGTCTTAGAAATGGTTTTCATCATGAAGTGGTTTATAAATTATGTAGGCATAGGGGCAATTTCCTCTATATTAAAATATAGCCAGTTCTGGTACATAATAGGGCACCTATTTCAGAGTGCATTGCAAAATGCTTTCCCAGGTTTGAGTTCCCCAGAAATAAATTTCTGTTCCATGAACATTCTGCCATGGCACTTCTCTGGCTTCTGTCTAGTTATTTTTAAGTAGATAGGGTTATTAAGGAGGAATTAATTAAGAGGAACTGACTTCCATAAAATTTGCTAATGTTCAGGTATGAGCAACTCATCAGAGTATGCTTCACTGTGAATCCATACCTTACATGGGATTGCCTACTTTGGACTGATTAAATCAGGGTTGCTGTATTGACTTCAGCATGGGGGGATCTGGTTGGTATGACTGTGATCCTGCTGAAAGGTTCTGTTCTTACAGAACAGGAGAGACTCTAGTCAAAGAACTTCAAAATTCCTCTCTCACCGATAGGGATTGGCTTCAGGCAAGATCAGGTTTTAGTCTCCTCAGATTCATTCCTGGCTTTTCTGTTGTTGCTGTCAACTTCAATGTCCACACTGGCTCTCTATGAACTGGGATGACTGGATTATCTAATGGACACTAGCCAAGAGTCACACATATGCAGTGTTGGGATTTTTAGCAACTATAACAGTTGAAACGTTTGTTTTCCAAAAAGCCACTGGGACTAGGTAAAGAAAAAAGATCATGATAATAATTTTCTTTTTTATTAATTCTATCCTGGATAAAACAATATCATAAAGATTTCTGAAGAAGTATTACTATGTTTCCTAATTATCTGGATCTGATTTCCACAACATGTCCTGCCCCAGTACCATAAATAATCCCAATGTTGTGCTATTAAATTTCTAATTTTTTCTGATGTGAGTTAGCCTAAGTTCATGTTTCAGCCACCATATAATCCAGTTTTCAACTAACTAAGCTAACCAGTCTGTTTTCTGGATGCTTTTACTAACTCAAAGGAATCTGCAACCTTTCAAAGTCCTCAGTCATCATAATTAATACAGACCAGGGAAAGAATCTAAAGGGTTCTCTCAGCTTATTGTGCCTGGACAAGTGAATAGCTTGTAGGTCACTACTGATGTATTCAAATAATCTATTATGTTACAAAGATGTCATCTTTCCCAAATTAACATCAAACAGCTCTGTATCTGTCCACTTTCCACCACAACTGAGCAACAGGATTAATACTCCTTTCCCACAGCATATAAGTGGATTTAATTAGTTATTGTCTCTCCACTTGAGTATAATGAATTCTCAGACAAATAATTAAATTCCAGTTGCCTAGATAGCCAGCTTTCTAATGATTAACAAAAACCTTACAGCATAACTGTAATCACTCTAAACATTCATTAAAAAATAATTATGTTACTGTTGAAAATGCTGAGTGCCTGTGAAGCTATTAATCAAATGCAAAGTGCTTTTCCAGTCTCACTAACTGTAATCAATCACGGCACCTGAAGGTCTCCAAGTCTGTCACAAAAGCCCAGTGTCTAAGTACAGGAGGTACTATACACTGAGTCCATATAATTCCCTGATGGATCAAAACTTTCTTAAAACAGCTTCATGAACTGAAGTAGTTCAGTTCAAGGCTCTGGTGTGATAGCTACAAAGCTCAATCTCATCCAGGGATGGATAAGCCTACAGATCTCACACAATTCTTATGCCTGTACCTGCATGTGCATGGGAAAGCATAACCCAAGCTGCCTGGGTGACATAGAAGGTTAGCAAGTCAGCTGTAAAAATAGATTTCTGAAACACATACCTTTTCATTACATTTTGGGCCTCCATAGATAAGCCCTTTATAGCCGTCCAAAGGCCATATCCTTAGCATCCCTGATATAAACCCTACAAATAATAAAGTGAAACAAAGAGGATCAAACCCCACAGCCACAAAGCTTGTTGGTTTTTTTCCTTCTTTTGTTTGTGAGCATCACTAATATACATATGTTATGTTTTTTCCCTTCAGGAATGCCTCTGAAGAATTCTGTTCTCTGCTGTAAATGGGGACTGGAGTAACCTGGAGTTTGTTTCTCTACAGGATTCAACATCTTTATGAAATGTGATATTCTAATAAAAGGGAAAGAGGTGTAGTTAATGGGACAAGAGCCAGTTCTAGGTTTAGCTTCCAGGATTTTGTGAACAGATGCAGTGAGTTTGTGTATCATTTCTTTCCAACAATGGGGGTGAATGTGCTCTGGAGTCCACCTGCAAATTTTAACTGTATATGTGTCAACAGCCATTCTGCTGGGTACATCCCACACACAGTTATACTTTCTGTGGTTCAGCCCTGCTGCTAGTTAGCCTTTATTAGCTAAATGAGTTAAATGAGAACATTTAGCTTTGCAGGACCCTAGTGAAAGAAAGGAAAGCCAGTCTCTTGTCAGCTCAACTACTTGTCAGGCAGGTAGTTTATCCAGGAGAGAAAACTGTACATATATACATACATATAAGTGTATGCTATGTTGGGTGGTTCCTTTTCTTCAATTTCTACTTGAAAATAACTTGGAGAGCAGTAATTCATTCTGGATTCAGAATGTCAGTTTCTTTGTTCTGTATGTAACAGAATAGGCCAAATTAGATCAGTTCATCCAGTGGGGACGAATGAATCCCTGGGAACAGAGGACTACTGCAACCAGTAGGGTAAAGGGAGTCAGAAAATGATAGGACTGCAGTTATTTTCTTTACTTTAAAAAGCCGATGGTTCTGCCACCTGCAATGGGTTGAAAGCAACTATGAATATTAGAAAGTTGAGTATGCTAACGGAGAGAAAGTTGGGATTATGACTTACAGGGGTAGCTAAACAGATAGCTCTATTTGAAAAAAAACCTTTTAGAATTGTCCAACTGATCAATTGCTAGGTTTTCTTGGGTTTCTTATTTTTCATCTTCTAAAGCAGTAGCATAGACAATTCTAATCTAGTCATAATAGAAATCCTAGTCCTTGCATATTGAGTACAATGACAGGAAAACAGAAGGAGAAGGGACTATGCCACCATTAATATTGTCTTTGCCAATAATAATTTTAAGTCCTATGGTTTGACCGGCAGTTGCTCTGCAGGTGGGAATCGAGGTTCCTTCTCACTGGCTCACAGCATTGTGTTCCTTGCACCAGGCCTGCATTTGGGCTAGAAACCGGGATGTTCTAGTGGAAAATGGTGATTGTAGAGCAAAGTCACTCTTAAACAGGCCAAGAGAAATATCTGAAACAAATAGCATTTCTGTGAACAAAAAGTGCACATTATACTAGAAGGAACAGACTGCTAGATTGTGGCTGAATTAGAAAAGCTCTGAACACCTGCAGTCAAAGGATTATGGGTGACCTTGATTCCAGATCTTGAAAACAAAGTCTCAACCTGCTCTTTACTGCATTGTCTCATTGGGAGGAACAAAGGTTCTACAAAGCAGAATAGAGCTGAACTGCTTTCCAGATTTTAAATTAGCTTCATGTTGTTGTTAATGAGGTAAAGAAATCTTAACTCAAAAGGACCCAATGCAATGCTTTGAAGAAATTAATCATCTGCTGCTCTTGCAGTCACCTGCCAGAGAAAAACTATGTAAATTTACACCAGGCAGAGGTCGGACGTCTATTGCTGCCATGGCTGAATCAGCTTTTCTGCATATATCTCTAGTCTGTATTAAAGAAAAGGGAAAGGTCTGATGGGTGAATAAATTCCTCTAGGGTATTTCTATAATTTTCAAAATAGTGTGAATTTCCACCAGGGAACAACACTGAAAAAAAAATAAAAAGGGAGCGAGTGTGCAGAGCAGATACATTAGTGGAGAACTGCAGCTATTTTTCTCCCTTAGTCTTCACGTGGGGATACCAGCACTTCAGCTACAGAAATCACATCTGCACACAGTGTGTTTACCTTGTCCACACCACAACGCCCACCAGCATCCAGACTTCTATGCTTTTCAGCAAATGCATACATGCATCAACATACATGCATGCAAAATCATTTTACAAGTATATCTAGAATTGTGATTGCTTCCTCAGTCAGGCTGCTATTTTCATGGACTGATAATAATGGGAAGTCATCATATATGACACTTTGTGAGGGGGTCAGGGAGGACAACAGGAAATCTTGTTGCAGCCCAAATTATGTAAGTCTACACTAATTGCATAAAATGGGGCAGGATTTTACAACCACTCTCACTTTTAGAGTGAAGGTGGATTCAATAGATTCTACATATTGCAGAATTCAAAGCTCTTTTGGACATCTAAGTATTATACCTGAGGGGAGGGTGAAGAGTTCAAAGGTGGAGAAGAGAGCCTCCACATTAAAGCCAAGTGCAGACATGAGGTGCTGTACAGTGTTCTGTGAACCAAGTCTCACTCATGGTGGTTCTCGGAGGTATCTCCATCACAGTCAGAAGCCCCTCTCCTAACGATGAAAGCGACACTCCTGAATTAAAAAGTGGCACATCTCCTACAGCAGACTGAATGACCCCTGATGTGTACAGAGCAGTGATCTCATATTTCTCACTACTGGACTCAGCAGAAACAATGACAGTAGAAAATGCTATTGCAGCAGCCACAATTAGTCTCTTATCCTGCCATGCAAGGTACAATCCAGGTCAGGAACCCTGACCTCAGCACACACTCACATGCAGCCAAATAGACGCATTCATCCAAAACACTGCAAATGAATTTCAGAACCAGCAGACTGTACAGTATGCACTGGGAATACTCTGTCAGTGCAGCTGTTTACCAGGGAATTGTCCTGATCCAGATGTGCTGGTGTGGCTTTCTCCTTCTTTTAAGAGATATACAGATTATCTGAAAGCTATTTTGGCTGAACGTTCTCACTGTGGAAGCTCCCCAGCCAATACATAGTTATTTTCCCACTGCTGATGAACACAAGAATGAATAAATAAATAAATGAGAAAAAATTCAGCCTAGTGTAACTGAGGGCAGGCTATTCTTTTGTAACTGTGTGTCCTTAGGCTTTTACAAGAGCTTCAGAGGGCCTACCAGTGAACTCTTTGTTTAGCCAGCACGTTGCATTCTCTAAAACACTTAATTAGGAAAGTAATGACTTGATTGGTCCAGCAGAACTTTGAACATCATACAAGAAATTCATAGTAGTAGAAAAGGCTCAGCAAATCATTCACTGGAAGTGTAAATAATTAGAAAGATGCAATGCTGTTTTGTCTTATATGTAGTAGTGGTTCCTAAATTAGGCAGTTATTTTTTATTCTTGAGAATGTACCACCCACAAGAATTCTGAAAGTAGAGTTTAATCAGTGAGATTTAATCTCAAGTTAGAGGCTTGAGCACTAAGATTACTTTGTTCTTTTCTACTTCCTAAGATTTATTTTGCAGTCATGAACATTGGGATGTCCCGTGTGGGGTTGGATTCCAAATTGCTCTGAAGGCTGGAGAACCAGCATATATCTATTCTTATCATATTCATATCTATATCTTAGGAAGCATTAATCTGGCTCTCTTTGTTTCCAACAACTGTGGTACATTGTTATGAGTAAGATGCAAACCAGGAAACAGATCCATTTTCTTTTTAAAAGGAGGAGGTGTTGGGGCTGACGTCTTTTCAGAGCTGTTCTTAATTCAGTAAATATCTCGGAGGGAAGAAATAACTACTTCAAAGCGGTTTATGTGCACGCAAAGACGATGATTTTGTATATAAAAGCCAAAGGCAAAATAAACATGAACATGGTCCACCACCAAAAATGAAAGGCAAAATAAACGTGACCATGACACACTATCTAGCAAATGCTTTATCTCATACAGACTGAGATCCTGAGATCCCATACAGACTGGGATCCTCAAGCAGTCTCAGTCACATTAAGTTTGATTTGTGTACATCTTGTAAAGCCATTTGAAACGGACCAGCTGAGGGGAAGCAAATAAACCATCTTGGTGATGTGTGAAATTTTAGGCTGAGGATGCCACCCGCAGCATTTTGTTCAGGAGCAAGCACTAAGGAAAGGATGCTGTCAAGTGCAGCCTGCATTGCTGGGGAAGCATAATAGGAAATAGAATGACAAAACTTGAAGATTAAATGATCCTGAAGGAAATTCAAGGACTAATCAACTTTGGAAAAGCTGTGAGTACCAAGAGGTCAAGAACTTGGACTAAAAGGCCCTGCCAGTTTCATCTGCTCAGACTAGAATGAGTTCTTAACTCACTGCTCCAGAGAACTGCATTACCTTTGAGTAGGGCAAGTAACAGCTAACCTTTTAGATTATTATCACTACTACCACACCAACGGATACCAAGTTTGTGAGCTAACACAATGTTTCCAATCTTTCAGTTCAATAGTGGAGTGGGTGTATGGAAATGTCATCATTTTGGCAATCAATCAGTCTCCATTGAAAGGGCAAACAGACTCTGTTATGCTGAATGAACAGCAGCACTAGCCTGGAAATAAGATGGGAAATTGCTCTTGCTGCAGGCTTACGAAAAGTTTTTTTTTTCCTGTCTGAAAGTGGCTAGGGTGTGGTTTCGTTCTTTGCCTTTCTTACCGATATGTGGGTTTACATGAGAAAATGAATCTTGAGACTTGATAAGCATTTAGAAACTGTTTTCTTGAGAAAGTTGGTGATGGGAAACAGAAATGTATGCCTGGGTTGGGGAATGTTGTCAGGGAAGCCTTTGGTCCTAACTGGCCATGAATGGTGTGCTGTACTTTGATAGCAATTTGGTAACTGTGGTCACTCATGGTTGCTTCTGAAATCTGCCAGTGGAGCTTATGTCAACAGCAAGTGCACAGCAAAGCATGATTTTTTTCTGATATGACTATTCCTAAAACTACTCAAATATGGGAAAAGGAGCAATTAGGTTACTGTAACGTCTAGTATTATGGCAGTATTGAAAATATTGCCTTGGTTAGGCAATATTACCCCTACATTCTAAGGGACTTACATGTTGTAAGATTGGTAATAGTTTCTCTAGATATTCTGAACAATATACTGGGCAACAGGCAAATACAAAGATCCAACATCAGATGGTATGGAAAAGATGACTGTTTTCTAGCTTGAACTTGTTTGCAAGGGAGAAATCTGCAGATTATTTCTGAATGCCACTGCAGGAGGTAGGTATCATATAGACCTCAGCCTATAGCAGTAGAGACAGGGTATGTCAGGGTGACAGGTAATCAATGAAATACAACAACATACCCTCTGAGCCTGTTCCCATAAAGATTTTTGACCTCTTCTAAGCCAAAGAGTGCCTGAACTAGCAGATGAGTGAGAAAACAGGCTGCCTGTTTCTCTCTTCTCCCTCATTCTCTGATCCAGGTTCTATTCATGCATCCTCACTAGTTAGAAAGCCAACTCATACAAACAATTAAATCTTATCTGAGAAACCAGCCTGTTGGCTCTGCTGAAGAAAAGTCTCCTGCAACCCCTAAAGGAGTGTATAGGTCAAGACACATAAGAACTTTTCCACTGTATAAGGAAAAAATTAATCCGGGTTGCTATTTTACCCTTCTTAAACTTCATACAGGTGGTGATTGCTCATCTGTCTGATGGCTCCTTCGAGTTCTAAAATTGATGAGATTTTATTATGTCCCCAGGGAATTGGGACAGGGAACATCACAGTGCATGGTTACAGTTATTCTGACATTTCACAACTTGTAAGTGGCTTAACTTTGCCCACCAGTGCATTCATTCAAGGGTTTACTTTAGGCCCATTTCTTACTTTCATTTGACATATTAACTTTTTTTTTTTTCTCTTTCTCTTTTCCTTAATTACTTTCATAATTAGGGAATTAATGAGAACATGCAAAATATTCATAAGATCCCTTTACTTCAGTGGGATGGGCAGGCAGGGAAAAACGTTTCACTACACAGGGATTTACCAGAGAAAATGGAAGGGACAGAGAAAGTCCTGAAGCATTTCTTTCCTGACCAGTAGCAACATAGGCAAGGCAGCCTGACAGTAACATGGTGCTATAGCAGCCTCTTGCCTCATGCTCTTTTCCCTTTTGCTCTTGCAGGGCAAGATTGCTGAGGCAGAGCAGGTAGAGGCTGTGCTTTGGTTTGTTTTTGTTTCTCTCTGGGCTTAGGAGGGAGTTGCTTCTGGGTGGCAACAGTAGCAACCTGAGAGGCTGCATTTCAAAATCAAAAACTTTCAGGGTGAATTTTGCAACACCTGCCTGCAGCACAAGGCCGGCACTGGTTGAGGTTGGACCACCATTCTTTGTGTGCTTGAGAGTCCGTTTTCTCCGTAGCCCTCACTGGAACAGGGGTCCGAGAGGGCAGCGCAGCAGCAGCACCAGCGGCTTGGAGGCTGCAGTGCTGATGCTGGTTGGATGCAGCCAGCCGAAAGACAGCCAGGGAGGCTGGCACTGAGGATTCACCCAGTTCTTCACTTCCTAAGTTCCAGATGCCAAAGGGTGCCAGCCACCTTTGTCAATGGGGCTGGAGATGAGCGGGGCAGAGCCGCTGCTGCCTTTGTCTCCCCACACGCAGTTGTCTGCGAGGGCGTCGTCTTGGGGGAGGGCTTACTCTGCCCTTCGGAGTTTATCTTTGTTCCTGGGAGAGCTCAGCAACCTTGTAACTAGTATTACTGTTATTTTTTGCACGTTGCTGTTTCCTTTTTTAGAGACTGTTATTTTTTCACTTATATCTACTCCTCTTCCTTGCTCCTTATTGGCGGAAAGGGATTTGCTAAACCAAGGCGGGGGGGGGGAATTCATTGAGGAGTATCCGCCTCTTAAATTGTCTTAAACCAAAACAGTGTGACACGGTGTGGATAACCAGAGCATACTGGCTATTATCAATACTGCATTATCAGAAAACAAGAAATTAAATGGAAGTAGAGTGAGTCTATTGAAACCAAATCCCCATGCTTCATAGCTCTATTCGCATCTGTCTCACTCTGAAGAGAGAGTGTTCACCCCTGTTATCACCATCTCCTTCTCTGCACTAGGTTTATTCTGCGTCTTACACCAGTCTCAGCCCCAACAAGCACCAGCTCTTGGCCAACGCTTTTCCTTCTAGATGACAAATAATAGATTTGAATGGTTCACAGTAAGCCATTCCTTCTCAAATTCACTTAAATCCCTTCAGTGCTTTTATGTCTTTTAAATTGCAGCTAAATAAAAAGGTATCTAGGTTTCGGTGAATAAAATTATTTACTTACCATACGTAAGAACTGGAGCATTTCCACATATCTGGGGAGAGAGATAAACTTTTATTAACTGCCATCAAATGAATTCTGAAGGGTAGAGTATATAGCTTCAATTTTAGAAGAGCAACAGGTAGGTTGTAAAAACAAACTCACACTTTTTCTGAAGACATTAGCTCCTGAGCAATAAGGTAAGCTCTGGACTGGCCTTCTTTCTGTCAACAGAAGAAGTCAGAAGCAATTAAAATATTTCTCATTCTACAAAGTAAGGCAGTGTTAGAGAACTTTTAACTGACATATTTCTATAGTAAAAATAATGACCAGACTTTAACTCTTTGTTGTTCAATGTCTGGCATCCTGGACTTTCCATGACAGGCCATTTCCCCAATTCAAATACTAGTAATATAGTACAATATAATAGCTGCTAATACAGATGGCAAGTTTGAAAAACGTCTTGTTATTGAAGGAGGAGTGAAATTTTCTGCGGATTTTTACAGGTCCAAAATTTGTCAAAGAAGCAGAAAGTGCTTAACTTTGAACAGCCTAGCTTTATGGCTGTTGAGTATATACCACATGGAAAAGAGAGTTCTCTATCAAAATGGTCATATTCCAAACTGTTCTGACTGCTGTCAGTGAGACCTGTGGAAGCAAATGGGGCAAAGGGCTTTATTGCGTACTAAACAAAGTGTCTAAACTAAATGGCCATAAGTATCTCCAGAATTAGTTCAGTACTTCACCAGACAACATTGTTTGAAATCTCAGAGGCCCCTATTTAACTGGTAGGCATCTTGGAAGACACAGATAACTGTGAAAGAAGCAAACTGTATGGCTCTGAGGTGCAAGTGGCTAACAATATTATGCTCCTACTTCATGACTCATCCTTATGGTAAAAGATGGCTAAACCATAGAAATATGTACTGAAAAGAAATAGGTACTGGGGAAAGTTTGACTTTTTCAGAAGTGATGAAGTAGGAAGCTAAAACAGTGGTCTAGCAGTTGCAAAGAAAAGCAGCCCTCAGTGACCTAAGGTGGACTCAGGGGAAATGAATGCAGTATGAAGTCTTTGTGGCATTGCTTGCCAGACCAAGTGTGCTGGTAAGAAGACTCAGTGAAGCAAAAAGGCAAGGGTCCCTACTTGGCTGCCGTGGCCTCCATCTGCTATGCAAAGGCTTAGAGTAACACCTGGAGGGCAGCTTCTGGAGAGGGAACTGGGAGAGAGCTATACCACAGGACTAGGTACATGACTGGCTGCAGGGAGTAAAGATCTCTAAAATGCAGGCCGTTTTGCAACCTTATAATAATCACTTGGGCTTTGTTTCAGAAAGTGAATAGTTGAGGGACCTGCACCCACTCCATCCCTTGTTCCCAGAAATCTGTCTACAGACACTGATGTGTATCTCAGAGTTCATTTCCTGGTCAAACAAATTAAATAATAAATTTCCTGGTTAAACAGCAATTAAATAGCACAAGACAGACAAGCATAGAGATACTCTCAGACTTGCTCTAGACAGGCCATGTGACACTGAGGTCCCTGAATTTTGACTAAGACATACTAATCATACAGATTGATGGCACTTTGGTGACATTGCCAGTCACTCCCCTCTGAGCAGCTCTCAGTGTTGTGCTGATGCAGCTGTTTGCATGACCTTGATCAGAACCAGACTGGTCTCCTTAGAAAACTGAACCAAACTGATATAGCTTAAAAAAATTGTGGGGCTAGGGGCAAAGCTGCCTCCATGGAGCCCAAACGGTGCTGTTTGGCCTAAGACCAGCACAAGTCAATCACAGTACAATTTACCAAACCAGAAGTATTAGTATTGTGCAAGTCACTTCTCTGGAGTACTCTTTTGGAGTACCCTCTGCATTTCAAAGCAGGGTAGCTCGTGAAAACATGGAAGGAGAAGCTCCATTGCTGTGTGTGCCACTAACTTGCCACACTAACATGGACAAATTTCATCTCCTCATGCATTTTACTATGAGTGTGTTGTACTTCAGAGATGGCTCAGCGTAGGTGTATTGTAGATTGATGGTACTCGGACAAGTGTGTTACTGTCACAATCAGAGGCTCATAGCAATTTTATAAGCTTCAGTCTCTGAGGGACTTCATTATGCCCCTTTTGTCGTTATTATGCACTATGTAGCAGTTCACAGCAGTGCCAATGACAAACTGAGCCATTACAAGAACAATTCACTTTTTCTGTGAATCAGTGAGAGAGAAGAAAAAGCAGTCCAGATCTGTCTTCCAGATCCCATCCTTGAAGAGTTAGATTGCAGCTGTCCTGGAGGATCTGCGTAATTATAGAAATCAAGAGCCGTCCCTTGAGCGGCATCTGAATTAGGTGCTTCCTCAAGGCACACAAATCTGTAATTCTCAACTCCAGCACATTTCAGTTTTGTGTGTGTGCACAATGAGTGCATATTTTAATATGTTAAAGGTTTGCAAAACAGAATGATTACTGGAGTTTGGAAACCAAGCCCACTCAGTGGAAATGTGTAAGGAGCAGTAAAGACATTCTTTTGCACTGCTGCTGTTGAGTCAGTAGCTGCCCTGCTTGTTTTGAGACCTTTGAGACTGCTTACTGTTCTCTGTCTGTATACAGTGCAGGTCTTCTCCATCTGTCTTTTTTGACTCAATGTAATTTTAAATTCTCAAGATTGCAACTAAATGGTTTGGACTGAGACATTTTTCCTGTCATTCAAGTCAGGCCTTTCTTGCTCTTTATGTTGCCTCCACTGCCCATCTTCAGACTACATTCTTTGCCTTTTCCATGTGCAGTAGAGGTAAATTATTCCTAGTGCAGTGAGGGAGTAAAGGACTGCTGGCTCTGCCATTTCTAAATGAACACCAGACAAAAAGCAGGGAGAACTGAGAATCCAGGTTCTTCTGCAAATTGCTTTTCCCTCTCCAGTTTTCATGCATTAACCATTTATAGTTGTTCCTTTTTTTTTACCTTGTTGGTGAGACTGGGATCACCAAGGCTGCTCTCATCATCTTCTGAACTCCTTTGTTCCTCATCTGATGTGGCAACTTCCATTGGTGTCACAGAGACTGGGCACACCTTGTAGGGCTCAGTATAGGCACTGCAGAAAAAGAGAACAGAATAGCTCAATGGTGTTATTCCCAGACTCGCTGTTGCTCAGACATATAGAATCCCTGCAGAACTGCAGGGCTTGGAAAGCAAGATTTATCAGGCAGGCATTTTTTGGCTGCTAGGTTCAAAGGCAACTATTTAGGCAAGCAAAAGATTCTGAAAGGAGCAATGAGAAGTTAACTGAACTTGTTCAAACTTCCCCAAAAGATCAAGGTTCTGGCCCTGTTTGGAGTAAAAACTTCATACTTAGTTGCAGCCAGAACTGCTTTGTTCCTCCCTAGTCGACCACTCAAAATAGATACAGTAAAATCACACTAACATTTTAAAATGGAAGTTAGATATTGTGACAACTGGTTTTCTGGGAAAACATCAAAAGGATGAGAAAAGTGTAATGGTAATATGAATGCCATCAATTAAACTACAAGATACTCAGGTTCCAGAATGCTTGAGTTGTTTCAAGGGAATATGAATTCAACTCTAGAAACCCAGAGAAAGTTGTGCAGTAAGAGTACTGGACCTGGTGTGAAACACAGGCCAGTGCAATACAGACCTGTGGCTTTATAGCATTTTATTAAAAAGAAAAAGAATTCAATTAAAATTGCCAGTGATCTCAAAACCTCCACAAAGCATGACTAAAGCCAATCTGTATATGCCTAGCTCCAAATTCCAGTCGCTGGATCTTGTTAAACCTTTGCTGAACTGGTGGCAGTCTTCCAGATTTTGTTACTGTGTACTCACAACCTGTATTCAAGTTTTCCCTTCATTTTGATGTTCATAGGTGAAGATTTTGGTTTCTTACTCATGATTTAATAATTCTAAAATCTCTGAACTTCATCCAATTATCCATTAGCATTATTCAATTTACCAACCATTTTAGCATCAGCTTTTGCTGCCATTCAGTTTTGATAGTGCTCTTGGTACTGCAACACATAACTCATTATTCCAGCACTGGCAAAAGATGTATACCAAGCTGTATATATCAGCTGTAACACCCATCTATTCCTGACTTTACAGAGTTCTCACATTCAAAGATCAGATTTGGTTTTTTGACCACACTGTCATTCTGGGAGTTTATGTACAGCTTATATACCACAGTGGCCCCAAGCCTTTTACATTTCCAGGGCAAACTTCCAGTGCTCAGCCAACAGGGTGAGTCTTTTGTCTTGAGAAACAAAATCTGACATCTCTATGTTTTCCAGTAGACCTGTTGGCCATCCAGGTCAGTCTGTAATGTGGGCCTGGATTACTCAGTTTATATTATTTCTGTACTTCTCATTTCTTCCGAAACGTTCACTTCCTTTCACAGCTCTGCTTCATCTCTTTATTTTTCTTTAGTCTTCCACTTGGAGATTCCAGACGTGAACAAACCCAAGGCTTCAAAGTCAGTACTATAGTAACAGAAGGCTGCACAAAGACGGACTAATATAAGTGAGAGGACAATGATGAGACTCCCAAGGTCACTGACCAGATTCTTATTTCCTTTCGGAAAGGAAACTCCCTACATATCTGCATTTACAACTAAGCTGCAAACAGGTCTATGTGTCTCCCATGTAAGTGTGGCTGTCAGCCTTTCGGCTTTTCCCTCATGCGCAGAGTCCAGGAGTTCTCACAGGCTGCCCAGTGCATTTGTCAGGGCTGGGTAAAGGACCAAGCAGTAACACTGTTCCTCACTGTTATCTACTCTGGATTATTAATAGTATCTGCAGTTTTTCACTGTGCATGGCATCACCACACTTTTGAAAACCTGTCCAGCTTCAACAGTGAAGGAACCTCAGCACAAGAGCAAGGCAAATACAGGAACAGCTCAGTAGACTTATTACACATTTAGCTAGTCTCAGTCCTTACTCACACAGTCCTCCTGCAGTTTTTATTTTTTTGTCCCAGAAGGCATGAAATTGAGGTATTCCTTCCTTTTGTCTCTCTCTGATGACTGCGTTATGTTAATATAAGAACACATAATTTGGGAAGAATGCCTCAGTCTATTAGTCTTGTAATCATTATGAATGGCATTATTAAAAGTTCATACAGTAGCAGAACTTGCAGTATTGCTAAACTATTGCATGGGATATGTTTGTGGGAGGCCTGCATCCCAGTGGCACCATCTTGAGTTTAAAGAGAAGTCTCAAAATGTTATGGATCTCATTTGGACACGGGACAGGCATGGGTATACTCCCACCATTTCCATTCTCCTCTTCCCTGACCTCTCCAATAGCATTCAGGTCGTTACTTCTGAAACGGTTCTGTATTGTCACGGAAGTTCCCGGGCAGTGCACCTTTCCTGATATCCTGCACGCACTTAATCAAATGAACTCACATGTCATCATCCATCTTTTATGTCTATGCTTCTGTAATCTCCTAGCACTCCTAGCTTCTGAAGGCTTGAATTGTGCCCAGGAATGACTAGTGATACTTTTCTTTTGTTCATTAAAAGCATTGCTAACTGCGCTTACTGGAAGCAATAAACTTTAATGCAATGGAAGATGCAAATAAAAGTGTGAGTGTGAACAATAAGGGAAGAAATAGTCTGAGAGTTTGAAGTATCTCAATAGGCACTGTAATTCCCAATTATTTCTCTTCCTTGTAGCAATGATTTGGCTGGATGAGAACAGATCGCTGACACATTTTCTGCTGCTCCTTCAGCAATTGCCTGTCATCATTCCAAGATTGAGCCATCACAACAAAGGGAGCAATGGGCCTTCTGGGACAGTCTGGCACCTAATTGACTGAATAAATGCAGGAGGATGCCGCGCAGCAAAAGTCTTTTTAGTTAGCATCAGTTACATTATAATTAGCAGTGCTGCTGATAGGTACAGAGTGGGGAGAAGCACTCTAACTAGTAGATGCACTCTACTAGTTATTTGTGTACTTTCACCTCTGCATGTGTATTGCTACATCTGGAAAAGTGTTCTGGAGTCTGTAGACTCTCTGGTTATCCTGCCCCTATAGTATGCTTACATTTGACCTCAAGTGACCTCAGTGACTGAGGGGAAGGTGAAGCCATCACAGAGAGGGAAGCTGAATTAATCATTGCATTAGCACTTTGTAAATAAAGTCCAGACACAAATCTCAACTCCCTGTGAACCCTGCAGAACACAGGCTGGGAAGTTTGAGCGCAGATGGTGCATGCATGTAAGAGCACTGTGGAGAACATGATTCACGAATTGACAAATACTGTATTTTCTCTTGCTTGAATGTGCAATTCTAAAAGAGATACATACCCCGCTTTTAATTTCACATCTGTCCTTCAAATAGCCTTGAAAATTCTAACCCATTCCTCAGCAATGATCACATTTATTTTTAAAGACTTTTAGAAGTTATTCAGTCGGCATTAGTGAGATATAAGGATTTAAGTGGGTGATTTCAAAGTGGCAAAAGTACCCGGCCAAGGTTAATATAACAAAGACATATGAAGACCATGTATTCTTGTTTGCAAAACAATACAAATGCACTTGGCTGTATGTTCATCTCTTGGCCACACACCCAAGAGATGTCTTGTTTCCTTCTTTAAGTCACCAACTCCATGAGAAAAAACGAAAAAAAAAAAAAAAACCCAAACAGACAAACAAAGAAAACCAACCAAAAAAAAAAGCTGAGCTGGTGAAAACCTAAACTTAAGGCCTGTGACTTCCACTGGGGTGATATAAGTCCTCTGTACCAGTAATTGTACATTGTAATGTAATTGTAATTGTCCCAGGTTGGAGCAGTTTGCTTTCAATGAATTAAGTCACACATCCTAAAGAAAAACTCATAAATCTGACTTGCATTCTACTTCTTGGTCTATGCCCCAACAGCAATCATGAGGGGAGATGGGGAATAATCTTTCCTGCAGGGAACCACTCAGCTGTGCTTTATACTTGATTAATACTTGTAGAGTATTAATCCTTTCCACCAAGTGGCTCCTTGTATATCTAAAGTGCAACTGGTTAGGCTGTTGAAATATGCTGGCAAAGTCCTTTCAAATGCTAGTGCAGTAGATCCACCCTAGCACCTGTAAGGTATTTTCATGTGTATTGGGACAGAGTTACAGCATATTTCTACCTTGCAACTAGTTCTGCAGATGACAGTGGAAGTGTGCTAAAAATTTGTTGGTCGGTCAAGAGCAATAGAGCATCTCCTTGAAGCAGTAAGCATTTGTGCAGAGTTAAGATGTCATGCAGTTTTAGTGCCACAGTGATCACAGAATGATAGAACAGAATTATAGAACATTTTGGATTGGAAGGAACCTTAAAGATCATCTTGTTCCATGCCCCTGTCACAGGTAGGGACGTCTTTCACTAGACCAGGGCCTAATCCAACCTGGCCTTGAGCACTTCCAAGGATGGGACATTCACAGCCTTCCCAGGCAACCCACCACTCTCTAGGTAAAGAATTTTTTCTTAATGTCTAATATAAATCTCCCTTCTTTTAGTTAAAATCCATTAACCATTCCTCCTTGTCCTATCACTATCTGCCCATGTAAAAAGACACTCTCACTCTCTTTTAAAAGCCCCCTTCAAGTATTGGAAGACCACAATGAGATCTCCTCAAAACCTTCCCCAGGATGACCAACCTCAGCTCTCTCAGCCTGTCTCCATAGCAGAGGTGCTCCAGCCCTCTGAGCATTTTTTTCCCTCCTCTGGACCTACTTTAACAGGTCCATGTCTTCCTTTAGCTGAAAACTCCAGACCTGTATGCAGTATTCCATCTGGAGTCTCGGGAGAACAGAATAGAGGGAGAGATTCCCTCCATGTTAATCATATGGGAGGGAGCACGTCAGCGGGAGACTCCTGTGGCTGAACTCATCTCAGATCAAAACAAGTGTGATGTGGCCAGTGAGGACATCTAGATTACCCCATCACAGCTCCTAAGCACCTCCATCATTCTCATGTGTCTGTCCCGGGACAGGGAACTTCTATAATTGGATTTCCATATTACAAAATGCAATTTCTGGAGGAGGAGACTGTGTGCCTTATCATTAATCATCATCACCACTTAACCTGAATTAGTTTCCCTGGACTAAATTGATTTCTTTTTGAGGTAAGTTTCAATGTATTTCAGTCTAACGAAGGGTATGAACAAATGCAGCACCTAAGGAATCTCTGCTGTGTTCATATTTGAAATGAACTAATAATTTGTCTCCATAAAGCATATACTGCATAAAGGATGATACCAGCTAATAAAACTCAAGAGATCAGCAAAGGATACTTTGCTTAATGAGTTCCAAAAACAGTGTCCAGGGTGTGCTGATGTTTCAACCATTGTGACGTCATTCTGTTAACAGGTATCTGTTCAGCATTAAGACACCCGGCCTACCTGGATTACCTCCTTGCTGCCTCCTTATGGTCTTTCACTCTATCTCCTCAGTCAGTGTCAGGACAGAGGCAGAGACTATAGTTATTTTCTTTGCATGTGTTGCAAACTGCAAATTGGGTGGTGAAAATTAATTACCATCAATATACTTGAAGGCCGAAGAGCCACAATGTATTTTCTGAAAATTTCCTATTGTTTCAAAAATGCCTGCAAGTAAAGATCATAGCAGTATTTGGCCAAAAATTTCACAAGATGAAGAAAGCAGTAGAAGAGACTAGAAATCATATCCTTGGTCCCATTCTGACAGTGGAACCAGTATATTAAAGGTACTTTTGTCAATAATTATCACCACAGGGCTCAATGTTTACATAGTGGCAATAGGAAGAAAGTGAACTGCCTGGCTTTCGGATGTAAGCACTGACTTCTGCTCTGCCTGTTGTGGGGTAACAGAATGCCTTTTTGTCGAGGATGTTTCATCCATTAATTAGTGAAACCATGTTTCTGGTCTACTAAAAGACAATCCTTTCAAATATTTGCTGAAGAGAGAATGGCTGTGGTGTTGAGTTCATTTAGACCTAGATCTGCCAAAGCTCTGAAATGAATGACAGTTATGACCCTAAAAGCTTTTCTGTACGTATTGGTGATTGCATTGGCAATTATTTGACCTGAGTCAGCAAAGCAAGCTTATAAGAACTACCTCAGAAGGTATAAACAGTTACTCTTTCTCTGTAGAGTACATTCTCTGCAAGTGTGTCTTCTCTGAAGCCAGGTGAGTGGTGATGAGCTTGACACATCAACTCAGATCTCATATGTTAAACTTACAAATGACTACTAAATTGCTGCCATAACCTTCACATCCACAGACCCACCCTGTGCCCATTTTAGTTCCTCTGACACAGGAATCTTAGCTCGTAACTAATTATAATGTATTGGATGCAAGACCAGAATCTCACCTGGACAGAGCTGGGTTATGCAAAACCCACATATATAAAATTTATGCCATCCAGTGGAAAGGAAAAATAATCAACATCTGCAAAGACCCCAACCCTCCACTGTTGGGCCAGGATGCTTTTTTCTGCATGCAGTATCCCTATTCCTATGTCAAGTGCCAAGCCCAGTAGTTACTAGTTCAAACTCTCAGACAGTGACATTCTTATTGCTAAAAATTAAAATCATGTGAACTCAATGCAGTGATAGTAATTTGGGAGATGCAATAGGGTGCTGAAGTACGCTGTTTTACTAAAACTGATTATTTATTTTCCTGTATCCATTTGTAAATGATTGTTTTAATTCATTCTGCAAAAGGAAGGCTCATTACTAAAGGAAATTAAAGTCCAAACGTATTTAAAGCCAATAAAAGGAAATGCCTATTAGTGCAGCATGTGTCTAGCCAGCCAGTTCCCTATGGCAGATCATCAAGGCAAATATTGTTTCTGACGTCTGAAAAGGGCAAGAAAGACATGATGTCTGCTAATAACATACACAGGCTGTCAAGGCAAGGTAACACAGCGATAATCACATTTTACACTCTGAGGCACAAGCTGTTTGCCTGCCAAGGCCAGAAAGCTGCTCTTTCAAATGCCACAAGCATTTCAATTTGAATTTTGTTCTTTCTTGCCTTGTTGCGGTGCAGATTACAGGGGAGGAGAAGAGGATTTTTGGTCAGGTGCATAAGGCTTTTGCTGTTTTCCAGGCAAGATTAGGGAAAAAACTCTTCCAGCTTCAACCTATACTCCTGGAGATGCTCACAGAACAACAGCGCTGGTGCAGGTCTAGTTTTGGAAGATAATGCATGAAGTGAGGAGCACAAAGGTGTTTGGGCTTCATCTTAGGGAATGTCCTATGGCCCAGACTGGGGCACTATGAGTAGAGAAGGGATAAGAGAAAGCCTGAGAGTGAGGTTTCACTAACCATGTCCCAGACGTGCTAGGATGGATGGCTTTGAGGCTTTTTCTTTGAGGCACCTGCGTAGCCAATCCACACCTCAGGCTCAGTGACATACCCTGGGGTGCACCACTGTCTGTGAACACCACTACTATCCCCAGTCCTGTGGCTTTAAAACACTAGGTGAAACAAAGCAGCAGTAAAAGCTGGACATGCCTGAAAGCAAAACAGTGTCCTTGGGCCATGGACAAGTGTCATAGCCCCTTCCTGCTCTCCCAGGCGTGAGGGAGAGGCAGTGAGCTGTAGTGGCCTCGTCTTGTGCTCAGCCTGGCCCTCTGGCTCTTGTCCTGCATTTCCTGTAAACAGGGAGCAGTTCCTCCCCAGAGATGACCTGGCAATGAACTAGCAAGAGCTGACGCTCAGCTGCACCACACCCAGCGCCCCACCGTGCCAGAAGGTACAATGGGGCAGCCGATAATACATAATACATTATTAAAGGCAGCTCTACCCTGTAGAGAGTCCTTTGAACATATGATTTATATCACATGTCAGGCACATCAGAGCTTTTATTTTCAATAAATCATTAGATTCACAGGCACCCCAGAGCTTTTATATCCAGCAGCCCCAGCAGTTTTCCTTAAGATTCTTTTTATGCTTCTCTTTTCCTTCTTTCCCTTTCTAAATCCCAGCCCTGTTGATCTCTATCACCCTGTCATTCCCCATCTGTTGTAACCTTTTGCTATGTTGAATCCTTGCAAAGGAGATGGGCATAATGAAGACCTGAGTGTTCGGCAGTGACAGAAATACTGTGCTATGAAACTCTTCTTCCTTCTGAAACCTGCACACCATACATCTGGATTATATTGAAACTCCATTCTGCATTTCTGTCAAGGGACAGAAGATAACAAGGAACACATCCACTAATTATCAGGATGGGTTTCAAATTATTTGCTGCGTAACCCTTAGTCACAGCACAAATGGCCTCTAACTCTGAAACCTCCCAACCCTTTTGCCCTATTCTCCCCTATAAAATGACTTATCTCAGTGACAGTCTGACTTTGGACATAATGATATAAAACTGGGGAGGATTCACCCTGACTTCAGTGGAGTTACTTTGCATTGATACTTGTGATCTTTGAGCAGAATAAGACCCTCTGATTTCACTCTGAACCCTGAGACTTATTCCTATCTGTAAATCAGTGACGGAATAAGCCAAGCACCTAGTACGTCATTAATAAAGAGAAGGAAAAGATACAAGTAAAAAATTACTTTCAGCTGGTCACCTGATGGTCATCTCAGAATATGAGAAGTGCACTCTCTGGGGAGACCACTGTCTGGGAATCAAAGCTGAAACTGCTGCTCTACAACAAATTATTTGTTTTGATCTTTGGCATGTTTCTTAGCTTTGTGCTTTGTCAGTCAGTTGTGTATGGTGGGTAATCCCAGAGCAGTGTCATGTTTCGAGTACAGGTTAGACCGAAAGCTTTGGACACTCTGGATCCCTATCAGGGTCTAAACCAGAACTGCTTTGTCCATCTCCCTTGAGTCACAGTTTTACTTCTCTTCTTCCTGTTTACTGCAAATTAAAAGGGATTTCACTTTGTCCTTAAGACAGAGGTATGGGTACCTCAGGATTATGCCCATGCTTAAGGCACAGAGTAGTGCTTTCATTCTTGTGGCCAAGCTGAGATACAGAAACCTACTTGGAACTATTTATCAGCTTGCTAGTATTGCTGTTTTCTGCTGGCAGTGAGAGTTCTTGAGTTATAGGCTGTCAGTGGCTTTCAGTCAGCCACACTGGTGATTTCTGCACAAAGGCACACACTGGAGAAGAACACCAACAGTGAAAGATTTAAGAAGTACTGCTTGCCCAAATAATTAGAATCCATAAAAACATAGCAGATAGACACTTCAGAGAAAGGTCTGAATCAATCATTTTGTGGGGGTTTCACAAATGCAGCCAAGCAGATCCAAGGCTTGTTTGTTACACACTGGGTTCTCCTGGAGATGTTTCCATGTTGGTGGATGGTTCTGCTATCTTACAAGCGTAAGAAACAGGCTAAAAATTTTATATAGGTAAGAATCTGGTCCATATGCGTTTCATAGCTGCACAAGGAGCTTATTGACTACAGTGAGTTACACAGAACTAGAACATCTTTACAAGTCATCTTCCTTAATGTGTCTAAGTTTCTATGCTACAGCAGTTGCTCTGTATTTTGCACATCCAGTCCTGAAACTCCGACTGTTGATTGTACACTGTTGATTCTGGAATCTAGCCTGGACAAGATGTGATTAGATGTCAGTTAGGCAAATGTGATCATCATGGATTCAACTCATTAGAATCCTTTCAGAATATCCAGTTCAACATAATTGTAAGTGATAATAATAGTGAAAACTCAAAGGAGGATGCCATCTTGGAAATTGTGTCAGTGAAACACACATAAAAAAACCTGAACTTGAATGAATCATGCTTTGCTGCAGACAGACTTTTTAGGGATCTGTTTATTAATAGAAATCTGAATTCTTGGCACCCGATTCCAAAAGACATCAGAATTGGTGGAAGAGAGAGGTGTTGGTTTTTGTGGTAGAGAACATTGCCTTTTTTTAGAGCTGTTTAGAGTTGTATTGGGAAAATACTTAAAATTAGTATTCCTAGAGCCTTTTAGATTACAGAGAAAATGATACTTCCAGTGCAGATAACAAGTTTTTGGGGGTTTTTTTTCTTTCTTTTCAAAAAAATACTATTTAAAAAAAATTAGGAAAAGTAGCAGTAACACAACACCAATACTTTACAAAGTCTGAACTGTTATGATAGACAAAACACTAATTTCTTGCAAATAGTACCTTGCTTAGAAGTGAAGTTACAAACACCTCGCACAATAATGAGTCTTAATACAAGAATTATCTCTAAGCATTGTTATGGTATTACTGAATTCAATTTCATTTGTGCATAAGTAGAAAACAATTGGTTATGCACATAGCGGAGTAACGGCAGAATATGGAATTTCAAAATTGGTATTAGGAATGGTAGGACACCCTTGGTTTGTAATTGCCATTTCCAAAATGGAAATGATGCTTGTAATGTATGCCTCTAAGAGATCCCCTTCAATGCAATAACATCAATCTGTCAGATCCAGCAGCAGAAGAGTGCCCAAAAGTGCAGAATGTAGAATGGAAAACTCTCATTAGTGCAAAGTGTGGAGTGTTAGCTCAGTTCGTATAGGAATTGACCAGGAGATCACTGGTTTTCTGTTGCAACATCTGAGGTATAGGAATTTACTTTTGAACTGCAGACAATTGAAAAGAAATTATTTCAGATGTTGTAGAAATGAAACAGGACTGTGTCCATTTTTTGGGTTTTGAGACCAAGACCTGTGGGTATTTCATTCTCCCTGTGGCTGGTGTTTTAGGCATTGGGTTGTGAGAAACTCAGAATCTAATTACCACTGCTGACTGATTCAAAGTCATCACTCAAAGTGATCTGGAAAACCAGACCTACGAGAAGCAGAGACTACCTTTTCTATATCTTAGGCTACAGTATATAGGAGCTCCTTTAAATTCTGTCAAAACAGACGTATGGTTCACATACAATTCTTTTGTGAATGTTTCCCTTTTGGAAAATGTTTCAGCTCATTCTGATTTCAGGTTCTAGCATAAATCATCAAGGCAGTCAAATCACAAATTGCTCTTTGCATCCTCAGAGGTACAAATGTACCCTAAATGAGCATCTGACATAGTATGATTTATCATCCAGACTCCACTTATATAGCCACTTTTCCAACTATGACACATTTACTAATGTTCTTCTGACTACAAGTCCTGGATCCTCTTAGAAAACTATGATACATTTCACAAACTAAAACTGTCTGTTAACATGGCACATATCATAGATTGGAGATTAGGGATATGGTCCTGATCATTACTACTTTGTTTATTTTTTGGCAATGTAATTTAGTCACTAAAACTTGGTACTAGAGTCTTTGTATTCTCTTTTCCTTTTGTTGCCAGTTCGTTTTTCTGTACTTTCCATGGAAAATACTCACAGTAAATTCAACATAATGAACACCATGCTGCCCTGCAGGACTCTTAAGATGGAAGGCAAGTTGTTATTTCCCTCTACTACCAGGATCAATTGCTTTATCAACACCATGCAGCCAAATCTGGGGACGAACCAGGGGGCAAATGCAGTAAAGCTAGGATCAAGTGAACTTTTCGTTTTCTTGCATTTCAGGGACTTGCCTGGTTGTTAAAACAGAGTATTTCCAGAAGGAGAAAAACAGAGCTTAACTGCTAATCTGGAGTGCTAAAGGAAAGTGCTCTCCTCTGTTTTCTAGGAGGTCAGGCTCACTTCCCAGATTAAAATTAGAGTTGGCTGTACTTTTGCTTGGTGGAGGTTTTTTTTAAGTTGGAAAATCAGGTTAGGATTGATTAAAAATCACACAGATTTGTAATACCTGGCCCGGATGAATCTGTTAAATAATTCTGGCCTCTCTCCCAAATAATTGTGGAAAATCAAAACCATCTCAATTCTGCAACTCAAAAATATGGTTTCATTCAGAATTTACTTCAGTATCTATTTTTTTTTTTTAATTGCCAATGAAACAATCAGAAAAAATGTCATGAACCACAGAATTTTTTTTGGGGGGGGGGGAGTGTTTCTTGGACTTTTCAATTAGGCATGCACATTTTATCTCTCTTGTAGCCACTGAAGCAATGATTTTTTTTAAAACTGTAATCGAATGGCAAGATAAATTACTTGTCCAGACAACTTAATATATGTCATTCTCACAGTGGCTCTTTACCTTGGATGTATTAACTGTGATGTAGTTTTATCTCACTGCCACAGTCTAGACTTTTTAAGCCTAGCAATGTGAAAACAGAAAGCGTGAAGGAGAAATTTTGAGGTGCCCAGTTTTACTTCACATACTGCCCTTTCCTATTTAAGGACCAGAAGATTTGACTTTAAAGATGTGTTGTAGTGTATGTAGTCCGTTACTTCTGTAGACATGTGTGCTAACGAAGAGTCTTTTCTGAGTTCCTCTAGCCAACTCTCAGAACTAAGAATGCAGACTGATACCTGACATGTAAGAGGATAAAAAACTTCCATCCGAAACACTAAACTAGCTACCCTTGATGAGGTCCACCAGCCCAGAGGGCCCATCAGGGGGATGCAGTGGGTTAATATCCAAGTTTAGTAAATGTATGCAAGGCAAAAAGACAAACTGCCAACAGACTGAAGAGGTATTTAATTTGGGACAGCTGAGAATAGCTGGATGGAGACTGTGGAGCAGACATATGCAAATATCCCTTGTCTCAGCTCATCAGTACCTAGCTGTATTTCTCTTGAGAGAAACAAGTTTGAGTATCCCTGTGATACTGATAAAGTTGGTGTAGAATGAGTCAGACAGAACACCAAAAGGCATTGACTAACAATAGGTCTAAATCTGATTGTTCTAGAACTTTCATGGATAGCACCTAATTAATCCAGCCAGCTACCCAAGTGAAAGGATCTTTTTATAAGCTCTTTAAGAGGGTTCTTGGCAAAACAAATAACACCTCTTAAATATGTTCTTCCATCCATTAAGTCTAATTGGTTGATTAAAGTAAAATTAATTATTGTATGCCACTGAACACCAAATTTGCAGAGGGAGTTTTTACATTAACCCCTCTTTGGGTCCAGCAAAAGAATTCTTGTAGGATAATTAAAAATGTGTTGTACACTATAAATAACTTTGCTGGGTGTCACAACAAACCACAAGCTACTAGACTGGATTTGCGTTTAGAATGCAATAGCATTCTGTTGTTTTTGTTACAAATCTTATCTAGAGATATACCCTGTGTCATGGAGCAGTGGATTCTGGAAAGGCTACAGCATTCTAATGTGCAATCTCTCCTTCAATAAATCTTCTCAGGCTCCTGGTGGGGGTGGGAGAGGAGAAAGGCATGCACAGAACAAGGCATGCAATAACATGTCATGTTTTTGACATTAAAAGGCCTGACCATTAAAAACATTTCATCACCCTGTCTGCAGCACATGCTTTCTTTTTGCATGGTTCTAGGAATGCTTAAATCACTCCAATATCACTTCTGTGCTCCATAATCATCATCCAGGATAATTCTGCAATATGCATGAGACTCTCTCCTCTTGTGTAACCTCACTGAAATGTATTTCTGGTTCATTTAATGAAAATAGTGAAGACAGAGAAGTCGGCCCAGGCATAAAACCCCTCAGGATATGAAGAGGGTGCTGTGTACACATTCCTTCTTTTCTGCACTGTAATTTGATCATTAAAGCAGCCATCACAATGAAGTCCACCTACTAATAAAGCCAACATCTGCTGAGGTCTTTGGACCATTTCCTGCCAGGTATATGAGACTGTGATTTCTCATAAACAAATCCAGCACGTTGTGTCTGAGCAGCAGCAGCCCTCTGAGGCTGTGCTATGCATGCAGAATGGTGATGTGCAATGCAAAGCTGTGCTGGAGGAGCACACTGGCTTCCTCACAACATATACTGTCCCCACACATCTGCATCCCCAGCATGAACCAGACAAGCAGCTCCACAGATATGAAGAAACAGGAGAGCAGTCATGGAGCTACTGAAAAAATTGATACCTGCATGTGAGCAACGTATCTTTCATTCTTCGGTATTATATATGACATTACTGATACTGTCTAGAGACACTTCTCAGAGGTGCTTCTTAGAAAAACTCTGCTATCCAAGATCACTTAATATCTTGTTTTTCTGTCTCTAATGCCTGATAATGCAAGGTGAAACATGCTTGTCCCCAGCTCTCAGCAGCAACGGGTTATCTCCTGCAGACTGCTCCCTGTCCATAAACAGCTTGAAGTCCTGCATTAACTGCTATCTCTTTCTAATTCTTTGCTGCAGTTCAGACAATACTCAAGTAAACAGAAATAAAAACATTACTCATGTCAGAGCTGGCTGTAGCTGTTGTCAAGATTTTCAATAGGTTGTGCACGGCCTGAAGTCAAGTATAGTACTGAGATCCCTTATTCTGCAATGAGATTTCTTTCAGGTCTATGCTGCAAAATTCAAGAACTGATGAAAGCTCATGGGATTTTATTTTCCATCATGTTCACCAGATCACAAGTGACAACGTCTCTTTCTCTTGTCTCTAGGCTCAGGCCCTGATCCTCCTTCCCTCTGTGACAGCATTTTTATGGGACCTTCTCCCATCTACAAGATCTAGAGCACAGCACGTTTCACATTGACATAGAGAAAAACTATGTAGAGATTCTTATAAGTGATTTAAAAAACTTAGATTACTTTAAAAATCCTCTCACAATGCTCATGATCGCTTTGGTTCTCTTCAGCTTAATGACTGTCAGCAAAATTCCTTACATCGGACCCATACAGATCTTTAAAGGAGTTAAGCCCCAGTAGTAGACCACTTCTGTGCTACCTCCATGACAAACATTAGCATAACACTAGCACTGGGAAGCGCTAGACCTACAAAATCAAAGTTCTGGCTCTTGTCTCATCAACGCTATGGGTACATGCTGGCTTAGTGTAGCCATAGAGCAGGGATTTAAGAAGCAGAGTGGCTAGAATCTGTTTTCCTGTGAAAGCAAAAAAGGAAAGGATGGGAAAAATCTTTCCCTAAACAGCTATCTAAAATCTATGCTGAATCTGCAGCTCGAGGCCTGCTTTGCCTAGATTAGTCTCCAGTACAGATATACCTTGCTTTTATTACAAATGCAGGGTAATGTCAGCAACATTGCTATTATCATACATAGCAGTGAGTCAAAAGACAGCTTGAACTGTGTTGAACATGTGGATTTTTTTTGGATGTCCTCTGATAGCCATGCCTGTACTGAGCAGCTCTAGCTAGGACAAGCAGAAAAACAAAGCATGAGTTGATTTTATCTTCTTGACAAAATTCTCCTTGAGTTTTACCATAAAGAGGAAAGTATGGTAACTGGACTGCTCATTGGGATGAGAAGTCTTGATGTGGTCAGCACACGGGCATCAAGAACAAAACCAGCTAACAAACTACATGTCTTTTTTTTTGCCCTTCTCTCCTAGAAAATGTCAGAAACATTTGCAAATTTGGTGTTGCTTTTCCTTTCACAACTACTCCTTGTATACCAGGTTATTTTGATTATCTCTAGAATGCTTCCCCCTCCTTTGCTCTTTGTTGGGACAGAATCAACTATAGCCTTACGGTTTTCTTTGGACCACTGTTCACCTGAATGAACTATCATAGGAAGGGGCAGGTTCCACCTGTATAAAAAACAATCAGGTGCTTTAGCTGTACCTATTGCTTCAGCTGCATTTTTTATCCAAGGAGTGAAAGGCTTCAGGAGTTTCTAGTGGCCATTCCTCGTGCCCATCTGATGCAATACCACAGCTGTATTTCTCAGAGCTTATTAAAATCTTGGTATTGCTGTTAGGATTCTCCTTCTAGCTGCATAGCAGCACACCCCAAATGTCTGTTCTTTTAAGCAAGAAAATTAAACAGTGAATCTTCTCATCAGAGAGTTTCTGTGAAGTCTCCTCCCGCCCCACTGTTCCCTAGTCATACACAGCAGGGAAGGTTCCTGGTTTATAATAATTTTTTATAACACTCGCATTCTGTTCTCTGAAGTTTGATAGAAAAGTTGTACTTGGCTATTCATCAACAATGTAGCAATTCCATAAGGTATCACCAGATGCTAAATACAAGTGCTCTACGGGTGAATAAAAGAAAAAGTTCCACAAGAAAAGAAGTTAATGGGCTCAAATACCAGGTATTGCAAAGGTTTAATCCAACACACTTGTACTCTCAAACAGCTGAAAAAAGCCTCTGAGCAAGGTGCAGTTCAAAGAAATTCTTATCCCTGCGTGGTTGTGGTAGAGGTATGTTTCATAGGTATTCTTACTAGAAATCTTAAATCCATGGCAATGCATTTTTTTATGCCAAACTACTTTAGCAGCAAATAAAACATCTATGTCCATACATCATGTATGCATGTGTACAATTTGCTTTGCTTTACAATTAAACCATACACGATTTCTTCAAGTCTGTTTTGCCACTGGATGTGTATGTACATGGGATGTGTATTTACATTTCATCAAAGCTTTTCAGGCATGTCTTTGTCCAAAACACGCTGACAAATACAGTAAATTATAGCCATCTCAGCGGTAATTATGTCTGCCTGGTGCTCTTCCCCTCCACCCTGGTTATCTTGATAAGAGGGTTGTACAGGAGCCTAGCCTTCATTTCACCCCCAATGGCAAAAACTGCATTCACAACAAGCAGCAGGCTGAAGAATTATGTTTGTGCCTTGACCTCGAGGCTTCCTGAACCAGTTTGGATTGGCTCTCCCTTTGAAACTACAGGCTTCCACAGGAAGTTCATAAATGGGCCCAAGTCACAGCAATTGACGTAGTCCTAATATTTTTAACTTGGTTCTTCAAGAACTACCTAAAATGGGTGGTGTTTCATGGACACAAAGAACTGCCCAGCCTTTTCAAAAGCAAATGTCCGTGTGCTGGTTAAAATGCAAACCATTGAAAGCAAGTGAGCAATGTAGCTTTTGCTGCTCTGGGGACGTGGTGGCGTGTCTTGTGAAGCTGCACTGTGCTCCACCATGTCCCTGTGTCAGCATCACTGGAGCTTCCAATACTGCAGGCAGCCATCGTCTCCAAAGAGCTAAACCACAGGCCTGTGTTCCACATCCCTCAGCTTCAGGTGCGTTTGGATCCACTGCTTAAGCCTTGATGCACTCTCTTTCCCCATGTCCTACTCACTACCCCACATCATTTGTGTCTTAGAAATGGTTTGCAAGACTCATTCAGAGGTGTTAAAGAAAAGTTCTTTTACTCCCTAAGTCTAAAATACCCTGTGAGGGATTTGTGAAATGCCCATGATTTGTTCCATCCGCAATGATGAGATGACCAGAAAAAAATAAATGTTGCAAAGAAACACAAATATTAAATCTTTTAGGGAATAGTAGATGCAAATGGGCACAAAAACCTTACTTCTAATATCTTTATCTTTTTCACACAGCTCTAACAAAAGGCAACTGCATTAAAGATATTCCTTTCCATTCATTTGCTTTGCACCATGTTTTTCTCATTACCCATTAAACATGAACTTGACAGAAAACACTCCTCTTATTTACATCTCTGCACTTCCACTGATTGTACACTATAATTTGACAAGAGGTGCAAATTCAAAGGTTTTGAGCGCATTGCTCCTACGTTCCTATGAAAAAGACATTTTCTTGTTTGCAAATAACTTAATGGAATGAATTATTAATGGATTGTTATTAATGTTAGCAGTGCATATGATTTCAGAACTATTAATTAATTTATAAGTTAGCAGCTCTGTCCAAGGGTGATGACAGCCCTTAATGCAACTTCTAAAATTCACTGTCTAGCCTGACTAGTTCATGACTTAGGATTTTCTGGTCTACACTTAAATGATGTACTTTGAAATATAAATCATGTATATATTATTGTTTTGAGAAATTGACAGGAATTTTAAAAAGAAGCAGGACCCCTTCCAGCAAATAGGCTCTCTTTTCCTTCAGTCAAGAAGTCAGACGCCTTTCTTACTGAAGAACAAAGCAAGCTCTCCCCATTTCCCCTGCCAGCCACAAAAATTAGATCCACTGGATAAACCAAGTATTTTTGAATTTTCTGCCTGCAAATCATAGGATCCATATCCTATTAATTTACAAAGTAAGGAATTAATTTGATGTCTTTTTTTTTTTTTTCCCCCACTGATAAAGGCTTATCTTGTATTCTTCCAATCTGTCTTGTAAGCATTTTCTGAGAGGGGTATAAGTCAGCCAACATGGAGAATCTGCCTATAATACCTAGCAGTGAAGGCCTTGCTTGTTCGGCCAAGGCTGGCAGGTCTTACATAATAATTTCTTACAGTACCTTTCTGTCTCCTGGTCTGTGGTTTGCTGCTTATTCTCAAAGCCAGTGAAGCTGCTCATATCCACGTAGCCATCGTTCTCATTAGCAACAGATAATGCTCTGCTCGGATCTTCAAAAAACTCGGTAAAAGTTCCTGCTCTGGTGGATCTCCGAGGAGGAATTTGTATGTTTTCATAGTCAGAGCTCATAGCAGGAATGTTCTCATAGTCAGATGTATCAGCATTAGGAAAAGAAATAGACCTAGGTTTCGTTAACGGGAGTGGCATGAAAGGAGGTCGGGACCTATCCTCAAAGGACTCCACCCTTGACACACTCCTGCTGAAGGACTTGGGCGTTCCTTTTCTTTTGCCATCCTTATAGAAAAGAACAGCCGAGGGAGACTCAGATGCACGGAGCTTCCCCACATGTGATTTTAGTTGAGGTGAGCTACTTAGGCTCCTCCCTTCCAGCTCCATCAGCCTGGGAGGCCCATGATAGCTGGACTCTGAGGAGGACCTTGAAGAAGAAACATTAACATCTACATGGACTTTATTTTCACTTTTCTTCTTGAACTTTAGAGTAAGAAACCTCTTAAAAGAAGATTTCTTTTTCTTGGAATACTTAGCAGATGAGTCATTCTCTATCAAAAGTGAAGGTGAACTTTTAGTGATTGGCTTTTTGGTGATGTAGGCAAGTTCAAACGGAGGTGGTATATCAACAACTGAGGATGGAGTAGATATGCCACATGATGATAGATGATTTTGCTGGGAAAAACTACCTGAGGAACCATTGACACAAGGCAAAGACAAGTTGTCTTCTGTCCTTTTTATTCTAACACCATCCAATACACAGACATCACTTTCTCTGTAAACAGAGATAGGTATCTCTCTCCCTTCAACAGAATAAGATCGAGGATATAAAACAAAGTGTCTTGACTTGGTTGGTAAAGCCCTGTTGACTTCCACTGGCTTTCCTTCCAATGAAAAGGAATTATTGCTTAACTCTTCTGTCCCAGAGCCATTTTGAGAAGAGGGTAGATCAGTTTCAGGTCCAGTTTCTTCTGGAACAGTTTCGGGGACATAGCCTGGCATTCTCCCAGAGAGAGATCGTGTTCTAGTGACAATACTTTTACGATCAATGGGCAGCAAGTTGTTTTCACCATCCATGCCTAATTCATCTCTTTTACTATGATCACCTCCTAACTCAGTCTGCACATGGACAATTTCATTTTCTTCAGGAAGCACATAAGGATCATCTAGGGAATCACTGCTAGTTTTTCTTTTCTCTGATTCATCACTCACAGTGACCACTTCAGGGACTGCTAGATTTTCATGCAAAACATGTTTGGTCCCACATTCTACATTAATTTTGCCGTGTTTAAAGATTTCTAAGTCTTCCTCAAGTGGTACACCTTGGGGTGAACTTGAGACACTTTTGCTGAGGCTGTTTGTTTCCACCTCATTGTCTTTGAGTTGCAACTCATCTGACTTAGAGGCTTCCACAGTATTTTCATTATGCTTTTCAACAGTCACATCTTCCAGCTCTGGCTTCACCCCTGGACTACAAGGTAGACTGTCAGAAATCATACCATCTTCATGCAGAGAGACCCCTTCTGTTTGAAGATTCTCATCTGAATGTTCCATGGGTATTTCCTCACCACATTCATTCTCACAAGGTGCAATCTGCCAGCCATCATCCATATTCTCTGGATTCACAGTTTCTTCTTCCCCTTTCCCAGAGTCTTTGCTTGCTTCACGGGCTAGCTCTGATGTCTTCTCACTTCTCCCCTCAGTGATCTGGCAGCCATCATTGGCATTTCCTGTGTTTGTATTATTGTGCTCATTTGGGTCTACTTCCTCCTCTTCAACTGCTGTTTGATAGATGAACTCTGCTAAACCATTTTTGGCACCAGGTTCATCTCCATACAGTTCTAAGCCAGGACCTGTTTCTTCACTGTCCTCCTCAGGCAGCATGTCAGGGCTTGCACAGTCATCATTTTCTAAGTCCACTTCCATGTTCAAATCAAGCTGTGCATGCACACTGTGGTCATCATTATGTGCTAGACACCCATCTGCCATTTCTAAAATCTTAGGCAGTTCTTCCTCCTCTTGCCCTGCCTTCTCACAAGCTGGGATTGATTCATCTGCAGGCAGTGGCATTGCAATGATATCTCTACAGGTGTCACCCATTAGTTTCTCATCTCTATTCAAAATGTTCACACTGTCAATCTCACAATCACTACTGTCCTTGACCAGTTCTAGGTTGTAAGAAGATTCTTGACTGTTTTTGGTTTCAGTACAATCACCTACAACATCCTCATCTTCATCTACATTCTTGGTAGCATCGTTATCCCCATCTGGGACATCTAAGGACTCCTCACGAAGTGCTTTGGACTGGCCACAGTCTCTGGATGACTCCTCAGAGTCTGGTTCCCTTGGTTTAGCAGTATCTGAAGAGTTATGGTGCTCATCTTCAACGACTTCTTGATTACTGGTATTCTCATCACTAGTTATGTTATCGTCTTCCTTCTCTACCTTTTCTGGAGTTTCTGAGACTTCATTTTCCACAGAGGAATCTAGGTTTTGATCATGCTCATGTTCCAAATAGTGACAGTCTTTGCTGGGCAGCTGAGCTTCAGGAACTACAATGTATTCATTATCTGCCTCGGATTCTAGGCAATCAGCATTGCATCGGTTTCCTTCACACAGCTCTCCATCAAGGCACATGAGTTTCCCATTTGCACATTTATTTAAATTATTGTTGGTAGAAACACAGGATTTGCCCTCAGTGTCAGCTGAGAATTTTGGCTTGGGAGCAATAGGTGGTTTGGGACCCCTAGACAGAGAGTTCTGGTTTTGAAGAATATCAGCTCTTGGTAGTGAAGGAGAAAATTTGGAGACAGGTGCTGGAGAAAGATGACCGATAATCTTTGGTTTTGGTGCTAATGGTGGTTTTGAGAATTCTAGAGAAAAGAGACAAAAGTCATGTTAGTCATCTTGGTTTCTTATTAAAGAATATATCCTGCAAGACACTTTATCAGTGACTTGTAATGCAGAAGTAGTCCAGCCAATGAAAGGCTGAACTCTGAAAGGAGAACTGAAGGAGCAAAGCATATGGACTGTCCTTCAATGTGGCATCATAGGTATTCCAGTGAGCATAGTTTAAGGTCAAAACTGAACTGAACTAGATGCAGCCCTAACACACTTGGGGAAAGATGTACAGCTGCAGAGCCAAGGGTGTATCATACTTCAACCCAAAACATGAAGAGAGTTACTGGTTTAAGCTCAAATTCTGTTTTCAGTGTACAGCTTCTTCAGCCCTTTAGTTAAAAAGCCTCCATTCCTCCTGTAAATGCCAGGATCCCTTGCAGGTACAAACTTCTCTAAAAAACAAAATGTATTTTAAGAAGTTAATTATCTTGCAACATAAGGTTAGCCATATATGTCTAGTGGTAGTGCTGACACATTTGTAGGAGAAATCAAGCAGACTGGCAATAAAATAAATTGAAGCTATGTGAATTAAATCATATCTCTATCACCATTTTATTCACAGTAGTTTGCCTGACACAGCCATTTCCAGCTGTCTTGGTCTGAAATTAATATCCTTCAAAAACTAAATGAAATGCTGAAAGACTGCATAAATAGGCAGCAATAGGGATCCTCCCCTGTGAGATTTTTATGAGATTAAATATGTAGTGTGAAGAAGCCAGCATAACAAATGGTTACAGATGGTAAGAAGTCGGAAGAAATGGTTTCCTCCTATTGCTGTTTCCTAGCCATCAATAGATAATTACACAGTTAAGCAATCAAAAATCTCTAACTATTTTTATAATTTTAATTTACACATTGTGGTGGAAAAGCAAGGGCTCTCCATTGTAAAGAAAAGCACAGGACAAACTATTTCATCATGATAGAGACAGAAACAATTCTTTGTGCATAATCTTCATGCCCTACTCACAGAATAGCATCTCAAAAGTTGGGTCACTGTTCCTTCATGAAATCCTATCCAAAATCATGGTATAAGTTTCAGAAAATGTAGCTACTATGCTGTTGTATTTAAAGTATTTTGAAATGCAGACTTTGGATATGTAGAAGTGCAGACAGTTAGAACTGAGCTGTGCACTGTACTGAGAATAAAGGAATACTGAATTCAAACTGCTTGAAAAGGATTCTCTGATTGTCCTGATATTTGGCGGCATTACACTTTTGTTATTGTTATCCTAGTATAATTGGAGTAATTTGTACTAATACTGACTCATTTGTTTGGTTAGACTCTAGGAGACATAAAAGGCTGTTTCTTCTCATCTTCTTAACCTTCCTGAAATTTCTTCTGATACTCAGAAAGAAGTTGACAATTTGGCATTCTGATGTAATCAGAAAACAATCTTTCTAGAGTTAAAAGACACCAGAGAAATTTCATCTAAGTTAAAAACTGAATCAGTGATCTCAGCCCAGAAGAAACGAAAAGTCTGTTCTAAGCAGGCGCCTTATCTCACCTACTGCTTCGTTCTGCATCTGGAGTTTTATCCAATCCAGCCACATGTGGGAGACTTAACTCATGAAAAAGGAAGGAGAGAGAACTGTGTATTCACCAGTCTGCAGTTACTGTGGTGTTTCACAGTATCCACTGCTGCTTTAGGCTGCTGGGTGTCTGTCTAATCGCAGAATGGGTAACTCGTCTTTCCCTCTCCATTAAGTACGAAACTTTTGGAAACTTTCTCTCCGGTGATAATTTTCTACAGCAAAAGGATCAAATAATCTTGAGTTTTTCCTTCTGCTACCTTCAGTAACACTGCTGTCGGAATAGAACTTATGGTAATGGACCCTGTTCACAGTCTAGTAACAGGCATTACCATGTCCTTCTCTTACCCACTTGTGCCAGCTACTGGTCACTACTGTTTCCTTACACAGTTTTTTTCCTAACTGCTCTGTCCATTGAGTTTGCCTTTCACAAGGCTCCTTAAACAATTTTCCTTTTTCTTTGGTGGGGGTGTGAGGAAGAGGCAGCAGGAGGAGTGCAAATGTTTGTTTAAAAAATAACCCAAACAAAAGAAAGCACAACTTCTTGCTTTTATCACAATTTCATTCTACTTCAACTTCTGCTTCCTTTGCTGTCTGAGCCACTTGAAAGGTTCTGGCTGTAACTTCTAAACGGACACAATGCAACATTGCACCATAAGCAACGTGTATGCTCACAAATAATTGTGCATGTTTATTTTAGGATGTATTTTATATTGGAGGGGGACACACCCACCTTGTGCTTAAAAGGAAACGCTCGGGGAATACAAATTCCTTTAGCCTGCTCCTCCCCTTATTGTTCAGTGCTTCCTTGTACTGACAAGGACCACTTCCTCTCCTTACCCACCTTCCTTCAGGCAACCCTGCATAGTTCTATTCCTGCCATGATCCATATGAAATTGCATTACATTAGTCTCCTTCTGTCCAAGTTTCCAAGCAGTCAACAGTAGTCTAGCAGCTCACCTGGAATAGCTCTCCTGGAATAGCAATCAACCCATGCAGCCTTCACTGTTCAAGTGTTTCTTTGAAACAATATACATTTTGTAGTGCGATGTTACCAGGAATACTGCAACTACCCACTTTCAAATGTTTTCAAATTTAGGATTTCAAATTTAGTCTAGAATTTAAATAATGCTTATAGGGGACCATACCTCCAAAACACCACCACCAAGAACTAACTAAACACTTAGGTTTCACATTTGCCTGGATGTATGTAGACATGTCCCAGGGCCATAGTCTTTGCTAGTGGCTCAAGAAAGGACATAGCTCCACAGTACAGAATCTGGTTCCAGCCTTGACTGGTGCTGCAGTCCAGTTCAGGCTTCTTTTAAGACGCTGAAAGTAGGTTTTTAGGAGCAATGAACTTTTGTGGACCTGTGTTTCCTTCATGCCTTTGGCATGAATTCAACTCAGACATATGTTAAAATGGGAAAGGCACTGAGGACAGGAGGCAGAAATGCATTGTTCAAGGATTTGTAGAGCTTTTGTGTGGAAGTGACGGGGAAGATGAAGGGACGATATTGCAACAGTGGGATGTGACTGCACCAAACCCAGAATCCTAGTAGAGACCAAGTCTTGTCTGCCACTGCTTCTGCCCAGGAAGAAGGGATTGAGATAACAGATGGAAAGTGTCTGAGAAATAGGAGGTAGAGAGCGAATTTCCAGGCAAGGACATCAGAAAGTCTTGTTCAGCTCTGATCAGGAGCTTTGTAATTTCACATAGCTATATCAGAATGAAGTTAAAACTCATTTTTTAGGAGGCTTTTGTCTAAAGTCAGGAATAGGTGGACTATACACCTTAGTATCACTGTATTTTAATCCTGTAATTAATTGTTCATTTAAAAAATGAAGCCCTTATTTCCAGTTAGTGCTGCCTTGCTTGTATCTCCAGCTCATATCTCCAGTATTTATTATTGCTTCTTCCATTGAAACATCCCATTTATTATTGTTTCTTCCATATCATTAATTGTGCAATATTTGATGCAGAAATTATTCTCTTTGTTTTACAGCATATAAGCGCATCACTTATTTCACACTGCTGGAGAAAAGTCTGAGATTCCAAAAATTACATGAGAAGTGAAAAGAGTTGCATGGGAGTAACTTGAAATGGAAAAGGTATTCAGACTAGGCTTTTCAAATGATGTAGGAATGCAAATCTTCCTATCAATTGGGATTTCAGTCCAGATTCAGGTACCAGTTTGACTTGAACACGTATTGGATACTTATATGGCTTTTGAGAATTTGGACTTCAGGAACTTGAAATATGAAGTCAAAGGTACTCTGAGTACAGCAAGAGGGCTACACAGTGCGAAGACAGACCTATAGTCAGTAGTAACTGTCCCAACAATTCCCATGGGAATGTTATCATCCTGAAAGCCATAATTGCAGTATTTACAGCTGGGCTGTCGAAGCACATCCCAACCTGCAGAACTAAAATGCTAGGTACAGTTACAGGAATACATCCTCTATGATTAGATCAATGCATTATGACTCTGGGATATCAGGTTAGTACCTTACAAATTTCTGTTACCTATATAGCTTTACTGCAGTCCTCTGTAAATATAAAACAATAGCATAATATCCCACAGTGAAACCCTGCTGGAGAAGGGGAAAAAATCAAAAGGCAATAAAATCAGGAAGAGCTATGTTTCAACACCAAAAATATCTTGATCCTAGAAATTATCCCATGTTTTCAGTCTCTAGCAAACTATACATAGAACTCATGCTGGTGAGCTCAGCTATGAAAAACTACATGTACACGACAAATCATCTTGATTCTAAACTACTACCACATATTTATTTTTAATGTAATTGTAAGTGTTTGCAATGCTGCCAGTTTGGCTCTGTTTTTACAACAGTAACTTAACACTGAGGCAGACAATGTGTTGTTTCATATATTGCTTCCTAGGAGCAAAGATGGTTAAATTCTCTGACAGGTCAGCATCTTTTCCTATATCACTTTCAGTAGCAGCTGAAAGAATATACAGTCTGCTTATATCCCTGAACAATCTGGAGTCTAATGTCTGTACATTTTTCCTATGGACAGCATCATTTCAGCACCTGGCAAAAAAAATTACTAGAGTCTGGAAGGTCCTGTTATATGAGGCTGGTCTGGTCTCTTATCTGTGGCCTTGGGTAGATTGCTTCATCTTTCTTTTCATATCAGTTCTGCATCTCTGAGGATAATCCATATCTCCCTTCCTGTTCTCTGTCTGTCATTATTTTAACTTCTGTGAGATCACAGCTGCTATATATGCCTGCCCATATGACTGTACTTACTGGTGCTATGCATTACTTTAATACAAAGACAGCTAATGCTGGTGCCCAAGTTGTACCAGCTAATAAATATCCCTCTCCTTCAGATTCAGTAGGAAGTTCCGCTTTGCACTGATGGGGGAGACATTCCTTGCATTGTGCAAACGTACAAAACAAAGGCTGAGAAGGGATATGGGCACTCTATAAATACAACCTGGAGGTAAACACCAGAAGAGGAAAAGAACTATTTTTAAGCAAAAGGACAATGTAATCACAGAAATAAATGGTGTTGAATCTGATCTGAAAACCAGGAATAGCAGGAGAGCTACCTGAAAAGTTTTTGTTTTGGATATAATTGGAGGAATTAATAGAAGCAGTAGTAAAAATGGGTGCCACTTTTGATAATGAAAGCAGTCACCTTTGGTCCTACATACCTGAAAAATAAAAACTGCTAGTGAAGTTTAAGTCTTTACAAATAGATACATCTGATATTCCTTACCCTGCACTTCCACTGACAACAGGAGGAGATTAGAGCTGGTCTGTTTTAAATAATGGACAGATGAAGGAAGAGAGGTAGGAGCATCATTGTTAAAGTTAGTTTTGGCTGACTTCATTTTCAAATGAGTTTATCTCCTGGGAGGGACAGAATCCAGTTCAGACTAGGATCAGAAAATAGAATGGAAATATCACTAGATTTTAGGAAAGCGTCTCACTCCCTACTCCAAGAGGAAAGAGAACCTTTTTGCTTTAAACTCAGAGGAATGGTATAATACACTGATACAACAGAGGACTGCTGGGTTTGACCTAAAAGAACTTTTCCAATCCTATATTCCTATGCTTTGGCAAGCAATAATTCACAGTTTCCCAATACAGAACAGTTGTAGGGCAAGGTATCTAGCAGTAAAATCCCTGGACTTCAGGATGTACCCATACATTCCAAGTGAGGTGCCCAGTAATATTCACCTGGAACAAGGAAACACAATGGAAAATTTTAGGGCTAACAAAAAAGAACTGTTGCTCTTCCTCTTTCATTCTAGAAGCAGCTTTAAATTTTTCTAAATAACTCCAGTTAGCAATAATTGTTTCCTGCATTGCTATGTTTTTCATACACATGCCTCACCCCTGAAAATCAGAAAATCTTGGTGGACAGTTTAAAGTTTGCCCCAGTTTTCCGGTGCCTTCTTTTTATGTTTTAACTGTTGAATACCTTGTTCCCTTATTCTGTCTCTTTCTCCTTCCCAGTTTCCATCAAGGAAAACATCTGAAAAGTTAATAGAAAGGTGGAGGAGGAGTTTGGGTTTGCCTTAGAGAGCAAATTCTGCAAAAAATATTACTTTTCCCCAAAAATATACTCTTGGAAAGAAAAGTCACAGCAAATTCCCTAGGAACTTCGTGAACGCTTGATCGTATCCGAGGGAGTAGTGGGCACACAGCCATGTCCCTTAGCAAGCGCAGCCTTGCCGGTCTGCCAACCTGGTTGCCCCTGTAACGCCTAACCTCGCTCGCCCTTGATCCCTGACCGGCTGGGCAAGCAACGGGGCACTCAGAGCCTCAGGGAGCCATTGAGCTGGGGTAAAGGAGGGCCGGAGCTGGACGGAGGGTGCCCGGGGGAGAGGTGCCAGCCCCAGCGGCACGGCTCAGAATCTGCCGACCCCGAAGGAGGGATGCCTGGAGGAAGAGGAATGCGAGCCCCGGAGGAGCTGTGCCGGGGGCAGGGGGTGCAGCTCTGGCGATGGCATGTGCCGGCCCGAGGGAAGGAAGGTGCCGGAGGAAGGAAGCCCGCCCTGCGTTTGCTGGCCCCGAGGAAAAGATGCCCAGAAGCAGAGACCCTTCCCGGCAGGCCGGCGCACTTACCAGCGTTGTTCATCTTCCACCCCAACTTCGCTCGCCGGTTGCTCCGGGCGCTCAGCGCATGGCCCCAGGGGCCCCGCCGCCCTCGCCCCTCGAGGCCGCGCCCGGCCCTTCTGCCCCTGCGGGGGCACGGGAGCGCAGTGGGGCGGCCGGACGCGGACGGCGGGCTGGGCGGGCGGCGGTGCCGGCCGGGGGCGGTCAGCGCCGCGCGCCTCCGCCCTGCCCCGTGCGCGCCCCGTCGGGGGGCGGTGGCGGCGCCGGGGCCCCGCTCGGCCGGCGGAGCGAGGGGCCGGACCGGGCGGGGCAGGACCGACTGCGTGCAGCCAGCGCCCGCCTCGGGGAGAGTCCGGGAATCCCCGCGGAGAGCGGAGGGCACGGATGCGGCACGGATGCCGAAGCGCGCGCAGGGTCCTTCGGCCTCCTTTTCGCGCGCCCCCCTTCGTGTCCCCACTCCCTTTCCACCGCCCTTGGTCTCCCTTTGCGCTCTCCTTGGTCCCCTTCACCGCTTTCTCTATCACCTCTCCCGCCTTCTCCCCTCCTTTCATACCGCCTGCATCCCCCCCCCCTCTCCTTCCATCATTTTCCCCCTCTTCATCCTTTTCCTCCTGCCGATTCTTCTCTTCTCTCCATAATTTCCCCCCTTCCATCCATCCTCCTCAATCTATTATTCACACACACACACACACACACACACGCTCCATTCCCCCGAGGAACACACCCGCCCCAGCCCAGGACCCTCCACGGAACGAGGCTCGGGGAAGCGCCCGCCCCGCCCCAGGCGTTTTTCCCTAACCGGTAGCATCCCTGCAGAGCCTACAGCACCTGCTGCTGGAAGCGGGATCTGAGTGCAGAAGAGCCAGGCACGGTCCCTCGCACACAAACCACGCTTGCTCAGAGCAGTTTCAGGCGGCTGCAGGCTGCTGTCTGCAGCCCTCTCCCATTAGCCAGCATCTGGCTCAACGAGGTTAATGCGGGCACCCAGTTTTCGGGCTGGTAGCAGCACTAACACCCAGAGAAAACTGGATCGCCCCCTTCCTCTCAATGGAAGCATAATGCAGCCTTGCTACGTTTCCCAGTGGGGCTGGTATTGTTCACGCAAGTAAGCACAACTTGGCAGATTTCCCTCCCCTGGCCAAGAAATCTCAGGAGGGCTGAGCTGACTTCAAGATTCGCTTCCCTAGTCGGGGAGGGACCTTTTCTTCCCAGAGCAGAACGGTTGTTTGCAGCAAGCCCAGAGTCCTGCAGGCCAGCAGGCTGGGTATGGGGAGAAGTAGCACATGTTGTACCTGCCCAGTGTCCGAGTGGCGGTGTGAAACTGTCAGTTCTTCGACATTTTGAATCCGCCAGGAACCATGACAATTGCTAACACCATCCAGAGAAATTGAATTTTAAATGCCGTTCTGTTCTCGCAAAGGGCCTAATAATCAACATCATCCTGCTGGCAGGTGCTCTATAGTACAGGCAAAGCTCTTTTTCTCGACCTTTCAGTGCGGTATCGTTGTGACTGAGAGGGTGCGGGATATCTTGCACTGTAGTTCACAGACCTCTCAAGAGAGAAAGCAAGCCGCGAGGAAAATGGGAACTAAACCCTTCTTTCTGTGGGCTTGAGTGTCTCCCACTGAGACTGGTATCCAGTAATGCTGGGTTGTGGCTCCCTAGAGGACTCTGGTTGTATCACTACGGCTCTATGCATACTTTTGCAATCCTGTATGATTCTGGAGATGGATAATTTCACAGTAGCAGCTGTTTCATTACTACTCTGACTGACATAAAGGCCTATATATTCCCTCATAGCACTATGTGTCTGGTCTGTGCCCTGGTGCAGGGAACAAAATGGGTTTCCCTGGTCCACCTACGACCAGCTGTCATACAGCCTTCTCCCATCTTCATGTATTGGTCTCTGATTTTATTCTTGCCACCTGCAGCCTTGATGTCTGTGTCAAGCGTCATAAATAGCATGTCAATAGAAAGCAGCATATGAAATAGTTTCAAGAATACAGATTTAAGAGCTTGCAAAAGGTAGGGAAAAGTTTACGGGACACAATGGGAAAAGAATGCACAATTTTAAAAAAATCAAGCATAGTACAAATGATTTGGAAAGATATTCTTTAAATATGTTTTTCAGGAGAATAACTTTTGGTTAAACAGCTGCAAAAAACTAAACAGTAGAGAAAGGGGCAGCAGGAAGGCAAGAAACATGGTTTCATAGAAGAACTGAGAGGGTTGGCTGCATAATTTGGAGGAATTTCCCAATAAACTGAAAAAACATAGTCTAGATTGAAAAGTTTTCTCATACCTAGATACATAGTGGAAGAGCAGTTAAACGTGTTACTATCAAAACAAAGACATTTTAAAAGACATTTTGCAAATAGACTAGACGGTCTTGTAATTAATGTACTATTTCTACAGTGCCCTTCACACAAAATCTTTTTTGGTGTGCTGTAGGACAAAGAGCCATGATACTTCATAGGTTTTGATCCAAAAAATTGATTTGTGAAAAATTTCACTTCTTCTGTGGAAGTAGCTGAACACTCCAGTGGAACCCTATACTTACCGACAAGGAGACAACTCCTGCTCCTACCATCGTGCCATTAGCTCAAAGCCTGGCTAAGGGGCAGGCACTGCCCAAGGTTAATTTTGTGACCTGACTCTACAGAGGCTGAGTGCTCCTCACAAGTTTCTGACTGCCTGTGCTCAAATCTGCTTCCTAACGTGAAAGACAAGATGCCAGGGAGTCGCTGACAGGTTTCTTTTGCCTGATCTGATTGGTTTGAACTTTGAACTGGTTTGTGGTGGTTCAAAATGTAACCAATGCACTGCTACAAGATCTTTATTATACTCTTCACCAAGGAATGCGTTCTTGTGCACTTCATACGAATTTTGGGCTCTGATAACTCCTTCATGGGCAATTAGACTACAATTTGGGTTCAACGGGGGAAATCCCCAAAAATCTGTGCAACTAAAGTACACTTAGTGAGCAAAAGCCTCATATTATTTTTATTATTAGCCTAAAAGACAATCCAGGGCGTAATTTCCTGTGCTGAAATGATGAAAAGCTGGGAGGATTTTGTAGCTAAAGCAAATAAGAACCATAAAAAAACTGCTTGAAATTTGTCTGTTTACTCTGTAATCCTCTTGAACAATAATGGGGAATGATCTGTATTACAAATGGAAGAATGGGAAGGTGAATGCATGTGAACATGTTCAGGAGATTCTTAAGGATCAAATAAAATTTTTGTAGCCAGAAGAGGAATCTCTGCTTTTGCAAGCATATCCTGCAATTAAGGTTTTAAAGGGTGGAGTCCAAACTGCATAACACATTCCTTAAAGCAAGCAGAGTTCAGAACAGCAAAATAATTTTCCCCTGGGAGAACCCGTGCCTTAACTGATAAGAGATAAAATCAACACATCTAATTTCTTAAGCCATCTATTGCAATAAATGAAGCATATATTTATTTTATATTTATTAAAAATAATTTTGACTAATTTCTAATAACGAGGGATCTTTAAGCGAAGGATTACATGACATAATAGGGATTAAGATTAACCCAACTATCCATTTGACAAATTTTATGAATTTAAAACTCAGATGAATGAATTCTAGGCTTTTAGGTCCCCATCCAGCAGATGTTTTAAGTACATGTTTAAATCTAAGGAAGTGCATATTATCTGTTTTAAATAGGGTTACTCCATATATTTATATGCCCTGTTAGAGCTATCTAGCATGCTGGAGTCTTATTTTTTTTATCATTGTAACGTAAGCTAGTACTCTTTTTGACATTTTAATGAAGCTTAATGGAGTCTGTCTGACATAATATGCTACCTATGCATCCTAATGGTTATTTTATTTTTAAGCCTCTTTATATTATTCCATAGAGGTGTTTTCCAAAATGAAGTCAGCTTCCTTATGAGCAGTCTTTCAGGGCATTGTTCATGAACTTTCATCCTCCTGTCTCTTTTTCTTTAGGGTTTATACATTTGGATTTCAGGGTTTGGAGTTTCTTTTTCACTACTTTGGTGTCAATGGCCTTATTAAAATAAATTTTCTGGAACTGAATTAAAAATAACGTGGGGGGCGGGGGGGCGGGGGGTGGATGTATTTGATCTCAAAATGACATTAGGCTATACTTCTTGGTTCCTAGTAGGTAGAATTTCGGAAACTAACGTTGCTTTATAAATCTTTACATGCATCTGCTCTTAGTTGCCTGAAAAATCACCTGTTTTCATATTATTTTGATATTATCTGGTGAATTCTAGCTAGTAGTATACCACCCAAGAAACCACAAGACAGAGAGAAGTGGTGACTCTTGGTGACTTGGCAAAGATATATAGCACAGGATACATAGGGTGGCTAATCTCTTGTATTTCTCTTCGTAAGTGTTCTTGGGACATCTGAAAGGCTGAATGTGTAGGGGGAAATTGTTATATTGGCATGGATTAATGCCGATCAGGCTTACTTTAATATTATTCTACAAAAGCATTTCTATTATTGCAGTAAAGTGGTGCTGTATGTCACAAAAAGTGAAGTCATTTAACAAAGCAGGATAAAAAAAACCGTGTAGATGTTTGAATAACTGTGAACATTCCTTGGTATGTCAGATGTAAAATATGGGCAGCTGTGATGAGCTGAGTATAGTAATAGGCAAATACGGTAAATACTGATAGGTAAACACTTTTCAGTTGTTTATCTTTGCTGTGATGTAGTAGCCCTGGAGCCGGATGTCATTGCTACCTGGTAACAAATTCCTGTGTCTATGGAACTCTACATTCGTCAGTGACTGGCATGTCGTCTCTCAGACTTTCTTGTTTTCTTTTTCCTCTCTGCTCAAAAGCCTGACTGACACCAAGTCAGGCTCAGAGACAGAATAGTAGCGAGTGCTGTAGTGAGAGTCCTGACCAGTCAGCACACCCCAGTGACCCAGGGAGCCACAAGAGATGTGCTGTATTAGAACTGGAGTTTCATTGGCAGGATGTGTCTTAAATCTGTAGCTCTGTACCACTCCAAAGTTCTTCAGTGTAAAGTTAATATTCTCTTGAGAGTTCTTGGTACAGAAGGAAGTTGAAGATGAGACCTCAAAGATCATTGGTAAATGTTTCTTTGAAAGACAGAAATTAAAACAAATGTTTTCATGTCCCTTGGAGACTGAGATGAAATCCTTCACCCTGCAGGAACCCCCGGGCTCGCTGTAATAGAAGTGTCTGAAAGTGAAGCTTGTTCATGTCAAAATTTGACAGCATTATCTGCTCATCTCAGCACAATTCAGTACAATACTTCTTGGCATACAATAGTAATTTTTTCCTGTTTTTGAGCACCAGTGTACCCTTTATGACAAACAGTTTGCTTGCTGCCCTCACTCTACATTTGTGTTCTTCTTTGCATCAAAACTGATTGCAAAGGCTGTGTTGAATATATATATCATAGCATTGGCCCTTGATTTTACATCCTCATTTGGCAAGAGAAGCCAAATGAAGACAAACACGAAAGGAGTGGAAAAGAAGAACGGGAAAGTTATAGCTACATGATGAGTATTCTGTCCCAAACAAGCAGTTTATTACTTAGCAGCATACATTTTTTCACAGCACTATTTTGCAATAAAAGAGATTACAGTTACCAGTTATTAATGACTAACACCACAAACGTGCTGTTACCTAGATTAGAGAGCTCATTTCAGACTACAGGAGATACTAGATTTTGAAAGACTGTTGATGTGTACACACCCCAGCATGCTGTAGGAGAGGGAGGCTACGAGGATAGTGGCATCAGTTCCTGGGAAACTAGTCTGTGTTTGTATTCCTTACAAAGGAATACAATTGTGAAATACTCCAAATGTATCTTTGACTCTCACTTGATCAAATGAACATGTGATTACTTCACTCACCATTTTCAATAAAGGGCCTCTAGCAAGAGCACCAGTCCTCTCAGGATGGAGATTTATGTTTCCATTCAGGCTCATGGTGCCATCGAGGTTCCTCTGATGCATCAAGTTTACGAGCTTTTTACTGCTTAGTATAATTGCAAGAAAAGAGTATTTCTAGCCATTTGTGCAAAATCTGAGAAATTCCACATTTGGGTCTACTCATTGCTCACTGCCATGGAAATTTGCTTTGCTACTCAACTGCTCAGATACCTGATTCTCATGTCCTGGCTCAGTTTTCGCCAATGTCTTATCCAGATATGACTTCAATTAATGTAACTTAGCTTGGGCAAGGATGTATCCAGTAACGTCTATCTTTGCTCAATTGCATGTGACAGTTCTGCACTCCAAAGCACTTGGTGCCTTTATTTGGAAAATGTCAATACAGCTCTACTGGCAACAAACAGAGAAGTAGCTGAAAGTACACTTTTATGAACTGGCCCACTGCAGTTACTTGTTTTTGCCCAGACTTTCACACCCTCACAGATGCTGCCTATTACATAAAGCATGAGAGGAAATAACATCACAAAGAATCAAATGGTGAGGTGGGAGCTGAAGGATGGCAGACAGGTGCTTCAGACATCACTCAAAATAACCAAGTGTAAGTGAGGAGCAATACCATTGAGGGTCAAATGTTATGCAGGTGTAAAACTGATGTCAGTGAAATAAAAGTTGGTCACCAAGTCAAAAAGGCTGAGACTTGGCTTAAACAAACTCATCAGCACTGGGGACAAAGCTGAATTTCAGTTCTTGAAGTCAGTAAACACTCTCGCTGAATTTAATTTGGAAAGGGGTGGGGGAAGACCTCACCCAGCTGGATAATTTTTTTCTGTTTCAGTTTCCGTGTGTGATGGGACCACGCATTTGATACTCCCCAATAAATTCAATGGCAGTGGTTCATCAGCGAGAGAAAAAGTTACAGCAATGATGGTTACTCTGAGCATTGTTTTGAACCACAGTAATTAATTACACACCTCATTTTATCATGGCTATTGTAGGGAGTGCAATCTGTTGTATGAGAGCTACACATAGGGTGGAAGACAAACGCCCATTTCCTCTCAGTATTTGGATTTGTTTTGGTCTCGGACCAGTGAAAGTCTCAGTCTAGGCACCTTCAACAGCAAATCCTCACTTTAACTGTGCAACCTAATTATCACTAGGGCCTTTTCAGCTGTGGTAAACCTTGGCTGCATTGATTAGCACAGCCACTGACCCAGAGTGGGGCTGGCAGCTGCATTCTCCATTTCCTGCCCAGGCATCTGCTGCCTGATTGGAGGAAAGTAGCTTTTAAACCTTCTTCAAAACAGGAAACTTCTCTTCTCCCTGCTTCCTGAGATACAGGAACCGTTTCCGAAGCAACCCGTAGACAAAGACTCGTATTAACTACTGGGGTGCCGTAACAGATATAGTGGTAGTTCATAATTCAAGCCATAACCTACCCTGAAAGCTTCGGAAGTGCCTCCTTATGCACTGCTGCTCCCACTTCTCTGTGCCTACATTGCTGCCTCATTAAACAGTCTGGGTGTTAATTAGTAGATAATAATCCTATCTATTGGAAGCATTTGTAAACGCTTTTCATCTTCATGATTAAATATTGATCTTGTGCCACCAATCTCTGGAACATAAATTTGTAATATTGCCCCTCTGACTTTGCATTGGAGAGGTGATCGAACATGGCAACATTGCCACTCTCTCTTTTTAATTTTTAATGACAGTATAAGTATCATTTGAATAAAAAATATTGATATCTCATGCTTAGCTCATCGAGTAGTTTCCCATTTATGATCAAGCCTCCTTTAGAAGTCAGAAGTGGAGCTTTCAGCAAATCACTTGCAGTTTGAATGTAACCCATTGTAGTCCTGGAGAAAATTACATGCATGCTTGTAATTTGCAGTTTGCATTACTAAAGGCCTGTTACTAGCAGATCCAGTGAAGCATAGCTGAAATGAAATTAAATGTAATTCTGCATTCATAGAGTATCAGAAATTTTACCCTAAAGTTCTGATTTGGTGGGTACTTCTAAAAGAGCCGGCAGGTCAGCTATATCTGATAGGGGGTTAAAGTGCACTTCAGAGCATAAAAAACAAATGCAGTAGATGAAAATGATAAACAGAGAGAAATCTTTGTTCTTATTATTGGGTTTAGACGTAAATTCTACCTACATGATCGTGTTTTCACAGTAAATGCAAAGCCCCTGCCAGCTCCACACATAAAACTGAGCAATTTGGATGTCTGAGTAATTTTCTCGGTGTTAGGCTTAAAGAAATAGAGCAGTAGGATATAATAACATTCAGAAGTCACTCTTTCCTTTGCATTCAGCTACTTTTTCACCAAATACTTCTGGCCAGTAGAGTGCTACAATGGAGAATCCCCTCAGACTGTCTGATTTCCTGCCAGCAAGCTATGCTGCTGATCCTAGAGTGGCTGCCTTCAAAATCTAGACTAATCATTTTGCCTGTGACTGTACCTCCAGTAATCAGCAGGTAACAGAGGAAGCTATTACATACTTGTGGCTCATACCTGCTGTAACCCAGGCCACCTGAATTGCCAGTAGTGGGTAGAGATGCCTTACAGCAGAAGGGTTTCTCATTGTTTCCTGTGATTTCCACATACACAGAAACCTGTCCTTTCACCGAAAGTGATTTTTAAAGAGAGAAGCTAAGTTTGCCAAGAGAAGTGATTTATCTTGATAAGTTGATTGATCTGGGTCATAAGGGAGACAAGCTCACCTTCAGTCCTCTCACCAAATTAGGGGAGAAACCAGTATGTTTTAAGCTAAATACAAGCTGTATGTTACTTTTCTTGTTTTAGTCTGGTCATAAACGAGAGAAGAATGGGTTAATGAGCCACAAGCTTGCTGCTGTGGTCTTCCCAGTTCGCAGGTGTTTCTATTGATTGTTCTTCAGGGGATAAAACTTAAACCTAGCTCTTAAAAGGTGATGCTATGTTGCATGAGGAGAGGTAATACAAAAGTGGTGCGATCAGGATATGGAAACATTTTTCTCAGTGGCCTGGGCTGTGGGATAAACTACTTGTGATATATCTATCCTCTGGGGCCAGTTATGCTGGGATCCTTATTTGGGATGAGAAAGTCGTGAGATGCCCCAAATTTCTCATTTTGAGCACCTCCCTCTTTGTTTCTTCAGTCTCTCTCATAGGCAACCAGGACCCTTTTTTTCTGTTCTTCTGTGTCTAGAGGAGGCCAAGTGGTTCCAGGGTGTTATTCCACGTCCTGGCTGCAGTGGAAGTCAATGTGCTCAAGTACAAGTACATATGAGGAAGGATGTGAGGCATTCGCAGCTCTGACTAACTTCTCACCCAGCCAGGCAATTAAGTTTTTGAGCTTGCTCTTGAACACTGGTATGGATGGTGAGAAGCTCCACTAAGACTGATGGTAATTTAGTGAATAAGCAACACAGGATGCATGAGAGCCTTATGGAACCAACACACCCAGGAATGCTCCTCATGTGGAGCATCAGAACTGAAATCTCTCTCTTCTGCCTGGCATGGCTTTGCCTCTAGCAAACATTTCTAGGTAATTACAGCTGTCTAAGGGTGTAAAGATCCCTTTCATCCCTAATTTTGACATTAGGTTTCATTTCACTCAAATTTTTCTGTGGAAGGTATCTGAGCAGCCTACTTTGGAGCACTTCTTTGATGTCCTCTTGGCAGAACTGCCAAATAAATATTGTTCCTGAATGTATCAGCCCTCAGTTATATATTTTGAACATTTTTAGACATCACCAGGCGAATAATGTGTATACAACCACAAGAAAGTGTTTGTACAACCATTCTGTCAAAGCAGAGCAAGAGTATCTTCTGCCCATTTTGTGGCAGTACTTTCTTTCAGAAACACTGATCCCTGGGATGAATGAAGCTCGACTTTTCATAAACTTGTGTCATTCATGGTTACCTTTCAAGTGGAACATAGTGTGAAGTCTGAATTGAAGATCTTGCATGTATCTGGGCTGTAAATAAAAAAACCTTTTGAATTCCCTAGTGTCTGATAAAGAATTGACTGATACTGCAGTTTCTCCTGTATTGATTCCTCCTCTCTTGTCTACATGGCAATCCCAGAATTAGATCTTCAGTGAAGAGTATCAAAAGGGGAGTAACAAAGTTCAGCTGAAGAAATTTTCGTGTGCAGGACTGAAGTGACAAGACACACAACAATTGTGTACATGGGTGGTAGCATTTATGAACCTTTAAAGCTAGGTCAGAGCTCCTAGAGTCCACTTCTGATCCAACAGAGAAGGGATAAAATTTTTTTATTCAGGTGACAATATTTAAAGTTATTTAATTTTCTTTAATATGTTGATTCATGAGGACAGAAAAGACACAATAGTACCTCGTTATTCATATGCCTTTTAAGCAATTTGCCTCTCCCTACTTCCTTTTCTCATATATTCATTATTGTAATTGATTCTAATATAGAAGATAATGTCATCATTGTCTCTATCCTTTCTCACTGCGCGTAACCAGGCGACTTCCACAGGTTTTCAGCCTGCTGCATTTTTTGGAGCTATGGAGGCATTAGCTTATATACTCTCCTTGTGGATAAAACTGCTTTCCTAAAATCAGGATATTGGAATTCTTTTTCTTTTTTCAGGAAGCTAGAGAACATTTTACCTGAGTTTCCATCACTCCAGGACATCTCTATTTTTGCTTAGCCGTGGCAGAAACATACACTTGCCATGACTTTTGTATTCCTTAGTTAAAACCACTGTGATAAAACCATTTTGTACTGCGGTGATTGTAGCCAATTATTTCCTATCATTAAAACAGAGATACAGATGCCTCTTTAAATTTCTTGTTTTGCTCTGCATACCTTTTCACTAAATGACTGAATTCAAGTCATGCTAGTTCTGGGGCATTTCTTGCAGCTCTACATATTTTCTAAGTGTCCTTCCTGTCATAATGAAGGATTCTTCAAAGTCTTGTGAAGTTCTGTGGTTTCAGCATAGTGGGCACTGAGAAAATGATGCGGGGAAGTTAAGAAAAATATTTCTTCTAGCATTCTTTTTTTTCTTCCTTGGGCACCTCTTAGTGGGAGCAGAGTTGAAATCCATTTTTGCAGATTCTGTTGAGCACTGGTATGGAAGGACTCTGAAAACAAGTGTGTTTCCTTTGGGAGGAACTTTCTGTGCTGTAAGCAGAGAAGAGAAGGGAGGCAGAGAGGCTGAGAAGAGAGAAATCTGTTTCTAGAAGTCAGTGTGAGCTGTGAAAGGTGTTTTGCTCTTAGCTCACAAGACTATCCTGGACCCTGAGACCTGCCGGACTGCTCACATTAAAAGAGGGAAAGCTTGGCTTTGACTGAACTGTGCATCAGAGACAGAGACCTCTCCCACTGTGGATCCTCTCACCCTCCAAAACCGGGACCTTTCTGGGGCAGTCTGCCAGGGCTCCTATTGCTCCAGTTACTCTGAATGGTGTGCACACAGCATGTCTCTGCCTAATCATCCTCGGTTGATTATCTAGCCATTATTTACAGCACCTGGATAAATAAATGGGTTTTTAAATTATCTTCTCTATGGTTAGCTTTGGTGACATCCATTCATGAAAAAGGAAGACTTCGACTGACCAAGAGGCAAAAATACACTAGATAAGCAGTAAAAAGCTCCAGAAAATCAGAAATTTAAAAATATGTTTTTGATTTTTTGGCAGCAGGGACTTAAACGTCCTTCATTTTTCAGCGAAAAGAGGATCTATTTGCTCCTGGATTAAAAAAAAAAATATTATTTTGTATGTGTTTTGCCAACAGCTGATAACTATTTCTGCAGATGGACTTTCAAAGAAAAACATGTTTTTCTGTCTCTACCAGCTTTTTATTTCCTTGCTTTACACAATTGCAGGAGAGAGAGTGAGCAGTGAGGAAGGTGGGGGTAGTTGTGACTATTACTATATGTCTTTTTTTTCCCCACATACAGTTTTGTTTACAGTTATAAGACATGGAAAAACATGTTTTTCTTCATCAGGAAAGTAAATGTTATTTTACTGCTGACCTTAAAAAAAAAAAAAGTGTATATAAAAGATGTATATTCCTGCCCCCACCCCCTCCAAAAGTCAAACTGATGTCTTGCATTTAATTTGTAAGTAACAATTTGAGACCTGCTGGCGTTTTTCAGACTGATAGCTGAACAAGTGCTTGTGAGAATTTGTGAGTTTGAAGAATAAGTGCCAAAAACTATTTAGAATTATTGTAACTAGGCATCTGTCATATTTATGAAAACACAATGTACTGGTAGGTCTGTGCAAATCCATAATCCATAATCTGATTCTGAATTAAAAAATGGACCTAAAGTTTTCAGCATAGTAAAAGCTAAAAAACTATGTAGTATTGGCTCACTTATATTGCAGTTATTGTAGATTATAATTGTAACAGTGTCTTGTAACAAACACCTTGGTTCTTATTAAACACATGTACAACATCAAGATGAGCTTTTTCTTGATATATGTGCCATAGATATACCAAATCCAACTATAATTACAGATGCTAATTATAGCAGTGTAAGACCTTTTTGGGTCTTAAGTACTGCTCATGACTGCACATTCTAGAAAACCAGTATGTAAATGTACAAGCATATATTATTGAGTGTGTAGGAAATTTTCAGATGCAGTTAGTGGACCTAAATGCTTCAATTTTATTCCATCCTGAGCTGGAGAAATGCTGTCTTACAGTTATAGTGGCAGCTGAAGGTGCTGTGGATGTTAATGGACTAAAAATTTTTAACTGGTCTTGCAAAAAAACTAAGAATCTGCATTTTAGAGGCCACTTCGAAAACCCACTCTTTAAGTGTGTTCTCTGCTTTTAAGTTCTTACTTGAACTTACATATTATATCTAATTAAAATATTTTGGCTTCTTGATGGAGTGATATGAGCAAATAGAAAATGACATTACTCTAGACAAAGCTATTGTTTTGCATTTCCCTGGAAAGCCATATGACCGCAAGGTATCTTCTGCAGCTAAAACATGGCTATTTTGAATTTTAACAAAGGTGAAAGTGAAATAAAATCTGGGGGTTTAACAAACCTGTTGATAGTGTAGTAAGTATTGATGCAATAAAAATACTTGGTCTGGCTTGACAGTTTTTCAACAGCACTTTCAATCTGTATTAAACAATGAGTACTGTGTTAAATATCATTCCCTGTTACCTGTAGGGGAAGTAACTCTCGTCTGTCTTCTTCAGGTGACTGTTTGTGTCAAAAATGACAAAATTTAAGTACTGTTAGTGACATCATGCTGGCCAGTGTGTGCTATACAAAGGGAAAGCCTTTTAATTGAGTGTTGGAAGGACCAAAATTTTCATGGGGACTGTTAACCTGGAAGCTGCTATGAGTTGCTTCCTGTCTAGCTCCACATTGCAAAATGTGTTTCTTCCAGCTGCCAGGGGAATCTCTTGGGATGCTGCATGACTGCAACTGGTGCCACTAAATGGAATTAAGGCAATTTGTAAAATACAAGAGAGGAATGCCTAGACAGGCCAGCTAGCTCATGACCATCACACGTACTTGCACTTTTGCCAAGGATTGGGCTTATACCCTTCTCAGTTTGTTCTTTTGGGAGTGTTACTGTGATGGACAGGTAGACAAATTCTTTGGGTTATGCAGTATGTGGCTGGGCAGGTCATTTGTTACTTTACATAACTCAACATGTTGCACCTCTGCTATCACTGATAGCAGAGCTCACAGAGATCATTGTTATTCTCTTGAGAAGGTCTGCTGTTCATTTTAATGCGTCCGTTTTCCATGGGAAACTTTGCATCGTTTTGCTTATTTTCATTCTGGTTGTCCTCCTCTTACTTACATGCTTTTGGGAGGGCTGGAGGGGTCTATACCAATTCCCTGGTGTCTGACCTGCATTAAATGTAAGACACAAACATTTTGGCAGAGATTTTTCCACCCAAACCAATAGGGACAGGCAGAGAGGAGCACTGTCTTTCTCTGACTAGGTAGGTGCTACTCACGGACACGTACTACTGAATAAGTAACTGCTGGTGAGCACTAGGGTAACATAACTCCTGTCTTTGTGCACTAACTTAACGTCGCACTTTTTTACCTGGGGAAAAGTTCTGGGAAAGCAACAGAAGTGTCCTCCCGCAAAACCCCTGCACTTCTGTACAATTATTTCCTTTGAAAAATTAGCTTCCTGTTTTCAGCCCCTCTCCAAAAGAGCTTCCAGTTCCCCCTGTGAAGCTTTGACTTTGGCAGGCTCAGGAGACCATGGCAGTGTTGCTTTACCCTGGTTGCCACAGAGGGCCCTGGGTCTCCACGCACCCTGGCAGTTCACGCCCCGTGGGCACTTGCCCTTTAGGCTTGTGCCTGGCACCGTGAGCCCCACAGCACACCCTGCTCAGCAGCTGTCGAGCAAGGGGTACAACTGCTTCTGAGGCAGCCTGGCAGGGCAAGCCTTGGGTTTGGTAGAGCCAAAAGAGCCACTGTCTGTGTTAGCTTGGATGTAAGAATACAGCTGCTGTTTATTGCCTTGTTTTTCAGGCAAAGCCTTCAGTACGTTTAGAGACTCAGGGAATTTCCACTATTTTTCTCAGCATTCTCCCCACCCCCTTGGCCTTCAGACACACACATTGTGCTGTTTTGACGTAATTTCAAGCAAATATTTTGCCACCGAGAGGCAGTGCAGGGTCACGGAGGTCCTCCAGGCTTGGGCTTCAGGCTTTCAGCCCTCCCCAATAAACAATAGCTCTATAACTCATTAAAACTCCCTTTTGATTACTTTTTCCTGTTTCTGATTGTTTTGGAGCAGCAGGGGTGGATTCCACACTCAACAAACTTCTTTTTCCTGCTGCTAAATTTAAATGTCTCTGAACTGAAAGGATTTGCTAATCTCTTTGGCAATAACTCCATCAAATAGAGATTACAACTTTAAATAAGATTTAAACAATTTCTGGATGCTACAAGGGAATTGTGGCTTGAGTTTGCAGAATAATTTTCGTGTCTAGGATTTTTATTTAACAGTCCCTTGGTTTTGTTTTTTATTTCAGAGAGAAAAGTTACCCAGACCCTAATACCTTCTCTGTTGGTTACTGTATCCTCTTAATTTTCAGATTTAATAGTAGTCATGTTTTCCCATTGTGGCTTGCACGAAACCAAGCTGGTAATCTTGCTTGTCTCCTATTTTCTTCAAATTAATTCGTTATCTTCTGCTTCTCATCATTGATTCAGCACTCCTATTTCTGTCTCTATTCTCTGAATGCTTTTGCACTGCATGGTTTCCTCCTACTTGCAAGTCACCTGATTTACACAATCTACCTATAAAACTCCCTCGCCCAGCTGACTTTCTTGACAATTTGTATATTGCATCTTTTATTTATAGCAGGAGTAAACTCCTGAATTGTTTTCAGCAACCTCTAATTTCCTTGTAGGCCAGATATAGATTCATAAATTGATAATTTTATTTGATGGACGGCAAGGAGAATTTAGGAAAGTGAATTGCAAAAAATCCAATTCAAGGGAAAAATATGTGTAAATTTATCCATCCACATCCTTTTATCACATACTCTGCTCACACATACCTAGACACGATTCTGCTCAATCTGTACTAGTCTAGCATGAAACCTGCTTTTTAATACAGTGCAAAAAGTGATAAAATAACCAATTGAAATGTGATCTGTATGGCACAGGTCCCCATGTGGATTTAATTAGCAAGACAATAATTTATTTCTGTCGTTTTTAAACCCACAACTAGGATCTCCGAGAGAACAAAGTATGAACATGTATAAAGATGTGTTCTGACAACCTCCTCCTTGGAAATTTGCTGTTATTATTTGTTAAGCATGTCAAGGAAAAACATGTTTTCCTGCTCAAAGAGTGGACATCTCAAACAAAAGTGAAACAGACTGCAAAAGCAGATAAATACTGTTGGGTATCCCATCCCTCACTTCAGGACTGCCCCTCACTTCCCCTCATCCTTCTTCCCACCCTGCTAGTTTGTTCTTTGTTTTTTGTTTGTTTGATTTACTTCTGTTGCCATTGGCTCAGTTTTAAGCACCCTCTGAGCAAAACAACTGTAAAATGACACAATGTAGTAGATCCTAGAGTGGACTCCATGCCTAGAAGGCAGAATGACAAAAAGACACTTCCTGGGAGGAATTACACAACTTTTTCTTTTAAAAGCCTGGCTACTAAAGTTTTTGCAGGATAATCCAGGGACAGAGACACAACTGTTCTGTCTGTAGCAAGTGCAGTGTAGTCCTTCAAGGTTTGCTACTACAGTAATGAAACCTTGGTATCTGCCCATAAGGACTACAGATTGAGGTTTAATAGACAAATTTGGTATCATCTGCCCTGAGTTTCACAGAAATTATTCTCTAAACCTCCTGGGAAATTCAAGAGTATAAACAGGTGCTCTCCAGAGGGATGAATGACTGCCACCTATCACGTACACAGCTCTTGTGTCCTAATAGGTCATGCATATCCTCAGCAGGTTTCCATTGGCTTCACCAAGATTGAGAATTTGGCCTTGTGTTTTTCTTCCAGCCATCTCCAAGAACCATACTCCCATAATTGCATGATTTTATATTATGCAATCAACCTCAGTTAAACTCCTGATGGGTCAAGTCATCCTAAGCAACTGATCATGGTAGCTGATACCATATTGGTATGTCCTGGCCACCAGGCTACCTTAAAATTCCTGTGTTCTGTTAGTTGACAGCTTACTTTTGAAGGCTGTGAGTTTTTCATAAGGTTCAACCGAACTCTCAGACATATAAATTATAATCTGCTTACTGTGTATCGATAGTTACATGCAGAAGCATAGAATCATCGAATTCTCATGAACTGGAAGAATGCCATCAGGATCACTGATCCAGCTTCTGACCCTGCACAGGAAACCCCAACAACCCCACACTGGGATTTAGAGCATTGTCCGAACACTTCTTGAACTCAAGCTTGAGATCATGACCACTGCCCTGGGGAGCCTGTTCCAGGGTTCAGCCGCCCTCTGCGTGAAAAATGTTTTCCTGATAGCCAATCTAAACCTCCCCTGACTCATATGCACTTGTATGTATTTACACACGTACACATGTTATTGCGTGCATAAATACAGACATAGATATGCTTATACAAGTATGCACTCACTGATACTTTTATTTTTAGAAGAATTAAAGAAAACAAAATGCATATGCTGAACTAAAGAAATTTTGACATTGGAAAAGGAAATAATTATTTTCCTGGAATAAAATTTCTATGGTTTGATTTTTGGGGCACATGTTATGTATGAATGTAACTTGTGTTTTTGTGGAACACAATTTTTAAAAAGAATGTCTCAATTTCTACAGTTTAATATTTTTCCCCTCCTTTTGCCTGAGAAGTTTTAAAGCCAAATGCCTGATTATAGTTTTCCAATTGGGAATGTACATGTTAGTTGGAAGGCTAGGGATAAAGGTCATGACTAGAGCTCATCCATTTCAAACAGGTAATTTATGTACAACTAGTGGAGAGAAATATCTCCCAATATAATCATCAGCAGTTCTCCTGAAGTCAGTGATGCTCTGTTGCTCTTCCCATGCTGCATTGGGAGCCAGAACAGAAATTTAGAGGCTCCTTCTCTAATATGGCTGAACTGTATCATCTTACAGCACTAAAGTGAGCACTCTTAAGTGCCTGACATGTACTACTTGCAGCTCTGAATGTCTTACAGTGGAGGGAAACTCCTGTGCAAGCCTTAGGGGTACTATAAGCCCCATAGCAAAGATAAAAGTGCTAATACCCTTTTGATTAAAAGCAAAATATTTGTCAAAATCTTTGTCTTTCTCCCAAGTATACAAGGAGTCGTGAAGGAAATTCTTTCAATAAGTACCTTCTATATTCACTAGTTCATCATATTCTTTGCCTCAGAAAAGACACATGCTTCCACTGTAAAGTGGGCACATTTGCCACTGCTTTTTCTTCAAGGATGAAAGGGAACACCTTCCTGCACAGCCTGGAGGTGGTAGTAGTTCGAGGTGACAACTAGTGGGTTTAAAATCTGAATGGAAACATAAAAGTCACCTTGACATAGTAGCACACTGAGATATTGCTGCTTCCACGGCATGACTTGTTCCTGCCCACATGAACAGGTGTGGTTTGCTTGTGGTGATCTTCAGGGAGATGCATTTTATATCTCTTTCATGCCTCTCACATGACAAGTGATACACTACTGCGGAGTGTGCTGACAGAGATACAAAACAAAGCTGCATGATTTTTAATTTATAGTCATGACAGGCTCATATGAAACATAATGAAACACATTGGCTGAATATAGTAAGTTAATGACTTGTGAAAATTTATTGAGTCAATCTTGTTAAGTCAAGATATTGAGACTGAAGGCTTGGGCTTAGCCTCAGATGAGGAAATAGGGCAAGATGCAAATATCTGTACCTTAGACATACAGCTATAGTTGAGACTGAAGGAGGAGCATGGCCAGCCTCCATCACCAGAAAGATGAGCTTAGGTATAGTGGCTGTAGAGAACCTCGGACCTCCTTCTTACCCTGAGCCCAAGCACAGCATACAGGAACTCTTTGATCCAATTTTGATGTCCAAATTTAGCTTGCTTCTACTCTGTTAAGGACAGTTCTCTTCTTGTAGAAGAGCAATGGACATATGATTCATGTTAGATTTCCAGGCTAAGTTAGTTTAGCTAATATAGTTTCCCAAGGAGCACTTCACATGCGGTGTGACAGTAACGGATACCCAACTGTCTGTGTACCTCTGCAAAGGAAAAACTTGGTGTAGGGATTAAATAGGAACCTTTTGGTATCCCCTTGTTTTGCCTGTAGTAGATGATGAGGCAGGTCAGGCATAGAATTCCACCAAGTAAAGTCCCAAAATCCAGCAACATGCATTGTTTAAAGAGCCTGAAGAAACAGTTAATGAGCATCCCTGTGAATGAGGCTCTTTGTTGGACTGAAGAGACATATCTGTGATTTCTGCAGGTTTGTGCAGGTTCAAAAGGATTTGTCAGCCTGGATGTGACTCAGGTGTTCAGGTTATGACCTGATCAGGCATGCTGATGTGAGGAGTGCAATAAAGATGATTTATTGGGGAAATATTCAAATAATACATGTCAGAAATTTATCCATGACAAAAATACCCCCGACCCAGCCAACCAAAACCACAAACAAAACAACTCAATCCTTAAGCATGTTTTTTCTAAAGAGACTACACTTTTCCAAACAGTAAGGACTGTATTTAGGTGAACTCTCATAAATGATTCAAGGGAGTGTAAACCCTGCTGGCTCTGCATTTCAACATCCAGGGCTAGCTGTAATCTCTTTAATGGGAAATTGACTCTATGTCTACCTATGGAATAAGTTGTGCAGCAATACAAAACACTGAACAACTTTGTCCTAGGAACAGGTTTTGCCCATATATCCTGTAAGTCACTTGAAAGTGGATCCAGTGTCTTCCAGCTCTTTCGTCCCTTGCCAACATAGCCCTTCATGTTCTGGAGAGCCTACACAGACAGCCCAGCTACACAGTTTCTCTGTTGCCTGTTACATAGAGTGCTTTGCTTAGAGTCCTCCTTGCAGTCCAGAAAGCTGATGCCTTGTACCAGTGACCAGACCATCTCTATTGGACATATGTCTCCTGATTTTAATTGATTTTGTGTTTGATGCTGAATTTTATTCACTGAATACTCAGGGTTTGTATTATGAGCCCTAGTGTCTGTATAATAAGCCCTAGTTTTCCAAGAGTTCACAATCAAACTACAAAAATGTATCCCAGACTGGAAGTGTGACCATGTGCTTCTAGTTCAGTAGTGGAAAGTTGTAAAATGCAAACAGTCACTTTAGTTGTCTTCAGTAAATAGATTTCTCATTTTTTCCCACACTGGTTTTGGTGAAATATTAATCTTGGTGTGATTGTGCTGAATAAATTCATACAATTAATGTATTTGAGAGCTTTACTACTTCATTAAGATCATTGGTGCAGTTCGCCAAGCTTATTTTTCAGTTTAGTGTTTTGTCTAAAAACCTATGAAGAGGATATGTAGAAGATTGGTTTCGCTCAAGCTAAAGTAACGCTGACTGATTTTGGGCAAGAGCAGAAGTCTAGCTCAGAAGAGGTAATCTCAAAATCCATCCAAAGTTTCTTTTTTAAAATTTGAATGGAAAGCTTGATTTTTTTTATTTTATGCAATTTTTTATTAAAAGGAAAAATCTTCAAAATGAGGAGTTGAAAACATTTGTCTGGGGGAACACTGCAAAGAAACATTTTTTGGTTTTTAAGGTCTTTTGGTTTATTTAAAAGGCATTGAAAGTTTTGGTGTTTTTTCCATGTTTTTCAGAGAGGTCTTCCTCTTAGATTTATCTTTAAGTCAATTTGTCAGACCTGAGTAAATCTAATAGTTCACATTAAGTTTCACTTTTTGTCTAATATATTATCTTCAAAAAAATTAAATAAAGATAACCATTCAGGTGCAATTGTTGGCAAAGGCATCTAGAATAACAAGTCACTGTTGTTTGAATACCTCTCTTACATCCATGTTTGAAGTAGATTGGCTATCTGTTGTAGCTTAGAGAGTATCTCGTAGGGCCAGCCTATCCAAAGCATGGAGTCGTACAGCCCTCAGCCCCTACAGTGCTCTACCATGACTGGTCTCTGGCACTCCATCATCCACTCCATCGTCCACTGCATCATCCACTCCATCGTCCACTCCATCGTCTACTCCATCATCCACTGCATCATCCACTCCATCATCCACTGCATCATCCACTGCATCATCCACTCCATCATCCACTCCATCATCCACTGCATCATCCACTCCATTGTCCACTCCATTGTCCACTCCATTGTCCACTCCATCATCCACTCCATCGTCCACTCCATTGTCCACTCCATCATCCACTCCATCGTCCACTCCATTGTCCACTCCATCATCCACTCCATCGTCCACTCCCTGCCACCTCCCCCTTGCTGGACACGTGACCCAAAGGTCACAGCTTGCATTCTGCTGCAGGGTTGTAGGGGAAACTGTTTCACTGACATTTTTGCACTTGTCTATAGGGGCAAATATCCAAGAGGGGTGTTAGTGAGTCCTTTATTCTTAAAGAGGTCATTTCTGATGCTGCTGTCTTGTATCTTGTGTTGCAAAGCAGTGAATTTTCTTTTGGGTACCTAAGGAGTTCAATATCTGTGTCGAGCTTGTCACTGAATGGCAATCCACTCCTGATTCCCTGATTAATTTCCTGTGCAGCTTCGACCCCATAATGACAGGAAGGTTTGACTTCTTCCATAAGGATTTTTGAGGGAAAACACCTGGGAAACAGGTGATGTAAATAATCTGCAACCTATGCTCCAAAGCCACCAAGTTAGCTTTGATGTTGAGAAGACAAATCTTCCCGGACATTTGCTTTAGACTTGAAAATCAGACCAGCCATTGTTAATGGCATAGATCAGACTTTATGGACGCAAGATTTGCCCTTGGGTTTGCCCTTGCAACTTTCTGTTGAACCCATGTGCTATTTATAATCTTTGAATTGAAATGCAGCTTTCATTGAACATTCTGGAGCAGATTCTGTTGGCAGTTTGTGTTCAAAATAAAGATTGCTCCACTCAAGTCTGTATCATGCAAGTGAGAGTGGATCACAAGGCTTCCTGGGAAAATCCAGATTACAGTTATTTCCATGAAAATAAAAACTGATCTCGATTCTTCCTAGACAGTTCTTGCCAAGGAGTTGAAATGACTCGTCTCAAAATAGAATAGCAGCTCCCCACACAGTGTGGCATTTATGTAGAAAAAGATTGTTAGGAGCCCATGGTGCTTTGGAACCAGCAGACTGCCTGTGATCGATCATCCTTGCAAAGATCTTCATCACTGGCCATACACAGAGAAGTGCAGCATCCATCTGCATCCTAGGTAGGAAAAGGATGACAGCAACAGTCAGTGGGGATGTGACATGGTGAATGAAGAGGACAAAACAGCTGAAGATCTTTCTGTAAGGTTGTCTCATTTCTTAGATGTGAATCTATCTGAATTTCATCTTATTCCTAACTCCTTTATGAGGTATCTCAAGTTGTAAGGTGTATTATCTGCAATAATAGCAGAATCACAATGAACTCATCACACACCATGAAGAATAATAGCCTGTGAGTCAAGCAATATGCCCTCTCTAAACCCTAGAATGCTTCTTGCAGACAGGGATATTAATCACCCCAGGAACTGACAGGATTCGATGGGAGAGACTGTTATTAATATTATCTCCCTTGGAAACATTTGCAATGGTAATAATGATTTTAATAATGCTGGAACAAAATTAACTGGGTTGGCTAGGTTTGTAGTGAATGGGAACACTAAGGAAGGCAATACATAAATAGAGAGACTAATTCATGAAGGAGGTGGACCAGATTTCTCTGTTGACAGCTCAGACATAATAAGGAGGGGGGAAGGAACTTTTTGTTTTAAAGGTAGTATTTGCTTCATCAATTGTCAAAATCTTGTCAAAAGTCTAATTCAGTTATCATGTTTTTGTTGCTGTCCAGAGACTGAAGAGTATGTATTAGAGGGGCCTTATACACAATTTTTGCCACAAGCAATTTACTATGATTTTATTATTCTAATCTGGCTGGTTCCCATGGAGTCTCTGAAACCAAATCATATCAGAGGAAGATGAATATTAACAATACTATCTCTCTCAGGAGAGCTAATAAAAGAATGGAGGTCTCATGCTTAGATTCAACACAAAAAGAGCTTTGAAATGACCATGAAATTATTGACATCAGTTCTCAAGATTCCTAGTTCAGTTATTTACTGCTTGGCTTGAGCACAAGCCTTTTCTATACCTGTGCCAAAACCCAGCAAGATTACAGTGGAAATAATGAATTTGTATGCTAAACAATGAGGCATGTGTCAGAAGGAGAACTGTCATAAGGGTTTAGTAGCAAAACAAAGTAACAAGAGGGCTGTGTTAGATTCCTTCCTTTGTTACATTCTGCTTTACATGAATGTGCCGTCTGCCTTCGAGTATTATATACCAATCAGTGAAAGAAAAACAGGTAAATTGGAGCAGTGCTTCAGCTAGATGGCAAATTGCTCAACATTTTTTAAAAAATATTAAACTAAATAACTCTACGGGTTAAGACTTAGCTCTGAGTACCCGGTATGAGACATTTAAGCTGCGTTGATAGCTGTGACTGGCAGTGAGTCCACCAATGCTGTATGACATTCCCAATTGGAAAAACGATAATCAGGCATTTGGCTTTAAAACGTCTCAGGCAAAAGTAGGAAAAATAAATTAAATTGTAGAAATAGAGACATTTTCAAACCTTTCTTTCTGGACCAATTCTCTTTAATAGCGCCATCAGCTAAAGAGAAAATTTAGGCTCCTCTCAATGTATTTACAAGATGTACAGAAACTAATTACCCATATATGACTTATCCCTGGAAAGGGAGTGGTAAGACCCTTACTTAGTTGCTCATGTAAACAAGATACTGATTTTGAAATTCTGAAAAAAACCCCTCTCTCTGGTTGCCTTCATTCCAGAGCTTAACCATTTTAAAAGAGGGATAACACTATTTTTCCAGCCCCTGTATAGTGGTGCCTGAGATGGATACCAAGCTACATTCAAGACCTTAATAGACTAGGATGAGACTATTGTTACTATGCTCTGACATCTCAGTTCTCTATTTACAAGAACAGCTACTTAGGACACTTTGGTTAAAAGGAATTTCTATTGGAAAAGGCCAGTTTGTCTGAAGTGCTTTGAGGCAGGAGAGGGGAAAATGATGGAAATTATTAATTTGTGCCTCTTCCACAAAACACACTTCTTTTAAAATGAAGGATGTGACAAGGATGGCTTTGCAATGCCTAACACTCTCTCCCCTGAGCATGAGAAATATCACAGCAGTTAAAATAGGCAACAGCGACTATTCATTATTTCCTGCAGTCTACTTGGCATGGAGCTGATTGTAGAGCTAGAAAATTCCCCTTTTCTTTGCTTAGGTTTTTCCTGGTCCCACATGGATCCTCATCTAACTTTGCCAGTCAGTCAAAAATTGTCAAAATATGTTCCCAATAACTGGTTGCCTAATGTGATGACTGAATTCTTAAACCAGTGTAAGTGACCAAAGACTGATCATGTGAATAAACCATGCAAAGGACTATGTCTGTTTTGGATAAACAAGTCTCTCTTCAGTCAGTATCTCCAGGTTCTGCACAGCATGCGCATGTGACAAGGGATCAAAGGTAAAAGGTCAAGGGTCAAAGGTCACGGGTCAAAGGTCAAGGGTCAGAGGTCAAAGGTCAGGGGTCAAAAGTCAAAGGCCAGGCTCAGGGTCAAGGTCAGGGTCCAGGATCAGGGTTAAAGTCAGGGTCAGGGTCAGTGTAGGTTCAGGGTCAGGGGTCAGGATCAGGGATCACAGGTCAGGGGTTAGGGTAATGGTCAGGGACAGGGGCAAGGGTCAGGGGTCAGATCAGGGTAAGGGGTTGGGGTCAGGTCCCGCTGCTGCTGCAGGGAGCCAGGGTTCTGTCCGTAACTGTGCCCGGGAGAACGGCTGCGGATTCTCCTGGTGCAGAAGCTGGATAGCGGCCGGAACCGCCCAGGATACGGGGAATGCCGTGCCAGCCCTGGGAGCCTCAAATCCTGCCGCTCTTGGTGCCCCCATGCCACGGGGGCAGCCCACACCCCCCGCGGGTGTGCAAAGCCCCCGCAGCCCTCAGCGGACAGCATCACCTGGCTCCCCCTTCCCCGTGTCCCAACACCCGTGGGGCTCCCGCCCGCCACTCCCTGTGGAACGAGCGGGGCTGGAGCACCCGTGGGCGGGAGGAGCCGCTCGGCCTGGGCCGGGCACAGTTCTACTCAGGCTGCTTCTCCAGCACCTGCAGGTGAGATGCTCCCCCTCCCCCTTGCTTTGCAACTCAAAAAAGCTCTGCAATGGTAAAACCTCTTTTTTAAAAAATTCAGCTGAGAATTTTTCTCTTTACTTCCAGATCACAGGATATATTGAGGATATAGTGGGGTTGAGAGGGGTCCTAAAATCTGACTCTCAAGTAAATGGGACATTTCCTGCAGGTGAATATTGCCAGGCCAAAACGATGGCAGCTGCTGAAGCTGAGACAGCTTTGGTGGCCCAGAGCTTCACAGCGGCCTTGGTGTCTCCCGCTCGCTGCCAGCAACGTTCTTTGGTGTTTCTGTGTGTCTCAGCTGGCTGGGAATGCAGAGGCAGGGCAGGCGAGGAGCCCCCAAAAGGCAACCAGCACCTCTTGTCCTTGGGCTCTGCAGGGAGGGGCTGTGCCTGCAGCGTCCCGCCTGTGCCGAGCACACGTCCCGGGGATGGGCGCTGGGGCACCCGGACAGCGCTGGCCCGGCACGGCTCAAGGGCTGCTCGCAGCTCCTGGGCCAGGGGCTGCTCTGAACAGTCACCCGGAGATGCTTCAGCCCGGACAGAGGCCACCGACAGCCCAAGAGTCCCCCAGTGAAGAGCTGGCATTTCATGTTGATGGCAGCACGGGCCGCCTGCAGAGGAGCTCAGCCAGGGATTCCCAGTTCTGACCTCCCAGGGCTCCCACGCTGCTGCCAGGTATGTCCCGGCCTCCCCGAATCCCTTCCCTTCCAGCCTGAGGCCATCATCCAGCAGCAGCCTTAAAGCCAAGGCACTCTTCTCTCACAGACGTTAAATCCCAACCAACAGCCTGCAGAGATGCCTTAAAATCAAAGGCTTGGGTGGGATGAAGTTTTGTTTAGATGAAGGTAGGAGCTTTTCAGGGAGCCAGCTGGAAGTGCAGAAGGGATGGAAAGCTTTTGCAGGTGCATCCCACTGGAGATGTGCTGAAGGCAGGGATGTCCATCCCTTTCCTGAGGGAAAAGAGCTTGCATAAGTCACTGCTGAGGTTCTGGGAAGAACTGAAATTCTTCAGGGAGAGATGTCCTCTCGTGGGTCCAGGGACTGCCTCGGCACGGGCCAGGAGAGCCTCCAGCCCCTGCCTTCTCCTGCTTGAAAAGATCACCTGGAGCCCGAGCTCGGGGGGGTGAAATCAGCTGAAATCCAGGTAACTCTGTCAGGTGCCCCCCAGGGACATCGGCGGGGCTGGGGGATGAGGGTTTTAAACAGCAAATTCTTTGGAATATACACCTGTCCCTGTCCCGATGCTGCTGAGCTTCCCTGGAAGCTCTACTGCTTCCTGCCACAGCTGGTGTTCAAGTGGCAGCTCTGCATGGGAATATCCCCACTCCACTGAAATCTGGGAATGCCAAAATTCGGGAATGGGAATCCTGGGAATGCCGGAATTTGGGAATGTGGAGATCTGGGAATGGGAATTCAGGAATTTGGGAATGCTGAAATTCCAGGAAGCCTGAAATGTGGGAGATTCTGAAATCTGGGAATGCCGGAATTGAGGAATGCTGAATTCCCAGGAATGTTTATTTACACACTTCCTCCTTTGTTTCCTGGACAGGTTTTACGTGACAGTGGAGCGTTTGAGTACACGTGGAAGGAACTTTCAATTTGGCTGGAGCACTTGGATAATACAAAAGAAGACCAAAAGGAAGCAGTGATTCAGTTTTTGGAAAGGGTAACGGTGTTCAAATCAGCTGGTTAAAAAAATGCAAAGAATAGTCTTAGTGGAAACTAGAGGTCTTGTTGCTGTTGTTGAGAAACCTGTCAAAGACCAGCAAATGAATTCTGAGAAAAGCCTTGTTTGGGATTCTTTATACAGAGGTGGCATCCTTCTTGTCTTCAGTGGGAGGGCAGCAAAATGATTTGTAGGAAAATGAAATCCAAAAAGATCAGCTGTTATTACAGCATTGTTGGTGTAAGGGTAGAGTGGTGTAGGGATGGGTAGCTTTTATCTCCTCTTTAGGTGCCAACATTATCAGAGCTCAGTAAATGGTGGCCCTTTACAAGGAAAGGTGACACTTGCTGTTTACTCTTCAGGATGTTGAATGCCCAGTGCTTTGCCTCCACTGTGGTCTCCCCAGGTACTCGGTGTGTGGTCGCAATCTAGGTGCCAAATTGTGGTGGGTTTTTGTTTTTCCATCAGTGTCCCCTGTAGAGCAGGAACTGTCGACAGAATCCTGCAGAAGTGAGATGGAAGTTGTCCTCATCAAAGCTGCCCAGCTTTCAGCACGTGGTCGTTCTCAGTACCGTGTGGTTCCCCTGCACTTGCCAGCCAGAAGGTGCACTTACCTTTCTCCCCACCTTTGCTGACAGATCCTGCTGAAGCTGGTGACCAACCCCTGTCCCTACACTGACAAGGCAGCAGACCTGGTTCAGGCAGCCAGCGTGCTCCAGGTGGCTCTGTTTAAACAGGACTCTGATAACATCAGCATCCCCCTCTCTCACATTGATGGTATGTGGTAACCTGTCAACATCCCAACTCCATGACTTGGGGATACACTTTCTAGCCCTAATCAGCAAACTGGGGATGGATAACTCTAGCAATCCTGTTAAGTAAGGGCCCTCCAGGATTCAGCTCTCCACGTGTACTTGGTATCAGAAGTCGAAGTGGAATTGCCAAGTTGCCGCTTTACCTCTGAAAGTAATTTCTGACGTGGTTGTGCCACTTGAACGGTATTTGAAATCTCCCTTCATGCTCTTGCAGCAGCGGTTTTGAACTTAAATGGAAATCTAGCCCTTCTGCCTGGGCCTGTTGACAGAGTCATGGAATCCTAGAGTGGTTTGGCTGGCAAGGCTCCTTAAAACTCATCCAGTTCCAGCCCTGCCATGAACAGGGACACCTTTCAGTAGCCCGGGCTGCTCCAAGCCCCAGTGTCCAGCCTGGCTTTGGACACATCCAGGGATCCACAGCTGCTCCGTGTTGGACAGCAGCATTGAAAGGCAGACTGGAGGTTCAGCTGTAATTTAGGGGTTGCACTTAACGTTGTATTGCGTGACAAATGTGGCTTTCATGCTGCCTTTTTTTTTTTTTTTTTTTGGAATTGAAAAGATGCCTTGTATTCCTGGAGTGTTGCATTCTACCTCTGTTGTTTTTCCTGTTAGTCTGGATTCATGCTTTGATGTTTTTCTTCACTTATTAGATGTCCTGGATATGGTGGATGTCCTGATCGAGGACAGTGATGGCTTTGATGAAGAAGTTGGGTTCTCTTTAAATGAAGACGTGATCATTTCCCTTCAGTGCTGTTGTCCCTGCTGCATTAGAAACCAGGAATGAACAAGTCCACATGGGCCTGGATGCTGATCCCTCTTGCTGGTCCATGACAGCATGTGACAGGTGAGATTTCCAAGTGTCCGATTTAGCAGGATCTGGTTTGTTCCTTCTTGTGAGGAGGCTCATTGGCTTTGCATGGGCAAAGCCACTCCCCGTTTTCCATCTAGGAACAGAGTTGGGGAGCTATTTTAAAACAGAGTCCCAGAGGTAAACAGCTTGGCTCGGTATTTCTGTGTGGGAATAGAAGAATATCTATGTCTTCTGATTTTTCTCTAGTCTTTCTTCCACAGGTGTTTTTGTATTCCTGACTTCGGTTTACATCGGGGACACGTGGCTTGGAGCTCAGGAGCCGCATCTGTTCCTTTCCCACGGCAGATTGGTGTGCACTAGTGCAGGTGATGAATTACAGGATGGCTTGGGAACTCGGAAACAAGGAGAAGCAAGTCTTATGTCTCTTTGCAAAAAGATTTGGCTACAACAGGGCATTAATTCAGGGAGTTAAGACTTAGTCTTTAACGTTCTGTGCTCTGCCATCATCACTGCGAGCCCTGAAAGCCTCCTGAGCTGTTCTCATACAGACCTCTCTTGTTTGGTCAAAAAAAAAATCTTAGTTTAGTTTAGTTCAAGAAATGTTACTACTCTGTGCAAGCTCGTGGGGAAACTGTTATTCGGCATCTCTCAGTGGGACATTGAAAGTCCAACTTCCCATTTCTTGAGCAGTCTGAGAGGCAGTATTACTTTCTATCATTTTTATCACAGGCATTTTAAACTTTTTGAGGAACCAGCAGGACTGTTTGTGCGGAGGCGTGGGGTTCAAAGCCATCCTCTGTCCAAATAGGATGGGAAAAAAAGGCTGGAAGGCTTCCTACAAGGGGCTGTAAGTGCAAATGACGAGAAGCCCGGGGTTTAGTCATGCTGATTTACTATTTCTTAAAAGAATCTGATTGATTTCATGATGCCAAAACCAGTATGAATGGAAGACTGAAGTCGGGAATCACGATGGTCTCCTTGGGTTTAAAAAGCTTTAATGGTGTTTTAAGACATTTGTATGAGACCTAGTTTGTTTTTCTTACCCTTTTATTCAATCAAAAAAAAAAAAAAAGCCTTGATCCATCACTGCTTCTGTGATGTGTGGCAAATACCTGTCCTCCCTCCACGTGGAACAGGTGAGAGGTGGAACTGAAGCCCAAAGGGTTTTCTGCCCACTGATAATACGTGAGTCGTATTGGGAATTCTCTGCAAAATGGCAACAGCTGTTCTTGAATGTGGCCATGAGGGGAGTGGAGCATGGCAGCCCGGGTCTGAGAAGGTGCAGTGCCAGAAGGAGAAGCTTTGAAATGTAAATCAGGATTGATTCAGGTGAGTCTCGACCGTGTGCTGTGCCCAGGTCCCTGGTAGAAATACTGTGCAGGGAAAAGCCAGAACTGCCTGTGCTATGAGCTGAATTTTTTTTTGGGGGGGTGGGTGAAATAAAAATGAGGTGCAAATGAGGGAATTGGTTGTGTGTGTGAATATTGTTGTCCTAAAGGAGCGCTGCCCGGTGCTCCTCCCTTCCTGTGCCCCTCTCCTGGTGAGCCTCTGTCCTGCTGGCCGTGCCTCTCTGTCTCCGTGCCTGTGCTGCTCCTTGCCTGTCTTTGCCCGCCCCGCACGGGCTGTGCTCGCTTCTTCTCTGGCTCCCGGGTTCCCTCTTTGCCTCTGTACCCCTCGGTCCTTGCTGTGTGTTTGGCACTCTCTGTCTTTTCTCCGTCCTTCTCTGTGCCTCTGTGGTGCTCCCTGTGCCGTTGTTTCCCATGGGATCCATCCTTGTGTCCCGTTCACTGTCCCTGTTCTTTTTTAATCCCTCCCTCTTGTGCTGCCCATCCAGCATCCCAGGGGTTTCTTTTCGTTTTTTGGTTATTTTTCGTTTTCATTTTTCTTCTTTTTTTTTTTTTTGGGTTCCATTTCATCGTGCATCTTGATGTTAATTTTCTTCCCGTGTCCTCTCTGCTGCCCCTCCTCCTTTCTGCCCCTTGTCCCCTGTGTCTGCAGGGCTGGGGAGGAACTTCAACCCTTGTGGGGGCTGCCCCCCCTTTTCTGGTGTCAGCAGAGTCACTTTCTGTGGGGTGTACACATGGGAGGGGTTCCAGTCAACTGCCCTGCTGCTGTCCAGGGCAGTTGGAGTCGTTCTGTGCCTTCTTTGGGGTGAGAAAAAAAGGCTGGGGGGGGCTCCGACGTGGTTTGGGGCACCCCGAGGTCCCTGGGAGAGGGAGCCGGGCTGCGCTGGAGGAGCAGGTGAGTGGGGCATGGGGGGGGGTCATGCTGGGTGCCAGAACATTCACAGGGAGGGGTGGGCGTAGAATGCATGAAAACTAGAACCATAAGAAATACCTAAATATAGTCTAAAAGGAATGTTTTATTGGTTTGTGTTGGGATAGAGGTAGGGTTTTCTTATAGATACTGTAAATATAAAATATAAAGAATAAAAAAATATAAGCAAATATAAAAACCCAATATATAATTATATTACATTACATTATATTCTGTTATGAAAATAGAAATATAGAAATATTTATACTTTAAAAGGAATGTTTTATTGGTCTTTATTTGGTTAGAGGAGGATTTTTTATAAATAATATAAATAATATAGGCAAAAATATACAAATATGCAAAAATATATACTGACATAAAATTATTATAGCTATATATGCATATATAAATATATGTAAGTATAAATATATATAAATATATATAAATATAAAATACATGTATGTAGTATGTAATATAAATAATATATCGATTTTAACACGTTATATTAAATAGTATGTTATATTAGAATGTAAATAGCATATAGTATATTAATATGCTAGTAAAAAATACATTAAATAGTATATAAATATATAATACACAATATAGACATATAAATCTACAGATATAAATATGAAAACTAAATAGAAAAATATATTCAAATATAATTTAAAATAAACGAGTTTTTTATTTCTGGTTAGAGGCAGAGCTTTTAAATAAATAATATTAAAAACTATAAACATACAAATATATATGGATATACATAAAATAGAAATAATATTAGTAATATAAATATATGTATATAATGAATAATAAAATAATATTGTATATATGATAAATAGAATAGCAATTGAATATATTAAATATGTATAGATTATGAATATAAACTAAATATTAAAAAATATATGATTTTTATATGTAAAGGGTTTTTTTTTCATTTGGTTAGAGGCAGGGCATTTTTTGTTTTGGTCGGGGTTTTTTTGGGGGACATTCATTTAGAGGATTTTATGACGGGTGCGGACTCTCGTGCTTGGAGCTCTCTCCGTTCTCTGTCTGTCCCTGACAGAGCGGCAGTGCCGGGCTGAGTTGTGGGGCGCTGCTGCCACCGTGTGGACACAGGCGGGTACTGCACCGTGCCCCTCTCAGGATGGCGGAAGGACCCGCGCCCGCCGGCATAAACATAAATAAATATAAACATGCATAAACATAAACATGCATAAACGTAAACATAAACATGCGTAAACATAAACATGCATAAATGTAAACATGCATAAATATAAACATAAACATACATAAACATAAACATGCATAAACATAAACATAAATATAAACATAAAAAAAGTAAGTGAGAAATGTGGGACAAAAATCCATGAAAAATGGGGGGAAAAATCAGTGAGAAATGGGGGAAAAATGGGGAATAAATCAGTGAGAAATAGGGAAAAAATAAGTGAGAAACGGGGGGGAAAATGGGGAAATAATCCATGAAAATTGGGGGAATAATCCATGAAAATGGGGGGAAAAATCAGTGAGGAATGGGGAAAAAATCAATGAGAAATTGGGAAAAATGGGGAAAAAAATCAGTGAGAAATGGGGGGGGAAATCAGTGAGATATGGGGAAAAATGGGGAAAAAATCAGTGAGAAATGGGGAAAAAAACAGTAAGAAATGGGGAAAAATGGGGAAAAAATCAGTGAGAAATGGGGGGAAAAATCAGTGAAAAATGGGGAAAAAATCCACGAAAAATGGGGGAAAAAAATCAGAGAGAAATGGGGGAAAATCAGTGAGAAATGGGGGGGGGAATCGGGAAATATCCATGAAAATTGGGGGAAAAATCCATGAAAAATAGGGGAAAAAATCAGTGAGAAATGGGGAAAAAATCAATGAGAAATTGGGAAAAATGGGGAAAAAAAGAGGCAAAGCGGAACCCTGCATCCTCTGACTTACCCCCCAGCACGGGCAGGACCAGGAGTCCTCCAGGCTCAGACCCCTGGTGCTGAAGCCTCTGGGCTTTGGCTGATCAAACGCCACAGCTCTTGGCAAAGCTGGCAGGAGTGTCGTGATTCTTCCTGTCCTGAAAGAGAGGAGGAAAAGAAAATTAAGTCGATTGCAGAAGGATTCCAGCTCTCACACTTCTGGGGGGGGGGGAGGGAGGGGGAAGTGATTTGCCTAATTTCCACTGAAATCAGAGGTAAATGGTTCTAATCTGTATCCTTGGAAATCTGCAATTAGATATTTCATCAACACTGGATTTAGTCTATTAAAAGCTGTACATTTTTCCCTCAACCATACTCTATGCATACTAGAGAAATAAATTTGCACGTTTTCTGGCTTTTCTGACATTTCCTGGCTTTTAATCCTAGTCTTTGCCTTCTGAAAAGCATTAATTGACTCAATTTTCACTCATGACAAATCCACCTGGTTTTTAAAATATGAGATTTTACATTCATAGCGACAGAATTTTCATTGACATTTAAACTTGACTGAAAAATGTCCATGATTTCTACCGTGTTACCCTGAATGAGAACTCTATCTGCCAATTTAAATAACTTTCACTCTTTTCTTATTCATCATACAGCTTTTATCCCTTCAGATACCTTTGCTTTCTATCTATACTGTACAGCAAACCTCCACAACTTTAACTTTTCCATCTTTTCTGAGACATGTTTTCTTGTATTTCAATTACCAGTGGCCTGGCGTTTCATTTGCTCTGGCTTTCTTTGTGACTTTTGTTACCTTATTTAGCTTACGAAAACACCCACAGGGAATATAACCACAGCAGCTTATCAGAGCTGCAAAATTGAGGCTACATTTCTGATGTGCAATATGCTCTTGCAGTACCTTCACGAGGGCAATCTGCATACAGCAGGAGAATATTTACTGATATACTAGTGCAATAACGACCCACCTGCCTCTGCTCCTCTCTGGGGCACTTTCTGTCTGTAGGGATTGGAATTAACGACAGTCTCTCTGTGCTGCCTGATGTCAGAGCTGAGAAAGGTGTCGAGGATATATAAGAGTCGTGAGACTTGCCAGAAAGGAAGAGGGAGAAGGATACTCCAGAGCCAGATGCAAGCGTGCAATTGTTGCATGCGCACTTCCTGCTAACCAAGAGGGCTTGCTGGCTTCTCCAGTTAGATCTGTGACCACAAAAAGGTAAATACTTTGCCCTTTTTCTTACTTTACCTGCAGTGCAAAAGATGCGCCTTTAGAAAAGCACTATATCCCCTATTATTAATCAAGAGCATTTTTTCAGGAAAAGACTAAGACAGCTTTAAAGCAAACTGCACTGGGGACCAGAATTTGAGACTGGGATATGTCAGGAAACGCAAACCAGAGATAAGGGATAGGATTGAAACTACTGGATGGCAAATGAGCATTTACTGCTGAGAGCTATATTTCTGAAACTGAATTGTGTCACTAAACTTGAAGGGATCATTTTTCTCACTCTAGCCCGTGAAAAAGACTAGTTGCTCTTGATTTAGGACAGAATGGGCATCGGTGATAGGATGTGCTGAAGAGTATTTGGGTTAGCTTTCAGTTTTGAATGACTGTTCTTTTCAGAAAGTTTGGAAGGGAAGATGTGCAACCTGAAGTTGTCAGTTTTCTTCATTGCACTTTCTGTCACTCTGAGCTGTTTGGAAGCTACACCTATTGAGGGGTGAGTGACAAATAATCATGTTTATTTCTTTTTAGGGAAAAAGGTGTTCAGATTATTGCATGAGTTGCTTTCGCTTTCATGTCTTAAATAATATAAAAATAGAGTTATTCAAGCTCACTGTTTTATTGTTGTTCAGAGATTACTGTCTCTGGCTGATGATCTATCTGATGGTACTTCCAAGAGACAAGGATGGATGTTGCCTGTAATGTCACAGAATACACTCTCAGGACTCAGTGAGGAAATGCCAGAACAACCAGCAGCAAAGACGAAAAGGTATTGATTTTCCTTGTTTCTTCCAGCCATATCAGATTGAATCATGAAGCAAACTTTGTTCCAGTGATATCCTGCTATTTGAGAGACTTTGCTTCTGCTGTTTTTCCTCAAAAAAAAAAAAAAAAAAAGATATTAAAATATCCTTCTACTAAACAGAGCTTTCCTATAAGCATAAAGATCAGCTTTTCTGTAACAAAAAGATCAAAGCATTTAGGGTCGAAAGTGAAATCCAGGGACTTTGTTTCAAATCATTTGATCACTTTACGATTATAAACTTTCTTAAATTAAAGAGGCTGCAAACACTACATTACCTTGTGAAGAAAGGTGTATTTTGCAAGCGCCTTCCTTTTTAAAAAGTTCATCAGATTTCCAAGCCTGGAGGGGAAAGAAAAGAAAACATACCCTTCTTAATAATACTGCAGCTCTACTGGAATGGAATTATTTTATAGTAAAAATGCTTTCAGTAATTAAGCAATTTTAAAATCACATAATTAAATATTAATCATAGGAAGAAGGAAAAGAAGAAATTGATTCTGAGAGAATTTCACTTGTCTGAAATATATTGTTATTTATAAATTCAATTTCAGGCAACTTTTTAATGAATAAAAAACATTTCAAGATTTATTTGCAATTTGTACTAAAAGATAAGCGGCACTGAACTATTCTGCTTTTCACAGAACCATCAAGATTTGAAGAGACCTGCAAGTTCATCTAGTTTTGGCAGACTTTTGAGTGAATTTCTTTCAATGACAAGTCTGTTGCAGATGAATTCAGTATATACATATGTATATATAGCTGCCTGCTTCTCTCTCTTTGAATATATATTTAAAAATATATTATTATATGACAATTTTTGTACCTTTCAAAGTATTTTTACAACAGAGATATTTTTACAGTTATCACTTAAAAAAAAAAAATACAACCCTCCCCCAAATGACTGTAATGCTAAAACACAAAGCATCACCTTTATGAGCGAGGTGCGTCTTATCTGCTTTTCTGGGGGCTAGAACCATGTCTCACTGGGTGAACTGTCTCCTGGCAGCAGATATTCACTTAAAGGCCACAGACCACACAGCTAGAAGGGATGGTGGGTTCATCAGGCTAGACATGAGATAGAAACCCAGCAGCTTCCTGTAAGGGCCAGAATTTTAAACTTGGAGTGTCAGGGCCTGATTTTGCAGCTTTAGCGGAAAAGAAAATTTTGCCACCACAAACAAAGCAGGACCTCTGTGAGAACCAGTTGCTATTTGAACCTTGTGTGTTAAGGACTTGATTAAAACCAAAAGAAATATCCATGACAGTCAATGGGAGGTTATATAAAGCCCTATGCAACAATTTTCTTGTAATGCAATTAGACATTTAAAATATTAATTGCTTAAGAACTGCTGCCTATCTACTAATCAAGAACCAGTATAATACAGACACTCCTTTCATAGTTGCTATTCCACTTGTATTATTAGATCAATACAAATAACTTCAAAAGGTTATATGACATTTTAGATGATAGATTTAATAATCAGTAAGCAAAGGAACACATTGGTAACTGCTCAGAGTTTGAAACTGGGATATAGCTGCTCTTCACAGTAAATTTTAGCCACAAACTGATATCTAATTCATGCCATATCAGCATGAAGAAGTCCAAGAAAATATGCAATATCTCAGTAGGCAATCTCTGCAAGCAAGTATTTCTTGAAATACTTTTCTGAAGGAAGAACACAGTAATCTAAGAAACAAGTTTGAAAACCCAAGCTAGCCGTTATATTGCAATTAAAAAAAACCCCTCATGCTACATAAGTTTTACGTGGAGTTCTGTAAACGAACTGTCGGTTCAGATCATAAAATGTTATTTCTAGATACGGATCCTTCCTTGGACACTCTTTAAAGTATCATTCAGCAAAGGAATTTCTCTCACCACAACAGTGGTGGTGTGAATATGCTTATAAAGCCATTTTCTTTGGACACGATTTGCTGTCACTACCGGCTTCGATTGTCAGAGTACTGTGGAATTCTTCGCAAAACAGCAAGTTCGGTAGTAAAATCCACGTAAGTCTTCAGACTTTCATAGCAAAACTGAGTAACGAAGTCACACACACCACATATCAGGCAATGTTTAAATAAAAAGCCAGTCCTAAAAAAGTCCAAGTGCACAAGCATAAAGTAAAACAGGAATACTTTGTCTAAGGATATATCACTCAGTATTACCCATTAGCATTCCTTGTTTAACCTTTTATTGCATCTACTTATGTTAGTCACTTATACACTCTTTAAATCTCTGTTGTTTTCCCCCACTTTCTACACAACGCTTTTACTTTTTGATGCATTAAAGGCTATGGTTGCAGTCACAGAACACTCCCATTGCACTTACCTATGCCCGATATGCAACAAATAGAAGTAAGAAAGCCTTCTCCTGCTGATAGGATCGCTGCTCTCCTGGCCCTGCAGCCTCTCGCCCCTAAACCCTTCTAGAAACTCATGGCTGCTATCTTGCTGTGCTGCATCAAGAACAAATATGTTATTGAAATATAGAAATCAGTGCCACCTGGAATAGGATTCTGCAGTTGCTACTGCCCGAGGAATCAAAGGAAAACAAAGGTGGCCACACTGGCCGCACACTTGAATGCAATTACACAGCTGAATTCGTACACAAGTAAAATATAACCCGAAGGAAAGAAAAAATACCAGTTTTCTAGTGAAGCACAGAAGAACATCAATTTCCACAAACGAGGCTCAGTCCTAACTGGACAGGGAATGATTGTTCTGAGCCTGTGGCATGACCAGAAGAGGAAAAGTCACTTCTGATGGCAAGGCAGAAGGTACCCAGTGCCCTCATCACCTCCCCATCACCAAAACTGACCCCTTCCTCCCTTCTGCCTCCGTATCACCAGTTCCTCACTGGTAAGCCATGGGGTATTGATGGCCACCCACACTCAGCCTTGCTCCAGGCTGCACCTGACAGATGCCTTAGGACTGACTGAGTAAGAGCTGCAGCCCCACACTGGCTGGGGGGTTCTTCACTCCTTCCACACCCCAGTCCCCTCTCTCCAGCAGAGCAGCAACATCCGAGTTCAGTGTTCCAGCTGCTCATCTCTCTTTCAAAGAAAACTTAGCAATAAAAGCAGCTGTGAGTCAGGAAGACAGCCGAGTTTCTTTGCCCTTGAAAGGAGGTGGTCACACACAATGAAAGACAAAATGCACAGAGAGCTACTAAGGAAAAAAGGCAGCGAGCACCTCTTGTCCCTGGGCTCTACAGGGGAGGGGATGTGCCGGCAAGGTCCCTCCTGTGCCAAGTGTCACGATCCAAAAAAAAAAAACAAACCCAAAATTATTGATTAGGATTATGGATTAGCAGGAGCGTGCCCGGAGCCGCGGCAGGACGGCAGCGCAGCGCCGCCTGGCGGCGGAACAGGAGAGCAGCGCCGGACCCCGTGCCAGGGTCCGTATCGCAGCGCCCCCTGCTGGCCGCGGCCATGCCGGTCCCGATGCCGCCCACGCCCCCGCTCGGCACTTCGTCGCGTCTCCGCCGTCGCTGTCCCTCCCGCCTCGAACTTCGGCGCCGCGACCCGCCTCTTGGCATCATCTCGTCAACGCCCCGCTGGGTCTCGCCCCCCCCGCGGGACCGGAGCGTCCCCCGGGTCACCCGTCCGCATCACCGACGCTCACCGCCGCGTCACCACGCCGCCGGCGGGGTCCGCCCACAAACGTCAGCACACCGACGTTCCTCGCAGCGTTACCCGGCCGGCCCACCCCCCCGCGGGACCTCGACAGCACATCCCCGCCGATCATAACGCCGGCGCGCAGAACTTCACGCGGGCCGCCATATTTGTCCGGTATCACGTGACCCGACGGGCGCCGCCATATTTAGTGTTAGGGGCGGCCCGTGGCGCCCCGGCGGGGGCGGTGAGTGGGGAGGAGGCGGGGGCGGTGGGCGGGTACACGGTGACGCGTTGATGGGGGTGGAGCCG